>OZ032122.1:6332469-6932469 GCA_964026355.1 Pseudorhiza aurosa
ATAAACCTCACTACCGTAAGCCATGGTTGATAACCAGCGATTGTAAGCCACTGCGTGCTGTGAGTGAAAAATGTTTGAAGAGCAGATGTGCGGCTGGTTGCCGTGTTCAACCAACAGGTGAAAATTGCTCACTTGACAGCCTATCTCTCTTGCCTCTCTCTCCATGATCGAGAAACTGTTTAAGATAAGACAGCAATTATGTGGAAATTAAAACCCTATATCTATAAATTAGTCTATGCGCCAGTTTATCTGTCAGGCTTTCAACAAGTCTATTGATTACCCCGTCCGTTATTCTAATTGATAACCGTCCCGTTAGTGTTTCCGTCGGTCCCACTAAATCTGTTTCAGATACCAACAGCCTCATATGAAATTTCCATGATTCTGTCACCCTGCTGGTATTTTCAGGATTCACTGTGCTAAATCAAGGAATGATCAAAACGTGTCTCAATTGCTTGAAATTTTGAGTTCACATTGGCTCCTTAGCTGATAAACTTCCATTAATCACTGAGTTTTACTTCTAAATAGATTTTAAGTAGCCCTTCGCCGCCAGCTAGCAAGCCAGCAAGCCAGCCAGCCAGGTAGTCAGCCAGCCAGGTAGTCAGCCAGCCATGTAGTCAGACGTCTCCTTTCGATACACAATTTTTCATGCTAATCGCCAACTCGTTTTATCTAAGCAGATCTCTATGTTTTTGTGTTGCTTTGACTGATGGTGAAATCTATTCACGTCATTCATAGAAAGCGATTTTAAACGTCATTAGATGGACATTGAGAGTGACATATTCCTTAAAGAATCAAATTTCTTCCCAAACAATGACAACAGCAACTCACCTTAGCGATGCGATTTCATAAATTTATTAACGTTCAGTATCGATAATGAAATGATTGAAGAAGTTTCATGTTCCTCTTGTCCTAAGAACACGAATTGTCAACGGCTGAAGTCATAGAAGCATTTTGACTTGACAGTAGGCTCTGTTTGATCTCTCCACTTTGTATTAAAGCTCAAAAAATCCTTCAGTCCATCAGCTGCTGGTAGTTCCAAGGTAATTTAAATTTATGATAATTTAATATTAAGCGCGTGATTCATTGATAACGTCTATGAAACATACTAGTTTTGCGCAGAAAAGGCACAGTTAAATCTCGCCAAAATGACAACGCGCTCAACGGCCTATGATCATAATCTTCTCTTTTCAGCATCCTATGTGTATTTTTCCCAAAACAAGTGATTGGTACGGTTATCAAGCAAAGTGGACGGGACAACGCTCTCCGCGAATCGCCGAATGTTGGTATGGAAGCTCGACTTGAACGGGCATAAAAACTTTATGAAAAGTCAAACAATGACTTAACCAATCTCATGCAATCATTGATCAGTATCTATCTAATCATTTGTCAGTATTAGTATTACTATGCACTATAGCCCATTCGAATCCACCGATCGTGACTTAACTTCAGCAACTTCGTGCGTGCGATCACTTTTACGAATTCAAGTAACTATTTTTCAAATAAATGCGATAACTTATCGACATCCTTGTGATTAGAGATCAACTGCAGTATGATGGCTTGCAACTTTTCCACAGTGTCCTTGCTGGTCTTAAGGCTATGTTCATCCAACACGCAAACAATTCCTGCACTTATCTTCTGCTATCCCGTAGCTTCACGGGCCTCTCTTTCACATCGATTACTGCTTGTTGCATATCTGGTAGAGAGGTGTTGCTATGCCCTCAGGATCGAGATGCCATGGATTGCTCGTGCCATCGAAAAAATCACATTGCTCTGTGGTTTTGTGACATGCCTTGTGCAAATCGATTATCATATTCTCTTTCCTTCTGTTAACGTTGATACATGAATCCTTCTAAGAGGTAAGAGTGACGCAAGCTTGTTATTTGGAATATGATGATGAGAAAGACAGTTCAGACCATAAGTCATGTTGAATTTCAAATTTTTACCAAGCTCAAGCTTTTGATTGCAAAATTTGCTTGTCAAAATGCGTGTACCACCATTTGTTTGCATCAAAGGGCCTTGAATGCACTTCATATCTTGAAGATGGATCGGAATTGGAGGTGGGCGGTAAAGGACAAATGAATAATAGGGGGGGGGGAGCTCCCCAGTAAATGATGCACTTGATCTGAGCTTCGATAAGAAAGGAGTATATGTCAACCATGAGCTGAGGCATACCATTGGCACCATGGTTTAATAAAATATATGAAGATGAAATAAAATAATGAAATACTATAATATAGAATAATATAATATAGTATAATATAATATAGTATAATATAATATAGTATGATATAATATAGTATGATATAATATAGTATGATACAATACAATATGATTTATGATAATTTGATAATTAGTGATTAGTTTAAAATTGGCTTAGAGCTCTAATAGCTGTGTAGAAGGCTACATGTTCCGATGTACAGAAAATATTTTAAAGCAAATACAAAGCGGATAAAACCTAAGCCAGAAATCAATGTTTCGGCGATGCGACTTCTACAAAGTTCCCGTTCTTCTTCACTTTCCTACCAAAGTCTTATGTAAAGCAGTAAACAAGAAGAGACATAAAATTGTCAAAAAAGCATTGCGGCCGTTAGTGGGAAGATGTTTACAGCCTTTTGTGGTGCGAGAAAGTCAATGCTGCAACCGATTCGCAAGACTTGAAATGAAAAATTTGTCTATTGTGCATGCACCTGTTTAGAAGCCAAACGCAGAGCATTTTTTCACATGCCTGATTCTGATATCTTTGACTGTCTGTAATAAGCAGCAATCTGCGTATTGCCTTGAAGCGTGTTGCGACCAAATAAAGAATTGACCTACCAGTCAACAGCAAAGCAGACCTACAAAGAAATAGCTGCTCTCCTAGCTAAGAAGAAGCAAAATAATTTCATTCACATGTCAATGATCTTCTCAGTACCAACTCTATGCAGAGACATTGGCAGTTTTCGTGATCATGCTCGATCGACGCACGGATTGTGATAGTAGGAATAGCCTTCAGCGAAACAGCCTTGCAACCTGCAACAGAAAACAACTCCGTTCAATTTGAATTTCGATATATCGAAAAGATTTCTTGTCTAGCAGATGCTGAATGTTGAGGTTGGGATATCTCCAGCAAGGTCATAGCGATTAGGCTAGCTGAAGGGCAGGTGGAATTGGGCGAGTGTTTTCAGAACGGGTCGTTGCTCACAAATTGACAAAAGAACAGTTCAAAATTATCATTAAACGTGGAATAAAAACGACCCCCTGCTAGGCAACAGGGCTATCTTCTCCATTTTCTGCTACAAAAAAGCACCTCATTATTCATGACTTTCCATCGTTCCATCCGAGCTGCACCTGCATCTCAGGTGGTGGAGTATACTTCACAGAGGGGGGCTTCAGATGGATCCGTTACTTGCGTTTGAGAAGACACGGCAAACATACACCAGTTGGGCAGGCAATGATTGAGATACCAACTGAAGTCAACGTTGCTTTGAAATTTTCAAAGTCTCATTTTAAATAAATGGGGCTTTCATCACTGTCCATGAGACGTAAACAGAGAAATCTACCCTTCAAACTTCGATACAGTTTCTAACGGAAAAAAAGGACCATCGGGGGTCAGTAAGCATGAAGTTAACAATTGATCAATTGAAAAAGGGCTCAGACAATTGCTAGCTAAAAAAACGAAATTTTCTCAATGAGAGTTTCTTGCGGGGAGGATGGACTGTGAAATGGAATCCGAGGGCTTACCTTACATGCTTTCATCCGTGTTGGGTTCTACTTGTCACATCTTCCAATTCTTCACTGTGCATTCACACAAAGGACATTTTGGAACACAGAAGCGCAGCTCAAAAGGGCGTCGGAAAGACTTTGTGTGAGACGTTGTAAGCACAGAATATTGACCGCACAAAATAGAATCATCAAATTATGCAAAACTCAAGAGAGGCACCAACGAGAAGATATGTGCACGACAATGTATGTATGGCTATGCATGGCTATTACATGGTTACGTACAGCTATGCATGGCTAATGTATGTGTGGCTATGTATGGCTATGTAAGTATGGCTGCCACATTTATGGCTATTTATGGCCTCCCTACCAAATAATTTATTAAATTTTTCGGGAAATGTTCGGTTCCACTCATCTTGTTGGAAAAGTTTCAGAACCTACTTCAATGCAGTTATCTTTTGCGCATTTTGAGGAGAAATTTTGTTGGAAATTTTTGCTACTTGGCCCCCATGGAGCCGAGGTCCCAAGACGCCCCAGTACTTACTCTGCATAGTATGTCCCTATTCTTTTTTCGGGGTGTTTTCTCTCCTCTCCCTGGTCTCCTTGACATTCAACTCCTATACATGCACGTACTGTATGTATGCAAATTTTTTAATGAGTCATGTTAAGGACAAACTAAAGGAAGAAAGAAGAAAGCGAAAGGCTAAGATGAGAGAGGGACCAGATCAAGTCTATTGATCTTAGATTTGTAAGATGGTGAGTTGTTGATTCAGGAAAGCAAGAAGGTAAGATGTTCCATAAATTGTACGTTCTTGGGATGAATGATGAATTGTGGGACAGTTTGTAAAGTAGGCAGTGAAACTTGGAAAGGGTGTGACGTATGTATAATAGCAGAACAAATCGGTATTTACACTAAACAGCTCTATCTTCATCATCATCAAAGTGAACTGATCTCATGATTGTCGAAATAAATGAGAGTTCACAATTTCATGGATTATGTGTAATGTATCCAAAACATTGCAGATGAGATTTATTCAACAGGAACTGCAAATAAAGCTGACTGCGGGGCATCGATTTAACCAACCTGTTTCTTTGTTTCATGTTGGAAGATGAACTGCTAGGGTTGCTGCGGGGGCGCGTAATCCACATTATAAACTCAGCGTAAGATTACAATGTCACATGAGAGCATTGTTCTGTTGCCAAGGCTGTGATCGTTTGATTTGAATTCGGCCTTTTGTCTGGCAAGGTCGGATGGTGAGTAAAATCCCACATTACTTAGCAGACATCCACGGTAAACAAAGGCAATAGCTGTTGAATGTGAAGATATTTGGTACCCAAAGGCCTAGCTAGTATCCATGGTTGAAGAACGAAGTCAACTTAACAACTGAGAAAGTGGTCTTCTCTAACACTAGAACCTCAACGATGACAACTCAAAAAAATTTGACGCTGTCTGAAGTAGAAGCAATGGTTGAACGACTAAGCAGAAGAAAGGAACAAACAGAGACAAAAGTTGAATCGAAGAAGGGGCCTTCTTTGACGAGAGAAGAAGCTAATCAGTTGTTTGAGCGCCTCGCTACTCAAAAGAGACCTCAATCGCCCCCACCGAGGCTGAGGGATGACAACGTAGGACAGTTGTCCCGTGAACACGTCAATGGGTTGATCGAGAGGTTGTCAAAACAAAAGGAAGCTCCCAGTACACCATCGGTAAACCGAGGAGAAGCAAGATCACAAATCGATATCGATGAAATGGTAACGAGGCTGTCTGTTGTAAAGCAGCCTCCAGACCAGCACGACACGAAAAGCAGAGGTTTAAAACTATCGCAGAGCGATATACAGGAATTGGTAGGCAGGCTGTCGAACAAAGAGGTAGCTATGGAGAAGACGCCAGACGCTAAAAGGACTATGGATACAAGATACGGCATTGTTTCATCGTATGCATGGAATGGTTTCAACCACCAGGCAATGCTTTGCAACGAGGAAAGCCCGTAATAATTATGAATCAATGTCGCACATTTCATATCTGATATCAAGAAAAGGCATTCGTTTATTCCGGTGTCATTAAGTCTGGCCGGTCTCATGGTCGCATTTCGTTTCGTAATATGGCATGCAGGACCAATTCTTTCTCTGTAGCACTTCTAAGGTTCCATTTCGGGCTGGCGATTTGGCCAACCATTTCATCAGTTCTGCTCGGCGAGCAGTCTCTTCGCTTATTTTTTCTTTTATTCCAATGTTTCTTTTCCCTTTGATTCCTTAGTCAATTGTAATTTTCACTCATTGTGGGAAGTCCCCGACTTTTCCAACGAGTGACACACATGGTGGTGTACACCAGGGCTCTGTCATCTCCCCAGTGCTCTTCATTCTCTTCATAAACGACCTACTTACCTCCACGTCTTCTAACATTCACTCCTTGGCTTACGATACCTTCCTAAGTTCTTCATTTTCATTAAGTCCAAATTACTATGCCGCCAGCGATATCCTACTCCAAAGAGACATTTTAGCCTCTCTTCTCTCCAATTACTTGATAATTATTGAGTAGTGGGGTAAAGACAACTAGTTTCGCTGAACCAAAGCACGATGAAGCAGACCGCCATTTCTCGTAAACAAAGCCAAAACTTTTCGTCTATCCTCATGAATGGCGATGAACTGGACACTTCAGCTTCTTTCACACAACTTGGTCTTTCTCTTTCATCTAATCTCACTTGGAAAACTCACATCCACTCCCTTGCTAAATATGCATCTCAAAAGCTCGGTTTCCTCGCCAGAGCCCGTGGGTCTTTCTCATTCTCTCACCTTCTATCTATTAACAAGTCCAAAATCCGTCCTTCTTTAGAGTACTACTCCCACTTCTTGGGTGGTGCTCCAAAATCTACTCTCTGTCTTCTTGACAAAGTCCAGTCCAATGCCATTCGCCTCATCAATAATCCTAGCCCCACCAACTCTCTCCAAACGCTTTCCCGCCGTAGTTTAGTTGGAGATCTTCCATATTTTACAGAGACTTAAACGGGCATAGCTCTAAGGACACCAGGGAGACTATTCCTGCTCCTCTGAGGCGTGTTAGAGCTACCAGAAGCTCAACGTATTAAGGCCCTTTCCAAGTTTTACTGTCTAATCCACAAAATTACCCCACAAATTATTATGCATCCCTAGAACATGCAATTTCTGGAACATCTTGCCCTCTTCTTGCTTCCCTGAATCTTGCAACTTACTATCGTTCAAATCTAAAATCAGTAAACTTAATCTGATTTCTCTTCTCTTAGCATTTCGCTTTCTTCTTTCTTCCATTGTTGGGGCTTTGTATAGGACACCATGGCCTTTCCCTAACATAACTCACTAAAAAAAGCGGTTGAATTTGTTGCATGTATTTATGTTTTATTTGATAGAAAAAATTTAGGTCGAGTGAGCATCGGAACTCCAGTGGGTGGCATTGTCAGGTTGGAAGTCCGATGGATGGTATTGTCACCTAGAGTTCGGAGTACGATATGACAAATCTTAGGTCGTGGCACGTTCGTTCCTGCTTCTCAAGGCCCTCTCTCACAGACAGTCAATGGGCACCTGGGATAATGCTGCGAGGAGAATGAGGACAGGAAAAGAACTGGCCCACCGATCTTACAATGCGGTGGCTCAGTATAGCAACCTACCCGTATAGCAAGATTTCTCAAACCCAGGTTCAAAATTTGAGGCTCAACTGAACCCTAAATACACTCGTGTTGACACCCATGGAGTGAAACATAATCTAACGACTAATGGTTTTGATGGTAAACTTCTTCAGTTCTTCTTCTGAGTAACTAATCAATTTTTTTACTGAGTTATGTTGAGGAAAGGCCGTTGTGGCCTATATAAAGTCCCAGCAAAGGAAGAGCGGAAACTACTGGTAGACTGCAGAACCGGATGCGGCACTGGTCCACGTATGATTCCATAGGCACGACGAGTCCCAAAGACCATGCAACTAACAGCTTCAGCTAAATTGGTCATGACTTTATGCGACCCGAATAGAATTAAAGGACAATAGAGAGGTGCGCACAGCTCGCAGTACCTTGTCGTCCTTTTTCAACTGATTCATGCAAATGGATATATAAAGATCCCAGGGAAAAGCACCTACAGGACCCGACCGTCTGGCTGGCTCTGGGATTTTGGGACTTGTCGATTGGGCAGTCAATTCATTTGGGTAATTTGACAATTGGATTGAGAGGATGAGCGAGATAAAGTTTCGACTCAAACGTAAACAACATAAATAATCCTCCTTCTTGTTCAATACTAAGCGGGCATGAATGATTACACAGATTCGTAGATACAAAGTTATGAGATCTTGTTACAAACGGCCACATGCAATGATCGTAGCTGGGTTGATAACATTTCAAGGGATGTAAACCTAAAAGAGGTATGGAAACTTGAAAATGCGAATTCATTGATCAACACAATCACAGGTTAACTCATGCCACTGATGAGATTATCAATGTACTAACCAATCAGCGGATCACTCAATCATGCGACCAGTCGATCAATATATCATAAAACAAATAGATTGATAAACGGATCAATCAACCGATTGATACACTTATGAGCTCATAAATCAAATGATGAATCAATTCAACAATAGCACAATCATTTGGTTGATGACCGAGAATATGAATGAATGAATTAATCAATCAATCAATCAGGTCATCAATCAATCAATAAACTGATAATAAATCAATGGACCAATTAATCAAGTAGTTCGTCAGTCAATAAGTTGATTCACTAATCCATCAGGCAATCAATCAACCGATCAAAAAATCAATCAATCAGTCCATTAATCAGCCAATCAACTAATCAATCAATCAACTAATCAATCAATCAACTGATCAATCAATCAACCAATATATTATAGAATGAATCAATCAATCGTTAATGAACTTTTGCATCAACCAACTAATAAGTTGATCGATCAAACAATCAAACAGGAACTTCATAAATTAATCAATCAACTGAGCAAACAATCAATCAACCAATCCAACCATCAATCAACCAACACATTGACCGTTGAACTAATGATTTAATTAATGAATCAGTCTATTGACAATCATTGAAATAAGATAAAAATAGCAACATACCTTGCTGATCCAATCGATGTTTTATCCAGTTCAAGAAGCTGATTGACTTGATCGATTCTACCTTGAATTGTACTAAAAAACAATGAATTTCGTCCATTCAATTAACGCGATTAAAATAAAATACGACCTACCCAGATGACTAAGATTTTAAAATAGGTCAAATACATCTAGGAAAATGTATCTGATGCAAGAAGGATTCGAAAAAACTATCGATATGACGTCACGTTATGAGAAAAGGTCAGGATACTGCTCGATAAGCTTAGCTTCTCAATCTACATTCGGATGGTAAGAAGAAGCATAAAAAGTGCCATACTTATCTAATATGCATTGAACGAGCAGACTTTCGACCTCATCTGTGTCAATGTTCAGCTCCTATCACAAGAAAAGACAGACAAAAATTTCCAAAATCTTCTTCTAAAATCCTGGAAAACTCCCGTTCACATTTTAGTTTTTTGAAAATAGAATCTAAAATTCATATCAGACGTTTTCGTCAAGTAAAAGGAACAAAAGAGGTATTGCAAAGCTTTTAAATCAAATGCACTGATGATAGTATCAACTAAAGATACCAGATCCTAAGATTTCCTCTAATTTCAATGTAGAAAGGACAATTTCACCTTGGATATGAATGGAATGTGAATTCTTGTGTACGGTCTACGAGGAAATTTTTACATTAATCTAGACACAAATTAACGGTTATCAACTTCAATGCTAGTCCCAATTCGCTTTTCACAACTTGACCTGGATACGGCTGGATCCTGAAATTTGGTGCACCGAAGAATAGAATGCATTAAATGTGCGGTAAATCGATAAGACACTGCTCCATTTTGACAAGATGGAACTGAACACCCCACCAAAAGTCATACGCCAGCGTGATAAAGGATAATAGTTCCAATTAAGAAGAGCGTCTAGGGATAAAAAAGCTCTGGTTAACAGGAAGGAGTATCGCCATGAAAGCATTCGATGGACAAGGAACCGACCACCCAACCTGAAAATGCCGTGGGCGAGGATAGCACCATTCAAACAAATTGGCCTCGACCCTCGTAGCAAAAGCTGTGTTGCATACTCGGTTTCGAGCGTAGCAGAAACCATAGTCAGGGCTCTTGAGTTCTGCCTAGAAAAGTGGACTCGAGGAGGTAGTTTCCCGATATCTTCCTCACCAAGAGGGGTTTTATTACGACACGTGCAGGATTCTAACTCAGTCCATGTTATGAGTCCGCACGCTTAACCATTACAGAACGACTTCTCGTAGCGAAAGTAGTAACACGCCATGAAATAGTACTAAAAGTATTCCATTTGATGGTCATTGAGGTAGCAATTTATTGTTGGCAGTTTTCAGACGAACTAGGGCAACGTAGAGGTAGTTGATGTCCTCTATATGTTCCCAAGCACCAAACAGGCACATTGGATGCAGCTGAGCTGGTTGTTAATTGCGGCGAGGAAAAAGAGACGGCCACCTTACTTCAGGTCACTGTGAATGGAGAAACCACCGCTGTCCTCGCAAGTTTCTCTCCGATGCTCGCATCAAATAGCATTTGGTGAAAAAAAGAACTCGATATATATGTTCTTCTATTTCTACTCCTACCCAACCAACACACTCCTACCTTCTTGCAAGAAGATTCCGACAGGGGTGACTGGGATGACAGCAAGAGTGGAAGGGAGCAAATAATTTTGATGGACTCGTCACGGAAATGCCAAACCTAAGCACAGGGGAAAAGTGAGACCAAAACGCAGCCTGGCGCTAAATCCCTGAAGTGAATTAGGTCTGTCCAAGGGTAGATAAGTTAATATTCACTACGATGAAATCGATCGGTGCCACTCAGAATCTTAACTTAAGTACAGAAGAATGCACCGCAGAGACTTCATATCAGACAAACTTTATAAAAATCTCCCATCTCACTTAATTTTTCATGGATTGATAAAAGAACTAAAAGGCACGCGCTGCTCGGTAATGGACGGGACTTAGTTAGTCAAGCGAAACTTTTGGTCCGAAAACTGATAAAAAGGCGTCAATTGACCTTTGCAACATGGGAAGGTCAACATTGAAAATTTGACCCAGTCTGCAATAATTTAAAAACATCATAGGCCACCTTGGGGATTTTCTATATTTAGCAAGACCCAGCAGCGAGCCGTAGTAAAGGCAAAAAGAGTTTCAGCATTGACAGTCAAAAGCAACAAATGCTCACCTGATGAGCTTGATCAATACTTGGGTGCGAATATTCCTTAGCAAATCTGGATGAGAGAGGGAAGATGGATAACTATCATTAAAAAATGTAACTAAATTCAGTGTGTGTGTGTGTGTGTGTGTGTGTGTGTGTGTGTGTGTGTGTGTGTGTGTGTGTGTGTGTGTGTGTGTGTGTGTGTGTGTGTGTGTGTGTGTGTGTGCATGTGCAAGTGCATGTTTATGTGTATGTGTGTGTGTGTGTGTGTGTGTGTGTGACGGCGGGAGCCTAATTCTTGTCAGGCGACCTAATTTATTTCATCTTTAAGAAATGAACTATCATTGTTGTAAAAACCGACAGCTGAAAGATTTTTCTATTATATTAATCGGAAAACCGGATTTCTTTTGCTACGGGAAATATTTTTTGATAGAGATGGTGAAAAAATCGAGTTAACAGAGCTTGCGATAACGGGTACTGTTTCTACACAAGATATATAGAAAAATAAGGGGTACAAGAATCCGTTCGAGATGCAATCTGATTGTCTGATGCAACTAAAGACAATGCAATGCTACACACTTCAATGTACTATAATGCAACCAGCGCACTGTGATGACATACCATCTAGTGTGATCAACGTTGATATCATACAGTGCATTACGATTAAGTGTCCTATGATTTGGTTAAATGTTAAATACTGTAGCACACACAGGTTTAGTTTGAAAACATATTACCCATATGAGACAGGATAGAATACAGCGATGCATTTTGGAGAACTGCAGCTCCGTAACATACCTTCAATATGCTCGCGAATGAATGTGTCATCCATGATATTCCTTCTGCAAGAAAAACAAAATCGAATGCTTTATTTCCAGCACTGATTCATTAATTACATCGGTCACAGATCGCTGGTTGTATGAGTTCAGGTAAAGGTTGGCGTACTTCAGACGGTGCATACATCAAATCTAGACTCCGTGTGGTAAAATTAATATAAATTTGTATACAGAATAAAGTTTGTTAGCACTACAACCACTGTTGTCAGTAAGGACCCAGTTGAAAATAAAAGTAAATAAGATCTAAAGAAAAATCCCAGATACAATATAAAAGTCTTAAGAATTTGGATGGAATTGTGACTGATTTTACGCACCTGTTATTTTTTAGAATCTTCTCGAATTCGGCAATATCATTGTTCTGGTAAGCGCTGCAAGGTTACAGCAAACGTTAGTGATCCGAATGCTTTAAGCGAAGCACAAACAAGGGGAAAGCGTCAAAAGCAAGTCTCACGATCAGAAAACATTACCAAAAAATCAAAAAACAAAGAATTGGTGGCTCAGTCGATTGAGCGTTCGCATGAGGTTCGAGGCTCCGGGTTCGAAACCCATCCTCGCCCACTCAGTTACGCTGCACTGTGCGATAAATCGCCTGGGAGCTGATGGTAATTTTTGCGCCATGTCTCAATAGAACGGACTCTTCTGGTCAAGTGCACACAAAACGGGGAGAGAATCCTTCGCCGTTGCGCTGATACAAACATTAGGTCACTCCCCTCTATCCATTTTAAATTTTTTCCATCTAAAAAGGGTCGACTAAAATCCATGAAGCTGTCAATGACAACAGTTAACAGAGTCACAGAAGGAAATGGAGAGAGCAATGTTGAGTATAAGTAGACGATACAAATGGGAACATGAAAAATATGGAAAAAGACTGAATTTGAAGGCAAAGGCAAGGTCACAGAAACAGAGCTAGGTAGTGCATAGTGCGAGAAATGAACCGCAGAGACGACAGGAAGTGGAAACCAGAACAGCGAGTAAAAGGAGCTAGAAAAAAGAACAGGGAAGAGTGGATAAGAATGGTGAGGCAAAGAGAGTGATTGGGAGGTTACTAGCTTGCATTAACCATATGGTGACGATGATGGTTAGGATGACAATGATAATGATAATGAAAACGTCGATGATGGTGAGTATGCGGTGATGAAAATGATGACGATATCATGATCCGATATGATGATAAGATGATCCAGTTGGGACATCCCAACTTTTGAAAACTCTGGCTCCAAATTCATGTGTATCGTTTTCTTTACAACGCACCATTCGCGGTCCAAAAAGCATTTGACTCACCTCACGAGATTCGTCATTGCGAGAATTTCAGAATCATTTTTGTACGGCTTTGCCTAAAAGCAAGGAAAGAAAAATACAGCGTAAGCGCAATAAAACAACGCTAGTTTTTCTTCAGATACAGATTAGAGCATGAAACAGCAGAATCATCGTCATCATTGAAAATATCGCCAATATGCTAACTGTAGCTAGAGCATCGCAAAATCATGGCGGTGTTCAATTTTTCGTTTCTTTTCCATCCTTCTCGTTCCAGTGTCGACTCCGTCGCTTCTTAAAGGCTCCTTCAGTGGCAGAATGATGGAATAATAATGGAGAGAACCATAAAAAAGCATTGACGAGCAAAGAAAGCTAATTACCCCCAAGCACGACCTTCTGGAAGAACACCTTAGGCGATTTTACTTTTCTTCGTTAATTTTACCATCCTAATTGTTTTCTTTAGCGTTTAAACATTGTAATAGATTTTAGCTGAAGTGGTATCGTGTATAAATAATAATAATAAGAATAAATAATAATAATAATAAATAATAATAATAATAATAATAATAACAAATAATAATAATAATAAATAATAATAATAATAATAATAAATAATAATAATAATTCATTACAGGATGAACGGCTAGATGGCATCGGAAAAAAGGTCCTATGCTAGAACTACTGAAACAGAAATACGTAAATCGATACAAGTTTACAAAAATATGTCACGTAGCTTCGTATAAAGAAAGTTTCTTAGCTTGTAAGGTAAAGAATAGAGAGTAATCGATATGTGATGCGAGGCAAAACACAAATGGTAAACAACGTACCTCTTGCGAATCGAAGGGATTGATATCTGACTTCATGAGCATGTACGCCAGCACCAGGTACTTCAAACATGTTATTCTCCTAATGGGAAGATATGAGTGACACAAATTTACTGTTGTATGTAAATTCATGGTGGTAGGATAGCTCAGTGGTACAGTTCTTACGCATTGATCCAATACCCAGTGGTTCGAATCCGCCTTCAGCTAAACTTTCACTTAGAGTTAGGAGATTCGCAAGCTCTCTGTAATTCCAAGCGTAGGAATTACAAGGTGTGGTCATACCGAGAGGCAGGACCCGGACACCGTTCGATAAGTAGGAAGCTTCTCAGTGTCCAAATTTCTACCTTTGACATCTAAGTAGAATCATATAAAACAGTCCAAACAACTTACTGGCGAACCAGGGTGAATCGTGAATAAAGTTTCGCGAATTCCTTTCTGCATGTTAGCGAAAAGCATACTTAATGCGAAAGTTAATTAAATAAGCAGTGTATTTTTGCATCATCTTCGTGTGATCACACCTCTGGGTCTCTTCACGGTGAATTACGGAAAGAAGAGGATGAAAAAGTGAAAGTTCACATCGAGTAGGGCTCCAACCATCGAAATATTTAGCAATTAAAAACTGAGCTAATGCCTGTCTGACAAATAGAGATTTCAGGAAGATTATGATATTCAAAGAAACATCGAGTATATGCCTTTTATACGTTAAACAGATCAAAATCCTGACTTCATGAGCAAAATAGTGACGATGATGATATATAGATATATATAGAACTATAAAGTGCATGCTTTTATATGTAAAAGCAACAAAAATTCTGATAGCGCAATAGTCATATTTAGGCGATAAAGACAACAGTTAGAAGCAGGTAGTCTACGCTCTTACTTCGACGAGAACACCAGTTAGCCAGAGAACAAATTTACGGCTAATCTCTATAGAACAATAAGTAAAACCACCAGTTACCCGTACAGGAGTCTAGTAACCTCATATAGCTCATTTTCACATCGGCCTGTTGGTCTAGTGGTATGATTCTCGCTTAGGGTGCGAGAGGTCCCGGGTTCAACTCCCGGACAGGCCCTTTTGATTATTGTCCTTCCGGACAGAATGGGGATCAATCATTTGAGACAGCTTTTGAGAGAGGCTTTTCCTGTATCTTTTGGTTCAAGAAGGCTTACTATATTTAGATGCTTTTCTCTGGTTGCTTACTGTTTGTATTAATGACCGGCATCGTTGAATTCAACAAATTAAAGGAGTCTAATCATAAATACCTTGGACTACCACTTTCATCATAATTCTTGAAGGCCTGTGAAAACAGTCAGAATGAAATAATATCTTTGACGTCGACTGCAATACTCGACAGAACTTCATGGATCACCTTCTTGGAGTTTTAACATCTTGGGTTCAGGTCTTGTGCGGTGGGTTGGCTAGTTTCTTCCTTGTCCCAGTTTAGCCCCACCTTTACGTCGATGCCAATTCAATAAGAGTCTCTAACTTCTAAAACTACATTTATTGATCCATCCAATAATATCGAACTCAAAATGTAGTATTATATCCTACTAATGAAGACAATTTGCATTAAATACTTTAGTTGTAAGAAGAATGAAATAGGTGCGTTAAAAGCAACTAAAATTAAATTAAACGGACGCTACACGTTAACTCTTAAATTGTATATGGATTAGTTGACTTTTCCTTAGATTTTCTTTAATTTTAATTTCAAACAGGGCCTTCACTAACATAAATGCTTGTAGTACTGGCAAGGTTTACCCTGAATAAATATTTCTAGTATTATCACTACTATTATGCAAAATATAGTGAAAATAGCAACAGCAATAACAACAATAGTAATGATTATGAGAATATTAATAATGATGATTTGAGAGGCAGACAGGTAGAGTGTACCGAGAAACGTGCAGGGGTGTGGGGGCAGAGACTCCAGACCTTCAGCACAGCAGGCATATGCTCGCATCCGCAATACATTCATCAGCTGCACCAAGCAAATAATCATTCCTCGCATCAATTTAATATGCTTTCTTTGCAAGGCCATCATTCACTACACGTTTAGACCTGAGCTGGTTGACGCGACGATACCTACGTCAAGTAATTCCCTTAGAAAACTGACGACGAACAAGGTGGTCTCAAAATGCTGATGGACGACCTTGAATACTTGAAAGGAGTCAATCTAATAAGGGCCACCAGCCTGCTCGATTAAGCAGACCTACCAGAAACGAACGGAGATAAACAATTCCATACTTCAAAAAAATCTGTGGCAGCTTTGTCAAACTCTTCTTCGCGTAGGTGCATCTTTCCACCACATTCTAGGGGGAAAAGCGCGAGCAGATTGATTAAAAGTGGGTATAACAAGCAACTACGGCACAGAAACATGAGAGCTATCGATGAAACTTACTTCACCAAAGAATGGTATGCCATTGAAAGATGGAGATGGAATGGGAGTCATAAGTAGCGGTAACGTTTCGTTTGGAGTTGTAGTGCAATGACTCATCATATATGTTCAAATGAAAAAATAAAGTTATCTAAGGAAAAACTTTGAAACAAAAACAAAACAAGTCTTCTAAAATCTTCTTCCCAAGGATTTCTGAAGTCCTCAAAATTCTTCTCAGACTATGACAGATGACTGTATTCGTATGGGACGACGATCCAATGAATGCAGTGCAATCGGGGTTATCAACGACTTCTTTTATGAATTTTGTACATAGCATTTGGCTCATAAATCATAAGTCAAACTTTTTTGTATAGAATAGTGACTCCAGTAAGTAAAATTGCCGCAGTTATACATTACCCCTTATAACGCCCATAATCAAGGGATGTGGAATGGCCGATTTGATGTGAAGCGACTGGACATAAAGTGCCTGAAAAAAAGACAAATTATAAATCTTAAACAGGCCGCAGGCAAGAAAAACAGAATTCTTTTCATCTGTCTGCAGATCCTTATAGCGGAAATCTCCCATATTGCACAGAAAATGGAATAATAATTGTGAAACCCGGACGCTTAAACATTTCTAAATAATTTCCTGATTTGCATGTAACAATAATTACAGCGCATCTCAGTTTCAATTTCTGCCATAATTCACCCATGTAATTTCTTCAATGGCACTAGAATTTCGATTTCACAAACCAAAGTTTCGGGTAGTTGGCACAGCGGTTAGAAGCACGAGTCTAGTGGACTAAAGACCCGGCTTCGGTCAAACGATCGGGTTCCTTCCGGAAACCTTTCATCTGTCCACCCATCAGTAACTTAATAATGATAATAACAATCATGCATTTTTTTTATTAAAGGTTGGCATGCCTAACAGCTCAAGGCTGATTAATGCCAACCAATATGAATGGATGTCTGGCATAAAGCTAGGAGTAGGAGGCAGCAAGGAAAGGAATTTGCCATCCTACCTCACAATGCTGTAGCTCAGGATGGCACTGATCTACCAAGGTGCTCCCAAGAATGGGATTCAAAGTTACGATACAGTACTAAATATACAAGACGTTGCATCAAAACCTCTGACTTCACTTCGACGACTTCTTTCCGTAACGCAAAATAAAATTGGTCAACGCCTAAATACGACATTCATCTTGGTATTCTTTATCCTGATGTATATAGCCCACCCGAGGGCTGGTTTATGGACACCGAGAAGCTTTTGCAAATCTAGCAGTGACCAGGTCCTTTCTCTCGAAGTGACCACATCTCGTCACTTCTACGCCTGCAATTACAGAGAGCTGGCGACTCTCACCGCTCTGGAAGCTTAACTGAAATTTACGGAATCGATTGCAGTACGAAATTCAATTTTTTCATACTCAATGATATAAATTCGAAATTATCAGATCAACTTCAAAATTGTCTGTTCCCTCGGTCCTCTTTCTTAGCTTTCGAATTATTCTATGATCAAATAGCATAGTAACAAGCCGAATCGGAACTATCAAACGAGACTGCAAACCAACGAATGAAAAAATCAGCTATGCACAATGATAGTTAAAAGAAGAAATGAAAATAATCTGAAAAGACACATTGATCACAGAGGGGGTTGTTTTTCGCTCGTGTTGTGGATGCTTTGTTTGTCAAGATGTGAAAACCATAACAACTTGTTTGAAAACGGCAACAACAATTTAATTAAGAAGCGAGTGTCTCCTTGCTTTTTCTCTCAATCAGAAAGCATAAAATGAATCGAAAACAATAACGCGAATGACTTTTGTTGATACGTTTGCTGAGCTCACGTCAAAACAGGTCGTCTCTCACAGCGACAGTTTATCAACAAGCAGCATTTTACACAAAAAGATGCCAGCTCCGAAGGTGTGCCGGGTACCCATGGAGATCGATTGCTTCAAATTATCTATGTGAAAGGGGACAACAGTGGAGCTCTCGCTGGTTCAAATCTTTTTGAAAATAAACAATAAACAACGCAAGAAAACAATTATAATACTTGTTGGTGAGGATCAATTGTTCTTGAAATCAAGTGAAACCAGTTCGAATTTGCATGTAAGAATCAATTGACTTTGAAATCAAGTGAAACCAGTTCGAATTTGCATGTAAGAATCAATTGACTTTGAAATCAAGTACAAACCAGTTCAAATGAAAATAAAGAATCTGTATTTACCTTGAGTTTCTTGTTGTTTTTCTGTAAAATGAAGAATGCAATGATTAATGTACGCACAACTCACAAATGAAAGCATCTCTTATCTAGGGGAAAAGCAAATAGTTCACAGCATAACTACAAACTTTGCAATAAAAAACCGCCCAAAAAGCACTCACAAGGAATTAATAAGTTGCTATCATATCTCCTTTTCCTTCTTTGCATGGATTTCTGTGTCAAATTGAAGGCGTTTAGAACGCTATTTAATTTTTAGAAACTTTGCTTATGCCGACAGGCTGTTTAAAGAAGTTTTTATCGAGTACTAGATCAGGGACGGCTTCGAGATCGTGAGAAATTAAGTTTTCGCAAGCAATGATGATTTCTTCGTCATTGATCTTAACATATCATCTCTGAGTGTTGTCTGTCCAAATTACAATCTACTTTAATCAACATCCCCACACTATTCATAGCGTTGTAAAATTTATCACTTCAAACTGATCTCGCGTTACCTGTGGGTAATCATCCAAGGAAAGTCTACATATCTAACTGGCCATGGCTTTCCAAAACATAGGATACATTAATGACCAAAAATTTTCATTATGAAATAATTCTCCACGACCTATCTACAGCAACGTGACAAGGGCAACCCGAAATTCACAGGATGCTATCACAGTTCCACTAAACATCGGGTCTTATCAATCTAGAAATGCTGGCAACTACGCCCCAGACACGTTGCAAAACACGCATCTTGGCTAGTACAGATTCGCAGTTCATGATCCTCTTTGGAGAAAAAGAATGGCAAAAGTTTCATGTTTCAATATGAATTTATACAAGCTTTAATAACATTTCGCTGTAACAGTTTTATCAAAAACTGTTGAAAAGTTGAACTTTTCCGCAAGTTTATCGGACCAATGGTTGACTGATTTCATCGTTAATCTGTCTTCCATTACTAAGAGGTTGACAATAATAATAACGATATACGAATATCTAAACTAAAATAAAAGCAAAATAGAAGATAGCGGAAGAAGTTATTTAATATCTACAGTTGAAAGAAAGTTAATTGTAGTGGCTATCTAAAAAGTTTGACAAGTCTAGTTTGTTTAAGCTGCGGCCTTCTAATGGAAGCATATTAAAGAGCTTTCCGCTATAAAGATGAAGACTTATTTTCCATATTCTCCATCAAATTCAGTCATCAATAACTTCTTTCAGTTTATCAGTAAATCATCAGCAACGGGTTACCAAAATATGTTTCCGACAGCAACAACGAGCCTCGTTCTTTGAAGTAATGCGAGATGTGTGTCTGGTCACTATCTTGGAAGGTTCTTTATGAAAAGAACTGAGCAAATGAAACTTGACATTAAAGGGAAGTTCATATTAAAAGCCGTGCACATCAGAAGGTCTGCTGAAAAGATTTTATTGAATTCAAAACTCCTGCTCCTTCTTCAGTTCTGGTTTTTTGCTACTTGAATCCGAAGTCAGGCTGTGGGCCGCGAGGAAGCCATGCTTGTTGAGCAATGTACCTGTCCTTCCTCTCAATGCGAAAACAACTCGTGATTCTTACGGTAGACAGTGTAAGACATGTATGCCGAGAAAATCCCTGGCCTTTCCTTTAATTTGGCGTGTATGATTGGAATAAGAGAATGCTACCGAATCTCTTCAATTTAGGGGGAATTTGAGCTCGACGTGAAGATAAAACCGCTAGCTATAAGACCTACGAGCGTGTGCCATGCCATTAAAAAATCATCACTACTTGTCTCCTGTAGATATCAAGAACATTTGTTAAAGGCCTTTTGGAAAGTGTTAGAATGGCGCCACGTCTCTTTATAATTACCTGAGCAGTGTACATCTGGATTTCCAGCGCATATATTTCTAGCAGTTGTGTTCCTTTTTTCATATCTTCCTCACCGTCCACCGTCTGAAAACACAATCAAATACAAATCAAAGCAACAGTAAACCATTTTCCGTTCTGTGTAAAAGATTCTACGTTTTGCTTAAAAGAACTCTGCTCACTGGCGCGTTTTTCGCGAGTATCATTTGCAAACCCTTGGCTTGAAGCAGAAAAGCTACAAGGAGAGTTTCCAGAGGAAAACGGCAAAATGTCAAAGTTGAAATTCCCGCAGGAAAAGATGCAAAGTTACCTGACATGATTTCCGTAGTTCTTTTAAAATTTTTGCTAATTTTCCGTATTCTTCGCGATCAAAATAAAGCTTTCCTAGCTGAAAAGGACACATGGGATAGTGAAAACGCAAATTGTTTATAGCTTTTCGAGAAAGCAAAGATTGAAAAGAAAGTCAACTTCATATTCTGTTAAGCCTACTGTCTTTAGAATCTCTGAGGTCACTGGTTGTGAGATATTTACTAACATAAAAATGAATTATACAAGCGTTATCAAAACTAAATGGTTTAATCAGCAAAATATGCCCGTTTGGACTGGGGAAAATTGCTTCAATTTTTGCATTGTGGCACAGCAAAATTAGAAGGATATAGGAAGTTGACGTTTTTAAACTCAGAAAACCTTGCAATTAGTTTTGAACCACAGCCTGTCGTTTTTGGCGTCCTTTAAGGCTTCAAGGGTGGTTTCATAAAACTCCTGCAACAGCTCCATCTAAAAATAGCAAGCACGAAACAGTATAAAATAATACCATCGCTCCACACTAATAGGGCTCAGTAAGGTAAATTGATAGGTAAAGCATAACAGTGTCCAATCTGAATAACAGACTCGATTTAGAGTGCAGCAGAATTCACAGAGAGTTGATCAACTTCTCCTCACAAGTGGGATTTAATAAGGCCATATGCACAGGAAATGCATTACCAAATATGATTTGATAGCACTCTATTTTGAGCAAAGCAGAAAGAGCAAAGAAAGCTTTTTGGAGCCTTAAACAAGCAAATTTCGTGGAAATATCAATTGCATAGGACTGTACCTGCTTTGATGTGGAAATAAAGTCTAAAATTGAATTGATAGACTTCTCTGAATGGTTTCTGGTAACAGCATTCTAAATTAACAGAAACTGAGATTGTAATACCGGAAAATTCCTGGTAAGACTGAGCTTTGCTATCAATGGACACTTATTGTGTCTCTCCTAACTTGATCACAAGTTGTCATTCCAAAGCTGACAATATTAGAGAGCTGAGAACACCCCTCTCACATAATGAAATGCTTTTCCTGGGTTCTTACACAAGTGAAGGTAAACTCAGTGGTACAACTCTTGCTCACAGACCCAATGGTCAATGGTTGGTGCTTCAACTTAAACTCCACTTCCATTTAGATTACGAAGTCATCAGCCCTCTATTTTTCCAAACAGTAGAAATCACAAGATATGGGAAATCGTCAGGAAACAACAGGGCGCTGCTCAATAAGCATACATTTTCCGTATTCTCAAATCAGCCTATGAGATCATGAATAGTATAAATCTTCACAAAACATCACATTATGAGAAAGGACAAGGGTACTGTTGAATAAGTGTAGCTTCTTAGTACCCAAAAAATCTAAACTATGACTCATAAACCACAGTAATATTGATACAACGTTCGTTACAATATGAGAGTGGATCAGCACATCACTCAATAAGCATAGCATCTCAGTTTCAAAAAATCTTCTTCAAGATTGATGAATCATAGGAGTCTTAACAAGACATTGCATCATGAGATCAATGACCATGGATTGATTCAATGCTTAAATTAAAATTTTGCAAAGTTAAGCAAAGATACTACAAAACAACTTATTGCACATTGCAAGATTCTGTTTAGACCTTTCCAGGTTACAGTCAAATTGTTTAAGCATTTAAACACAGAGATGGTGGCGCTGTCATGCAGACACGCTTTCCTGGAATTGCTGAAATGACCCTGTCAAAAATAAACCTCAACATTTTACACTCTAAAAAACATTGGCGTGTATGACAGGAGACTTCAATTACCTTGATATATGATAAAAGTTCTTTGTATCTTTCCATCATGCTTTCATATCTCCCCTAAGATCAAATATAGGTTAAAAATTCTCATCAAAGTAGATTGACAGATATAAACCAGAAATCAAATAACAGAGCCCTGAAATGAAAAAATGGCAAAATCACTAATGCTTTTAACTCTGCCAGCATTTACACTTTCACTATAAGATTTAGGCATTTTATATCTTTCATACAAAGCCTGGTAGTGATGTAGTTGCTTCAGAATGTCAGTTCATAACATAGGGGTTTTTCAATTCAATTCCTGAACTGCTCACAACAAAAATGCTATGGGCACACAAGAAAATTTGAATCTACCTCAAACAAAGTCTACTTCCATTGAAAAAACTGCAGCCTACCTCAGGGTTCAGGTATGCTAAAAACCAAGTATGCCATGCAGTTTTGCATACTATGCAAGATTCTGGGATTTTTAAGCTATGATGATCAAAATATTGTTGTCTGTGTTTGCATACCATCAGAAGCATTTTTGATGGAGTCTCTCTATGCATATGCACAGGCATGGACAACAGCACTTCTCATCTTTTACGCAACTTTAGCAGTTACAAAAGATGGATACTTCTCTTACTACTAATAACATGACATGCTCAGGTAAGGCAGAAAAGAGTGGCGATGAAATGACCGAAGCAAAAATGAAGCATCATAAGAGATGTGCTAACAAAAAAGAAAGAATCTTTAACAAAAGACAACATCTTACCAGTTTGAACAAGATCTTAACCATTTGTTTCAAAGCCTTGAAGCCCCATTCACCTTTTTCCTGTTCTAATACCAAGACCTTGAAATAAGACAGATAAGGATTGATGCAAATGAAAATGAACTCATTCAAGTTGAAACAACAGCAAATATAAATGCTTTCCTACAAAGGCCATTATCATCATAATTATTGTGATTGTGATGATGATTACGACTATCATTATGACTATCATTATGACTATCATTATGACTATCATTATCATTAGCATTTGATTATAGTGAGGGAGACTTGCATAGGATCAGCCTCACACTCTATTCCTGAGGTGCCTGGTCCAGTAGCAAGACAGTGTCAAGATAGCTGGGGGGGGGTCAGGATGCAGCAGCTGCTGGAAGATGGTGAGTAGGTCAATCACAGCCTTAGGGGCCCACCCTGCATTTTCTGTTGGGGTTTACTCCTTTTACATTTGATAAAACAATGATAGTTCCATTTCAAACAAATTAAGACCAACAATTTACACAAAAGTATAATTAATTACAATAAATACAGAAAGACTATAGTACAAGTAAGCTTCAGGTGAGATTCCCTCTGAATTTCATGTACACATTTTGCACTAGCAGCTGTCCCTTTCAAGGTAGTACTTGCTTCCAGGCCTTTTATCAAGTCAGATTAAGCGTTTCAAAGGATGGCACCCCTGAAGCATGGTGAATCACTCCCATATGGCAATGTTTTTTTGTGCTCAGTAACTGTAGAAAACTTTGTTTGTCCTCAGGTTATAGGCTACATCTTAGCCTGGAAGATACCCCCAATTATAGATAGATTTTCCAAATGGAGATATCTATATATTCGCAGCATTAGCTTCTACAAATGATGGGTGTTTTCCTACCACTTAGCTAAGATTTTGGCACAGGGAAACCCTGCCACACTATCCTCATGGCCTTTTTATGGACTCTGTTTATTGCTGCATTGGTATCTTCCCACAGCTCCCCAGATTGAGGGACAATCATTTAAATTTGAGAGGATTCATTTACCACAAAGAATAAATCTCTTGTGCTGATTCAGACATTCCACTACTGGTGAAAATGCAACTGGTCTTACTGCTTGTTTTTGTGCAAAGTGTATTTACATGTTTGAAAATTCTTAGCTGGGAATCGATAGGAACACCTTAGAGTCTGACCGGGCTAGTCCCAGGAACGGCTTTCTTATCAAGTTTTAACATGCATTTCTCGTCTGGTTTCATTCAAGAAACATTATTTGGAACTTCAAAGGAATTGTAACCATTCCATTGTCCCAAAACCAACATAGCTCATTTTGGGTAACATCCTTAAAACATGACACAATGTGGTATAGCTTCTGATTACATGCATATATTTCATTGTCATCTGCAAAATTACAGAACTCTGACTTAGTTATGCCATATGTAAAATCAGTCATTAAGAAGTTAACCAGAAATGAACCCAACATTGAACCTTGGAGAACACCCAACTTTGTTTTGCCATTCACTAAAAGAGGTGTCATAATTGACCTGTTGCTTCCTATTTGACGAGCAAATTGAAAATAATTTCAGGCCTTCCAGGTAAAAACCACAGGCAACCACCTTTGCTATCAAGAGATTGTGTGAATGGGCAATCAGACGCTTTGACAAATGCATCAGTACCATTCCGGAATAGCCTTTTTATCCAACACCTTTTTTATCCACCCTTATAGGGATGGAAGAATTATGCTACCTGGATGATTAACAATGCTTCAGATTTAGGTTTAATGATCACAATCATGCCAAAAGTTGAATGTTTCCACTTAAGTTTGACATCGCAGCAAATTGAATTTTTCAGCCTCTTTCAGAGAATTTTGTCATAGGCATCGACAAAAGTTAACTACATGCCTGAATCGTTTTATTTATTTGGCCGATGTAAAAAATGTTTACTGTTTTAATGTAATATAGGGTAGTGCAACTGTTTAGTAACTTTTTCAGTCTACTGAAGGTATTAATTTAATTTAGAATTGGTTGATGAAAAATGAAAATGGGATGGATTGACTAGGACATGTATGAAATCTAGTCCTTGAGATTCCAGGGTGGGGATTCTACCCACTGGGTAACATAATTTATACCTTTGAGAAACTTTCCAATGCAGCATTTGGGTCATCTTCTTTTAACGCTTTTGAATTGTAGTATTGATTCTCTAAATCAACATCTGGCTCAGAATTGCTGTCTTCAGAATATTCCTGTGATAAAAAACGTAATAAATACATTTCAGTTCATTCCATTTTGTAATTCATTTCAGGAAGCCTTCTTCTGGCTACGTCAAAAGGGAAGATAATCTATCAAGACTTTCCACACAATATTTGTAAAATATGTAGCATCTTGCTATGCACAGATATGTAGATTCTTTTTAAGTTTGATAATCATCTTTATCTCAAGTGCACAGCATGTCATCTGAATACAAATATTTCCTACAGGTAGTTCTCAAGGTCAATAGACTTGGTGCAAGTCCTCCCAGTGTGTGTTTTGGTGTACTACATTGCATCTTTTGCCCTTAGTGAGTATAAATCTTTGTGGGAATTAATCAATACTTGAAAATTTCTATCTGCAGCTAATGAAAAAATAGTATTGAATGTGGCTAGTTTCTCGTGGCTGCATCCATGGCCCAGTAGTAGAATGCTGGCTTTGCAAGTGGTATGCTGGGGTTTAATATCCAGTCAAGTCATACCAGAGAATTGAAAAATGGTACAATAATAAAATTACAAAGGCTAATGAAACGGAGAGGGGGACCACCTTATTTGAAAAAATTGTGAGGGAAGGACTTTGACTTTCTTTTTCAGTTTCATGTAAACTCGTGACTTGCAGATTGATATTTTAGAGTAGTCTATTTCTAAAATAAAATGCATAGTTACAGGATAAAAGCAGCTTTATAAAGCATTACTATCTACATATTTATCATCTTTTTTATGTCTGGGGTACTAGCTTGTATGCAAGAAATGTTCTTGGTCATGGTATGTCCATTGTCCAATGATATGTTAAAATGACAAATAACTATGGTATTAATTCCAATATATGTATATAGCACACAGTACATGTTTTATGCTGGTAAATGTTTCCCTATTTAGGTTTTGAATGGCTGTTTATTGAGATAGCTACTAAACAGGAGAGTTAAGATAAAACATCAACGCCTGATCTGGCTTGCCTAACTCAACACCCTGCTGCAGCAGATTGCTTTGAAAGCTAAAATAACATGCATTTTTGACCAAATTTACAATGAATGATGCCTCCACCAAAATGGAGTGGACCTGAAGACTGGCCTAATTGCATACACAATCTTGCATGAGTTCAAAGAAATAGAAACCGTTGTGTGGAAGATTGGATAAATTTTCAAGGCAACTCTACCTGGGAGCTGAAAATACCAGTTTTTCATGAACTGTTGCGACTATCCACAAGTATAAGGGCATCCATTTCAGGCAGCAACTAAGGCAGGCAGTCGTTGTCTTAGAACTCATGCAGACTGCAGACTGACAGCTATATCATTTAGAAAATAATGCATATTGCTAGCGCGAATATAGTAAGACATTTTGATGCTACCACGGCAAAATGTAACGCATTCAATGCCATGTACTCTTTCTGGCAAAGTTACAACTGCTTGCCTAATAATAAACCTGCTCGGGTGCACCTTCCAAGCCAAATTCTCAAATTTCGCTACCGGTTTAACTTCAAAAAATTGGACATACCAAATCATATTCTTCATCCTCATCACACATGAAATCATCATCGTTGTCTGACATTTTTCAAGGCTATATTGCTTGTTCAGAAGGTTCTAAGACCCAAGTTGCAAGATGACCGCCATGAACAAGAAAGGTAGAATGAAGTGAATTGTTGTGATGAAAATGAGGATGAACAAAAGAGAGGCAGGCCACTAATCACAGTTTGGGTCCCCTATGCAGTTAAACTTATATACAGTATAGATATGTACATATGTGTATGTATCTAAAAATATGTCTACTGCTTAAGACTTTGGGCAAAGTTTCGCCATTTATAGCTAATCAGTGCAGCTCAGTTGAGCGTGGGTGAAGTCGAAATGCTACTTTAAACCCACCAAGAGTGCTCAAACAATCGGAGTAGTGAGCTATGCATATACAGTGAAATAGATGGAAGAGCTAAAACCAGAATGTATAGCATCCAACCAAAATCGTAGAGTTCTCAATCACATAATATTTTACAGAGTTGCGCCGCGCTTCGGAGATGCGGTCTTGTAACACAAGACTGCAGTTTCGGCTTTATCAGGTCTTGTCAGTCACAACTATATATATACATGTATAAATATCTCGGTCAGAGCTAGACCACACACTTCCCTTGCTTTTTTACTATAAGTTACACCTCGTGCACGCCACTGAAGTAGACGTTTCACAGAAAAAGCGTGAAGGGTCTTATGATAACAACGTGGCTGCCAGCCGACCGATCAATTGTCGTAATGTCTGATTGACTACGATGAAGGCTAAGCGTGTTGGGAGTTTTACGTTAATAAGCCCTCGGCAGATTAATTGTCGGACCAGAACGTGTTCCGACTGACCGTGCCATGCATTCTATGGCAAGTTCAAACACTTTTTACATAAAACATCGCTTTCGACTAACTCCATAAATACAAACGCTCTTGCAATAAGACAATTATATATCTGTTTGCTATATTAACTGCACGTTTGCGTAGCGTTCTTACAGCGGCGAGTTTGAGATGATCAGATAGTCTATCTATTTAATCAAGCGATGGCTTGGCCGTGTTTACACGTTGGCTAAAACGTTGAATTTTTCACCTAGAATGGAAGAGCGTTGAATTAGAAAGTGCCTTTGAGAAAGCATGAGTAATCGCCATGTTTAGTCAAAGTAATGAAAGTCAAAGTCGCAATGGCGAAACGCTTGCAAAACTTGATCGCTAACATCCGAGAAGTTTGATACAGCTGACAAGTTCCCAAACCTATTTACTTAAAGCGAGCAAATTTTCTAAAAGAGTTGGGTAACTGGCTCGCAATTCGGATTTGATTATGAGCAGCTGATGTTGATTATCGACTATGCAAATACAGCATGTAAATCTATTTCCAATTGATTAGTTGAGGGATGGAGTTGATGATATGGGCAAGGAAGGGCATTAGAAGCACCGATCACTTGATCATTTGCTTAAGAAAGCCACGTTACTCGACCGCAGGAAAGTAATATTGTGTCCCATACTCGAAACGAGTGTGGAGAGCACCTTGTTAGAGAGGTACCATCCTGAGGCAGTGCATTGTGAGGCAGGGTGGCTAGTTCCTTTCCTCGCGGCACATGCACTCCGGCTCTCACCTCAGGTATAAATTTACAATTGAGTGGAAAAAGGAGTGGGCGAAGAGAATCTTGTACAAAAGTGTTTCGACAGACCGTCCACACAGTATACATCTGCTGCGACACTATGCCGACTACCCCGCTGGACCATACAGTAGGCTAAGGACAAGATAAGCAACACGATAGCCCATATAATCATAATTCTAAGTAGCATTTTGTATTGCTCTGGTTTGTATTTTCCCAGTACGTTTATTAAGAGTCTGTCTTGCTCGATTTGTGCTATGAAAGTAGTTCCTATGAAGGGCTCGTACTTAGTCTTATGGGCCAATTAAAGTGACCTAGGATGGATTTTCAGCCTTTTGCATGAAATCAAATTTAATCTTTTTCTTTCAATGGCTTCCCACAGAAAATGGGGTCACGGATGTAGACATTCAGGCATTATGTCCACCCCTTCATGGCGGGTGGGCTTCGGTCCTTATGGTCGAATTCCAAAGCCTTTTAGTCAACTTTTACGACAGGGAGATAATGCGCTGGTACTCTTCTGCTCTGGGAAACTTAAAGAGAACTTACTGCACGAAATACAGTTAAAGAAGACGCGCAGTCAAAGTAGGCTAAGTTCACTTCTCGTGTAAAGATCCCCCTAGTAGCACTTGATTGTACGTGGGTATGCGTAAGCCTACTTGATTGCTTCTGCTGATTTGTGAAGGGTATAACGTATCACAAATACTGCGCGAGAAGGACTTTTTGAAACTTAGTTCTCTGTTATCAGGCGTCGAAAGCTTGAATATGGATGGAGTGAGCATGCAATTATGGGATTTCGTAGAAAGAGATTGTACTTAACATACATCTGAGGTACTGAATTAACCTAGGCGATGTTTGTAAGCATGCCATGCTACATCCAAAGATTGAATTTGTTCCCGCTACTTTATTGCAAAATACGTCAATGATGCACGATTTTTTCATCTTAAATGAGATGTAGGAGTGAGAGGATCATCTTTCATGCAAGAGAAGATGCATTTTATGAATTCTTCTGAATCTCAAATTCGCCAAACTCGATGGTTAATTGCAAGACGTAGCATTCCTGACAACTGACAAAAGTTCGAAGCTTATCCAGCTACAATTCCATGGAGAGCGAAACTTCAGAACTGGGATTAAAGGGAGCCTACAGATATATAAGACAAAGGGTATCATACTTTGTGCAATGTTTCAAGGGCCTCTCCAGTGAGAAAGTGTTATTTTCGAATCAGATTTAGTCGAGTTCCCTAGTTTTGAATCTGCAATTATTTTCGGATGTCTCCTTCCGTTTTGATTTTATAAGAGTTTAAAGTTCGTCTTCGAGTTCAGAATTTGCCCAAGAATGATACTCTGAGATGTAATTAGTGACGTCAGAATGACGTGCAACATTTCATCGGTTCTAGCAAACAGAAATGTGAGACTTATGAACAAATGAAGGTGAAAATTTCAGACATTTATTGAAATGAAGAAGGTAGAGTAAGAAAGGTTTTGATTTCCCACTTCGCTTAAAGACACGATCGCTCGCATGCTTTTTCAGTCCAAGTTTCTTTTAGATCTATTTGCTTTTTCAATTTCTTCTGATATCCCGCATCGTCCATTCGGTTATTTTTTGTCTTCTCTGGATTTGCCATCATCGTTCGCGATGATGCACGACCACCGCATATTCCCTGCTCCCAATCAGGAGTACCAAATGCACTGTAGGATGAAGGGGCACAAATGCAAGGCCATTTTTCTTCGAAAAAGCAATTTTTGTGGGATTTTTGCGTGAACCAGTTACTTCAGGACGTGAAGGAAAAAGACAAACCTACGTGTTGAAAACAGCCAGACCTGATTTCAAAAGGGAACGAGAAACTAATTACATATTCCGAGAAATTTGTGTCAAAGATCCACTTTGTTTTCGGCGTATTTGAATGAATTTTCCTTTCCTTGATGAGCATAAGTAAACGTTTTTGTCAATGTTCTTAAAGTGATTAACTATACTAGAAAACATCGGTAAACACAAACGATATTTTACTGGTTATCGATTGAATTACGAAATCATTAGACAGTGAAAAATATTGATTTATCAACATGAGAAACTATATTCCTTTGAAGATTAATAGGCACTCGTGTATACACACACGTTTATTGTATTCATCGTCAGATACCGCTCCTTACGTGAATGAATTGCTGCTTTATCTAGCTGTGGATTTAACGAGTTTCTTGTGTTGCAGGCGCTTCCAAATGTTCGAAATAGAATCCTACCGTTGCCAAGTAAACCTATTCTGAGCTTATCAACATCGACTCATTCATTCTTCCTGATTTTACGACGTTCTGTCAAAACGAAGCTTGCTTAGAAATTTGCTGCACTTTAGCATGACTAAATGCTTTAGAAGGCCGTTATTAGAAATATAAGCCACGATGGCTCCACGCGTGCTAATACCGAGGATATCTTCATGAGCGAGCAGAATAATCAGCTTTGTACGTGCATGATAGATTTCCTTATACACGCAGGGTTGCCTTTTCAGCAGTAGTGTTGTTATCAATAAGGGCCCTGGTGACCGTGCCAGTGTGAGACGCAGCCATCAAACAACGTAAGACCGCGTAAGTGAAACCGAGGGTCCTGAAAAACCAGCTCAGCGCCATTGCCTGGACATTACTTGTCAAGCGTTTTGGTTTACCTCCGGTTTATCTTCGGACACAATTAAACGAATCTTTAACATACAACATCACAACTACCTTCATTTGCGCATATTTCTAAGAAGGCAAACAGACTTTAAGGGTTGCTTAGAATTCAGCCAGAAATAAACGGCCTATGATAACTCTCAGTGATGCACATTTCTCTACTATGACACCTGGGAGGTGATGTTCCATATTGTTTGTTTAGTACCAGGTGGTTAGGTCAGAATCGTTTACCATTGAAGGAACTGCAGCTAGCAGTAAGACCTTTACAAAACATTGCGTTTTGGGAGTGTACCTCAATTGACTTTAGAATTAGACCGTAAACCATTTCAACGCGTGTCTGACTCTGTGAATATTAACAGACTTAAAGGGATTTTCAAATGAGCCTGCAAAATTTTTATGGTGAAAAAGAGAGATGGTTTAAAGAGCTACCTTGCAGCTTTTCATAATCTATGGAAAAGACTCTGTATCTCTCAATGGCAGGGGGATATTCCTAACACTTCCGTCGTAGAGTGAAAATTTCATACGTAGATAATGCAACTACAGTACATCTACATACACACGCACACACACATACACACACACACACACACACACACACACACACACACACACACACACACACACACATACGCAATTGACTTTTTGTCAAAATTTTCTCTGTTTTGTTTGCTAATAACTAAGAAGGCAACTTAGAATAAAACTTGAATTTGCAGCCAAAGTAATTTCTACAGTTCCCGAAAGCATTCTCAAGGCACGCATTCTTTGCGCAGGATGAAAAATGTTTCTTTTGACTTGCTTCTAGAGTTGCAATAATTTTAGGGAACTTATATCCCCTGGAAGTGATTCAACACAATCTATGAAGTAATGGGACTTCAGTGTTTCTGTTGGAACCAAGGGTACTTTAAATAAGTATTGTTTGCTTCTTTTTTCATATCGATGGTCAAAGCATGCAGTGTTGTACTGTAGTTTTATCATTGCTGATGCTTGTAGAAGGGTTTTCAACTGGTCGGGGCATGTCCATCACCTCAAAATTTATGCAATTTCATTCATATTCAAATGCGTTAAAAAGGTCCGCACAAATTATTTTGCATACGCTATCCGTAGGACATATGGCCTATTGATGGCTATGACACTGACTGTGATTCATTCTCTACATGACTAAATGCCGACGAAAGACACGTTTTACCAATAGATGTTGCATCATCTTTCTAAGATAGTACTATTCATTCCTTGATGAATGATGTGGTTCAAAAGAGCATTCTTTGTACTGATGAACAACTGTTAACGAGTGATGGAGCAATTCAAGACACGAAGTGCTGACAAAATTGCTTTGAATTAGTTGAGTATAAAAGATGCCTCGGAGCCTTTATAGCATTTAATATACTTACCAGTTAATCACTCCTTGATTCTAAAAGAATTACATGGTCACATATGTGCAGACATTTTGAGGTTAGGCTACAGGTTTTTCAGGAATTCTACATTAAGATTTGAGTCCTGCATTATTTCATCAAATTTTGCTAATGCTTAAAGACTCTCTAAGATTCGAAATTCAAGGCATTTTTTCTGGCAGTTGACTACTAATTCTCAAATCAACCTTGCAATATTCGCGAAGTTCTGTTGAAACCTTGGCATTTTAGAAAGGAGAGAAGCTACATCTATTTCTACTGGAGAACCTATAGCTATTTCTACTGGAGAATCTATAGCTATTTCTACTGGACAACATATAGCTATTCTATTGGCAAATCTGTAGCTATTTCTACTGGAGAATCTATAGCTATTTCTACTGGAGAACATATAGCTATTCTATTGGCAAATCTGTAGCTATTCTATTGGAGAATCTATAGCTATTTCTACTGCAGAACCTATAGCTATTCTATTGGCAAATCTGTAGCTATTCTATTGGAGAATCTATAGCTATTTCTACTGCAGAACCTATAGCTATTCTATTGGCAAATCTGTAGCTATTCTATTGGAGAATCTGTAGCTATTTTTACTGGAGAACCTATAGCTATTTCTACTGGAGAACCTATAGCTATGCTACTGGAGAATCTGTAGCTATTTCTGCAAGCTTCTACCATAGATAGGGGATCACCAGTAAGAAATTATAAGTCTCAAGTTGCAGATTTTTCTCAAGAATTTTGCTTTGTTGGAATGCACGTCTTCATTACAGGTTGACTTTGGCATTTCATAGTCGGATGCCGCTTCAGCCATCCATCTTGTGTGGCCGCCTTTCACGATACTTGAGGGATGCGCTGGCAATGTTCTATCCCATGAATCAGACCAGTCAAAAGCAATGGAAAATTCTGTGAAAACAGCCAGTGGATTTTCCAGAATTGGTCGCCACTCGCTTCAGTATGCCATCAGAAAGCGTTGACCATGTTGTGAGGCTACGCTTTGCCTGCCCGAGGGAAATTCACATTCGATCTAATTGTTAGCGTCAACGCAATATAGAATGGCAAACAGATAAGACGACTTCCCTTTGGCGCTGAAAAACATATTCAAATCAGCAAAAGTTAAACCCGAACGCTAAATAAACGCAAAGAATCATTGATTTACGAGTCACTTTTGATTAGCTTCTGTGGGAATGTCTACGCGAGAAAGAATGGCAAAACATCTGTACGCAACAGCGGTTGCGTGCGCATAATTGCGATTTTAAGTACTAGCCGGTGGCCCAATCCTGAAATTTTTCTCCTTCAAAAGGCCATTCGCCTCAGCGATACTTTGAAAGCAAATGACTTCAGATTGGAAGAGGTAGCACAAAGCTAATCTGTGAAGAAATTTGAATAATTCTGATTTCCGAGGATTTGAAAAGGCAGCCATTTGTTTGTACGCATAAAAAGGTAAGTTCATTTGTGGAAGCATTTCGATTCTGTCAATTGCAGACAATTCTGGCTTTCTTAACTGACACAAATAAGAGAAAGAGAGAGAGAGAAAGAAAAGCGTAGAAGTGGGAGATGGTTTCAAAAGAATTGAGAAATAAATGGAGCTTTCTGATAATTATATCATGTTAGCAATCCACAAAGATGATGGTTTAGAGACTTGAATGGCACCTATAAGCGCGGAAAAAGCACTAGAGAACTATATTCATATGTGTATATATATATGTTCATAAATGCATATGTATGTATATGTATATGCATGTATATGAAAATATAATTCTATATATATTTATATATATACACATATATCTATATACATGTGTAGACGTATATATATATATATAAATATATATATATATATATTTATATAGCAGAAATGCAGAAAAGGAAAAGACCGATTCTCTGTTACTCTGAGTTTCGTGCGAAGGCACTCGTCAGACAGACTATAACCTGAGTTATAGTCTGTCTGACGAGTGCCTTCGCACGAAACTCAGAGTAACAGAGAATCGGTCTTTTCCTTTTCTGCATTTCTGCTATCAACGCTCTGTACTTTGTACATAGAGCACCATATGGTGGTGAAGACAGCACCCTCTATGTGATACATATTTATATATATATTTCGCAGTATATTTATATATATAAACTAATATTACTTATTCTGCCTCATTTGTCTATGTGCAGATATATGCATAATTGTATATATTCAAATGCATACATATATCTATACATACATGTATTTATCTACATATACAGATGTGTAGCTTTGTACAATGAATATATGTATATTTAAATATGTGCATATATATTGACCCCCTGCAGTATCCTCTCTGACACCATCCTTGTTGCGAATTGTTATGGGAAATATCTATGGGATATTCCACAGTGGTGAATGTCTGTGCATCTTTTCGTCTTTGCTCGATTCTGGTCCCCTCAAAAGGAAAGGTATCCCAGTTGTGGTGTTGAAAGAGCATTCACAGTTCATTCGCTTATTAGTGCATAAAACCTCTGCCCTCCCTGAAAAGCTTTTGTAGGTGTTGGTAAGTAACCTGCCAATTTTCATCAAACGAGATCAGAGCGAGAGCTTACAATTTTGAATGCAGCACTACATGAATTGCTACTAATGGTACTGACAGCAGGAAAAAGCTCTTGCAAGAATCAGAGCACCGCACCAGTACTATCAGATCAGCTCTTAAGTTGCACACAATTCCTTCTTAGCTCAAGGTATTACAGTCATGCACACAAAAGTATTTGAAGCAAAAAGCGAGCCAGTGTCGATGAATGCAGTGAAGCGTTGCCATCTTCCTTTGTACGTCAAGACACGACCAGTGCCGAGACAGATACCTGACGAGCTTGCATCCCCACCAAGAGCAGAGAGCCCAAGATTATCTTTCTGCTGCTGCTCGGCTTGCTGCAAGATTTGCTCTCAAGAAGTCTCACCTTTGGTGAGTATTGCCATATATAGATTACACGTGTAATGATACAAACGGAGACCATTTCCGTGACACCATCATCCGATGCACATACCTCATTTTCTGCCGTAGCAATCAACGTTGTTCAATTCCAGAGCTTTCGTCTCCTTGATTGATTGCAGCGTCACTTTATTTTCTTTACTTAAATGGCATTTTACCAAGCTAATTGGATCAAACTACCTTGAGTGAAGTCCAAAATTGTGTGTTTAGTCGATGACACAAAATCACATGAAGCTTGAACAAGATCATTACCTAAACTTGTTTATGCTGTACGGTGCTAAAAAGCTACGCCTATCAGTCAATGACCTCGCCCTTTCCCTCGATGTGACCAAACCTCATGTCCCCTAGGCCTAGAACTATAGATAACCAACCTAGCTCCTCGTTTCGAGTGAGAGGGACGCTCAAGATGAGATCAAAGCACTCACAATGGCACCTGAGGGCTATTCTCACAAATTGTTAAAACATCGGTATCTAAGAAGCGATCTGTTTTTCAAACGAAATTCACATCTTTTGCAACTAAAAGCATAGAATTATGAGGAAGTCCACCCCTGTGCCGATATCTCCGGGTTCCTTTTCCTTTTCTTCTGCCCTTAATCGCTCTTACTTGTTGTCGTGTCACCGATGTGGGGTGCGGATTAGAGGTCAACTGCAGCCGCAATATGTATGGCAACACCTAGAAGCTGCTCTTTTCTACAGTCAGAAGCCCTTCCTGCTGTAACCCTCCCTATTTGTTCGAGCTTGGGACCAACAAGAATATGCTCTTGACGCGGATTCGCTGTGGATGGGTTCTAAGATTCTAATATGTTAACTGCACAGCAGAAAAATGAGTTTGCAAAATAGCATGAAAGCTTAAGAGATCTTCGGTTTACTTTCTCCAATACGTCGGGTTTCGTAACACGATGCTCTGAGCACTCCAAGACAAAGAAGGAAGCGATTTTTTCGAATCGTTCACATTTCGTGGGAAACTTTCTGCTGTGTAATCATGGAAAAATGTTTTTACAATTTATCAACATTTCTGCAATTAATCAAGCATCAATGTTTCTCCAACCAATCGTATAGCCTTAGTGGAGGCACTGGCTCTGCCCCCTTTGCCAAAGAAATCTCTGACTGCATTTTGCCGGGGCTCTTCCTCGCATGCATCTTCTTCTGTGTTCAAAAACCTGCCGCCCCCTAGGGAATGGTTCCTGCTCGAGTTTGCCCACCCCAGCTTACATCCACAGCGACTTGTCTTCTTAGAATGTTTCAAAATTCAGGTTGTTTAGCAATAAGCCACATAGGACAAATAATACTTTGAGCTTCCCTCAAGGTTTCGGCATCTATTCAAGATGATGCTTTGCTTCGGATTAAAGATTTTCAGCTCCTTGTAGCCTCATGAATACGGTTGAGTGTTGGTAGATCAAGCAGATAGGTGAACATGAAGCGTCTTTTGCAGTTGCTTCTATCTTCTTGAAATCTACCACCAGATGCTTGATAGCGAGCAATGAATGAATCAAGCGAAAGGATTTTGACTGGAGATTAAAAATTGCTTTAAAATTCGACTGTTCATAGAAGATACAAATTCTGTGAATCGAAGGTGAGGCTGGAATTGCTGGTTGATAACTAAAAAAGCTTTGTGCAAATCCACAAACAAACATTTTACTTAAGAACGAAACTAGCGGCTGAATGTGGATCTGTTTAAGGTGGTTTTCAGAGGAAAACTTTTTATCGAATATCGTTAGACTAGACCTTGCATCAAAGGCTTTGTCTGCAACAGTACAGCTCACATGCCGGTCGTGAAAAATCAAATTTTGTGAGTATTTGGGTAAACACTTTAACTAAGTCGCCAGCCATCCGATTTCGAGTACAACAGTGGTCGCGTATGCAGAGATGACAATGGGCGAGACTTGGTGGTGAATATGGTTCGAAGTAAACAATGTGTAATTGAATATAGGATAGGGCCTTTTTAGTAGTTAATCTCCTTCTACAAAGAACTGAAAGTCCTGTGAAGATTTGCAGAGTTATGTTTGAAAGAAGTGCGAAGCCGAGTGGCAACGAAAAAACGTCGATCTTTGTCAATAATTACTTGCGCTGGCTCCTCCCCCGTAAAACGAGGATAAAACGTTTATAACTGTAATGCCTGCAAGTGCTTCAAGGTGAATTTTAAGAGCTTTGTTTACATGTTGCGGTGGTGGATCTATGCTACCGGAGCTGTGATGGAGCAGTCTAAAGAGCGGTCGTTAGGTGGTAATAGCAAATCAATTCAATGTGACGCCATGATCAAAATAATTCCTTTCGTTTGGCGAGGTACTGAAATGCAACGGACACTTGATCTTTGAGGTCCAGTTGTGCATTAAGAAAGGAGGGGAATTGTAAGGGAATGTGCAGTTTGAGAAGAAAGTGGAAGTGTGTCCGTGGAGTTGGCGTCCGGTAGCATATGGGTTAGTGAAATGAGGGACGAAGGATCAATTCTGCATGGGGACAATTCAACTTAGTTTAGCAAGTGAATAAATTGGGGTGTTTTTAACCATATGAGGCTTTTCGTTGATCGGTGGCTTGGTCTGTGTAGACCTTTTACCATTTCATCTCATGGTGTCGGGTTCGATGCCAGCCCTCGCCAGCTCAGTGCATGATTAGTACCGCTCGTGTGATCTGTCCTACTCGATACAAACCAAGGGAGCTGACTGCAACCGTGCCGTTCCACCCAAGCAAAAGGAACTCCCCTGGTCTTGCGGTATGGATTCCCTCGCTGCTGGGCTGTTGCCGACTCAAAGCCGCTGCAACGATTTATCCTATGATTGCACTGAAAGCATAGTCGGCGAAATCAAGTCTTATCATGATTGCCAAACGCATCATGCAACGTGATCATTCTGTTGCGATAGAAGCCTTTGGAATCTAGAATCCGCCGCCACGCGTAGATTGCCTACCGCAAAGGAAAACATTTTATGATCGGAACGCGCTCGCACGCTTCCAACACGTCATCGACTTAACAACGGGCTGTAGCGGCTTATGAGCCGAAAAAGAGAGCACCAGAAGAATGAGCAGATAAAGTCAATTCTATGAATAAAAGCCAAGTGGATTCGATGAATGAGCCTTGAAATGAATTGACTTGACCTGACCCTTTGAGAAAGGTCGCGTTTTGTTTGATATTGCATCCTATCTCAATAGTTTAATAAAGATATGTGCTGGCCGTTCCTTCGGCATGACAGGACAGTTCCGATCAGACAGGCCGCGTATTGTTGAATCACCCTCGTGTAGTTAAAATCACTGATAGCCAATCAACATATAGAACTCCGAAGTGCAGCACGTTCTAACATGTTGTCACCCGATCTGCGTGGAATGGCGTTCACAGAATAATTACGTGAGATGCCAGTGGTCAAAGTTGATTCTTTGAGCAGGATGCCATGAGTTTATGAAAGCGATCCCAAGAAACTGCTATCGACTTCATCTCGAATACTCACGGTAAAACGACTGCAAACTGGCTCCGTATAAAAGAAATGGAAAATCTTAGTTTAGTTAGGCACGAAGGAGACTTGGTGTTGCAATGCGAGATCTTTTGAAGCTCCTAGAAGCTCGTTAAAAGCATAGAAAAATTGCTGTGAAGGTATTGTCGAAGCAACAAAATTTCCCTCTAAGCTGCAAAGACTCAATTAGAAATCAATCAACTCTTTCAACATTGCCAGCTTGTTTATCACAGTCCATGCATGCGGGCGTTTTGTCGCGAGCAAGGAGACATGCGCAAACTCCTTTCGTTTATAACGCTAGATATCTAAATTGGAGGGGGGAAAGAGGGGGTCTTAGCATGCGGAAACATAAAGAGCGTGTCTGCTAGATAATATCAAAATAATGTGTTGCTTAATATGTTCTTTTTAACGTCTGAGTGAAATTTTGCGCTTATTGAAAAGTGCACTGGCTCATTATGATATGACGATGTCGTTTTGATATCCACTATATATTTGATACAACACAAAGAAATTATACTGATCGAGAATTGACCCGGTTCGTCTTCCCAACGGGGGGAATGCGACTTTTGATTCATATGGATAGAATTGCAGAGACGTGGTGACTCTCTTCGCTCTAAGCGAGCATTTAGCTCTGGGAAGGAATCGAACCTTTAACCCTAAGCATGCGATGAAGCACGGCAACCGTTAAGCAATCTTGCAGCTGGCAGGAATCTGTAAGGCATCCGCTGAGGATCAACAGGGATGCAAGTTCAATATATTATCAATAAACACGATTTCAAATCTAATTTCAAGACATGCCTCTGTTGCCACAGAATACTTTAATCACCTGCTGAGAATCTGTGTTTCGTACGTCCCGATGCGTTGGATGCTATCTTGTGTGGCGTCGGTAAGGGAAAACAATTGAATAGTGGCGGTTCGTTGCCGATTTAAGGCCTTGCAACTTTGTTTACCAGTTTCGAATTTGACAGAAAACAAGCACACAATTATCAGTGATAAACCTAATGCCCTCTCCCATATTTATGTCACGATGTTAAATCACCATAGCGACAACTAAAAATGCCTGTAAAACGAACAAGGGTCCCAAACAAAGAGATGAATGCTAACGGCGCTATCAACGAACTTATTAATATAAAATAGTTATGCGCCATCAAGCTCTTGCCTAGAAACCTACTTTATAGCATGTGTCTTTCAATTGTGTAGCTGATTTGCCTCTTTCACCTTTTATTCTCGTCGTATATAAAAATAGGATTAGGGCATCTCTGCTAGATTAATTGATATCCTCGCATCAAGGTGCATTCTCCGCTGTCGACTAACTTGAACATTAAGGAAGGGAGCCAGGAAAATGAATGTGATTAAATACAGAAGATGCTTAGAGGAAATTTGCAAAGAATGCAATCAGGGAAAGGTAATGTTATCTAATCTGTATGTGACTCGTGTTTCATCCGATAATCTTTGCAACAAAGAGTCACCTTTGTTGTTGGTCGGTAACAAATAACCATCTTAAAGGATTTGTTTCTAATCGGGTTCGCGGAAGAAAAGGAGCCTATTGAAAAAACGCTATCTGGTTACTCTCTTAAACGATTGACATCATTATTATCAGACTGAGGTCATTTTCCCCTAATTATGAGGTGCTCCTTGCAAACACCATTGCCAGCGGCCTGGAAAGAAGAGACCTTGCAGTCAAAGAAAGCAAAAGACCGATAAGAGATATATTGAGGGGATTCTTTGAGTTTCTAGTGGTTATAACATATTTTTACAGAAAAACCAATATAAATAAATGCATATGTATCTATATTTATATTCATATGATACTGTGCTCAAAGGAGGTAATGAAAATTTGCATTTTATGCTAATGAACAGATACAGCAATTAAAACTTGGAATGAAAAATTTATCTGAAAATCTATCGGTGGATATTTAACAGTGCATTTAAGCCGACTAGCATATTGCATTTGCAAGGATAGTGCAGAATGTCATCAAATATTTATCAAAGCAGGAGAGCAACAGGATAATGCAATATTTCCAACGGCTGCTTCTAAGGCCAATTGAGTACAAAAAAGCATAACTTCAACTTTATAAAAACTTGTGTCTAGCGTCGTTCTGATAATAACATTTTTGCAGTCTCTACCCCTTCTTTTTATGGCAGCTTCTCGCAATGGTAGATAATATATGACAGCTGACTGAATCACTCTGTATAATGCCAGCACAAATAGTCGCTGTTCCATCGAGTAGCTAACGCACTTGTGTACAGACCTTGCTGTAAGTGGTTGCTGCTCAGCTTTGAGCTTATCTTTCATTATCAGCAAGGACATCCCCAAGCTCTTATCAATTCCAGGTGTAAATGTTATGAGACACATAAGCATTGAGTGGAAAGACCAGGGCATTTTTGATAAGCATGGTATCTCAGGGTCGCAAAATCTGCTCTCAATGCTATGTAGAAAGCAAGCAACAACTAATGTTGCACATTTTGGGCCAAATGCAAACCTTAACACATCTTAGTAAACCTTGACAGATCCTAGCAAACCTTAACAAATCTTAGCAAACCTTAGCAAATCTTAGCAAACCTTACAAATCTTAGCAAACCTTAGCAAATCTTAGCAAACCTTAACACATCTTAGCAAACCTTAACCAATCTTAGCAAACCTTACCAAATCTTAGCAAACCTTAACACATCTTAGCAAACCTAAAAAATCCAGTAAGACACATTTTTATTCTTGCTAATTCTTTCTGACAGGGTCATCATTCTTATGAAATTCGTCAACCGACTTGCATGGCTCCAAGGGGAGATACAAGACCGCAATGTGAGTAAACATTATCGGACATTGAAATCAATTTGAAAAGCAATTTCTGGCTGTCCATTTTGACTGGGTAATTGAGATAACCAAATTTCTATTGAATGTGAATGCATTATCTTAAATCGTCCCGAATCATGTGTAACATGCCTTGCATCATGACACAAGAGTTTTTTTATTGCGGACAGCACGGCAACATTAACTTCACTTTGCCAAAGAATGAAATGAAATTTTCTAAACAAGAAGTGTAGAACAACAGAGCACGTTGTTTTCCCAATCTCATGGGATTCTTGAATTGCAAATCTGATGCCTACTTTTATTGGATTTTCCGTGGTTGCTGCTTGAATACGCAATGTTTGTTTTTGGAAGAAGGGACTGGACGAAGGATAACTATTTTTCAGAATGACCCCCGTCACTTTAGCTGAATATCGACGTATATACAATTAGTTACTGCCGGAACTTTACATCACACTGAGAATATTTTCATAGAGAAGAAAGGCAATGGAACGTATACCCAGACGCGGATAGAAGCAGAGGGATGCAAGCGATCGATCAAAATGATTGATTACCTGTTTTTAAACCGCTTTGAATTTGGTCATAATGCGACGCTTCATGCACTGATAAATGTCGGACAAAAAGATCTTGAAATCTTGAAATTTCCAAAACAGACCTCTGAAGGACTGTAAAAATGTACTCGTAATTGTAGGTGGCCAAATAAAAAATGGGTATCTCTAATGCCAGAAATCCGTTATCACTGACCAACATTGTGAGGTCTGTTTAACAGAGCATAGCTGAACTGAATAAGTTAAGTTGCATATATATTCTGATAAACAATTTGTGTTGATCTATTTCTTATGATATCAAAAGTTTTTACTGGATTACTGAGAAAATTCTTATTTCACACAGGGCTTGGTCCATGCACATGTACAGCATCAAGGAATTACTCACCGCCGCCACCAAGTCACCATCGAATAGGACGCGAGGCAGCTCTGCACACGCGAAGCCAGTTGGAAACGATAATGAATGAGATGTCAGATTGTTGCTCGATCAGACCAAACTTCATTCATCACCCACGACAAATATGTCGGCAAGACTTCTGGATGAGTCCGATGCGATTTCGCTACTTATACAAGCCTGGGTTTAGAGATGAAATGGTAGGCGTCAAGGATGCAATGAAGCCAAAAAGATTTCAATGCATGTACTGTGAAAAGTCCTTCGGAAAATCATCTCATTTAAGGGATCACGTTAGAACTCATACTGGTGAAAGACCGTTTAGGTAAGACCAGAAGGCATTTGATGTCCAAATTGGTTATGTCAACTGCTCTTGTGCTACCTTATCTGAAAATAGAAAAAATAGGCTAAATCAAAAAGGATTGAGCCACAGAGAAAAGAAATTCCTATTGAAGTGTTTATCGATGCAATGTTTATGAGCTTTTCATAGATGTGAAGCAATGTTTTAGGCATCTTATTGCTCAAAAAAGTCCACTTTTAATAGCCATTATTTTAAGTTGGCTTTTATGCAACATGTCATGGCTTGCAAAGTAAGAGTGAAGGCTAATGATTTCAACGTTAAGGGCTAAATCTGTTTTGGTCTCGATTAAAGGGTTGCCTTTTAAGGCAAATCATTTTCAAGGACCTTCAAACTAACTAAAAAAGGGATTTATGAGTGCTACTAAATACTAAAAACAGTTGTCCAACCAACTTGTACTGTGCACTCCAGTATCTTACACCCGGCATCAATGGTACTTTGATATAACAAATAATGTATTTTTACAGTGTTAACGGGTGCTACAATACATAACAAAAGCTAATAACCTATTTCTAAAATATTTAGAACTAGTTATAAGTGCTTTTAGCTTAGCTTCAGCTGAGAAACTAGTCCAAAATTTTGCTCCTCTTTAAGGAAAAATTATTGCTCGTTCGCCAATTTTTTGTGTGCAACCTAATGCCCTTCTCAGTATTTCGGAGGTTGCAGGAACCTGAGCATTGCAGACGCATTGCAACTATTCACTAGGGGTTTGAAGCAAGTGATAATTGGTGTTTTCAACGTGGACCATCTTTTGTCGATCAGACGATCTCCCTTCGATTGCTCATGCCTAAGAAATGTTGATCAATTTGCAGGTGCAGTTGGTGTAACAAGGCATTCACCCAGTACTCAAACCTCCGCACACATATGCGAATACATACTGGGGAGAAGCCATACTCCTGCAAATACTGCTTGAAAAGTTTCACTCAAGCTGTAACGCTGAGAAGTCATCTACGCACACACAGTAACGAGGAAATTCCAGAATTGCCGAAGAAGTGAAGACTGTACAGAGGTTACACGCTGAGTAGGGTCGCACATGGGAGACGATTAATGAGCATAGACTGTAGAAAATATTGTCTGGCTTTGGTAATAGCATCTGTGGAGGGGGGGGGGAGAGGATGCGTGGAAGGTTGCTGCACGTTTTCATTATTCATCACGAGGCGACATGATCACTGAAATATTTTCAATTATGGCTAAAAAATTTGCAATAATTTTTTGGAAAACACAAATTGACGTGGATTTAGCTTATGAAAAACGGCAAGGATGAAGACTATCATGAGCCATGAATGGAGATAATCTGCTGAAATTTGACCCTTTACAGACCATTAGAATCACCCACTATGGGATTCGATTATGATTATTCACCGACAAGGACGATAGGCATCAAAGCACAAGGCAACCGTAAACTTTATGTGGATCAGTGGTATGAGATGATGTTATGGGGGAATATTTATTAGCTATTAATCACAGTGGCAAAAATAATGTAAAATATGAGTATTATGATATCAATATCTGACACAAATGTATATTCTAAGATTTTAACAGCAATTTATAAATTAAGAAAATGCCAAAATTATTTATAACAGGAAGTTGATTTTACTTGCTTCTCTCTGATTACATCTTATCCTGCTGTGTCCGACAGCACTCAAGGATTTCCAATTTACATCCCCCCCCCTCCAGCGCTTTCTGGCATCATTCAAGAACGTTTCGGCATTTAAAAAAATTTGGCCTTTTAGGTTGGGATCGAAGTAGACTCCTAGCTCAACGAGAGAGAAATAGCTACAGCTTGTCTACTGAAATTTCCTAACCCCCTGAAAGCACTAGATGATCTTTCGACAAACACGTAGGAGTAGATGTCTTCCAAATTTAGATTCCAAATCCACACCTAAGTCTTGTCTTTTAGAGAAGCAAGCATAAAATGAATGAACTAGAAGGATTATTAATCTGCAACTTAGCAGAATATAAGATACGAAAAGATTCCCTTTGTAAGACTCCATCGACCGCTTCTCTAGCAAGTCATCCTCTGATAAGAGCTGGATTTCCAACTTGATCTTTTCATCCCATTTACCAAGGATCTTAATGCACATTCTAGAATTGTCAAGAGCTTTATTTACCAAGCAGTACCCTCGTCATTCCACTCAATGTGACCACACCTCGTAAATCCTACGCCTGGTATTACGTGCGGACTGCACTTCTCAGTCTAAGTGAAGACAAGCTGGAGGGAAAGGGTCCAACTACAGGCGATAGAATCCAGATCCCGCTAAGCAGGCAGTGGAAGACACATTTTCTAAGAGACAGATCCCTTTTCGCCATCCACCTGTCTTTTTCAATGACGAAACAGGTGTTGGCATTTTCTAGCCATATTTAATCTGTTATCAATTATGCTATGCGGCCTACCAAGAAAAACTCTAGTCGAACTTCGTCAAACTCAATGTCGTATCCCATAAAAGAGCTGACGTCTTGAAGTCATTCAGGCGGAGGGGGTGGAAAGAACTAGATCCTCGCAGCATTCTGCTGGCTAAGCTATGTATAACTCGTGCTTGGAAAGGTACCTACAGAGACAATATTCAATAAATTTGGAATGGAATCATCGAATGATAGAAGCTGGAGCAGACATCTCGCTCTCTGTTTGAAGTTCATTAACAATCTTGCACCAGAATGTACAGGATATTATGTTCCACCAATTCGCTAGTCAAATTATGCACTAAGAAATCAGTATGTTCTCGGGCGAATAAACACAAGAGAAGAGCATTTTGAGAAAAAGTTTCTATCCAAATTATCTTCAAGAAAGGACCAGTCTTGCTTCTGAGACTAGGAAATCTGCACAGTAAGCTCGTTCAAAGACAGACTCTCCTCTCTCATCCGCCCACCCGGAAACCTTTTTATGAAATACATAACCCAAACGGTGTAGCCATTCTCACTCAGCTACGCGCAGGCTTCAGTAAGCTGAAATTATCAAAAATTGAATCATAAGTTTTGAGATTCAATCGTGTTAGGTAAATGATTAAAACGAGAAGGCTGAGCGCTTCTTTCTGAAATGCCATGCATATGATAACCAAAGGCGTGATCTCATTGGTACGCTTAAAAAGGAAAGATAAGAAAAGAGGGACGAGAAGCTAAAAATATTCTCCCTATTGTTGAGCACAGCCATCAAATGACTACAAGATCGAAAAATAGATCAGATTTTAAAGCTGCAAGGGTGACAACAGAAGAGCAAAAAACATTCCAGCAATCAGCTACAAAAACCTGAAACACGCTACCTGCTAGCATATGAGAAATAACCACCACAACGCAATTCAAGAAAACTTTAAAATCTTTTTCAGCTAAGGAGAGAAATAGCCCCTTTTCTCTCCTTAAGTAAGGACATGTAGTATTTTGTAACTACATTGTACTGTATATACGGTATATGTAAATATATCCAATATTATTTTCAAAACTTGTGATATTCATTGGCACATTTATTCATTCATTTTAAAAGCTGGACCTCTATTCATATCAATCTTAAATTTTTCATTGCTATCCAGTCTAAATAATCATATGCATACATACATATATGCATACATACATACATACATACATATATACATACATACAAGGTTTTCCAACTGCAAAGCATTTTACAGCTGCGAAGTCAAACCCTTGTGCACAAAGTGCTATATGGGGATAAAAGGTCCATAAAAAGGAGCTCATAGGTAAAGCTAACAAAGGAATAGGTATGATCAAACTTCATTCCCGTTACCTGCCATGCCCTTCATTGGATCAAATATATAAGCTACATGTCAGATCACATCTGTACTACTGGGATATAATCTATCATGTTCCACCTGTGGATAATCTCTAATCGCATGAACATACGCAAAATCTACTTACGAATAGACTCGAGCCAATGCAATACAATGCGGCTCTTGCTATCACCGGTGCGTGACGAGGTACCTCTCGCGAAAAAATTCATAAGGAATTAGGGTGGGAATCGCTCAGTGACAGAAGGTGGTGCAGATGGCTGGTTCTTTTTTAAAAAAATTGTCAACGGTCTTGTCCCTGATTATCTATCATCGCTAGTTCCAGAAATGACAGAGCAAAGATATGACCTCAGAAACACCTGTAGCTTTGTAAACCAAAACGTCCCATTGATGCTTTCAAAAACAGTTTTCCACACTGTATTAACGAGTGGAACAATCTGAGCATGGAGTTTCGTGAAGTGAGGTCCCTCCTACTTTTTAAAAAACCAGATTCATAAGATTAGTAAGATCTGAGAAAGGACAACTTTGTGGCATTCATAACCATTCAGGTGTGTGTAGATTAACTCAGTTAAGATTGGGTGTGAGTCCTCTTCGCGAACACAGGTTTAGACGTAATTTCCTCGATACAACTTACCCAATGTGTTTGTCAAATGATGGCGTTGAAACTGCTATACATTTTATGCTGCTCTGCCAAGAATACGCTACCCACAGAACTATGCTCCTTGGCAAAAGTACTCCCATTTGTGCGTCTTATGGAGTTGACTGTAGTACGTTAAACGATCAAGAATTGCTCGCTCTTTTACTGTATGGCAATGATGCCTTCAATGAAACTTCAAATAAGTGCATTCTCTTGGCAACAATCTTCTACATCAACTCTACAAGCATATTTATTGAGGTATTTATTTATTTACTCTCCATTTACGTATTTATTTATTCCTTATACTTTTTTGTGTGTGTCGGTTTTATTCAAATAGGGGTCAAACACATGTTCATAGTGCATGTATATACATTTTTCAATTCAATTTCAATCTAACGTACTTGATGGTGTCTGGGGGACAATTCAATGGCTGTGGCTTCGTTATGTGCATCGTATTTTACAGTGGCGTAGTTGGAACTGTTGATTTTCTAAATAAATTGTATTTGTTCTAAGCCTCTGTAGCCTGATATTGTAGTTGTAAATAACTTGTTGCTTGATATATATTAAAAACAGCTCCACTCTGAACGAGACACGGAAATTTTGGAAGCTACGTTGAATTCCATACACGCATCAGCGCGTTGCTTGTGACAAGAGCACTGTAAATCTAGGTAAGTAACCTTCTATCTCATCCTTATCTATCAACCTGTATCGTAACCCATTAGTCGATTCATTAATAAATTAATGTTACTGAAGACTGCACAGAAGTCTGCCAACTTTTATTCTAGATTCAATGGCAGTGTTATCTTCTAAAATTGAGCTGTCCTTACATCTATACCTGACATTTGTAAAATACCGGGACTAATCGAGGATCAACAGGAAGCAAAAAAGATTTAGACACAATTGAGCATGTAGCACCCGCCCGTTAAGGCTGCGGAAATACATTAGTTGCTATATCAAAGTACCATTGGGGCCGGGTGTAAGATACTGGAGTGCACAGTACAAATTGATTGAATTTCAATAATAGACTTTCATCGTTATCAAATTTACAAACTACCTAAATAGCATGGATTTCTAATCAATGGTTGAGCATTCTACAAAAAGAAGTTATCAAAGAAGTTGACGAATGCATAGCCATGCAATGACACAAAACGCTTTTGTCACAATGGATGCATTCGCTCGCATACTTAAATAGGGAAACGTAAATACATTCAAAGTACAAATAAACATCAGTTTAATGATATTGCGAGTGAAACGACGTCGAAATTACTTTCAGCTACTCTCTACTTGATAAAAACGCTCTTTGGCACCGGTAATCAGCTAGTTTATGCAGCGCAAAATGACGCAAGCTTGGTGCGTCCTAAGGCTACGTTTACACTGAACCGGATCACTTTTGATCCGATACAAAAGTGTTCCTTTTCCCTCGCATTTACACTGTACCGGTACAGTTTCAGAGCAATGCAGGTGCAAAAGTGTTCCTCTTACTAGCAGGTACACAACTGTACCTGATAGCAGGTACAAAGTTGTACCGGGTCACTTCAACTAGTGTAAACGCAAGGCTGATTCGTAACACTTTTGTATCAGATCAAAAAGTGATCTGGTACAGTTTAAACGCAGCTTTTACTTTGCTCTAATTGTCGACAGATTTTTTAATTTACAGCATTCCAGAGATTCATGGCTGATTACAGGATGACAACTCTCGTGAAGTCTACAGTTCGTATGATACTTTAGCCAAGCAAACGGACATGCGTTTGTTGTTCAGAGAACACCGCCAAGAAATTGTCTAGTGGATATGCCTGTACGAAATCATTGCGAATTTCGCGAGAAAAATTGTCGCGAATTCTCATGACGATCGTCACAAAAATCGTCTAATGGAGATCAGCCCTTAAACTTGCCAAGCTGATGCACATTTTTTTGGAAGGTCGGATTGAATCGCCAAGCAATGAAACTGCATATAATACACGATTCTAGGTTTACAGTATTACAGGATACAGAGGTAGGACTGTTAGTTTGTCTGGGGAAGTTGATTTCTTAAGATAAACTCAATAGCATACTTGATTCCGAGCTTAGCAGGAGAAATAGACATCTTTGAGGTGGTTTCCATTGCTTTTCTTATTAACAGACTCAAGCATTGTTGGTTTCTGGCGTAGCCGAAACCATAGATGAGACTTCCAGTTTTTTTTAAATTGGATATGTTTGAGGTGGCTTTTTGTCACCTTCCTCACAAATAGTGCATTTTCAAAAAACGGTGCAAGGTTCTCACGTACCTTCCCTACATGTTCTGAGTTGGAAAAGCTAACAGCTGCACTTCGGCATCAAGCATCGGAATCAAGAGGCCGATTGCAAGCAGCAATGAAATTATTTAGTGGTGTGTACATTATACATATGAAATCTAAATACATGCAGTTGAATTATCAACAAACTGTTGTAAATACTTCTAGCGTTCTTATCTACTCGTTATATTACTGGTATTAGAAGAAGCTCCTTTTCAGAGACCTTGCCAATGTACTGCTAGATATTGAAGAAGGTACATTTTGCCTTTTATTTTTCCCTACCACGTGCTCTTGACTTCCAGTTTAAGCAATTCACTTCGGTTTCAAAATGTGGTCTTCTGGAATAAAGAGGTTGATATGATCTCATAAGATGAGTTAGCATCTTTCATAGACGGGGGTAGGTATACGCGTATGAGCCCAACACACGGGTCACGACGTCTTCACACCCTGCACAACAACTGCCACCCATTGCAATCCATCAATAATGGACGCAAGCAGTCGATGGGAAGCATTAAAATTTGTTGTAAAAGAAAACTCAGCTGTGATAATGTGTAATAAACTTTTGAGCGTACACAATAGCCATCGGCCAGGGATCACCACTCATTTCTGTCTTTCATCAGATCCCTCACATCCGACTTTCTTGTCTGTAGTCGTACGTCATCCAGCACTCTCCTCATTTCTATCTTTCATCAGATCCCTCACATCCGACTTTCTTGTCTGTAGTCGTACGTCATCCAGCACTCTCCTCATTTCTATCTTTCATCAGATCCCTCACATCCGACTTTCTTGTCTGTAGTCGTACGTCATCCAGCACTCTCCTCATTGCTATCTTTCATCAGATCCCTCACATCCGACTTTCTTGTCTGTAGTCGTACGTCATCCAGCACTCTCCTCATTGCTATCTTTCATCAGATCCCTCACATCCGACTTTCTTGTCTGTAGTCGTACGTCATCCAGCACTCTCCTCATTTCTATCTTTCATCAGATCCCTCACATCCGACTTTCTTGTCTGTAGTCGTACGTCATTCAGTACTCTCGAAGCCTCGGGCATTCTGCCATCAACCTCACGTTGACTTCTCTTCTTTGTCCTCCAGTTTTCTCATAGCCTTTAGCAGCGTCTCCGGAAGCCATTACTAGTGTCTCTAATGTTGCCTCGTCATGGTGTCACTATAGGTTGTGTACTCAGAAGTAGCTTTGAGGGCACAAGCACAGGACACACATTGCTAACAGCTAGTCTAAAGTTGAAGTGTTTCATCCAGTATAAAGATTCGAAAAATGATTATTTATTATCACCTTTAATCTGCATAGAAGGCACGGTCATTTAGTGAATACTGGTAAACGCGAGTCTCATTTAATGAACTTTAATAGCCTAGGTACCAAGAACGAAGGTATCCTTACCATTGCATTTGATTTTCAGGTTGCTCCAGAGGACGTTCTCCTGACTGAATGTATAAAGGGCGACTTTGCCACCCTTTAAATCAGCATTGAATACGAGACCAGTATCGACAAGGAGGCTTGCTCGCTCAAAAACCTGAAGTCTGAAATACGAAGAAGAAAAGTGAGCAAGTGGAAGATGGACTATTTTCGTTTGGCGAGAATCGTGAGAGAGATGGCAACAAGAGGAAAGCAAAAAGAATGAAAAAAGGGACCAATAAAGTTATTTTTACCTCATGATGCCATGTTTCGGTCTGTAATTGAGAATGAAATGGTACGGGACCTTGTCTTTCCAGCCTTGTTGCTTTTTATCCTTCCACAATACAGTCGTCTATAACGTAATCAAAATGCAAATTGACAAATACAATCAAATAAATGGTGGATCTAAGTGGAATACAACACAACAAAATACAATACAAGGCACTATAAAAGATTGCAATTCAATACAATGCAATACATTGAATCACAATGCATATAATGAAACAACAGTACAGCTCGGTAATATATATTACAATGCAACACAATATGATGCAATCAGTACCATTAAATACAGTACTAGGCAATGCAATATATTAAGCAAAATACAAGATTGCATTGCACAGCTCAATACAATGCAATGAAAGATGCACGATAAACTTGATCTTATCTCTCTATCCTCTTAGCTGCTCGCTTTCTTCTTTCTTCCTTTGTTGGGGCTTTGTATAGGTCACCATGGCCTTTCCTCAACATAACCCACTAAAAAAAAAAAAAAAAAAAAAAAAACGAAGAACATGAAACAGCACAACTTGAGCACCATACTTGATTCATGAAGCTCTCTGAATGCCAAAGGGCGCTCTCGAGTTCTCTTCCTGGACCTGTCTTAGATTTAACAAGCTGCAAGGAAGAAGAAGGTGAAATCAGACTAAAGAAAATGCTCTCAAGCTGTGATTACTCACAAAGCGTACACGGAAGAGCAAACTACCTCAAAAAGAAGCCGAGCTTACAGATAGCTTCCAAAACGAAAGCTTCAAAATATTGCCTAGTTGCAATATACTAGATGGGGAAAAATGCTTGACTCTGGAAAAGAGATGCAGTAACAAATTTTCGTCGGTTTGAGGACCTTTTTCTTCAGGTGCTCATCAGATCACGAAACTTCGAATTATGTCCGAAATGAGACTGTGAAATCGACGCAAATGCAAATCAAAACAGAAGGATATGAGTGGTTAATTCAAACGGTTGATTTCCTATTAGCAGAAACTGTTTCGAATCATCATTTACACGATTAAAGAGCTGATGGGTGTCGGATCGTAAGACAGACGAAGTCATGTTGTTTCTGCTATTCTGTGCAATGCTGAAGTCCTGTACGTCAAAGTATTAATGCCAGCTCGAAGGCTTAAAGACGTAAACTACGGCAAAATGGACCGGAAAGAATCTTTAGTGGATGGAGCCATCGTCCTTCTGCATACAGAGGAGACGTGGAATTTTGGAAGAAAGAAACGCATCGAATCGACTTGCTTAAACGCATTGAAGAGAAAGCTCGGGGTTCCAACTGGAGATTCCATTACGCTCAAAGAAGTACGCGTTCTTAGTCTTGTACCGTAGCACTTCAAGCTTAGCAGCGGAATATAAATCAAGTTCACCTTCAATTCTACTCCTGCAGTTGCATCGATTTTCCGTCCTTTGTAGCTCCGCCAGTAGCCTTGGCTTGCTTGTTTCCAAGAGACGAGATAAAAACGACCGGTGCTTTGATACGCAAATGCAAACCCAATCAAATCATCGTCATTGCTTGTCTGTACAAAGACATTTCCACTGAAATCCATTCCCTCGTACATTGTAGGTCCTACGACAGAACAGAAGTCAAATCAGAAAAGTCACCAGACCACCAGTTCTGACAACGGGGTGCAGTTTGGGCCTAAATAATTGATGATTTTTAGAACGAGGCTCACCGATGAACAGAGACGGAATTGTGTTCTTTTCTTGATGGACTTCTGTCCCCTGTTGGTTAGAATGACAATGACATCAGAATGGTGATGATAATGATAATAATAGCAACAATAATTAAAGTGGTAATGATGATAGTAGTGACTTTTTCATAAACTTCATTAGAATTCATTGAAGTTCATTCAAATTCGACGGCGTGTTGACTGTGTATATATATAGAAAGATATATCTATAAATATATATAAATATATATATATACATATATATATACAGCATATATATAGCATATATTTATCTATTTATTGATAGTAAACAAGAAATATGAATATAAAAAAGTGAAAATTGACTGGAAACTTTTAAAAAAAACCTACGTTCAATCGAACAGTCCATCTTGGGAACCTCTGAGAATGCAGATCAAGTTCTGAGAGAAGGACGTAACTGCCCTTTTTGAAGTTCGTTGTGGAGACGAATTTATTGAATGGGCAGGTATCTTCCTCTCCAACATTGTCTCCATCGAAGTCATTTTCACATGCATCGCCAATACCGTTCTCTTCGAAGAAAAATACAGACGAATTCATAGATTTGTTCCCTTACTTCATTAGGCTTCATTTCAGAGCAAATATGCTGCATACTCTATTCGGATATGTTCTCTCCACAGCATAGGATAATTTAGCACCATCCGATTCCTCCCTCCCCTTTCTTCAATGTTCTTCAATGAGATTATTCACCATTTCCATTACTTATTGAGTCATCTACCGAGAACCCCTCTATATTCTGTGACAAAGGGATGCATATATACTAATACCTGTGCCCAACGCCCATGCTATACCTATGCAAATGCCGTTGCTCTTACCTCTACTCATGCGTATACCATTCATTTGTATCCATTTTTATTTGATTCAATGAGGGAGGGTAGCCCTTCAGTCTGAGCTGATTTTCAAGGGACCCTCCACTTAAGAGCTGATTTACAAGGGGCCCTCCACTTGAGAACATTAATTACAATCGATGTATCGTACCCCCTCCTTCTCTGTGATTGGGTAACAAAATGCTGCTATTCCTTTCAAGCAGTTCACTTAAAATTGCTTGAGCCTGAGGCTTCCAGTCAATTCATTTCATTTCTAAGTGAGGCGTTGACACTTCTTAACCCTCTACCAAAGACGATTCCACCCAATAAACTTCGTTGTTTATACAAAAAGATGAAAACTTGAAAACTTTTTATAGAGGATGATATTGACGGGTGCACACCACTTCCAGTGGAAAATTCAGCTTTAAATGTTTTGATTAAACATGATCTGCCTTTTTTCTAGAAATTTTAAGTTAGATTGTTAATGAATATCATATTCGTAATGTTGCATGTGGGAGCATCGGGATAGAACCGAATTCTGCTCCCACTCCACTCAGTGATCTATTTTGAGTATCTGCTGTCTTTAGATTCTAATGTTTGTTAAAAACAATACTAACGGTTAAGATCCAGCTGACTCGGGTTGGCAATCAACGGGCAATTGTCACTGGAATCTGGAATGCCATCATTGTCGTCGTCTTTATCACAAAGATCGCCTGGCAAAAGCAGTTGAAAGATGTGAAAAAATCAGCAGATTAAGATACAAACTTATGAAACACAGAGGAAAGCAGCATGCAAAGAGTTTCAGAGACAGGAACCAATGTTATCTAATAAGATATTAATCAATTCATCTCCCATTGCATCATGTTCCGACACAGTAGCGTCTTGTGGTTCAGCTCAGTTCAGTTCAGTTCAGTTCAGTTCATTTCAGTTCAGTTCAGTTCAGTTCAGTTCAGTTCAGTTCAGTTCAGTTCAGTTCAGTTCAGTTCAGTTCAGTTCAGTTCAGTTCAGTTCAGTTCAGTTCAGTTCAGTTCAGTTCAGTTCCGTTCAGTTCAGCTCAGCCCCTTCGGTGGACCGTGAGGGCACTGACCAAGCCCGCACTCACTGCTCATATCCTCTCTCTCCAACCAAGTCAATAGTCTGTTAGCTGTCGCATCTCTACTGGATCCTGTCTACCCCCTAATGTTGTCCCTTGTCACAAATTCGGTTGTTGCGTCGCAGTGTGTCTTGAAGGGGACAATGCAGAAACCTCCACGTTCGTATCCCTGGGTATCAACCTCCAAAAGTGACCTCAACTCATGTTGTTGGCTCGTAACCGATTCTGCAACCACTTTCCCTCAAAGCACATTTGAGGGAAAGACTCGATGAAAGAAAAAGTGTATCTGGAATTGCACTATGTTGCATGACAAATTTTGTTATGGCATGTGTAACGAGCACTATCATTGGCTATTGAGTAGAGGTTTCAGGAGAACTGGACACGTTGTTGAGTTGACAGAAAGTGCAACTAAATTTTGGTGAGGTTGCTTTATCGCTTTAAGAATTCAGAGTTGGTTAGCGAGCTATCGAAAACATATCATTCATCGCGATGTCTCGGCTGCGAATCGCCTTGGGACATTCATTTTACTTCTGGTATCCTCCCATGAGTTTCTCTCTATATTCCTTCCTTCAGCAGCCTCTCTCGAGGTCTTTGAAGTATGCACATGTAATTCCTGGAAGGGCTACTTCTGAAATAGGTCTTGAAACACGGCAATAGAAAAATATATCCATTTCATACGGACGCACATACCTTTACCATCACTGTCTGAATCAAGTTGTGCGGCATTTGGAAGTATTGGACAGTTATCATATCTATTTAGAATGCCATCAGCATCACTAGAACGAATAAAAAGATTGCTTGTTAGTAACAAACCAACAGATCCCTGAATGAATGAATGAATGAATGAATGAATGAATGAATGAATGAATGAATGAATCAGTTAGTCAGCCCCCATTCTCACGTAATAAATGAACTTCGCAGCCTGTCAATCAATACACTAATAATTGGTTCAAGCAAACAACTAGTTAGTAGCTATGATAGTGTAAAAACATGCAGCTACGAGTGAACGGAGCAGTGGTCTGTCTCCCAAGACAGTATCCTGGAGGGATATAACAGTCCAAAGGAAGCACTGATTTTCATCTAATATCTCTCTCGCTTGTAAGTGCACTGCAAATACGCTGAAGGTTTACTCTTCAACCTAGCATGTGAAGTTAGGCTTTTGGACACTGAGAAGCATTTCGCGAATCGAATCATATACAAGTCCATCCTCTCGGTGTCAATACACCCCGTGATTCCTGGGTTTGGAGTTCAGAGAGCTAGCGATCCCCCTCACTCTGAATGAAAACTCAGCTGAAGGTGGATTCGAACTACCGACTATAGAATGTAACGACTAGCGCCTTATTGCTGAGATACCATGACTCCTGTATTCAAAAGGCTTATGAAAGCAATCCATTTCACCTGTCAAAATGGTCGTCGCATGCGTCTCCGTAGCCATTCTCGTCGCTATCTCTCTGTGAACAAGTGAACAAATCAAATGAATCAGATGAAAACTGTCAAACCTTACTCAGTCACAACATAAGCGGGAGGGATCGATTTAATCAACAAAACATATAAAGCTAGGTAGAGGTCAGGACTGTGAATCACGGGGGGTAGGGGACTGAACTTCTTCTACCCTCGACATTTCCCACTTCAAGCAGGGTCGCCATTTCTGATGATTTTTCTCCAGCGTCCTCGTTCGCCGGCATCTCCCTCTCTCAATCCTTTCTCTGCCAGGTCTTCTCTAACGCAGCAATCTGTACACCTTCTCCGAAGTCTCCCCGCCCTTTGCTTTCCATCCGCCCGTAAGGCCATTACCCTTCTGACCACATGTTCTTTCTTCCTGCGCAAACGCAGTGGATTGAGCCCCAACGCAAATTTGCAGCAAAACAGCTTTGCATGCATCCTGGCAACGACAAGTATCCGGCAGGGACAGAACAACCGAGCACGTCATACCAATGACGTCCTTCTGACTAATGGTTGATTGCGATTAATATAATAATATAATGTAATAACAATGTAATATAACGAATCTTTATACAGGATTATAATAGCCCAGGCAGGCTTTAGGAGTTTCAGAACGCTGTCTGCAAATATAGCCACGCAATGGCTAGAATATGCTGGAAGCCTACACTGGAGCATATAGGACGGTTGCATTAAGTCGAGTACAATGAATTCCTCATGACGATTATATGTACCTATTTTATTACGTCTTTTAAGAAATCCGAACGGCTTCATTCTCTCCCTCTCCTTTCCAAGAGATTTGAGTCCTGGTTGTTGGGTTAGCACTCATTGTTTGACCGTCGTGCTGCATTATAGTGGAATTGCTGTGTCAGCATTCCAAGCTCCTTACTGCATTATGGTAGAATTGCTGTCAGTATTCCAAGCTCCTTACTGCATTATGGTATAATTGCTGTGTCAGTATTCCAAGCTCCTTACTGCATTATAGTGGAATTGCTGTGTCAGTATTCCAAGCTCCTTACTGTATTATGGTATAATTGCTGTGTAAGTATTGCAAGCTCCTTACTGCATTATGGTATAATTGCTGTGTCAGTATTCCAAGCTCCTTACTGCATTATGGTATAATTGCTGTGTCAGTATTCCAAGCTCCTTACTGCATTATGGTATAATTGCTGTGTCAGTATTCCAAGCTCCTTACTGCATTATTGTATAATCGCTGTGTCAGTATTCCAAGCTCCTTACTGCATTATAGTGGAATTGCTGTGTCAGTATTCCAAGCTCCTTACTGTATTATGGTATAATTGCTGTGTCAGTATTCCAAGCTCCTTACTGCATTATAGTGGAATTGCTGTGTCAGTATTCCAAGCTCCTTACTGTATTATGGTATAATTGCTGTGTCAGTATTCCAAGCTCCTTACTGCATTATGGTATAATTGGGGTGTGTCAGTATTCCAAGCTCCAGTTTAAACAGTAAGATGGTGACACTAATCACTCGGCATATTACGATTGCTCCAGTTTGAGCGAACCATCTCAACATAATGAATGACTCACCTGAGAGCCGTTAGGAACACGGAGGCAGTTGTCACATTCGTCTCCAAGCCCATCTCTATCTTCATCAGCTTGAAGAGGGTTAGCAACAAAGGGGCAATTGTCAGCGAAATTTCTAGCACCTGAAAAAAGAACCCTGTCATTTGGGGTAGCCAGAGTGAGCCCTTATTCTCCAACTCGCACTTATGCGTCGCATGTTTTAGGCTGCGTTGACGCTGTGCCGGACCACCTTTTGATTCGATACAAAAGTGTTACGGATCAGCCACGCGTTTACACTAGATAAAGTGATCCGGTACAACTTTGTACCCACTATCAGGTACAGTTTCGTACCTGCTAGGAAAGAGGAACAGTATTTTAACTACACTGCTGCGAAACTGTGCCGGCACAGTGTAAACGCGAAGGCAAAGGAACGCTTTTGTATCGGATAAAGAGTGATCCGGTACAGTGTCAACACAGCCTTACTTTATCAATCACAAAAAATGCAATGCAATGAAAGTCTGGCAAACAAGTCCTGACATTTATGAAGTCAGCTATTTTAGATTCTACGTCAAGTCACTTCCGATCCTGATGCATTGACTACGAGCTTCCGTTATTGAAGGGATTTCAACATACCGTCTCCGTCAATGTCTCCATCACATACGTCCCCATTCCCATCCATGTCCATATCAAATTGATCAGAGTTGGGCATAAAGATACAATTATCGCAAAGATCACCAACACCGTCTCCGTCCGAATCGTCTTGCTTCCTGGATTTGAACATCGGACAGTTGTCCTGCAATACAAAAGAAACCTTGTCCAGTAAAATTGATTCAAAATGCTAGTGGATATCAAATTTTGGCTTTTCAATTGAATAATTGAGCCAGATGCCAATCGCAGGTTGAGGCATGAATTGCATTTAAGAATGCACCCCCCCCCCCCCGGTATACATTGCGCTTTTCATGCGAGTCTGAGTGTAGAAACAGCTTCGCAGTGAAGGTGCAAAAAACTAACGCAGACTTCCCGCGTTTGAAGTACCAAAATTTATTGCTCCTTCATTGTCATATGTCATTATGGCCGGAAGGGCGTCATTGCGACACAAAAACGCACCTTAAATGAAACGATTGTTTTGGAAAGTCAAATAAAATTACTTTGCATTAAAAGCTTTTTTGAGAAAAAAAATCACAGAAACAGCGGGAATTTTAAACCTGACCTAAACAAAATATGAAAATACGATAAGGATTCGGTTGAGAGAAAATTACTTACATCGTTATTATAGACTCTGTCTCCATCAATGTCATCATCGCAAACATCACCTAAACCATCGTTATCGAGATCTTCCTGTCCACCATTTGGCATGCTGGGGCAGTTGTCCTGCAAAAGTGACGTAGCATCAAGCAAACTGAGCTGATTCACAACGAATCATCATCATCATCATCATCATTATCATCATCATCATCATCATCATCATCATCATCATCATCATCATCATCATCATCATCATCATCTTCATTATCATCACCATCACCATCATCGTCATCGTCATCATCATCATCATCATCATCATCATTATAGCCATCAGGCTAATTAACTATATCAACCAGATCAACACAGTTAGCTTTATCAACATAATCAACACTTAGAAATTTCCCTTTCAAATGGAAGTGGAATGTACTTTACCTTCTGGCAACTTCTTTCAGTGCAGTTCAGGCTTTGGTCAGGAAAGCCATCCATGTCTGAATCTTTGTGACACAAGATCCCATTACCAGAGAAACCAATACGACACTATGACATAAAGAGACACGATCCTTGATCGTACTTTAGCAATACCAACTCCTTGATTCTGGCGATGAACAAGAAATTAGTTAAACTAGCGCACTGTAAATAAATCGAATATAAATCAAATTGGTCTGAGCAGCCTAAAATAGGTACTTGCTGTATGGACACTTGGTTCTGTGATCGCTAAGGGGAAATTTTGCTTCCTAGGGTGGAGAGTTCTTTTATCCTCCCACAACTACCATCAGTTTTCAGGAAATTTACTGCACAGTGAAGCTTCACTGAATTATGCGCCTCATACGCTGAATGGGAGAGGACCTGTATCGAACCCGCATTCTTCATATTCCTTGTCATACGCTCTTCCGATTGAGCTGGTGTCTCATTCTACCATTAGGCAGTTCAAGCAACCACGACGATAGCGATTACGATAACGACAACTATAACGATAGGCAGTCATATTTGCGCTATGCGCACGCGCGCTATGTGTACCGATAAGCAAACGACTCAACCTGGCTAAGCTATCCGAGAGAGCCACGAAGGAAGATTTGCAAGAACACCTACTTCAGAAGCTACCCGCCGAGCAGTTTCCTAAATCCGTGACGGGACACTGGACAACATTGAAGCATGCGAAGCTGCACTTGGCCTGAAAAGGAAGACGCACCAAGACTGGTTCGACAAGAACGACGCGGCACCGCAATCTCATGTTCACGGCAAGCGGCGAGCGTTTGTCGCCTACCAGAACGACCCCTGGTGGTGACAGCATCCCGGCAGACATGTGCAAGGAAGTTGGCCATCTTCAGGTGCAATTCCACCACCTCTGATCACGAAAACCTGGGAAAAAGAGGACATGCTCGAGGACTGGAAGGATGCGTGCAACAACAACCGCTCCACCATGCATTCACCGACCTCACTAAATCCTTCGACAGCGTCGCATGACCACTACTGTGGGAGACTTCGAGGAGAGCTGGACGTCCCGACAAATTAGTCAACGTCCAGCAGTCGTAAAAAGAGAAGACAAATAGAATACTCCATCTCCAGTGGAATGAGGTCGCAAAATCGTGGGGCACATTTGCCAACATATTCAAAACGCCAAGGGCGCTGTGAATTTTACACAAAAAAGAGTATAAAGTCCAGGCCACATTGCAAACACTCGATGTGTGGGGCTTTTTATACTCAAACAAAAAATATAACTGTTTTTTAGAGTTTAATGATGCTGACTGTTGAAATAACTTGTTTTACTTGAGGTATTTGCATGTGTTTTGCTTGTCAAAGTTTTTCTCTTTTTTGTTTATGAAAACTCTTCAAGTTTGCTAAAAGATGACGAGATAACCCCCTTTTCCTTTATATCAGGGCAACAGTTATTAGGTGGTGCTAGACCCCAAATTCGCCTCAAAACTGCCATTTCTTGATTGTAGGGTTTGGTAAAAATTGGTAAACACTGCTTAAAAATTTTGAAAAAAAAAACTTGTTTGGGTCCAGTATTCCTGTTTTTGGGGACCCTTCAGGATTCGAACTCTCGACCCCTGGGTTATGAGCTGGCACGCTGGACCAATGTATCATAGTATCCACTAGCACGTTATAGATAACCTATTGGGCATTCGGGTTTGAATAAGCGCCTGGAGATCAGACTGATGTATGCATTGGACCAGGTAAACAAATGCGAAGAGCAAAGCATTTACTTCCTTATGAAACAGGAAAACCAAAGAAGATTGATGCTCCAGCAACTCTCGATTAACGCCTTTCACTCAAATAAGCACCCAACCCTAAACAAAAGCCTTTAATACGCATCCACGTTCGAATAAGCGCGCGGGGGGGGGGTGTGGCTACTGAATTTGGTGAATCCCTAATATAAGCTGTAGCAGCTAGCAGCTAAGGATCCATCGCTTTAAATATGCGAAAAAGTTTGATAAAAATCTCGGAATGGGCAATGCGAATAGGGAGGAGCCATTCGATGCCAGAGCACATAATCGACCATTACAATGACAATCGAAACAGCATTAACATTAAGCAGTATACGAAGACGATTTCATTGAAGATCATCAACAAGTGCTTACCTTACAAACAGCAGCGAGTCCTGCTGCCTCACACGTGGCGTACATTGAGCATGGATTTGAAGGTGAACCAGGCTTTCCTGAACACATTCTGATCCTTCGACATCTTCCTATTGCGTTCTTCGCATACCCCATTTTGCATGGTCCACATCTGTAATTGCCCTTCGAAAGGATGGAGTAAATTTTCAAATTGCATCTAATGACGGGGATTTTGCACATTACTCTCTTTGGCATACCTCGTATTGAGAACTGCTTGATACAGTTTCGCCATTTCCCGTTCTTTCATGCGAAAATGGTTTTTAACACAAACATATATTTTGCTACTATCATTTTTTGTCAAATGGATTTTCTGCTTTGCATATCATCAATCACCTAATACCATCTAAAAGCCGCTTTTGTGCACCTAAAACCAAGCCAGCTAGTTCCAAACTACCTATGCATTAGAGAGACATGCAATTGCACTCAAACTGGAATTTGAAGGAAGCGTTCAATGCTAATTGTTAATGGAAACTGAGGAGGTTTTTGCTTATCGAGCAATGTCCAGGTCCTTCCTCTTGATTTGACAACACTTCGTGATTACTACAGTTAGAATTACAGAGAGCTAGCGACGATTCTCACTCTAAGTGAAAGTTTAACTGAGGATGAATTCCAACCACTGGCCATAGGATCAATGCACGATAACTTTATGACTGAGAGGTATCTTTACACCTATAATCGTATTCATTCAATCAATTCCGTTACGCCAAGGTCTAGAGTTTTTAAGCTCATATGTCATTCCTGCCACTAGCACTTTTTGCTTATCCAGCATGCGGATTAGCTTGTGAATTAGATATGCTAGGTTACATAGCATCAGATCAGATCAATCACATACTATCAGAGCCAAGCATCAAAAGTCCTCAATCCACATCAGGCAGAGGATGTCAATTTTTGACTGTATGAAGGAGATACTGAAGGTGCAGACGGCCGTGAATAACGCTTAAAGTGCGAGAGACAGAGAAAACAAATTTGGAGGAAGAAGAGGCTACCATTATTTGCCAATGGCATGAAAATGGCATGGCACAAGAAGAAGAAGATCCATTTGTACGCAACAATCATTAACAATCATAAGAAATTAGGCATCAGTAGGTTGCTGGCCCCTTTCCTCAATGTGATAACATCTCTTAATTGCTACATCTGAGATCATAGATAACTTTCAACTCTTCTCAACCTATGTCAATCCAAAATTTTAGGAAAAAAGCAAATCACGGAAGCTGAAAACCGAGCACAAAATACATGTGGCTATCCTTCTACGAAGCAAATTGATGGCTATATGAAGAAAAGATAGGTTTTAGGTATCACTAAGAATATTCCTTCGAAACGAATGGCTGAGCATAAAGCTAGACGATGCAGTGATGCTTGCACATACCTGAGTGTTGATGCATGTTGCAACTGGATCACAGTTATGCTTCTTTTCTTTGCATTCATCGATGTCTTTGCATACCTGTAAAATGATGTAGAAAGAAAAGCATGAATTGGTATCATGATGCATGTTATGACATGGTATGACATGATGTGAAAATGGCTTTGCTATGGCATCATATGGTTTGGCATCATATGGTTTGGCATGGTATGGGGATATCATTTGCTATGGTATTGTGTGCATTGTATGTAGTATGGCATAGTTTATTATCTTATGGTACGGTATGATGTGATATGGAATGGTGTGGTATAGTTAAATGCGTCATAATACGGTATGGTATAGTATGGTATGGTATGGTATGATATGGCATTATATGGGTTGGTATCAGAACGCATAGTTAGGCCACCACGCCAGCCTTTAATAACGAATTTACCATTCTCATAATTATTGTCACATGCCGTATCGAAGTTTGTGTGCACAACCACAGTTCAAAGAACTGAAAAGAAATAGCTCCCATGCGGTGAACAACTGCCTGCACTAATTCACACGAAAATGAAGCAGCAGTACTAACCTGTTTGTTGCTTTTAGCGTGCTCGATGCCAAGACCCACAGTTGATTCACCACGGTATCCAAAAGGGCACTCAGAGCATACGTAACCAGGCAATTTATTTGAACACTTAGCAACGGGCGAGCAGGGATTGTACTTGCACTGAAAATAAATTTTGATGCATGAAGTTTAAAACCAATACAAAATTTCTTGCATTACAATTGTGTGTTGACTTACGTCGTCTGACAAGCACGTGTAAAAGAGAAAGTTTAATCTTACACTCCAGATGAGCACGGTGGAGAACTACCATTACGTACCATGGCATTGCGAGGTAGGATGGTCAATTCCTTTCCTCGCTGCAATCTTTCTTTACTAGGAATCCACTTACTGCTAGTGAATAGACAGAGGACAGAGAGTAACGTGAAAGAGCGGCTCAGAATAATTACTCAAAGCCCAGCAGACATGTGCTCTAACCACTATGCCAACTCCCCCATCAAATGACGGTTGCGGTGGTGATGCCAACTGTGATGGTAAATGAGCATTGATCAGGGAATTTTCAGGAATTTTTGAGAGCGCTCAACTTTTTTTAGCGAGTTATGTTGAGGAAAGGCCGTGGTGGCTTATACAATGCCCCAACAAAGGAAGAAGGAAGAAAGCGAAAGGCTAAGAGGAGAGAGAGACCAGATCCAGTTTATTGATCTTAGATTTGAATGATGGCAAGCTGCAGTTGCTGAATCTTCCAACAAATGGCCATGACTAACAATTCCCACAAGCCGTTCAATGTCGTACTGAAGTATCATCAGTGAGATAGAGTTAATACCAGGCCCCCTAAGGGGTAAATCGTATAAACATGACGAAGGACAGAATGCTATAGCATATTTTGAAATTTACAGAGATATGCAGAATAATATAATCAGTGCCACTGATATAATGATCTACGAGAAAACGAAAACGAGGAAGCAGCCAATCTAGAAATCGTATTACTTCAAGTGATACACGCCCCCCCCCGGTTCGATTAAAAAATCACCTCTTTCAGTAATCATTGCACGCTTAAATCTGATAATACATTTACCTCATCAATATCTGTACAGTTCAATCCATCACCAGAGTGCCCCGGTGGGCAAGCTCCGCATTGGAACCCAGGGTACTGAGCAGTATTGATACATTTGACAAATGGGAAGCATGGCTGGGCATCACAATTGATCAAATTTGCTTTCGTATAATTCCCAGAAGCTATTTGCAGTTTGTTGGTATAAGCTCCAGCTGAATAATATAAGCGCGAGAGGTATTATTGGGCAATATATTTATCTATATAGCAGGAATACAGAAAAGGAAAAGACCGATTCTCTGTTACTCTGAGTTTCGTGCGAAGCGCTCGTCAGAGATTTATAGTCTGTCTGACGAGTGCTTTCGCACGAAACTCAAGAATAACAGAGAATCGGTCTTGTCCTTGTCTGTATCTCCGCTATCAACGCTCTGTACTTTGTACGTAGAGCACTATATGCTGGTGAAGACAGCACCTTCTATGCGATATATACATCTATATATACATATATATATATATATATATATATATATATATATATATATATATATATATATATATATATATATATATATATATATATATATATATATATATATATATATATATATATATATATATATATATACATATATATATATATAAATGATTTCTTAGATATATGATTTTGAGAGATATTTTTTCTTACATGAATGAATTATACAATTAGCTGCGAAAATCAAAAACATGTTTTCCTTTCCTGGGTGAGGTTTTTAGCTCAAGAAGATGTGCCATTAAGATTTTTGCTTTTTTCCCGATATTGGTCAGGTCATAGACACATGACCATATGAGGTTATGAAAAATCCTTACCGCAATCACATCAAGGCAACGTACCAGGACACTGCTCGATAAAAATATCGCCTCAATGTCCTACAATACATCTTTAGATGCTAGGTGTAATATGTGATGAAATCTTTCCATCCTCTGAAGACAGTAAGAATTGCCAATTTGCCATAAAAGAAAAATTTCCTTAACCTGGCAGTTCAATAGCTCCCCTAACTCGACGAACTTCATAAGGTAAGCACGATCTTATATCTGACTCCAGAACGATTCTTAGTTAACCAATGCAATCCAGCCCTTAAAACTATGATCTATGACCTGTACAGAATACCTAACTGTGACTTATGACTTCTGAGTCTCGACCTTTTGCTGCCCTTTTCCGGTCTCCTTCAACCTTGCATGTAACTGCGCACGGGGATTTACTTCAAATCAATGCATGTTACAAGATACAAAGCCAGAGGCATTAGGTTCAGGCACCTTAAAATCTCCGCAAAAAGAAGTCGAACTCACCTTTCCGTTTACCAGATAGCGACTGCAATATCTCACGCAGCGATTGCACTTCCACCACCTTGAATAAACCAATGAATAAGCAATGAGAGATGAAAGCTCTCAAAAACGATGAACTGAACTACAATTGATCCGTGACAGAGCATTTGCTTGATTGTGAAACTAATGGGAATATTCGCTATGATGTCCTGACATCAATGACATTTAAGTGCAACTGTGATCATCATTATGATTGTCATACGTTCAGTTGATGTTGTGTTAGATTGGAGAATCTCGGTTATATAGTTATGTTATAGTTCGTTGGTATTCACGCTATTTGCTTTGATGAATCACGGTCTACGGCACCTTGATACAAATACCCACTTAGAGACACTATATTCGCCGAAGCTGAAGAATTTCAAATTAATTTCCAGCACCAACCCGGGCGCTTCCTTTTGTGTTACTTCTCGTTTAGGCCCATCGTGGTGGCAGGAAAAGCCTATAAAAATAGCAGCAGTGTTCAAGATTTCAAGGCCTCTATACAGATTTCCTCCTACATTGAAAAAACTTAAAACACTACCTGCTACATGCTATCGAATCGGAACCTACCTGATTGCTTTGAATTTCTCGCACATCCTTCACAATATTCAAGATCTCCTTTACTGTACCGGCGTCAGTGTTTCCATTCTTGAACTTTTCTAACAATACCGCAAACTCTTTTCCTGTTAAAGAGGCCGGGTTTTCCCTGGGAAGCTGAGCTCCACTACTCAACGCTAAAAAGTCAAGAGAATAGTCAAAAGTTACTAAAAGTATGTACAATTTCCGGCTATTTCAATGGTACTTTCTCATGGATGTTTGAAATGTGGAAGTGGGTGTTAAGATGGATTGAAAAACAAGATTACTCAGAGAAATAAGAAGGGTGCTGTAGACGATTGGCTGAAGAATTCTTTTTTAGCGAGTTATGTTGGGGAAAGGCCATGGTGGCCTATACAATGCCTCAGCCAAGGAAGAAAGAAGAAAGCGAAAGGCTAAGAGGAGAGAGGGATCAGATCAAGTTTATTGATCTTGGATTTGAAAGATGGCAAGTTGTAAGATTCAGGAAGGCAAGACGTTCCATAAGTTGCATGTTCTAGAATGCTAACTCAAAAGATAGGGTTTGTGGGTTCGAATCCTGTATGATGCAGAACAAACGCAGTATTGGAGAGGGAGGCAGCCGCAAAAACCTCAAAATTCCCTTTGAACCCTTCGAGACCATTGAAAGTCTGCCTTTAGCTTCTGCTAAGCTCGAGATCCATTACCCTATTCAGCATAGGTGCGGCCGAGTGGTTAAGCCACAGCGTTTCGAATCATGCGAAGTCTACTCGCGTGGGTTCCAACCCCGTCGTTGGAACCACTAACCACAAGCCAACAGTCAACTCAGCTGCCCATCCTTCCGAGGTGGGTAAATGAGTACTCAGAAGTAACTCTGAGGGCACAAGCTCTGGACACACATTGATGACAGCTAATCTAAAGCTGAAGTGTTTCATCCAGCATAAAGATTCGAAATTATTCCTATTAGCATTTCGTCGTCGATTGTGAAGCTTCATGCCACAATAACATGTGCCAGTCAAAGCACTTAAGTGTTTTCAGTCCTTGCAGAGAGGAGACAGAGGAGAATACATAACAAAATACAAGGTAGGCATAAAAAGGCCCTGCTACGCATTCTGTGGTCGAGTGAATGCCCAATTCACCTTTTTGCGTTGGTTTTATGCTTTCAAGTAGAGCAAAGTCTTGGAGGGCCATTCGAATAAGTGATCAGATAATTGGAAATAATTATGTATTCAACGGATCCCCGCTTGAAGGAACGTATACTTTCTGCATCGAAAATGCCATAGAAATACAGATCTATTACCTGGGGCGTTCGCAACAGCAACTCTCCTCTCAGCACCAACATCTAAGTTATCAATAACACTGCACTTTTCCGACTGGACAAATTTCTTGATGTCTCTATTGACAGTTATCAGAAACTCAGTTATACTGCCCTAGAATAGATAGCAAAATGAGATGATAGCGGGACGTAGCAATGAAGCTGGCTACGTCTAACAGAAGAAGGAGATGATGAATAGCAATTCTTTTTTCAAAGCATTGAAACATGCTTCTGCAGATGCAAACAATTTAACTTTGAATTTGAAATATTAAAACACATTTAATCTAGGTGCTAATAATTTCCACCACGGATGCTGGGCAACAGAGTAGAAAAATTGCCTGCCCGAAGGAAGCCTCAGTGAAAAAGACCCTTCAATTTACACCTATCATATCATAAAAAGAATGAATATATGCATGGTTGGCTACGTATATATATTTATATGTATGTATGTATGTAGGTATGTATGTATGTATGTATGTATGTATGTATGTATGTATGTATGTATGTATGTATGTATGTATGTATGTATGTATGTATGTATGTATGTATGTATGTATGTATGTATGTATGTATGTATGTATGTATGTATGTATGTATGTATGTATGTATGCATGTATTTATGTATGTATGTATGTATGTATGTATGTATGTGTGCGTGTATGTATGTATGTATGTATAGCTATTTGCATGTGGATATGAGTAGCTATGAATGGCTATTGGCGGTCTATGAACTGTGAAGAGTATTTTTTCAGTTTTTCGTGATTCTTCCATTGGAAGATAATTTATAATACACTGCTAAAAGGAGACTCAATGAATATCACTGAGAAATTATCTAGGTGCACATTTATCTGTCCAATTTGTCTGAATAGCATGACTTGGAAAGGTTATCTCCTTCGCTTTGTTTCGATATTCTAGAATGTCCTCCCTATAGCGTAGCTTATGGTGTACCATGCTGCAAGGAGCCTTCCAAGTCATTAATCGTATGTTATTTCTTGAGAACCAGAGTGGAAATGCAATAGTTCTATACATGATCACATGAATGTCTAATTCATATAATCTAGTCTAAGCTTTTAAAATCTCATTTAACATGATCTAATCCTATCTAATTCATTTGCTAAGGCAGGCTGACCATTCACTCAAAATCACATCAAGCCTCACTTCCCATCACGAATCTTGAATACGATGTCGCGTTGTTGACTCCGTGCCTTGTTAGCTGCTCACCACAAAGGGGTAGATCATAGGACACCGAGAACCACACCTTCTGAGAGAAGGCGATTTGATCATGTTTAATAACGAATCCTGGTCCTACGACTTAAGTGATTCATATTGTAGGTCAAATGTCGACGCTGTCAGATGGAAGGTTTCGCGTGCGGTCGGCCTTCTGAAACATGTTAAAATCCCCTCCACAGCATCTTTCAAAAAACCTACATGTTAGAATAGCGGAGCCCCGTCTCAGACACCGCTCTTCAGTTTGGGGCTGCTGTGGCGAAATAGAATTAGGTAAACTGCGAAACATTGCGAAACAGGGCTGTTAAGGCGGATTTCCGCGAGACGAATTGTTCAGCGAATTCGCCGCGAACACGAGGCGCAAATTTCGCTGCAGCGAAGTTTTCCGCCACGACAATTCACTCGGCGAATGTTTTTTTTTCATTTCCACGTTGAAGCGAATTTTGGCGCCTCTCGCCTGAACGATCCTGCAACACAGTCATGGAAAGCAAGAGACACGTGCGCTGCTTCCTGCACCCCTACTTGGTTTAAAGCGACATGCGAAACTTTGCGCCGCGAAAAAGTAGAATTTGTTTCTACTTTTTCAAGCGTTCACTGTGCTCAAACTGCGCATGCTTAGTTAAATTTCGCAGCGAATTCATTGAACAATTCGTCTCGTGGAAATCCGCCTTTAGAATCATAACTAACAGCCCATTTAATTCCCCAAGCATACCGCTCCTTTCAAATCTTGGAATTGATGGATTATGAAGTAGCTGTAATGACGTATAAATCCCTAAATGACCACCCCATTTTATCTAAAAGACATGTTTGCCCGCAACTCTCATTCCTCTTCGCGAGCTCTGAGAAACACTCAAAATGATTTTAAATCGCCTTTTAAAAAAGACAAGCAGTGGTCTGAATGGGTTTTTTCTGAGGGGGGGGAGTCTGGAACGGCCTATCAGCTGCTGCAAAAAGGCGCAATCAATAAAATCTCTTAAAAGCAGCTATCTAAATACTTTCCTATTGCTTTACCTTCCTTTGGGATTTCTATTATTAACGAACATATATATCTTAATTCTGATATATGGCCATTTCGCTAAATTGGTTTGTAGATTGACGGCCCCGTGTAAACCAGCACTGCTGTTAGAATGGGTTACCATTCTACAATAATTGAAATTAATATAATTTTTAAACGGCATTTTTGATGTTATCATCGGATTGTTCAGTCACTATTATCATAATTATTGGACGTTCCCGAACTCGTGAAATTTTGAAAATTCTCATTCTTTTCTACTAGCAATTTTATATTTTCTTTCCTTTGTATTTCCCGTTTATATTTGTTCAAGTAACCCATCGTAAACTATCTATTTAGAGAGTTTTGCAGTTGTATGTTAGTATATATTCCAAGAAATGAAGTTTGAACAACAATAAATCACAGGCGCGAATAGCAATGATTATATTTGCGGTGGACATTTTCACTTGAAAACACAACCTGACTTGAAGGCAAAATATAAAGAAAATGCGAAGCACCCATTGCAAAAAGGTTTCAAAGCTTAGAAGAAGCTTTGGAAGGCGTTTGGTAGTACAAAAAGTTTTCTAGGACATCGCCGAATAAGAAAAATACAAGCAAATTGCCACAAGAACGTTTGGAAATCAAGAACGCCAGATGTAATTTTTTTAAACGGAAAGGGAGAGAGAAGCCTCGAATGATAGCAACATATTACGTAGGTGGTCCGAAATAGAGACTATGAAATACTGTCATCATAATCACAATCATTACAATCATTATCACTTTTATCCTTTTTATCATTCTTGAAATGTGAAACTCTCTTTCCATCAACCAACACCACAGACGCTTCCTCATCTCCAAACTGCCCACTAAAGCTACCCGTGCCTCCTACTGCATGTTTGCCGCAAAATAAAACTTGGACCAATCCTGACCCTCTTCACTATTAGACCTGCCCCATTCTATCGATCTAATATCCACCTTCATACATGTTTATATTTATTTTGCTCCTTTCCCATTGCATTACTTTTATATTGTAAACCCTAAGCCAGACAAGCTAATTTCAAACTACCTATGTATTAGAGAGGTTTGTAATTGTGGTTTAAATTAAATTTGAATGAAAGGTTTCCATTGTTAATCATAACTAAATTGTTGCTAGCAGCGATTTAAAGCTGAAAAGGCTATCCTGTTCAAAGATTTAAAAATTAATAATACCATCATCATCTTTATTACTATTCTAATATTAATCGTAATCATTCACTACTATCAATATCAGAGAAGCTTCAATCATAAGGTTTCTTCAAATTTAGACAAATTTCATTACGAACAAAAATTATCAGTAAAAAATTCGTGCTGGACAACTAGCTAGAAATTAGTGCTTATAGTGACTTCCTTGAGAGATGATATCAGCGAATTAATTCCTAGACATAAACCATGGCGCTAATTTCACTTTTCCGATATGGATCCAGAGAAACATTGGGTTAGGTCAAATCTTTTTATTTGGCTGTCAAAGGCACAATGACAGACAGGAAAATCCAGAATTAGACTAATATAAATGCTCTCAAATAAGCACACCTCCGTAGCTTATAAGGCTGGACACAAACAAGGTTGAAGCTATCAATAATAGCAAACAATAGGCTGTACACGTCACACCCAAAGATTTGTGTCATTATCTGCTATGGTTTTTGGCCGCAAAGTTATAGATGCAAAGTGCACGTCGTCACGGCCCAACTGCTGGCAAATCTGAATTGTTAGATAATTTTATATTTAGGTTGCGTTCACACTAAGGTTGCGTTCACACTAAGGTTGCGTTTACACTGTACTGGATCACTTTTGATCCGCTAAAAACGTGTTCCTCTTTCCTAGCAGGTAAAAAGCTGTACCTGATAGCGGGTACAAAGTTGTACTGGACCATTTTATTAGTGTAAACGCATGGCTGATCCGTAACACTTTTGTGTCGGATCAAAAATTGATCTGGTACAGTGAAAAGGCAGCCTGAGAGCGAAAAGTGCAGCGAGGAGACTGACAATTAGAGACGTAACATGGAAGCAGGAGCGACTTGAAGCGACACCATTTATCATCTAGTTCCTTCACCAATTCGCTCTCAGCGTGAATGTCCCCATGTATGTAATGGCCACTGGGTGTGACATATGTCGATCGTGCGCCCAGTGGCATCGATTCCAATTGGTTGTAGTATGTGGTTATTGGTGTTGTGTTAACATAAGTGCATAGAAAAACATCTGAATTCAAATATTATTTTAATTGACAATCCAGGATGTGGTTGCCACTGGTTATTCAAGCCTACAGATGACCAGCGTGTGACCAATGGTGTCAGGATAGCTCAATGGTAAGATTCTTGTGCATTGATCCTATGGTTAATGGTTCGAGTCCCACCTCAGCTAAACTTTCACTTAGAGTGAGGAGAGTCGCCAGCTCTCTGCTATTCCAAGCGTGGGCATCACGAGGTGTGGTCACATCGAGAGGAAGGACATGGACACTGCTCGATAAGCAAAAAGCTTCTCAGTGTCCAAATTCCTACCTTTGACATCTAGGTAGAATTATGTGTATAAGAAAAAAAAGATGATCAGCAGGCCGGGAAACTTAGTGGGGTCGGTAAAAGGAAGGGTATCTGGTCCTAACACATTTTCCACGAGCTTCATTGAGCTGACTGAAAGAATGCGATATGAATCACAACGATTCTTTCAAAAAGGAAGTCCCAGCGAAATAAGATTCGCGTTAAGTGGTACGATGTGTATTGAAGCGGGAGAACCCATCAAGTAAGACACGTGTCTTAAAATCCTGCAAAGCGCAAACAGGAACACTTTCTGTGAAGAAGACAACAAGAAAGCAACTTATGAAAACCAGTTTTCTTAGCATAAATTCAGGACGCCATGTTTAGTTGCTGCCTAACTAGAAATCAAGTGTGCTTTACAGAGATGTGTTTCATCAGTGAGGAATCTATGTGCTTAAATTTGAAGGAAATACAAAAACATGTAATGACTATTACCTTCCATCGGGCTACCGCTAAGTTCCGCAATCCTCGCTGACCAATATTCATTTGGTACGGCCCTCCATGTGCATTTTGATATGAAAAAGGCGACTGCATGCTAGCAACTCTTTCGCAATTCACGTACAGATCGACTTTGCGCGTCAGTCCAAATGCAGGCCGCACGTGCACGACCAAATAATGCCATTTTCCTCTTTTTAGATTACCTACAAACGAATCGACGGCAATGAGGATGGTGGTGGTCAGGGCACGCTCCCGTTGTTTTGGAGATCGGACGGTTGGGGCCACGTTTGGCAACATCTGTGGGTGGCGTTTACGCACCCGTTCAAAAGTAAATGAGTAGATGGTGTCAAACGACGAGCAGATTGTGGCCGAGAAAAAACCGAAAAAAAACCGGCCACCCTACCACACAGCGGCATTTCTCATCATGGTACCTTTTTTAAACAGTTAACACCCCTGAACCTCAAATCGAATATGGAACTCAACATTTCATCATTTCCTTTGCATCTATCTCATCTATCATGCAAATAGTTCTGGTTTAAACTTACATAAAGGGAGAGATATGATAGGCAAGTGGATTATCTTAAGTTTTCTATTATTGATTGCCATCATTATCGACAGGAGGTGCTGTAGTTACTGGCTTAGCCCCACGAACGCACCACACAGGGATCCTGGCTTCAGATTTTATACAATGGCAAGAGAGGACATCCTCGTTCAATTTCTGTTCCCTATAGCTAATTCGTAGTGGTGCTGTGGCGTAGTGGTTAAGCATGGGAACTCACAACACAGGGGTTGTCAGTTCGATTCCTTCATGTGTCGCTTTTAAAACGCCATTGGTGAGGAAGGCAACGGGAAACCACCTCATGGATTCTACTTTCCTGGAAAAAACTCATAACCCTGTCTTTGGTCTCTGCTACGCTCAAAATCGAGTATGCAAAGCAGTTTTTTACAGCTAATTCAAAGACCTGTCTCTGGTTTCTGCTACGCTCGGATTCTAGATGCTGTGAAAATACATTTGGTTATACTTTACTTTAACACATGTCCTTACTGAAAGGCATTGGTGAGGAAAATTAGAAGCCTGTCTGTTGCTTCTACTAGGCTTGCCATTAGGTATGCTATTCAGTGTACGTGTGGTTGCACTTAACTTTGGCGTGCATTCCTTCAAAACGTATCGATGATGAAAACTATACTTCTCTCTCTCTCTCTCTCTCTCTCTCTCTCTCTCTCTCTCTCTCTCTCTCTCTCTCTCTCTCTCTCTCTCTCTCTCTCTCTCTCTCTCTCTCTCTCTCTCTCTCTCTCTCTCTCTCTCTCTCTCTCTCTCTCTCTCTCTCTCTCTCTCTCTCTCTCTCTCTTGCTATCTCTCTCTCTCTCTCTCTTGCTATCTCTCTCTCTCTCTCTCTTGCTATCTCTCTCTCTCTCTCTCTCTTGCTATCTCTCTCTCTCTCTCTCTTGCTATCTCTCTCTCTCTCTCTCTCTTGCTATCTCTCTCTCTCTCTCTCTTGCTATCTCTCTCTCTCTCTCTCTTGCTATCTCTCTCTCTCTCTCTCTTGCTATCTCTCTCTGGTTTCTGCCTTATTTGTGACCGAGCATGATGATGTCAGGAAATGTTGGGTTCTAGAACCCACGGTGCGCGTTGAATTGAAATTTGAAAGGTTTCCGTAGCATAAGAAAAACAAATCGAGTCAAAAATGTTGCTATCAACCTCAAACTCATAACAGCTTCAACCCTTAACCAAATAAGTTGTTATTTAGCCACAAAATCGATGGTATAATGAACCAACTACGAGACCATATTTGCTTCGTATGGCAAATTTTATCTTTACATGATGATCGTAATTACTATCACTCACCGATGTTATGGAAAGTCAAATGCTCGGTCCGTTTATTTGTGAAATGAGGCATGCTTAATTTGGCTTTCTGTCCTGATCTGAACCACAGACCGAACAAAGTTTGGCCTAAAAGATGATTATGATGACGATGATTGTCATTATGATAATAATATTGATGACGATGATGGTGACGATGATGATGATAACAACGATGATGATAATAACAATGATGATGATGTTTTTGATGCTGATGATGGTGGTGGTAGTGATGATGATTATGATGATTATGATGACGATGATTGCCAATATGATAACAACATTGATGATGATGATGGTGATGATGATGATGATAGCAACGATGATGATAATAACAATGATGATGATGATAATGATGATAATAATGATGATGATGATGATAACAGCAGAAAAAATCCAAAAATATCTGAAGCACTAAAGGAATTTGAATACCATAGCATTTAGCTTAGGTATCAGAGCAGAAAACTAAACTCGGATGGAACAAATACTATAACATATAGTTTGAATATCACAGCAGCAAACTATACTAAGCTATCAGCCATTGCCCTGTAAATCTAAAGAAAAGCTTTAAAACAATGCGTTAGACATACCGGTATTACTGTTTTGAATCCAGAGCAATGTCCCTTTACTGTGACGCAGAGGTTTTACATACAGAGAAACAATAAACTCATCGTACTGTGCAAGGACATCAAGAAATTCTTTGGTAATCTTTTGATTGGCGATAAACTTTGCTTTTGATTTTTGAAAAGTGTAGATTGGGTACGATGCAAACCAGTCTGTTTTAGTTACTCCGTCCAGGCCATTACCGAGATCAAAGGATTCCGCAACGTCGATTTCTAGGTAAGAGAAGAAAATGCAACATTCTCATATCAAATATGACTGTGGCTACAGTCTAGGTAATAGATACCTGGTAAATGACAATGCAGAGTTAAGCGTTACATAGCAAACCGCGAGAACAGGTCCCTTGCTCACCGATCGTATGGTCAGTGACTCAAGCCCTATTGAAGCGTAACTTTATCGCAAGGTGAAGAGGGTCGTTCGCTCTTTGTAATCCCAGACGTAGGAATAGCCAGGCGTGGGAATCAAGATCCAGAGAAAGGAACAGGGCAACCTTCGATGGATATAGCTTGTCGGTGTTCTAATACCTATCTCGTGTGGCTCGGTGGCTAAGTAGATATCATAAAAAGCATAATAAGACTATATCAATAGTAATGGTGGCATTTAAAAGGTATACATATACAAATTTTATTTAAAAGGTATATAAATATATATATATATATATATATATATATATATATATATACATTTATATACATATATGTATATCTATTCTGATCGGTGTATATCTTTAGCTGATGATTGTATAGCATGAAACTCAGAGTTCTAAACTAGTACTGGTTTTTCTCTAAATAAATATATACCTATATTTATGTATATTCATATATATATATATATCTATACATTTACATTTATAAATTACAATTCAAAGAACTGTATACCAAGAGTGCTCAATACGATTAGGTGGAGCAACATACTTCGGAATCGAGCATGAAAACCGAAATGTTTAGATATATATTTAAAAGCGGTGCATAATGGCGGTTCTGATAAAAATTATCCTGCAAGGTGATTGCGGATTTCAAAGCGAGAGATGAGCTTAATAGAGTTGATTGAAGTTTCAGAGTATAAACATAGTACGACAGAGGAAGACTGATCTAGAGAGGTTGCTCTAGCCGGCAAAATTTCTAACAAGTTCTAGGAATGAAGGAATAATCTTTAGATGCTACGTGAAAAGCAGGAAACGATTTAGAATTCGGATGTACGGAAGATAAACATGCAGACAATTCAATACTTATATCCAAGTGCAACTTCATACACATATCCAAGTGATGATTGTGACGGGGTTTCATGGGTCTCCGTGGCTTTCTACTCCCATAACTCCTGATGTCATTATCATTATCATTAATTTTGTGAATTATCATCATTATCATGACTATTATTGCTAATTACATCACAATCATTACTGGAAGAATACTTGCCGAGGCGATCAGCTGTTGGGGTAGATGGAATAATCGTGGAAGCAACGGCAGTAAGGTCTCTGAACTGAAACACTCAAAAATGTGATAGCTGGAAGCATTGGCTATCGGCTCTGTAATCAAGGGAAGCTTAATGTGCTTTCTTATCACCATCTAGCATTATCTTCATATGAGATAAAGTGCTTCAATGGAGCAGCTCAATATTGTAAGTAAGAGATTGATACTTTTAGCACCATTTCATGCGGTTCACTTGCGAATTCAAAGGATAACATCGTAGTGAAGCGCAGCGGTCGACTTTATATGATAGAGTTATCTTAACAAGCTGTTCTTATCACTGAGCAGTGTCCTGGACCTTCCTTTCCATGGCTGCTTCATCTCAGAAACCTTCGCATCATACTTGCGTAGATGTAGATAGGGCAGTGACAATGTACGCTTATCGACATGTGTTCACGTTGATTCTCTAGGTATGACGACACACACACCTCGTGGATTCTACGCTTACAGCGATCAAATGAGGGTCAGGTCAATCCAGTTCTATGACTCACTAAGTGTTCTGTCTGAAAGTCAAATGGCTTCGTAAAAATGAACCTCGGGGATATGAAATCGAGGGTTCCTGGTCCGAAAGTGCAAAGAATCAGGTTGCTTTTAAGTTTCAAACTACTTGGGCAGTTCTCTTGGAGATCCTGATACCTTTGCAAACAGTGAACGCATAAGGCAGAGGATTCCCATGGAACATTTCTGGATTATCCGTAACATTCGGACGCTTTTAAGAACTTTCCCCAGCACTTAGCAGCAAACTTCGTTGTACCTAGACACTTTCCGCTAAAAATTCCAGGTTGTTGTCATGCGTGTTTGGTAGGATTTCTGACAAAAGTCAATGACTTGCTACTTGACAGTCAGCAATGACGATCCCACTTTGTGGCAAAAGCCTGTAGAACCAAGAGTAGTGGCACAATATTTTGGACCCTTTGCAGGACGATTTCCCGTGAAGAAATTATCAATGATTTCGTGCAAAGAAGCAAGGAACGTACTTCTGGGGTCAAGGATCCACTTAAAAAACTGCATAAAAACATGTTAGTATCAGCCAAATGGTCGTTGAAAAGTGATCAGTCATAACAGATAGATTACTGTGAATTAATCGGCTTTGAATCGAGGCACAATTCATCAACTAGGCTAACTGCCGAGGTATCAGAGCCAGCTACTTACTTCCATTGAATAGAGGCTAATGCAGTTTCAATATATCTGGACATTTGGGGAATTTTTTCATCGTATGCTGGTCATTGCATGCTGATATCGAACCAAAGCTTGTCCAGCGATGATAAGTTAATCCTGAATGCCTTTTATAAAGACCTCCTAATTTTCACCCTAGTGAAATGGACAAAATCTATTATTCCTGGCTAAATTCTATGCTCCACCTTGAACAGCCGGTAGCTCGTCGATTCTTGAATTGCAAAAACGGCCGAATAAACGAGGCTCCTTTTGACGCAGGTCCATCGAAAGGTCCTTGCTGTTAATCGTGAGTCCACCATTCACCTGAACCCTAACCCTTATCTAGACCCCAAAGCCAACCTAAACCCTAGGAATAACAAAATCTAACCTTGCCCTAGCCTCAAACCTAACCCTAACCTAGCCTTAAAGTCCAACCCTGACCTAAGCACTAACCATAACCAAATATTTAACTTCAAACCTAGCCCCAACCACAACCCTAACCCTAAACTCAACCCCAACCTCAGCCCCAACCCTAATCTCAACCCCAACCTGACCCTATACTCAACCCCAACCCCAACTCCAACCCCAACCCCAACTCCAACCCCAACCCCAACTCCAACCCTAACCCTAAACTCAACCCTAACACTATTCAACTTGAGAAGGTATAACTTGATACAAACTGCAATCGATATCCATCTTTCATTTTCCTTTTTTCTTTTTACTCTTCAATTAATTCATCCGTGCCGCCCGCACGGCTCTTCGCCCCCAAAACAGCTTCAGAATGTGATGCTGGTGCTGACGGGAAGACTAATCCCCCGTCAACATGATGACATCGCCGAAACCATTCTCATCAACCGACACCCATTTTTCTGACTCCAATTTATTGCATGCATTTCGGTACAATCAAAGCAGAAAACAGCCCTGTAATGATCGGTTTCTACAGCGACGTAATTTATAACGATTGTTTAGGGCTGGGTGGATTATGGGGCTAACTCATTCCATTGTCATTTTGCTCCCTGCTAAATCCCTTTCTGAGACAACGATGACGGTATAAGATCCAAATATCTTCATTAACGTAAAATACCTCCAAATATTACTCATAGCTGAACAGATGAAAGAGGATCAATACTTTATTACAGAAATCCTACATTAATTGCAGAAAAAATTATGAGAAAAACACGATGAATAAGGGAACGAGAGAATGAGTTTATATGAGAGGTAGATTTTAAGTCGATGTGCCTGAAGATACATTCTAGAGTGAGGATTTCCTTCTTCGCCGAAGGTGTCAGAAGCGAAGAGAGACTTATGAGAGGGATGAATAATCAATTAAACAATTCATTCGATTGTGAAGAAAATCAATGGGAATTTTGTGCGAAAAACTCGCTGGCTGCTTACGACAAACACGATTTAACGAGGATAATGAATTCGCGGACGATTGGTTATTGCAATAAAACCATGAAGAATCCAAAAAGTGGTCGGCGACCTCTTTAAAAAAGCCGTATTCCCCCTCGTTAATGACGCCGAAGTAGAGCACGCAATATGCAGAGAAGCTGTTCGCAGACACAGATGTTTCCTCTCGGATCTGTTCAACACCCTCAAACGTGATCGTTCCTGACCAAAACTTGCGCCACCGTTAAACTAAACAACGAAATCATAAATCCTCTAAATAGTAATATGAACGTGAAAGGTAATGAAATAGCATATGTTTACTCACCGAGTCCTCTGACTAGTTGACAAGCCAGGATAATGATCAGTTGAAGCGATGCCAGAAACCGTAACTTGGCCATATCTTTAGGGAGAAAACCAGACACGCTGTCAATTCAAGTAGACAAGCCTTGATTCACTGCTAATATTTTTACTCAGGACAGATTTTTTCGTACGAAACCCATTCCTACGCAAGTGCCTTTTGTTTGCATAGCTCCAACCATATCGTATATAATTGTGCTCTAACCTTTAAGGTCGATACCCCCTGGCTTGCTAACAGCCAGGCCCAGACGATAGAACAAGTTGATCTTTTCAGAAGCCATCCCTACACCCGCCATTACGAGGCTAACAATGCCTGCAATGTTCTACTGGCTTCTTTATCTTTTGGTTATCGCAGGCCTTTCATATGAATCGGCATTATTTCACAACTCAGGGGGTTGTAGAATGATTGGAGTCTGATTTAGAAATATTTCAAGAGACCATTTACCGTCCTTTGAGAACATGAGAGGTTTTGAAAATCCTCAGAGACTGTGGATGCAGGAATCTCACCGGGATACCTAAGATTCTTCTACTACTTCAGCTTTTCTCACAATGTCGCAGAGCTTGACCAGCTATTTACCAGATTTGTTCAACCTCTCTTCTCTCCTTCTCCCTTCGGGCATATTTCTTCTGGAATATATTACCCATTTAATTTCAAATGAACTTCTCTTAATTTTGTCTCAACTTTTCCCATCGCATTGGGTCGCTGTGCTTGCATATCTTTCTTCGTCTCTTTTTGTTGTTCTAACCTATCTACCCCTCCATTATGTACTTCCTTAAAACATGGTTTCTTGATATCATCCATCCATCTTCCAGGGCTTCCTTTAGGCGATCTCCTCAACACCTCCAAATACCCATAGCTTTCTTTTTTTAACGATTTCTACCTAGCATCTGTAGGTAGACTTTTGTGCACTGAGAAGCTTTTCGTTTATCGACCAGCGTTGAGATCGTTCCTTTCAAGGTGACCACACCACATGATTTCTATTGAATTTAATTGACTGTTCGTGTTATTATCAAAGATAGTAATTGATGTTTTTGTCGGAGTGCCCTTTGAAAACCAGCTTATGCTGAAGGGCAACCCTCCTTAAAAGAATTAGACGTGAGAAATGAAATATGAATACGCCTGGGATTACAGAGAGATTGCTTCTCTCCTGACTCTAAGGGAAAGTTTTGCTGTATGTGACAGTTTTCTTGCATACCATCAAGAGACTCTTTCTTGGATATCAGTTTTCCTTGAGTGACCAATATTGAGGCATCCCCCGTTTTTGCCAGCCCTATGACGTGCATGAACTAGACTGAACAAATTGCAAGTTGACAAAAGAGCATGTCAACTCAATAAATCCTCAATACATTGAAAAAAGCTTGGTGAATAAATGAATAATTCCGTATCGGTCTTGTGTGTTTGTTAACTGGGTCGCATTCATCCCAATAGTCATCAATCTCTTTTCATTCTTGAGTTCACCAAACATTTGAGTCTTGACACTGCTATGTGATCGTGACCATTGTTGAACAGGACTCATTATTAACTAGCTGTTGGTCTTCCTTGTTTCCACGGATGAACGAGTGTCGAAGCAAGGAACTGTAAGGGAGGTGGATCTAATTACTACACCCGTCCTGAGGTTATCAATGCTTTAAAAACGTCCCAATTTCAAATCTTACTTAACGCTTCTTAACTTTGCTAAATTTAGGCCTCTTGGCGGTAGGATACTCTTATGGCATTCAGCAGTGCTTGAAACATGAAACACAATTGTTCATCCGTTCTAAGAGATGCTTAGAGCAATCAAATCAAAGCTCATCATTACGGGCGGCCATCACTATCAAACCAATCATTTGCTTCTCAAACCTATCCTATAATGGGGTCCCCGCATACATGCATAGCCATACACGCATACATAGCCATAAAAACATACATACATACATACATACATACATACATACATACATACATACATACATACATACATACATAGCCATACATAACAAATCATACATACATACATACATAGCCATACATAACCAATCATAGATACATACATACATATCCATACATACATAGACATACATAAATACATACATACAAACATATTTACATAGTCATACATACATAACCATACATACATAGCCATACATACATAACCATACATACATAGCCATACATACATAGCCATGCATACATACATACATACATACATACATACATACATACATACATACATACATACATACATACATACATGGCCATACAATGTGTTACAGCAGGTTATCATTAGCATCATAGAAGCTGCTTCATATGATTCTTCCATGAACCGCAATTATTCATTCGTTTCTAATGAGATTATGGCTGCATAAATTACGAATGTCCTTTCCCGCCTCTACCCCTCCCAATTCATCTAGGTACTGAACCGGGTCTAGACATCAATAGCTTAGGCTCGAGATGTTGGGTTTGCACTATGATGAAACCAAATCAGTTAAAAATGATGTGTTGGTAGCTCTAACATCGAATAGCGCAAAAAAGCAACCAAAAGAAGCGACAAGAATAGAGTGACCCAAAAACGGCCAAAGGCTGAGGTCTGGAGACAAAAGCCAAAGAGGTCATCTGATGCTAATGCTAAATAGCAACATTGCTACCGCTACCAGCTGGTCAGCTCTCCTCAAGCGAACCCTAGCCCTTAACCATTATCTCCCCGACATGGAAGATGGTTGTAAAATGACTTTCGAGTCTACTCAGTATTCTGGCATTCTAAGATTGCTAATCTATACGTATTCTAGAGCGATCTCTCCCTTTCTATCTCTCCTCCACATCGGCCTCGGCGCAGAGGCAACGTGTGCCCAGACCTAGAGAACAAATCTAACGTATCCATTGCTCCATAAAAACCGGCAAACGAGGCCGTGGGAAAATCGGACATGAAAATGTCTTTGATTTCCGAATTCAGTGGCTGGGAAGATCTACTCTCTATGCGTCTGAATCAGATCCTCACAATTGGTTACACGCGTGCATGATCCTGTTTTTAGGGTAAAGAAACACGTCTAAGTGGTAGCAAAAAGCTGTTAGTCAGTGTGAACATAGTCATAAGAAGAGATGGTCTGGCAACGAACAATATGATACTGGCCATTACTTCTCTTATGACTATGGTGTTGTGAAAAGAAATAATAGATGCGTCTGCAGGAACTGCTATTGCTATTTACATCTGCCTGGCTTTATCAATGTAATATCTTAACAATCTATCTAACCAGTTCTACGCTTGCTCCATGGTAAAAATGAGAGATTTTGCTGTCTGGAGGTTCCTACACTGCACAAGACTCAAGTCTTTACCGCTTCATTGTATCGGTGGTGGACGACAAAAACACGTCAGACAATCCCTAGAAATCATACAGAAGAATTTCAAAGCGTTTTAAAGGATGCAATTCCCTGATTTGTCTTGCAACAGGGTCACATCGTCAAAAGACAGGATATGCCTTGATTGATTACCTCTATATACTGTTTTATAACAGCAACAATGGCTGCAGGCCCGTAGCCAGCGTGAATTTGCAAGGGGGCATATCCAATATATACATAACGATTAACGTCCAGTTACCGAATTTCGCATCATAAAAATTTCTCTTCTGGAACTGATTCGTTCCGCTCGAATAGAGTTTTGACTCTGCTGCCATGTTATATTATGTTGTGCTATGTTATGTTGTGTTATGTTATGCTATGTTATATTATGCTATGTTATGTTATGTTATGTTATATTATGTTATGTTATATTATGTTATGTTATGTTATATTATGTTATGTTATGTTATATTATGTTATGTTATATTATGTTATGTTATGTTATATTATTTTATGTTATGTTACATTATGTTATGTTATGTTATGTTATATTATGTTATGTTATGTTATGTTATGCTATGTTATGTTATGTTATGTTATATTATTTTATGTTATGTTATATTATGTTATGTTATGTTATGTTATATTATGTTATGTTATGTTGTGCTCAAGATAATTAGCGTTGGCTTTTAAGAAAAAGAGCATACTAGGGTAACGCAGGCCGCCTCGCTGTGCGTAGCATACTCAACTTCGAGCTTAGCAGAAACCAGAGGCAGGGATCAAATTTTTCACGGGGAAGTTAAATCAGACGGTTTCCTTCCCCACTGACAGCACTTAGCATGCTTGATTTCGAACGTAGCAGGGACCGGGAATGGGGACCAAAGACAGGGTAGCTGAGTGGTAAGATTTTGGCACAATGTTCCTATGGTCAGTGGCTCGAATCCACTTACTTGTTAACTAAATTTTCAAATAGAGTGAGGAGTGGCTAGCTCTCTGTATTACCAGGCGTAGGAATCAGTAGATGTGGTCACATCGATGGGAAAGACCTGAAAACTGCTCGATAAGCAAAAAGCAAAACTCTACATTTACGAACAAAATATGATAGACAGGGCACCGAGTCGTTCACAGGGAAGTTGAATTTAATGAGGTGGCTTCCCGTTTCCTTCCTCACCGTAAGTGTGTTTTTTGCTGAGCCGCGTGTGATTTGACCCCTCAACCCCTGCGTTATGAATCAAAGCACCAGTCAGCATACAGTGCACCACCACTACATGACTGCATCCACTTTATACTACCTGGAGCATAGTAGGGGGCTGATGACTCCTTTGGTAGCAAGTGATAAGTGCTACCTTTCTTCAAGCACCGCAGGCAGGATGCTGAAACAGGTTTCTCGTCGTTTCTCTAAGGGTTGTGAAATATTGAATTCTTAAATATATTAAAGGTGTGAATCAAATAATATGAACTTCGGTCATCGACCATGACGTTAATTGGTTTATACAAGGACTTAGACTGTCATCCACGCCGTTTAAAGTTTTATTATATTTGAATGAATATCAATGGTGCTTGGCATCCAATGATGGATTCATGACTGTCAAACGAAGACGTCTTAGTCCGCCCTTTTCAAATGATAACAATAGTATTAATATAATCATAATAAGAACTTAAATGCTTCAAGGATGTTAAACCACTCAACAATGCTAGTTTACAAGGGGGCGCCCATCTACAAAACAAAGTTAACCGGCCTCTCCAGTGAAAAATTTTCATTTTGGAATAATGTGTAATCAAGTGTCCTGATTTCGAATCCGCAGTTATTTTTCTGATATCTTGTGCGGTTTTCGTGTTATACGCATTTCAAATCAGACTTCACCAAAAAAACGAGAAAAACGAAAACACAAAACCTACTTTGTGACGTCACAAAGTCTATCCAGATTAATTACAAGAACTTGTGAATCTCGAATCCGTTTGGTTCACAATCCGATGAATTCTCGTGAGAAAAGCGAATGACCGATAAACTTTTGTACATATGTCTTTTTGACGTCACTATCTCCGATAATTTTTCTTGAGCAGATTCTGAACTCGAAAATGAACTTTAAACTTTTATAAAATCAAAGCGATACGAGATATCAGATAAAACTTGCAGATTCGAAAGCATGGCACCCGAATGAATCTAATGCGAAAATAAAAATTCTTCACAGTGTTTATTACTAATGGTGAAATAAGCAAAGCTCGCGATCCATACTCGTGTTAAAGTAAATGCAGCAGAAGACTTCCCCGCGGCAAGTCTCAGGCTTAATCAGACTCGAATCACTGATCCTTTTATGGGTTATTATTGTACGCGTACCGAAACTGGATAACAGGGAAATTATTCCTGTTCCTCTGAGGCGTGTCAGAAGCACCAGAAGCTCAACTCATTCACGCCCTTTCCAAGTTTCACTGTCTAGTCCACGAACTCTGTCCCACAAATCATCATTCATTCCTAGAACATGCAACTTATGGAACGTCTTGCCTTCCTCTTGCTTTCCTGAATCTTACAACTTGCCATCTTTCAAATCCAAGATCAATAAACTTGATCTGATCCCTCTCTCCTCTTAGCCCTTCGCTTTCTTCTCTCTTCCTTTGTTGAGGCATTGAATAGGCCACCATGGCCTTTCCCAACATAACTCACTACAAAAAAAAAGAAAAAAGAAACGCGTCATTCCTTTCCTTAGATGTCTCTAACAGCTGACAAGCTGACAGCAATGTTGTTCTCCAGAATAAGCGATTCAGATCACATTATATTCTATGCATGGCACACGTAATGATAAGTACGGCAAACCAGCTGGTGGGACATTCGATTTCAAATGGAAATCTGAAGGAACGCCCAGTGACCCCTCGTGTCTTGATGCAAGGCATCGATGTAGGGGCCGCTGATTTTTGTGCGAATGAATGCACAAAAGAACAAACATTAGTCTGCTTGAATTCCACGTGGCAGAATGTTGTTGCGAATTTCATACTTGAATCAAAATACATCTATCTACATCATCTCGCTTAACCAAGTAAAATTGATTGAGCGCCATTAAGGGACCATTCATTATTTCTGCCTCAGGTTGGGACTGAAGAGAAATGTTTATTCGGGTAAATTTGTCTGCTACCCAACTTTGTGGACTACAAAAATAATAGTTGCCCAACCAATGTAGAGCTATTAAAATATGCTACCCAACCCTTGAAAGACAAAAGAATTGCATACCCAACCTGAAGGCTGCCTGAAAAATCATTTACCCAACCTAATTCTCTTCGGCCCAAACCCGAGGCATGAATAATGATCGGTCCCCAAGGTAGTAAATACACCACTGACATTTTCTTATAGGATTAGATGATTTGATGGCGCAAATTCAACTGTTACGTTCACGAAATGGGTCCAAACCAGCTTGCTTGACCCCGGATGATTGATTTCCAATGTCTATGGCCACTGCAACGGTCATGAAGAAGAGTGATTAGCGAAAAGAACTCTCGATCATTTTCAAAATCGTGATTGCGATAAGAGGGCAGAAGTAGTTGGTGTCTGCTGTTCTATCTTGTTGATGTATGCCAAGGTTTGCCCATCTAAAGCCTTGTTTTTGCCAACTTTCACTTCAAGGAGTGAGATAATTAATCTAGTTCAAGCTCTCTTTGAATCTACGTGCCTAACAAAGATCAAGGAGACACAACTGCTCTTCTTTCAAAGTATCGTGGGATCGTGATCTTTGTGAAGGAAATCATTTTCCCATAACAATATTGCAAGTGAATGCTTCTTTACAGTCCTGCAACAGAGTCTAATGGACGGGAATTTACACAACCGCAACTCAATTAGAATATGAATGATATTCCAATCGCTAGTTCGCATAGGCTCGTAGATAGGACTTCGCGAAACCTATAATGCTTTCTGCAAATGTTCGCTTAGTACCCGATGGTAGATTTTCGGACAATTGTTCTGGTCCTTTCTCAGAAAATGACGTCATTTCAAGGCTCCTATGATTCATGAATCATAAGTTAGATTTTAGGACACTAGGAGTGTCCTGGCTTTTTCTCATAATGTACCGTCATTTCAAGGCTCCTGTGATTCTTTAATCATAAGTTAGATTTTAGGACACTCAGGAGCCATGCTTATCAAGCAGTGTACTGGTTCTTTATCATTATCTGACGTCATGTCAAATTACTATGACTCATTAATCGCAAAATAAACTTTAGGATAATAAGAAGCTATGCTTATCGACAGTTTTCTATCGTTTCCTCTCACTGTGACCGTATCTGGTGAGTCATACGCATGGAATTACGTAAATTTAGCGACTATACTCTTTCTAAGTAGTAGTCAAGCTCTGGGTTCAAAGCAAACTACCGACCATTGAGTCTGCAATAAAGAGCTCTGTAATGTAGCCATTTCAGGTCAGGTACCATGTAACCCTGTACTGCCTCCCTCGTGCAGAGAAGGGAAACTCTGACAAAAACCCTTCGCTGCCTTGCGGATGTCACAGGAATGGCAAAGTCTAAAGGAGTGAACCCCAACAGAAAATCTGGAGTGGAGTTACATGGGCGGCTGGCTTTGCATCACAAAACCTTCCGGCAACTCCTGCAGCCGATCTGGCCCCAACCATGTTGGTTTGTCCCTTCCGGTGGATCTTACCAGTGCAGAAAGAGAGGGGGTCCTGGCGACTGGTCATCCCAGGTCTTTCATACCAGCGCCCTTGTCTGCGCCCTGGAGAGATCACCCCAGTGGCGCAACTCGTGGCAGCACAGAGTGATCACTTTGGGCACAGATAACCATGATATTTTGAGATTGACGGAGCCAGAACTAAATGTAGCAACTGAACCATCCTGATACCTTCAAAGTGCTGTAGAAGAAACTTTCATTCTTTGACAGCGTTTCTTCTCAAGAAAATCCGTCTCAATGTTTACAAATCTCTCTCTCTTTCTCTCTCTGGCTGTTTGGCTCTCTCTCTCTCTGTGGCTGTCTGGCTCTCTCTCTCTCTGGCTGTCTGGCTCTCTCTCTCTCTCTGGCTGTCTGGCTCTCTCTCTCTCTCTGGCTGTCTGGCTCTCTCTCTCTCTGGCTGTCTGGCTCTCTCTCTCTCTGGCTGTCTGGCTCTCTCTCTGGCTGTCTGGCTCTATGGCTCTATGGCTCTCTGGCTCTCTCTCTCTCTCTCTCTCTCTCTCTCTCTCTTTCTCTCTCTCTCTCTCTCTCTCTCTCTCTCTCTCTCTCTCTCTCTCTCTCTCTCTCTCTCTCTCTCTCTCTCTCTCTCTCTCTCTTTCTTTATTCCTGCTCGGAATTGACTATTACAATTTACGATAAATCGAACTTTTCTTTTCCTTCATTCGCATCACATTGGTTTTTTATAGTTTCACAGAAAAATGCACCACTTGGTAATTCTCTTCAGATCTCATAGTACTTTCTGTCGCTCGGCAGCGCCATGATTGGAACGTCTTCACGGCAGTAGAGGATATGGTCCGAGGCTAACCCAATGCACCATGCAAATGCCCATCAACGGGTTGCCTTAATAACAACCTAGAGACCACGTTGACGGCACAGACAAAACAAAGTAACAGTTTGGAACATTGTACGCTGACCTGACCGCTTAATCTATCGAAAGATTATATGTATTGTTATGAAATCAACTTTATTTGATTTGCCAAATTATGCCGGTGATCCTTGTTATATGTATTGCTTTGAGGTCGATTGCTTGAAAGTGAAGCACTTTAGCGACACTTGCATATCGGTACTAGTACCGCAACTCAAACTCCAGCGAAGCGGATGTAGAAAGTAGGTTTAATCAAATGACCAGATACCACGATGCCACGATCAGAATCGCTTCCTAGATGAGCAAGTGTGTTTGGTCGTTGAAAAATTAGATTATGAGGCAAAATCGAAACTTCAAATTGTGTGGTGTCAACGTATCAGAAAAACTCAATGCTAAGTTAACTCGTGTCGGTAGCTGTACAGAGCAAACCATTACGAAAAGTTCTTCATTCACTTCAGATCTGAATCAAATTTGTTGAAAACCGGTCTCATTCTTTCCCTGATCAAAGGCAAACGTGTATTCCTTTCCACTTTCACTGGAATCCGTTCTAGTTCACCTCCGCGTAAAACTGAAATCTCGTGCAACTTTCGATAGCCCATTTGGCAGAAGTCTTTCCCCCAAACGAAAGCATGCTCTCCCGAAGGAATTATAGCTCTCACCCAACAGGCTACTCATCATGATTCAGGGCATACGAACTCAAATTTGAGGCTCCAAGGCTTACTGTTCACACTTCTGGAACTACGATGTCTCACGAAGCAAAACTTTATGACAGAAAATCAACTGGATTCTCGAACGGAAAAAAATTTAAGCCCACAGTTAACAAAGCAAGCGCTCACAATAACTATTCTCAAACTTTCGGTTGCTCAGATTCGCTGTGACAAATGCAAGATAATAAACAACCATACCTTAGTCTTGTGTTTTATTTCCTTCCTTGTAGACTGCCTTTCTGATGCAAACCTTTGATCAAGCTTTGATATCGCGCTTGTCTTGACTGGGCACTGGCGCACCTCAATTTGCTTGTTAGAGTCAGTTTCTCAAAATATCTAAGAAGCCAATCTTATTGAAGGTTTAAACCAATTAGCCAGGCCGCTGCGATTCACCAACGACGGGCCACTCTTGTCTGCTTTGTCCGTCCGTACCTTACGAAACAACACTTGCTAGCTTTACAGTGCGAGTAGGGAGTCTCAATTCGGTACCAGCCCCAATTCCTGTTCAATTAGCCAGCCTTCGCCGTTATTCATTTCACAGACAATGTCATACTTTGAACTGTAGTCACCCAATGTGGTTTTTTGCCTCTTATAACGATTTGGCTGCTCCGTCCCGCCCTATCCGTGCGGCTTGAATTGTAAGGGTTTACGCTGAGAAATAAAATCTGAAATGGGTATGGAATTACAAAATGAATATCCACCAAGTCAGCTAGAAATGCTGCTGCGTGTGAAAAGCGACAAAAATGACAAACGCAGAATTGACTTAACCAATTCAGTGAATTTACGGGCGACCGCAACGACTGCGGTTACGGCAGCGGCTACGATCGTGATTGCGCTTACCGTTACCATCGCAGTATGAGCAATAATGATGTGAATGAGGAACTCTGTGACTAGCAGTAAATTCACATCCGGATGATGTATCGGTTACTAATTACTATGGGTGACTGACCAGGTCTTCAGTGGAATATTTCAAGGAGAACAGACTGGCCAAACATCACGGCATAAAGCCCAACACGTTGTTTCTGATGATACCTTTTGATTCTGCGATAAACACTGCATTCAGCAACGATTATTTCAATTTTTCTGTGTCTTCCTCTGCCAACCAGCTCAGTCTTCTATGAAAACTTCACGTCGCTCTCAGCATTGGATAAATTAGGAATCACGTGCAACGGCCTAAATCGGTTCAAGGCGCTTAATTATAATAATAATAATAATATCGAATTTTTTAACAGGATGACAATTTCAACGATTAAGCATTGCTGTTATCAATGTTTGTCCTGTAAAAAGAAAGGTGCTTAAAAAAAACATAAATATCTCTCAGTATCATGAATTGCAAGCATAAAAAGGGGCGGTATAATCGCTCGAAATGGCCTAATTTTTTCATAAGCTGAACACCGAGGGTGTCAAATCACTTTCCATTTGCACTGGACAAGGGGCATTCTTCCTTTGTTGAGATGGTGCGGCACACTTACCTACGAGAGGACCTCCTGTACGGGTTACAAAGCCGAACTCTGTCATCCTCGTACGGCAAGTGGCGTTTTAGGGGCTGCAGGGGCTGCAGGGCACGGGACCGAAATCCTCTGTGGAGCCCTTCTTTGAAATCGGTTTTTTAACCAAGGCATTTTTTGATACTTTTTTCTTGTTGCTTTCTACTGCCATGAAATAAAAAATCCTTCCAATCTTTCTCTTATGTGTGGAGCCCCTTTAGGGCTGCCAACAGCGCGGGCCTAGGACCGTGGCACCCTGGCCATACGTTGAGTTGGCAAAGACCAGTATCGAAATTAGAACAATAAGACGATTGGCCCTGTACGAATTAAGCTAATGGTCACATTGAGATCAAGGCTAATTCTAATTGCCAAAATGAAATTTCTAGTTTCTTCGAGTCCATCGTTTGATGGTAAGTGGAATACATGCATAACTAAATACGCGAAGAAATTGATTAAAAGATAAAAGCACCATTGTTTGTCCAACTTCAATGCGTTTAGGCCTGAGAAAATCCGCATTTGCATTAATCGATGAATTGGCAACAAATCTCGGAGCATCCAATACACAATGTAGCAGAATAGTTCTTAACAGGGATAAAGCACATCAAAGAAAGCAATAACGACCAGAGCATGCATGGGATTACCAGCTTTGAAGTTCTCAGTGTTATCTCTCAAATTCGTAATCCTAAATCCGATAAAAGATCTAAAAAGAGCAAATTTTATCAAAAGGAAGCGACGCAAGTGTTTGCTGAATAAGAAATCAAGAAGGCAGGGATCCGGTAATGGAAGCTGGATGATTAAAGGAAACTTGAGTCCTTACGCAGGGTTCTAATTGATAAGAGCACTTGCAATACTGACAAGGCCTACTCTGTACAAACGTTTCTCTTGCTACCATAATCATCATTACTATAATCATCATCATTATCGCTACCATGAACCTTCGGCATTGAAACGAACTTCGTATCTAATTCAAATGAAAACTCAACAAGTACGCTCGTCTCCTGACTAACCTCAAGCAGAAATCCAAAGCCGTCCAATTCGTTAACCTCTCATTAGGCACTTTAGGCGACCCCTGCAACATTTTTCTTCAAATATGCGACTCCCTTTCCATTAATCAACAACGTGGACGCTTCCTCATCTCGAGACATCTCATTAGCGCTATTCGTACCACTTACAAGCATCTTCTGCTGCAAATGCAAAACTTGGAGCAATCCTGGCCTTCTTTCTAATCAGATCTAGATACATCTAGATAGATAGACAGATAGATAGATAGATAGATAGATAGATAGATAGATAGATAGATAGATAGATAGATAGATAGATAGATAGATAGATAGACAGATAGATAGATAGATAGATAGATAGATAGATAGATAGATAGATAGATAGATAGATAGATAGATAGATAGATAGATAGCTAGATAGATAGATATATCGTATAGAGGGTTTCTTATATGAAATTGACTGCCGTTGTATTTTGATGTGAAAATGTTTGCAAAAAACTCATTCCACATAAATCATTCCCACTTATGATTGCATTGCTTGAATTTCATGCTATACGCTGGTTATTCGGCTATTGAGTACAGCCAAAAAGCCTTCCATATTCAGCATTCTTAGAGAACTGGAAGCGGTGTCGGTGTGCAGAAGTTCAAGTGTGTGCTGTCGGGTGCTACTGGGAAAATTGGGTTGAAATCCGGTACAGACTGAAATGGCTCTGTCGGTAATGAAGGCAACACGAGACGATCTCAGAAAACGTGGATTCCTTTTAGAAACTCAGGGCTCTGCTCCTGCTGTCCTCAAAGTCGAGTAGGCTGTGTGGGATCGAGCGAGGCTGTAATTACTCTGCTTTTTAAGCAATTCAGTCACCGCTTTGGTGAATAAGGCGGCGCCACGCTTTCCGATTCATCGTCTTTTGGGCCACACAGCTGTGCAAGCACAGTGAATGCTGCAGTTTGGGGCCGGCCATCTGATACCCATGTGCGTTTAACTCCCATGCTCTTTCCCAAAGTTCTGAATGCTGAGCAGGGAAATAACAGGTACCATTTTCAAGGCTCTGATACGACGAGACAGAGGCTTCAAACCTGGAACTATCACACACAAAGCAAGTATTCTGCTACAGGGACACGAAACTACTCTATAAAAAATAACAATAATAATAATTCTACAATTTATTTGCAGTTGGCTGGAAAGAAAATGCTTATAAGGGCCAACTCTACCCTATTTACAGTGATACAAGCTAAGCACTAGAAATGCGGCAGATACACCCGGATCCCTTCAGACTTTTGACTTTCATTTTGAACTCACTATCACCTTTTGGCTTCTCTGTATTGGTCTGGGTGGTTCCGTGGCGTAGTGGTTAATCACGCGGACTAACAACACAGGGGTTGTCAGTCAGTTCAATCCCTCCATGTGTCACTTTCAAAAAACGCCATTGGTGATGAAGGCAATGGAAAACCACCTCATGAATTCCACTTCCCTGGAAAAAAACCCTGAACCCTGTCTCTGGTTTCTGCTACGCTTGAAATCGAGCATGCAATGCAGTCTTTTTAAAACTAATTCAATGACCTGTCTCTGGTTTCCTGCTACGCTCGAAATCGAGCATGCAACGCAGTATTGATCTGGAAGCCGATTCGAAACTATGCTACCCCGAAAAGAAAATGAATCGCTTCCATATTCATTCGTCCTGGTTTTCGGAAGTTGGAAGTGATCGTTTATTCGTAAGCTATTTGAAATTTATGCCTTTATCAAACCCATTGGCATGGAAAAACAGAGTCCTGCGTCCAATTTCTGCTACACTCCGCATTGAATATTCACGCAGTTGATAAATGCATATACTTCACCCATTCAAATACCCCTAGCACGACTTCTGATGCGAAAAAGTTGGGGCTCTGTGTATGTGGGTCCAATATGCTCAAAATCAAGCATGTCATGCAGATTGCATATTGTCATACTTAAACTAAGCATATACCCTTATGGGGGCCGTAGGGACCGAGGGGAGAGGGGCTATGCCACCTACTTTTTGCAAACAATGCAGAAATTTCCCTTCTAAATCCAAAAGTACCATTTTGCATGGTCATTATTTTGCCCAAATTCTCAATGTCAGATAAGACCTAGAACGACATTTGAAATCACGGCTTTCTATGAGGATGATTGTCAGCATTATTTTCATTAACTTCGCATTATCTTTCGCCAGACCTTGCTATTATCAGTCATCTCTATTGTTTTAGAACGGGTACTTTTTTATCTGGCCCCCTCCCCAATCTTGTTATGCTTCCTACATCCCTGACCCTTATCAAAATCTATTGGTGGGAAGAAATGGCGGGCCTTTTTCTGGGTTTCTAATATGCTCAAAATCGAGTGCGCTATGGATGGAGGTTAAATATGGATGTAACTTACCTACTCGCATACTGTATGGTGCAAAGTTAGTTGTGTACGATTACCGACATGTCTTGACTTGCCTTGACCTGCCTTAGTCTTCAGATATACCAGTTTGCCCTATGCTGTTTTGGGAACGTTTTTGTTTTTGCTCTGCCCTGTTACAAACGAGAAATCATGCATGCTTGCCCCCCTTGGGTCGGTAGTTTACATCATTCTGTAAAAGGCGGCAGAATTTTTGTTCAGAGGGAGAAGACGATGTCGAGTAAAAGAATGGCGAGGCCAGAATAGAAGAAAAGGCAAAACAGACAGTACGTTTTAGCTTTGTTTGCGCAAGAACATTATGATAAAATTACGTTTACATACATTTACTAGATAATATATCACTGGATTGTATTTCTTGTAGTTAATTATCATGTTTTAAATTTTAGCAAACCATGTATAATGCTGAAACCAGTTGTGTTTACTTCTGCCGTGTTTCTGGGTGTTCGGTATCAGCGTGCGTTTGTGCCTCAAAGTGAGAAGTAAAAGGTACACACACCCTTATTAGAACGTATTGGCGAGGGAAACGCACAGCCCTGGCTACGTTTTCTGCTGCGCTGGAGATCGAGTAAGCACCCCGAGGAACTCTCTGCTTGATGTGCAAGATAAAAGCTTGGTATAACCGATCACTTGTTTACGCTACGCCTGATACGACGTTACACAAACGTTGGCGAGGTTTTGAAGAGATTTTAGGATTTAGACAAAACAGACGGCTCATGTATTTTTGCAGTCCTTTAGATTAATCTGGGAAAGCTGCCTACACCTAAAGACAATTAGAGGAGCAAAGCTGCTTTTGTTGCGTATCAATTCAGTGCCAATCGGCTAAATACAATCGGACATTCTCGCTTGCCTAAAAATTATGAAAATATATATTATGCAACAGGATTTGTTTTTCTGTCGCGTTCTGTCTACATAGCAAGGTTTTTGCAGACTTAAATTGCAGTGCTGCGGTCATTCTTACAGGTGTGACCATAAAACACGATTTTCTAGACGAATGATTCACAGAGAAGCAAAGGTGATGAAGAATTGTCAAGATCCTTCTTAAAGATTTAACCACACTTCCTGAAGATGGTCAGTCATCGTCACATGTCCACACAAATGAAGAAATGACCTGCAAATGACGGCTGCATCAATCTTGCGCAGTTTCTTAGCAGAAAATTAGCCAAAAAATCTTGCAGTTTTTGAAGCTTGCCCTTGTGATGGCAAGAACCGAATGCATCTTACACAAATTCAATCGGAGCGGCTTCCAAGACGGAAAACATTGCTTAAAGTTATACCAAAGAGAATGTGGTCGGTAGAGAATGTGGTCGGTAGAGAATGTGGTCGGTATAGCGGTTAGAGTGCATGTCCACTGTGCCGAAGATCCCAGCTTCGGTCCAACACTCGTGCCATTTTTGGGTGACTGCTGGCTGTTCAGTCAGCAATAAATGGGAACCTGATGTAAAGCGAGAGAAAAGTGTGGTGAATTGAGAAGCTGGCCACAGTAAATGACAATGTCGTGGCTCAGGATGCTAAATCTCTTAAAATGGGCTGCCTGACGCTCTTGCCTAGAGTGGGACTGAATCTCACTTACTATATCGGTGCAGGATGTTCAAATGTGCCATTTGCAAACGCTTAGCGTAAAGTCCAGTCAACTTAAAAGTTACGTATTAAGTTAACTGTAAATTTTACTTAGGGATAAAATGAAAACTTCTATAAATCCCACAGTAGTTCAATACAATTGACTGAGGAAATCTTACGGTTTGAAGATTCCCAAAAATCGACTGAGGTTAGCCAGGCCTGCCCGCTCGACGAGCAAATGAGGATTTCGTACAACGACGATTGTAACGTCTACCAGGATTCCGAAACATGATATGATTGATAGGTTAACAAGTTAAATGCATGATTTGTTTTAAATTCCCAAAGATCAGGCCATTTATTTGCAAAAACCCTGGAATTATGATGCATTCTGGGCTGGTCGTGCATGGATGTACACGATCATCGCAGGCTTACGCGCAGAGCCGAATGGGTGATCAAGTTTGACTGAACGAGGAAGGAAAATCCCGACACTTGAGATGCGAAACTTGATCTAATCTTGAAATATAGAGCCACAGCAAAACATGCACGTCATCGGCCTCTTTGAAATGATGTCAAGTGAATGGGAATTCGTGGGTTGCATGGGGGGGGGGAGGTTTGAATGGGAAGAACTTGAAATTTGAATTTGATTGTTGACGTTGAAGTAAATATAAAGTTGAGTCCCATACTAAAAAAGAGTGTCGGGGAACCTTGATGTATAAATACCATTCTTAGCCAGGGCACGCTTCTTTCCTGGTTGTATTCTATCACAAATTTCCCACCCGGTGTTAGAACACGCGCGGGCAAGACGATTCCATGCCATTCACAAAGTAGACATGTGCTCTAACCACTATGGAAACTTCCCATGTCAAATTTCATAGAGCATGGCTGTCCCCTTTTTCCATTTGAATGAAAATACAAAATGAGGATTCGCCTTATCGAGTAGGCGGACCAAAGGATTTACAAATGGCATCGAGGAATGACGCTTGTGTTACCTCAAGTGTCTTTGTAGTACCGGCATTAGCAGCAACCCCTTTTTGCTTATAGTGCAGTGTATTTAATTGCTGTCATGCAGTGTGAAGCACTTTCGTGTAGGTGAGCACTATTGTGCTTTGTTCCTTGTCTCCGTAGTTAGAATTAAAGCTTGTTGTTCAGATTCCATTGTCAAGAGTCAATCGTAGTAGGGATTAGATGACTATCTGTCCTTTGCCACGATGGTTGACTTAGAGTGTTATGTTGCACCTTGTTCTCTATTACTGCTTAGACAAAAAGACTACTACAAACTCTGTAAGATAACCTGCCGCAAAATCTGCTTGCGCATTGATTTTGCTGGTTCAGTACAGCATTTTCTTTCATAATGACTATTATAAATTCAGCAATTTAGAACAATCACCGTGTACATGAGTGCCTTACAACGCTTGCACAGTGAAGTGTCATTTCAAAGAGAAACAGCAAGGCTGCGAATATGCGTCTGAGGCTAAAACGATACCCGGAGAATTTAACTCAAACGGTAAATCCATGTTTGATCGGCATCGCAAAATGCCAAACGGTATTTCGATTCTCCTTCTCCAATGCTTTCGGCATAAACTACCACCTTGCCGAAGTTTGCTCCTCTGTCAACACGTAAGAGACCTGTTTATTGAAGTCGCTCTTGAACCAAGGGAATCGTGCAGTATATTACTGGCACTTTCGACGACATTCCCATCTCTTTTGGCATCTGTAGCTTTGTTACTCCCGCAATTTCATCGACTAGCACACGCGCAGATGACTGATAATCAGTTACCCATTTGTGAAGCGTCCTAAAAGAATGACAACTTCCAAAGACCACCCGATCTCTTCGAAAATCAAGAGAACAGTAAAGACAGGTGTCTCTGACAGAGCTTCTTGTCATAAAACAGCTTGAAGTTGATTACTGAATTGCTCTTGATTTAGTGCAATTTTTGAGTCTTAGAAAATCACTGAGCAAAAGGGAGTACGCTGACAAAGGATAAAGACTAATTGTTCGTTTAAGAAAAAATTAAAAGTGTTTTCATTTCTTAGCTTCAGACAACAAAAATCGATTCAAATGAATTGCGATCGTTTCGAGAGTAGCACCTTAACCAGAATTTAGAGTTGAATATTTTGCTTTCTATAATCCAGAAACTTTTGAGCACCATTCGCATTCCTTCACTGCGCTCCTTGTTACACACGAACAAATATGCATCTGTCGCGAAATATCAAAAAGCATGAGTCACCTTCGATTTCTTTGCGACGATAGCGAAGTTTCTTGGTGAGATTTTGGCATCGAAAACGGGACATAGGTGTGCAGCATACCCTGTAATAGAATACAGCATGCGGGTATGACTGCATGAAAATTCATTAGAATAATTACTAGGAAACTAGCATAATTGAAGAATATTGAGAATGTGTGGGAGTAGTGAAGTTTCATTGTCATGGCGACGTCTTCTCTCTTGTCCCAATATGCAAAAACACTTATTTCCGTGAACCTTAGCTACCTTTACAGACTCGTTGTCCATCCCTCACGATTCCGCATACCAGGCTACTCCTAGGCTCTCGATGTGCGGTCCTAAACACTGGAAAATAATCTTTAAGGCGCTTTCCAGCCCCTCAGCTCCTATTTTGACGACTCTCACTTACAAAATTGTTGGTAATGGTTATCCGGAAACAATGTTTCCTGACAAATCTTTTAGCATGTCATCACCTACAATTCTACTGTCTGGTAAAAGCTCACTACATATTTAGGTTACCATAGATCTTATGCCATACAGTGCTTCTTCTTGGTACTTGTCTGGACCATTCGGCCCTATCCCTCCCCCGCTTAACATACTCGAACCCCCTAAACTTATTCGAATCCCCCCTTACTAGGAAACTAAGAGTGCATTCGTTCACTTGTAATATCGAATCCTTCCAGGTCACGTGAACACGTGGAGCTTGCCAGACAATAATAATAATAATAATAATAAAGACCAAATTTATACAGGCAAACTTGTTCAGCACAATGATTTGCTGCTATCAACCAAGGACCTGACATTCGGATATACATCTCCAAGAGAACCAAACGCTTACCGTTTTCTCTCAAGTACAGACATCTATCAAGTAGAATGAGGCTTTCGATTACAGGCCCAAGTAAGAGTCGGAGACAGTAGAACATGATGACTTCTTTCCATCTTGATAGCAGTGCATCTATGTTAATCTCTGCATGAAACAACAAGTGGGAATAATCAACCATGCAGCTAATGCTTTACTGTTACTACTACTTCTACCACCTACGACTACAATTAATGGTACTACTTCTATTACTAGTGCACCTACTACAAAAACTTCTTCTTCTACTACCATGGTTCAGAGACGATTACGTCGAGAAAATTAAAGAAAACCAGTTCTGTAAGATATTTTGGATTTTTAGTTCCAGACTGATTCTATTGTCAAGTATAACAAGATTGAAATTGTGGTAATGGAAAAAATTACAAAATAGATCGTAATGATTGCAGGAAGCATTCCTGGAGACTTGAATCTCGTAAAAAGAAAACCAAATAAAAACCAAAAATATAATGAGCTTGGTTCTGAACTGATTAAACTGAATGGAATGAAAAGTCTTAAAATGATCGATCTTGTAATAGGAGCTACCGGAATGGTCTTGGAGTCTACAGTCAAGAACCTTCTTTAAAGAAAGTTCCACGCACGACTTAAAGCTATCTCAGAAAGCTGCAATTATGAGTAGCTTAAAACTATCCTAGTCATATTGTGGACTTTAATGTGTTAAATTTCAATTCAAGTCGTTGCACTGTGTTTTGAAACTTGTTGTTTCCCCACAATGTCCAATGTACATTTGATTGTACCATACATATATTTACTACTACTACTACTGCTTCTAAATGACTTGCCCAGAATCGAGTCTTTCGGGGCTGTGGTTTTGACTATCAAGCATCAAGCAACTGCCATGGGCCAATCAATCAATCTATCAATTAAGAATCTGCCGCTCTGCCAGACTTTGCGTAAATGGGAAACGAACTGGCGGAGTCCAGTAAAAGGATTTCGCATGAAAATCTAAGGTGAATACAGAGAAAGACGACAGAAAATTGGATCTAATGAGGATGATCTAATCTAACCTTCGTATAGATGCAATGATGGTTTTGGAAAATGAATCCTATTCAAAGCTGAGTCAGCGTATCTGGAAATGAAAAATTACCTTCTTAGTAAATGCAATAATACATTAAAGTTAACATCAAATAATACGCTTGAGAGTTTTATTGTTAAGTCCCCATCTCTGAATATCTATATCTCGAGATTATCAATGTTGAAATTTGGAACATTATTAAATTCAGTTTCGGCGGTTGGTCCAGTACTTCTAATCGAAGTTAAGAATCATGAATAGTTCAAGATACCGTATTTTCTTTAAAAGAAGCCGCGGCCTCTATTATTTTCAGTAAGGAAAAAATGCAGCTTATAATCAAAGGCGACTTTTATTCAAGGGCGGCTTTTATTGTTTAGGTTGCAACACCGAGGAAGAAGAAGAAGTAGAAATCACAATGATCTGAGGAAAGTAATACGGCTTCTGTTATTTTCAGCAGGGAAAAATGCGGCTTCTATTCCAGGGCGGCTTTTATTTAAGAAAATACGGTATACAATTCATTGATACAGCAAATGCGTAGGTCGAGAGGAAAGTTTCTCGGGCATACTGCAGATGGTAGGAATTCCATGACCACCCCAAACGAGCTAATTATTTTGTCCAGCTTGGATTAGCTAGTTGTCATAGATTTGGAACTTAAGTTGGTCAAATTCATTTCCATTGATTCAATCAAGGAAGGTAGCCCTTCAGCCAGAGCTGATTTAAAAGGGGCCCTCAATCGTCCACTAATGAATTTACACATCCTTCATTTAAGAAAAATAATAATAATAATAATAACGATAATGATAAACGAATATTTCAACAGGATAACCTATCAATATTTACAAATATTGTTATCATTAGGGTCCTGCAAAAGGGCTTAACATGCAGTTACTCTTAGAGAAAACGAGTTCAAGCAACAGAACGAGACGCTAGGTGCTTTACATTGCTGTCGATTCGAGAATCTCTCTTTGAATAATGATGCAAAGGAATCTTAGAATCAAACATTTGTGGGTAGGGACGTTTCAGGGGAGTGTAATAGAGCTGGTTTAGACTTCCTCGCTTGCTCGTGTTGTTCCGAGAGGGCATGTCAGAGCCCTTTTGCACTACGGAAAAGCCAGTTTGACACCGGGTGGAGACGGTGGGTTTCAGGGCCGTCCCGTTTGAACCACAGTGTATCTGCTGCATTTAAATGTAAACGGGAAGCAAGTTCGACAGGGGGTGGTTTGTATACGCATGAGCGCTGACCTAAAACGGCTGCAAGACAAAATATGGCCGGTGAAAATCCACGTTGCTATCCATAGGAAGATATTGATCTTTAATTTCAACCCGGAATCAGATTAGCTTCCCGCTAACTCCACGCATTAGGGCACTTAAACTTCGTTAAACCCAGACTCGGCCTATGTCTCTGTAGCTGGGTTACCCGCGTTTAACCAACAGAAAATCAAATCTGGGTTAGTTTGTGTAGCTTTTTCAGCTAATATGAATTCTTCCATTGGTGACAGCAGAGTAAACGGGCCTTCATCATTAGAATTACACCAAGGAAGGTCACAGGGCCCGTTTAAAGTGCAAGGAGCTGTAAAGCGGTCGTCAGAAAAGATCAACGAAAATACTTCAGGACTTACTGCTGAAATGTCATGGTTGAAGATCCCTTGATTCGTTGACATCTTATTTGCGGGGTTTTTACTTCTGGTTTCAACCTTCGGATAACTACCTCTAAGATAGACCTATAGCTTTGAATCTTCAACTTGCTTTCGTCGTCTGAAACCGCCCAAAAAAGAAAAAACAAGAGCCATCTTTAAACGAGACCTAATGCAGGGCAACATTCTTTACCAAACTCGAAGCCTTTCGTGGAAAATTTTTAGGAAATCATACGATGAAATAAAGGTTCGCAAAGTTATACCCCATGCTCATTCGCATTCACATTACTTCTTCTCTTCATTTTCATGTTCTCTGTCTAGTATTTATGAGACCACGCCTCTACATTCCTAAGAATTGTAATTCATAGGGTACATTTACGGCACGAAAGCAATGCTTATCGAGCAGTGTACAAGTTTTCCCTCTCGATGCGACCATACCTCGGGATTCCTAAAACGTATGCATCCTAGGGTAGATTCATAAGACTGAGAAGTTATGCTTATGGAGCAGTACAGTAAACTTGATCTGGTCCCCCTCTCCTCTTAGCCTCTCCCTCTCCTCTTTCACTCTCTTCTTTCTTCCACTGTTGGGGCTTCGTATGAGTCACGATGGCCTTTCCTCAGCATAATTTACTAAACAGAGAGGGTTCTTGTCTTGAATGTCCATGTGACCACACCTTATGATTCCAACACGCATGAAATCGCACGGAGCTAGCAACCCACCTCACCCTAACTGAAATTTAAGCTAGAGCGCCACCTCGAAGAATTGACCACTGAATCTGTCATCAACAGCTGCAACGAACAAGTCAACCATCTTTATGCAGTACTTTTACTGGCATTGATACATTCACGGGCATTGCTCTCAGGAAATCAGGGGCATTATTCATGTTCCTCTAAGGTGCGCAGGGAATACCATAAGATCGAATCAATCGCATCCTTTCCACGTTTCACTACCTAATCCACGAACTTTATCCCACAAATCATCATTCATCTCAAGAACGCGCAATTCATGGAATGTCTTGCCTTCTTCTTGCTTTCCCGAATCCTACAACTTGCCCTCTTTCAAACCTAAGACCAATAAGCTTGATCTAATCTCCATCTTCTATTAGCCTTTCACTTCTTCTTTCTTCCATTGCTGGGGCATGGTATAGGCCGTCATTGCCTTTCCCCAACGTAGCTCTCCAAAAGAAATACCGAATTCCGCAGTTATGTAGAGAAAATTTTTGAAATTGGAACGTACCTCGCAACCTTAGCAAATAATTGTCCAAATTGTGACAAGCAAGCTCAAACGCATCCCACCCAATGAAAGGGCGACCTTGAATTTGCAGAAAATGGCTCATTGGAAAACCAATTAGATTCGTGTTCCAGTCATTCCCTCCTGAGCAGTGGTCTTTGACGTGGGGATTCTTGCATTTATCGTCTGAACCGTTGCTCATTTCAGCATAGCTATCAGGCAACTGACACCCAAAATTAATGGAACAGTTTGAAATTTGCTGAAGCGAATCAATATCATTTACATGACACAGTTTTGCATTTAGGGAACCGGTATCGCCAGAGTCGCAGCTATCGTAACTGCAGTTTGCGACCGCGCAATTTTTAAATTCCTTGCACGTAATGCGATTCCGACAGTTCGATCCTACGGATATGATACCATCAGAGAATAAACGGCGTTCAACAGTATCAAGACTGCATGAACTGCGCTCTTTTGAATCATCAGAAGCAATAAACAGGTGATCACTACAATTATCATCGTAACTAGCTTCGACACTGTCGTAACTAGCTTCGACACTGTCGTAACTAGCTTCGACACTGTCGTAACTAGCTTCGACACTGTCGCAAGTTAGCTTCATATAGCAACACCCAACCAACGCCATGCCTTTTACTTCTGGGCAATTCACGAAAGTTCGTAACAAAGTCGAAGACAAGTCACCGCAAGTATGGAGACCAACCAAAATGAATGCGTCCCTCTGTTTGCTAGAGTTTTCATTGTCTGAAGTTTTATGGTCGGCTGATGGAACAGCAACATCGCAAAAACTGCTAGCTGTGACATCAAAATTATCTTCAAGTGATGATGTCCTGACCAAGCGAATGAATTCTCCGGGCTTGATGTCTAATGGTACCTGGAAAAGAAACAGGAGCACTTCTGCCTTAAAAGAAATTGAAAGAGGAACCTTGTTTGTTCTTTCCATTTATGGTTTAAAAAAGCTCCCATCTGACATTCATCGATGCATCAAATGTGTAAAACGGTAGTCCATCTTTCAAATACAACCCTGTATTCAAGGCTGCAGATTCGCGCCCGTTTCCAAGAATTCCTCCTGCTATCAACTCAGCAGTAACGGGTACCTGGCAAGAAGCTATACGTCAAGCGCATTAAGAAAAGGAGCTGTTCACTCTACCTTCCGATGTCATAGCACTGGAGGATAACCCTCTAACAAGGTCCTCTATGAAGTACTAAACGTTCTTCTGCTCTAAATACGAGGTTGAAGATTTCTCATGGAAAAAATGAAATGCGTTGCACATTGACGAAGCTTCTTTTTTGTCTTGTCTTGCTGTCTTCACCACCATATGGTGCTCTATGTACAGAGTACAGAGCGTTGATAGCAGAAATTCAGAAAAGGAAACTCAGTGCAGTCTGACGAGTGCCTTCGCACGAAACTCAGAGTAACAGATAATCAGTCTTTTCCTTTTCCGCATTTCTGCTATATATGTATCTATCTATCTATATATATTTATTAATTTATTTATTTATATGTCCAACAGATGACCGGTAAAATCAAAGGGAGTGCTCGAGCGACTGATGGTATAAAAAATGAGAATGTTTTTGTAGCTTAGAACTCTGAGCTTCATGCTTAACAATCTTCAGCTACTCGTATACTTACAAAATCGTAACAAAGAAATATATATATATATATATATATCACTGTGTATATATATATATATATCACTGTCTATATATATATATATATATATATATTTGTATATATGCTTCATAGAATTATCTTTGATGGAAATTTTTCTACTCCGTTCCATACCACATAAGAAGCTTTATGTTTTCGTGGTACTGATAGATACGTAGGTGACTAGACATGTCATAACTATCATTACCATTCCTTGGATAAGATTTACAATAAATCATAAGCGGCTAGCTTAACGTTGAGAAAATACCAAACTAACCATCTTGGTTATGTGAACAGGCAGAGTGTGGTCTTCTTTAACTCTATCAAAAGCATCACCCTAATGGAAAAATGACTTTGACTTATAAAATGATCATCAACCAGGGCTTACGACGACAGCTAGAATGCATATCCAATATGTACTCAACAGAAGCTACGGTTATTCACGTATTAAGCCTCAAATGAACCGAATAATAGGCTGATGTCAGAATTTTTACGATACAGTAAAATATATTGACATGTGAACAGTGACACTAAAACTCGACCAGTGATCTGCAATATCGAAAATTGGACAGTGAACAGAAATAATTACTTTTGTTTTGGTCTTCTCTAAGTCTTTAATTATTTCTCTGTAAAATGATGAAAATCGAAAATTATTTTGATGCTCTGATCCCAATATGGAGCCGTTTGGGTGCCAGGTTAGACTAAGACCAGCTTATCATTTGTGTCGTAAAAGGCGATTAAAAGAGGGTGGAGACAATAATGTTAGCCGACCATAAAAACCCAAGGCAAGCCATCTTGAAGATGTGACCCCAAGGAATACAGTTAACAGTAAAGAAAACTATACGTTGGTCAAATGGCGTGGGAAGATTATATGAAGGAGAACTTGACTGCTGCATGAGTCAAAGAGGAACACTCCGTGGACGGAGCAATCTGGCATAGGAAAGTCGAAATGATATGATACTTGACAGTCTGCACCGGCGATCTCACTCTGCGGGACGAACTTTAAGAAAAAGACTTACGTATTTAGTAATATAGTTTCTCATGCTGGATATTACCATGATTGAAGCTAGTTTTTGAGAATAACTGCCCTTCCTAGTGCCAGCTCAACTGACATCCTGCGTCCTGATATCACCTTATCTACTGAAGACGCTCAGAAGATGCATTGGGACTGTTATAAAGATGCATGATGATGATGATGATGATGATGATGATGATGATGATGATGATGATGATGATGATGATGATGATGATGATGATGGTGGTGATCATCATGATGATCATGATGATGATGATGATGATGATGATGATGATGATGATGATGGTGGTGGTGATCATGATGATGATGATGATGATGATGATGATGATGATGATGATGATGATGATGATGATGAAGAATGAAATTACAGTCAAAAACATACTTGTCATACTGTTCTGCCCTTGACTTATGGTGGCCTTCAGACTCGATCGTTGTCACTTTAAACTTATGCACCAATGCAAGGTATCTTGATAAATGGCCTAAACCCCCACCAACATCCTGCAACAAAATTATCATTACCATTATCATTATTACCATATATATTATACAAGATTACCTTACCCTTCAGCAAAGTAAAACCAAAATATAGATATCAAAGAAAAAACCAGAACGTTCACAGAATAAATATGATCTTGAAATAAGTTCTGAAAATGATAATCGTGCATTGTAGTACTTCTTTATCTTTTATCATGGACAAAAGGTTGGTTTTGCAAAAATTCTTTACAAAACGCAGTCACCAGGACGCAATTTGGAGAGCTGAAAATATAAAGCATTACTCTTTAAGATTTAATTCCCAATCCTTAAATAAATTACTTTTATCATATCAATGGTAACCTACAAAAATTTTATTGAAAACATAGTGAGTTGGCTTGACAAAGATAATTGAGTGGCTGATGATCTAACAACGAACCGTATTCATTCGAGTATAACGCGCAAAACTTTTGACATAAAAAAGAACTCAAGTTAGGGGTGCGCGTTATAAACGAGGTTAAGATGGGAACAGTCCTTTGCTTCATCTGGAGATGAATCCGACTTTGAAGCATTTTAAATGATATTGAGAATTTCGTTCTGGTGCTGTGTTTTTAGCTTACGCTGTCAATAAATGATTTTTCCTAATGGCCACGCCTGTTCGACAACGTTTTTCACTTGCAACCTTGTTCTGAGCGAGAAAAACTTAATCCCAGTATTTAATCGAAAATTAAGGGTGCGTGTTGTACTCGAATAAATACTTATTCATTTAGAAACCATTTCAAATAAAACGCTCCCTAAACTCTTTTTAGTGATTAATGTTGGGGAAAGGCCATGGTAGCCTATACAAAGCCCCAACAAAGGAAGAGAGAAGAAAGCGAAAGGCTAAGTGGAGAGAAGGATCAGATAATTGAATTAAAATGGCACTGCAAGGAAAACTTCCTTTAGCTATTAAAGATTGAATGCTGTTCATACCACTGTCTGCGAGCAATCAACTTCATCTGCAATTCCTTTGATTAGCTGTCACAAAGCAACATGGAATTTACTTATAGTTATGAAATCACGACTAAAGAGAAATGCATTAGAATCTGAAAAGATATTTCATTGATTGTTTCCCCTTCTTCTGGCATACCTATCACATGGATTGGTCAGTACGGATTTCACTCGTCCACCTTGATCTGCTCTATGTGCCATTACCCGTCACTTCTACCATCTTCATATAGAGTTTCTGACATGGTGTCTCAATGACAAATCCAGTCTCTTTCACGGTCTCTAACTCACCGCTGTTCTCACAACCCTCTGTCTAATGTACTCACCCCTCCAGCACTATGTGTCTTAGCCATGCTCAATGGCCATTAATCTGTCCTGTCACTAAAGATGGCAGGGGAGGGGTTGGCAGAGCAAATGAGTATGATGTGTGTAGTTGGTCATAGCACTGCAAATAGCTTTAATCAATTGCTTGAACTATAGTTAAAAATAGAGCTAGATTTGACGACATGGGAGCAACAATATTTTGCCATACCACAGATTAACAGTGTATTGCTAGCCTAAGGACCAGGGCTTTTGATAGGAAGGGGTAATAATTTCCCACACAAAGATTTTGACTCTATATTTAGGGACCCAGCCCTATCCCCCAGGAATTTCTGTCTCTACCATACTCTACAGAATTCCTTGCTTAAATGATTCAAACATACATTAACAACAGGGTATTTGGGGTTAGCTGCTACTATGTTGAGTGCAAGGTTTCTAAATACAATAGAGAAATCTAAATATAGAGTATAGAAAGATTTTGACAACCATTCTATGGCATCATTTTTAGTGTAAATAAAAAACTACTGACAAAAGAGGGCCAACAAATCACAAATTTACCTGTGATAAGTGTCTAACTTCATATTGCTTCTTCAATTTGACATGCCTTCTGAAGTTATGTTCCATGTGTCCCCCATTTGGAATGTCATTTTTGCTGCCTTTGGTCTCTTTTGTCAATTTATTTCTTGGTAATGCCAGATGATGGCATGCAGCTGCATACGCTTGTAATGAAAGGGGCAGCACCAAACTGGAAAACAGAAAGCTTGGCCTGTCATTAGACAAACTTGTCAATTTTAGTAGAGGGCTTAATCAAATGTAAATTACTACTTTCAAAGGCCTTTGGGGGAAATTAGGGTCACCTGTGTGAACTGTCAAGTATTGAGGCAATTCCATTTCCAACTATAGTCTGCTTTTTCAAGAGCTTTAGTGATGGGGTAATTGACCCCCTTTCAGCGTAATTTTCAACTTCTTGTTGTCCTCTTCCTTACATTTAACTTAAATATTTGATTTATATATCTCGTTTGCTTCAATTTTCATGGTCAGATAGCCTTCTTGCCACCAACCTCTTAGCTTTGCTGCTACGTGCTAGGATAGCTCAATGCTAAGATTTTTTAGTATAGTTAGTGGTTCAAATCCACCCTCAGTTAAACTTTCACTTAGATTGAGAGAGTTGCCAGCTCTCAGCTGGCAGCAGGTCAGTGGATTGTTTTTGCTGTGGTGTGAATCAGTGCTACTGGATCAAACGGCACAGCAAAACATTCTTCTTTTGTTGAGGCATTATATAGGCCACCTGGCCTTTCCCCAACATAACTCACTAAAAAAAGAAGAAGAAATTCATTCAGTCACTGAGGAATGGCAGAGGCATCATTCAATCTAAGATCAGTAAACTTGATCTTATCTCTCTATCCTCGTAGATGCTCGCTTTCTTCTTTCTTCCTTTATTGGGGCTTTGTATAGGTCACCATGGCCTTTCCTCAACATAACCCACTAAAAAAAAAAAAGAGGGAAGGATCGAGTTAGAAGGATACTGCAAGTGGAGAAAGATCCCTAAGAGAGTCTGCTCCACTTACCAAATTTATGCTATTGAGTTGATGATTCAGAGCCAGTGTCTTAAGCTTTGATTAAGGATATCACAGCTGGCATCCCCTTGTGATCTAACGAGGTGCAGAGCTCCTTTTTGTGGACACATATAAATGATTCTAGCTAGACATAAAAAGGTAGAAATGTGGACACTGAGAAGCTTTTTGCTCATCCAGCAGTGCCCAGGTCCTTCCTCTCGATGTGACCACACCTCATGATTCCTACGCTTGGAATTGCAGTGAGCTTGCAACTCTCCTCACTCCTCAAGTGAAAGTTTTGATGAGGTTGGACTTGAACCACTGACCATAGGATCAATGCGCATTAATCTTACCATTGACCTATCCTGACACCAACAAATTACTCTTTTTGAACAGCTTACAACAGTAATTTGATGCCTTGTTGTAAATTGATGGTGTCAATAGCAAGCCATCACACTATGGGGATAGATATTTATGTGATCAGAGCTCTTGCTCTGTAAAAATACGTCGTTATTTACAAAATCAAGTAAAGTATCAGAGCATTGCTACTATTGGTTTATAGGTAGGGAAAACAAAACGCTAAATTTGCTATCTCTTGTTCAAATATTTTCTTGAAATACCTGTATTTTCTATTTCTTTCCAAAGATACAAGTGTGAAAAATTCATCAAGGGGTAACTTTTCAAGACATTTTTGCCAAGAGGCTGGGAATTTCGCCCACAAATTATTGACGAAAAACTCCTAAAAGACAATGAAGACGACATTTAGGAGGGGAAGATGTGATTGGATCTTTCTTCATAATCACTGCTATTTCATTTAGTTATCGGTTTACAATTAATTCATGGTGGAAGGAGGGGCTAACCTGAAAAGCCGCATAAATAACACTTGCATCTACATCTAGATGCACAGAAACTACTTGGTTTATTGCCCAGGAGTTTGAGATTACAATGAAAGGAATTTACGCACAGCAAGAAATGAGTCAATAAGATATGTATAATTCTCAATCAGCTTCAGTTGCTCCTTAATATATGCTTTGGCACTTTCTTCGGATAACTTCAATGAAGCTCCGTCCATTTTAGCGCCATTAAAGCGTAGCCTCACTTGAGAATGTCCACAGTCAAAAGAGAGGCTTTTTGCGAACGAGGTATACATTAATGGCGGATGTGAGAGCATGGCGCTTGCAAATATCTAAAACAGGCTCTAAAGATGGCTTCTGACTATAAAAGATTACAAGTAAAGCGATATCCAAAGCTAGAAAGCAAGTCAAGAGGAGATACAGAATACTGGAAAAAGTTTAATGTAAGTTAATCTGTAATTTTATTTTGTTTCACTAGATAAAAGTTGTGCTAGCAAATTAGAAACACAGGACATCCTGAGATTCCTCTCATAACAACCGCAAAAATATTGTAGTAGTTGTATTTACAAAGAAATACGAAAAGCCTATGAATTACATAAATTATATAGATTGTCTGTGCGCGTAGCTTTAAAGATAGGGAAGCTTTAGACATCCTTATTAGTCTAATACATCTTATATTGTGAGAAACTGTCAATCGAGAATTATGAATGGTGAATATATATTTCATTGTTGATTTAAAATGCGGAATAAACTATAGGTTGTTGCTTAAGCGTGTGAACCTAAAACCCAAGGGCTGCTAGCTCAACCCTCACACTTTTCACAACAAAAGCACTATCAGTGAGGGAGGCTATGGGAAACCACCTCAAATTTCAAATTTGTTTCAATTTTCAAAAACATTCATCGATCAGTTTTACATGCATGTCAATTTACTACATTTTAGACTACAAAGTAATGACAAATAAAACTACATGACTGTATATATGTAATGGATTGATTAAGGAGGAGCTCTCTAAATAGATCAACTAATCAAGAGAACCAAAAACAAGCCTCATTTAAATGACTAATTAGGCATTTGAGTCAACAAGGTCAGCTGTTAATTTCAGCCAAAAAGTGCTAATTGAACGTGCAGCCCAAATGAGTAGTGGAAGTGTATTCCATAATTTAGAGCCAAAGTATTGTACTGTCTTAAAACCTCATAAATGACAAATTCCTACGAGAATATTGGAATCCTGTCTCTGGTTTGTGCTAAGCTGGCAATGGAAGCTAAGCTCTCCTATGTAATTTTTTTAAACGTTATTGATTATCTCATTTGGGTTTGTGTGATTCAACGCCATTGCATGCCGTGTTCAACGACATATTCCATTTCCTTGCAGTTTCCAGTCATAGTAAAGGAGTACTCAGCAATTAATCACATAAATTTTTGTGAAGCTTCTCCGCATGACTTTCTTGTTACATGTTCTTCAAAGGTAATTGATGCAAATTTTTATAATGCCTCGTTTCATCATGTAGTGTAAGCATGTTTGGATTTCACATATTAGATTAGAAATCACAATTAGCACACAACTAATCACAAAATTTACTCAGACTTAGATTTATTTCTGCATTCTGCTTTCACAGTTCATGAAGGTAGTGGCGATTTATTCAACATTTGCCCATTCTACTTTCGACTCATTCAGGTTATGTTAAAATATCAGACTCCGGCTGCTTTGAGGCATTCCTACCTTTGCTTCCGACTTTGCCACATGGCAGTCTTGGGTGTTGATCTTCACTCATTCAGAAGATGTCTCCCTCAAGCCCCATCCTTCATTCTGCAATAGTTGCTGGCAGCCAAATCATGTTTGCTCTTCTTAAGACTTCCTCACTGGTGATGATTCCCATCCAAGCATTTAATCGAGTGTAATTAATTAATTAATTTTAATCAATTAATTAAATTTGTGCTGTATTTCTTATTCCAGCTTCACATCTTTAGTTCAACAACCAATCAAGTGAAGAAGACGATTACAAGATTCAAGGACAGTGTGTACTGTGGGAAATTCAGAAAAGATGGAAAGTTGATTGTTGCTGGTTTTGAGAATGGGGCTGTTAAGGTATTACCTTTCAGACGGATGCTTCTTCTCTGGATAAAGTAGATTTTTGGTCTGATCTGTAGTTACGGACCTCTGCTTTTAAGGTGAAAGGTAATTCGACAATGATGGTAAATGGTATATTTTATAGTGGGCCTTTGTATTGCTATCTATGAGGCATGTAATGATTAATGCAATTTAAAATATTTTCTACAAGGTAACTGCTATAATTTACCAATGAGAATAATTTGTGGGTACAAATAAAAACAGGAAAATGAGAAACGAAATACTTGTTCAAAGCCATAGCTTTTTATTGCCTTCCTTGAAATAGTTATAACCATAAGTTGTCTGATATGACACAGCTAAAAGCTCCAGAATGAAGTGCAACATGCTCAAAAGCTGTCTTCCTAAGAAAGGGTGTTAAAACTTGCTTCCTACCATGTCCTGTATGACATTGGTCATTGTCTGATATTGGTCTCTTTTAGGTCTTTGATGCAAGTAGTAGAACAATTCTGCGAGATTTCAAGCCACACTCAAAGTAAGTTTCTTCCTTGTTTATCTCTGCTTACAACTGTTCTTCTATGATGTCCACCTTCAGCCTAAAAATAAGGACAGGAAGAAAGAAATAATGCCCCAAGCCCGTGTGTTGTGGATGTTGAATCCTTTTTCCCTGCTAGCAGTGGAAACTGAAAGCATCTAAAACTCACTAATTGGGATAAAACCTTTGGAAGCACCCTCAGCTGTGATGGGCAACTTGGCAAAGAAGTTTCATACATGATTGCTAGGGATAGTGTGTCTTTTTGCTAGCTGAATTGCCAACTCTAGGTGAGAGTTTGTGGCAGTCACATAATTTCTCTTCACTGCAATTGCAGTGTTCAGATTCATAGCCCTTGCAACCGTATGGTGGCAAGACATGGACAACCTGCAAACATCATATTGAAAACTTGAGGTCTCCTTATAGCCCTGTTTTTTTAATGTCCATAAATATCCATGTGCAGAACGAAGAACAGAGCCTTGAGATTCTTAGAAAAGCCAACTGTTTGGGAACTGAGAATCTGTTGTGTAAGTGACAGCAACTGTTGGCTGGTCACACAACTCAAAAAGATAACTGCTATTTGCTAAAATTCATCCTTTACACCGAGCTGGTCAACCAGAGGGTGAAGTCAGTTAGGTGGGGAAGACCACAAAAGCTCCATAAGAACTCTCTGTTTGAAATGCTATGGAAGGGCCAAATAAATAAAACCAATTTGGAACAGCAAACCCTCAACAGGCCTTCTTGGCCACACCGTGATTCACTCAGGGTTGCGCCGTTTTTAGTTGAGAGAGCAATTGCACTGACTGAAAGAGTACAGCAAGGGAAGGACCCAGCAAGAGAATGCAACAGATACTGGGCTCTGCTGCCCCATTTGCAAGATCGCATCTGCAAACAAGACTAGGCTGGTGACCCACAGTAAGATACGTCCAAAGAGGAGTTTAAGAAGTTGTTGAAATTGATGCATCATCCACTACAATTCCTTATTGCCTTAGCCATTGAGTTATGTTCTTTTTCCAATAAAAAGTGAACCACAGGCTAAATAAAATCTGACCAACAGCAGTTAGCTATATTGACTCATGAATGATCTGTTCACTTGAGTTGTTAAATTTGGTACCTTGCATTTGAACTATCTTGATTTTGCAGAGCAGCACATGTTGCAGGATTCATCCCTAGTTCGACTCAAATTTATTCTGCATCAGATGATTGCACCCTGAGATGCACCGACATTCCTACCCAAAAGGAAACATTATGCCTGCAAGGTCACAGGGTAACTACTGTCCTTGTCTTTTTCTCGTAAACTCTTTACCTAAGTCTATCTTTTTTGTATTTTCACATTCCAAATCACGTTACATACCTAGGATGCACTATACTTTTTCAATGTATTAGATCCAATAGCACTGCATAACATTTCATTATATGTTTCTTTGAAATACATTGCGTAGCATAGCATTGTATTTTGCATGCGTACGCATTCCATCACACTACATTACATCATACTGTGAAGGACAGTATTTTCATATACAATTTATTTCATTGTCAATGAATATAGTTCCATTGGCAAAATGAGGCACATGCCTTGTAACTGAGGCAGCCTTGAGGTATAGCGTTACGAGTTGTTGATAATGAAATGCAACATTATGTCATGCAATATAAACTGTGTTGCATACTCGATTTCAAGCAGAATCCAGAGACAGGGTACACCAATACTTAACATTAGACAGAACTACATTCATTACTTGAATTAAATTGCATAGAATCACAGTTCAGCACATTCTATAGCACGGCATTGATTTGCAATGCCATATGCCTAAAAAATTGAGTTCCTCCACGCTTTGATATATTTTGTTGAAATATTTGAAACTGCTATTTAGCTCTTGATTGTCTAATGCGATTCCTTTTCATCAGGATTACATAAGAACAGGTGCTCATTGTCTGTCAAACAATAGCATGCTCATCACAGGCTCCTACGACCATACAGTGAAGCTGTGGGACTTGAGATTGAAAGAGTGCACATTATCGGTTGACCATGGAGACCCGGTCGAATCGGTTCTGCTCTACCCAAACTGTGGAATGTGCATCTCAGCTGGTAAGCATCTGCTTCAGGAATGTATCAGGCGTTCTGCCATCATAGCCATGTGCTTAATCATGATATGCTTGTCTTTGGTAAATACCATTATCCTGTTTTTGCAAGAAGGCATGTCATTGTGTGCTTTTTCCATTTGTTGTGTATCATGTATATCCAATCAAATCCAAGTGGCCTTTGCCGTTTAGAGCATCTGCATGTAGTTGCTTATAAGCCTTTCCCAAGTGCTTCCAATTTTACCTTGTCCTTGGTAGATGGCTTTCATTTCTTCTCAAATTTTTCCAACTCAACCCACCTCCTTGATTCTCGCCTTCTTATACTTCTCTTGAATCCTCTTGTTTGTCAAATCTGTTAGTTGACTAGTCCACCGGTTTTTGCATGGTGTGACTGACCAATGTCCATTTGAGATTTCAAATGACTTCAAGTCTAAATGAACTTGGCACAAACGGTCCTCTGCAAAAAGAATCTGTGGAGCAGCAGATCTCCAGGGTATTCTTGACGTTCTCAAAATTCCCACTCAGCGACCTTTATCTCTATTTTCATTTTTTCCTAACAGTCTCTGTTGTCTGATTTCAGGAGGAAATTACATGAAAGTTTGGGACATTTTATCTGGTGGCAAGATGATTCATTCGTTTTCAAATCACCAGAAAACTATCACAACAATGTGTTTTGATGGAACATACACAAGGCTGCTATCTGGCTCCATTGATAGGTGAGAATTATGAAATGGCTGCATTTTGTATGCAGATTCTACTTAAGTCATGATAAACAGAAATCCCTAGAAATCGTTACGGATTTTAATACTTCAATAAAGATAGTTCAAGCAGATTTTCAAGTTGAAAGCTTTATTTCTGGAAGGAAGTTAATGCTGCAAGTGGGAAAAGTCTTCTGTCTTTTTTGATGCCAAAAATCCCCTAGACGTTTTTACTTATGCTCAAGGTCAAATTTAAGCATTATATGTTTTGTATAATCTTTTGATTCTGATTTTACAAAAAGCCGTGCTATGCACAAGCATTTGTTATTCTTTGGAAAGATTCAAAAAGCACTGGCGTACATCTTGTCCAACAGTTATGCAGTTATCATTATACTGGTGGTGGAGGGGGGGGGGGTTGAGTAGAACGTTCAGAGTACGTCTACTGTGTTCAGCGTTCCGTGTTCAAAGCACTTTGATCTTGTTCCTCAGTATACTCTACCCATCCGGAAGGCCAAAAATGACCTGGAAGGACAACGTCAAGAGGGAAGTGAGGAAGTGTGGGTTGATGGAAGAGGACGCGCAAGATCAGGTCAAGTGGAGAAGAATGACATTGATGAATGGAAACAACAACTCATCGAAAGATGAAAACAATGCTGTCTAAATGATGATGATGATGATGATGACGATGACGATGGTGATGGTGATGGTGATGGTGATGATGATGATGATAATGATGATGATGATGATGATGATGATGATGATGATGACGATGGTGATCCGCCTAGCAGTTAATGAGTATCTAGGGTAAAGCTAGGGAAAATATTACGAGAATTGAGCTGACTTTACTACCATTTCCCAAGGTATCATTAATCTCTGGCAGTCGATTATGGGTCGCAACTTCACTGTTATGCCGATAGAGCATCGATAGACTGTATCTGTACTTGCCATCCTTCAAATCTAAGAGCAATAAACTGGATCTTACCTCTCCTCTTCGCCTTTCACTTTCTTCTTTCTTCCACTATTGGGCTTATGTATACGCCACCATGGCCTTTCCCCAACATTTCTCACTAAAAAACTTTGTTTCAACAGACATTTGAAGGTTTATGATACGACAGACTACTCCGTCGTAACCAGTTTGGACTACCCATCATCAATAACATCGATGGGATTATCAGTGAGTAAACCTTTTGCAATTGTGAGTTAAATAGTCATCTAAACCGCCGTGCTATTTCGTTGTAATGTTGACCAGGCCGTGGATTGGTTATCCAAACCGCTTTCTGCACCCATTCTCTCGGGCGATAGAAATTTTTTCTATTATACCGATATCGAAATTTCGCTAGGGTTTTGCTAAAAAATTTTGCAACCAAAACATCTCTATTTTTTAAATACCTTTTTCAGGATTTCACGTTTAGCGCACGATTGATTTTAGCTCTTCTCTTACACATCAACATTTTTACATCACTTTAACTTTCTTCGTATTTATTTTCGTAAATTATGTTGAGGAACGGTCATGGTGACCTATGCAAAGCCCAACAATGTACTACTATTATTTCGTATTACTTCTTGAGCAGATATATTTCATTGACAGCAGAACTTTATTCTATTTTTGATTATATCAGTCAGTTGAATATATGTTATAGAACTGGATATATACGTATATGAATATGCCCAAGAGACAAATGATAGAATCATCGAGAGTGCTCAATAGTAGAACTAGAGCGATTGATAGAAAAACGAAGGAGAATAGGTAGTATTTAGTCTAGAACTCCGAGTTTCTTGTGTAATAATCTTCAGCTAAACATATACTGAAGAATATTACTGACTACGTATAGAAATGGAGAAAAACTGGCACGCAAAAAGATAAAAAGAATGATCAATGGAAGGTGGGATGGAACGTCAAAGAAAAATGGGTCTAGTCGTTCGACCTATCGCTAAAACTACAGATATGTAATCTAGAACAGGATATATAATCTTCTTGACGTTGCCACAATGAATGGATGAAATCATTTTCCCCATGGATTTTTATGATTAGATGTAAGAGTTTCTCAGTGGTAAGGTGCTTGTCAACACATCTTCTGGTGGTCAGAGGTTCGAATCCACCCTCAGCTTAACTTTCACTTAGGGCAAGGAGAGTCTCTAGCACTCTGTAATTCCAGGCGTAGGAATCACGAGGTGCGGTCGTATCGAAAGAAAGGTCCACGAGACTCTGCACAGCTTCTCAGTTTTCTGCAGTCTACTTTTGCAAGGTATGAAGAATGAATGAAAGGCTTTAATAATCTTTTCATTCCCCTGTAAATATCTTTCGTTCCCAAAGCATTCCATTGCCTTCCCGGTTTATATCTCGTTTTCCTCCGCTCTCCGTGGGCCATCTTTCGAAGTTTCTTGAACTAATTTCAGAAACTGGTGCCTTTGAGGTGAAAAAATGCATCAATGTATGATTGAAATGTAAGTTTGGGAGCATTCCTTTTCTATGGCTCATAGCTCGCCATGTTATGCAGTTTTCTCTCACGTGTAGCTTGGCATGTTATGTAAGCCACGTACTTTGCTTGGCAGGAAACCGGCAGCCATTTGATTGTTGGGATGTCAGACGGGCTCATCTCTATAAAGGAAAAGCAAAAAAAGATGCAAGAAGATGCCCTGCCTCTAAAATCTAGCATGCCACCGCATGGAACTTATAATTACTTCAGAAGAGGACAATCGAGCAAACCTAAAGAGGTATGGTAATGGCTACTTTTTATCGATTTCTTCGTCAAGGCTCTGTCATTAATTCCTTTCTTCATTTACTCGTCGTTTCAATTCCCAAATTTACATTCATTTCCTTTCATGTCCTTCCGTCCTCCTATTCCGGTTTATCTTATCTTACCTTTCGTTCCGTCTTGCTTTCATTCTTTCCTGTTTTTATTTCATCTGATTACGTTCATTGCTTCCTTTTTTGCTCCTTTGCACGTTGGCTTAATGATCCGTTCTTTCCTCAAACTGTACATCCACTCTTTAGTATATTTAAGCATTCCTTCAATAGGTCTTTTTCTTGTAGCATCCCAGATGTTGCAATTAGTAGCTTTGTTCCTCCACCGTCTTTCTTTATTGCTTCTTTTCTTCTTCCTTTTTCTCTTCCTTTCCTTCTTCCTGTTCCTCTTCTTCGTCCTTTTCCTCTTCTTCTTCGTCCTTTTGCTCTTCTTCTTCCTATTCCTCTTCTTTCTTTTTTGGAGATTGCTGTTATCATATTTCTTGATGCACGAATAGGATTGACAACATTAGAAGTAAATTTACGATACTTTGGGAGTACGAGTGCTCATAACTACCCCAGAGCCATTGAATTTAGTTTACGCAAAGAAATTACTGTACCTCATCTACGATCATACATTCTAGAATAACGGAGTCATAGTTATTCTAGTGATATTTTGTTTTTCATATAGCAAGATATGGGTTACTCATGTAGTATGGTATGTTTTGTTTATATAGTAAGATGTGTGTTGTTGATAGCAGTCACTTATTTACTTGCAGGGTGATTTTGTGATAGAGAGAGACAAACGTTTACGAATCAGTCAAACGGACAGGCTGTTGAGAAAGTTCGATTACCGATCAGCTCTAGATTCAGTTTTAAAGTTCCGTGAAATCGCACCAGCAAAGGTCATCAGCTTGATCATTGAATTGGCAAGAAGAGATGGTTTGAAGATTGCTTTGTCAAACAGAGATGGTAGCGAGATCACTCCAATATTAAGTTTCGTTGTAGGGTAAGAAATGCTTCCTTCGCTGTCCTTTGTCACTGTTTTTTTTCGAAAAATATGTTCAACCACACCCAGTGAATAAACTTAATATGATCTCCCTCTTCTCTTAGCCTTTCAATTTTTTCTTGCTTCCATTGTTTGGGCTTTGCATAGGTCTCCATGACCTTTCCTCAAAAGAATCTTTTTTAAAAAAAAGTACTCCCCCTACTTAAAAGTCTCCTCGAACCAGCGCTTTTTTGATGATTAAACACGCAGTTTAGAGCTATTTTTAACGCCGCCTCCTCGAATAATCGTCCACCCACCCCTTAAAGCGCGCATGAGCGTGGGACCGTGCCCCTTAACTTCACCTCAGTCGGCATTTGCTCTGACCGTTGGTAATTTCTTCGTTTTTGCAGCAACATTTGCAACCCGCGCTATTCCAACCTCCTCACCGATGTCGCTGAGCTGTTGCTAGGTTTGTAATTTTGCTTTCTTCGACACACGATATTTCCTTTCTTAGTTCTGATCGTTGGCCGTTTTTGACGCCAACCAATTTTCCTACTGTAATGCCTCCATATCGTGGTTTTAGTCTGCTTTTCCAGTTCTTCCTTTCATAATTAGCAACCGAAAGTACCCCGATAAGCGGGTTTGTTTTGATCGCTGTTTTGTGCTTCACCGCATCCCGTTCAAGACAATCTTTCTGTAGTGACGTTTGGGGATTTCTTTTTTGTAATTTTATACCATTCGAACGCGATCATGCATGTATTGCCATGTATGTATTTATGTGTGTATGTATGTTTTGCTATGTATCCATTGCTATGTATGTATTGCTATGTATGTATTGCTATGTATGTATTGCTATGTATGTATTGATATGTATGTATTGCTATGTATGTATTGATATGTATGTATTGCTATGTATGTATTGATATGTATATATTGATATGTATGTATTGCTATGTATGTATTTATGTATGTATGTATGTATGTTTTGCTATGTTTGCATTGCTATGTATGTATTGCTATGTATGTATTGATATGTATGTATTGCTATGTATGTATTGCTATGTATGTATTGCCATGTATTTTTGGCTATGTACGTACGTGTATAGATATATACACATGTACATGCATGCGTACACCCACCAATATGTATATATAGTCTTACAAGTATTCATTCATTCGTTTATCCTTTCGCATTTGATTTTATTTTCAGATATTTACACTCCTGTGATTGGACAAAACTTACAGGTTGATAAACTCTTTTTAAAACTGCGGACAAAGCTGTCAAGAGAACTGAAATATCAAAGAGAGGCATTTGAGGTATTAGGGGCATTAGATGCTGTCATTTCTGCATCGACAATATACACAACAAAAGAAGCTGTTGTTACGTAATTTATGTCTTGGCAAAATGTAATGGGAAAAATCTAATTTTTGTCTTTTCTATTTCATCTTTTTCTCTAAAACAACTCGATCATAGAGTCAGCTTGTGTTGAAAGGAAAACACTGTCAAGGCATCTTTGATAGAAAGCCTCTGTCTTTTATTAACATAAAGTGGAATATGAATAGTGAAACTCCCTACACGAGAAACTCTACAAGAAATGGACAAGATCTCATTGGGACCTAGTATTTTTCGTTCAGGATGAAAAATGTAAAGGATTTGATGTCTAATCTTTTTGGCCAGCGTTGGCTTCATATGCGCCTGACAGATGACAAGAAATGAAGTTAGATACCTCGTCAAGAGATGCATTAAAATGTGAGCTTCAGCCACTACCTTGCCTGGTGAAATAGTGCATTGGCCGTCCTTTTCTTGACACGAAAAAGAATGGGTGCTGAATCCTTTAGGGTACAAAAATGAAAAAGTTTTAGGCTGAAGATTTCCAAACGTTTGAAACGAAATTTGATACATTATGCAGCGGCGGAATCTATCTGCAAAAATTCCAAAACACGATTTATTTCTGAAAGATGTAATCAACTAATGAATGAAGTAAAGTTGGAGCAATTTTCATCTTTTTGTCTTTCGTGTTGTGCTTTTACATTCAGATCTTGAACAGATAAACAGGATCTTGAAGGAAAGCAGCACATGGTTTTTGAAGAAGTTTACGTGTATATGAACTGGATCGCATTTTGCAGTTATCGATTTGATCGCTGATATTTCTACCATTATTAACCGATAATGTTTAGTTTGTCCAAATGTATGACGTATGCTTCGTGGGAAGTGACGTATGACGCAAGGGATGCTGGGATGCGTGATTATTGTTCGCCACATTCGAACATCGATTCCTTTCCTTTTCGAATGGTTTTCCAACACGGGAACGACTTCTGAGTCGAGAATTACAGCATTTTCACAACCAATTATGTCCACTGTGGACTCATATGGGCCTGCCTCGCAGACCCTGACATTTCTGGAGACAGAAGAAGTTGATTTCGGGGCGGATACTCAAGGCTCAGAGTTCGAATTCAATGACTTCACGCTGCCCTCTCAAACCCAGACACAAGACCATCCGAGCCAACCTCTTGTAAATGGTGTTGTCGAAAGTATCAGGAAACCGATTGAAGAAGAGAAGACTCTTGTTAGCAGAGATGATGCAAATAAAAAAGAGGAGAAGGACTCAAAAGTTGACCAGGTAGCTAAAGGTGTAAGTGAGCTGAACTTTGAAGAAGATGAAGAAGAGGGTGCTATCTCAGGCAAAGATTTGCCTTCTCATGCATGCAGGTTAGTTTTCTGCGTCGCTACTTGAAACATGCTTACCAATCTATAAGAGAAAGTTAGTATCCTATAGGCAAAAGTTTTTGAGTAGAATTTGTCACTCATCGTCGAATTTGTAGCATAAGTAGTTTATTGCATAGAATAAACTACCATGGGAGAGGAATGCTAGACTAGGCCATACTGAGAAAGCATGGTCGAACGAGTTATACAAGCCGCACGCACTACCTGCAATATTTTAGAGCCCTCCCTTCACACAAGGAGAGATCATTCAAAATGGATCAATAATTGGCGTTCTTTCTGTAGCATTATAATCTACAGCTAATCGTCTAAGTAAAATCAGAAGGATCTCCTATGCTAACGATGAACCATGCTGCAGCCTATCGCCCACACGTAATGCTGTTGGTTTGGTAATTTTTGCCCAGCAACTGTGTTGCCGTTTATGGAAGTAGCTGTTTTCGAGGAAAATTTAAGGCCTCTCAGATCTGGTCGTGGGAGGATGTGAAACATTATGGTGTTTTGAAAATGATCTTCGTTCATTTCGGATTTTGATGAAAATGTGTCCATGAAAGACAAGCACCCGCAAATGCTGCATGTAACACGGGTTGCATTGTGGTTGCATTTATGGCATGGTCTGCAATTTTGGTTTCCTCTTCCGTCCAAAAACCACCTTGGAGTTCTAGTCAGCTTTGAGTTTTCGACAAAGCAACTTAAATGCAAATTTGCAAATGTGCAATAGAGTGTCAGCACTTGAGCTCTAACAGCTCAAGAAATTTTGTAGTTTCATCTCACTATATATTCTTTTGAGTCTATGATCCTCTTGCCCATTAGTATCTTTGTTCTAATCTGCCTCCGTCCTCTTCCTTGGTCTTGAGCTTGGGGTAGAAGATAAAAAATCTTCTTGTCTTTGAACCATTGTCTATTGTCACCAATCCATTCCTTTTCAGATCTTCCTCTTGATCTGCTGCCCTCCACCATGCCAAACACACTGCATTTGTTCAGTCTGCTGTCATCTATTCAGCAGATGTGTCCAAACAGGCTAATCTTCCTTCTGATGATGACTAGGATGGCAGGTTTATGCTCAGCAGCTTTGCTTCTGATGCTCACATTGCTGGCTCTGTAAGAACAATTGATATAATAAGGTTGCTGCAGTAGCAGTTGATTTGAGGGAGTAGACCTTTTGGGTGCCAATGCTTTGTCAGTCTCCTGATCATAGCAAGCTTTCACAAGAAATCATCTCTGGAATGGTAATACTCGCGTGTTGCAGCTTCTCCATAGCAGCTTCTCCATAACAGCCTCTCCATAGCAGCATGTATACCAGTTGAAATGAAAAAGCGCTTTATATTCAGATAAGCGATACCAAGTGGGCTATTTTTATATACCCATGTACAAAGTTTTCCTTAGATGGAAGTGTCATGATCTGCAGGCTGGTCCATACATTTGACATTGCTAAAGCTCATCAAATGCAGTCTTGGTTCATCAAATTTTGCAGTTTTGGTCAGGTTAATGTTTGTGCTCAAAGCTAATGATTAATTTATGATTATTTTGCATTTTTAGATACTGTGGTATTCATGACCCTGCCTCTGTTGTTCTGTGCACACAAGACAAAAAATGGTTTTGCAATGGACGTGGAAACACATCTGGAAGGTAGGCTTCTTTTCACAGGTATCGCTTTGTGAAATGAGAGTGTTACTGCTGCAAAGTGTATTATCAATTGTTGTATTGGATGGCAATGCTAATAGATAGCAAGATAATTAACTGTTCCTGTTAGCGTCAGTAGACTAATTCTGTGCTCACAAAGGCTACTGGTGGAAACCAATAAGCTAGTTATCAATTCTGTTGCTTCATATATATTACAAATCATACCAGGCTGTATCATCCAAAACTTTTGATGTAATTAATTGTTCTATTTTGACTCTGATGCTTGCGGCATGTTATCCCGTTAAATATTGGTTGGAGCAAAGCCTTTTTTAGTATTCGAATAATTGATATAAACTGTGCTTCATCTTTGAGGCAATCAGCCATTCCATTGGCATTACTCGTGCCATTCTTTATAATAAAGATGATAAATTTTCTATGAAAGAACTGGCTTTGAGCTCAATGGCTTATATTAGAACCGGGCAAAATAGATTGATAGTTACATCACTGTGATTTTGATCTTATTTAGCCATATAATCAATCACTTGGTCCGTGCCAAACACAAGGAAGTCACACTGCATAAAGATGGGCCATTGCAAGATACCACGTTGGAATGCTACAACTGCGGTTGCCGTAATGTGTTCCTTCTTGGCTTCATTCCTGCAAAATCAGATTCTGTTGTTGTCTTGTTGTGCAGGTATTTGCTGTATAATTTTTTTATCTTCCTTTGATCGTATTATCTGATTGCAATGTTATAGATTACCCCAGTGGTACAACCACTTGATTGTCTGGCAGAAGCAGCTTATCACTGCCCTGACATTGGGGTTGTTGAATATTAGAATACTGATGAGATGCATTTTTGCTCAAGTGTGCTGTATTGTTGATTTTATTTGAAGCACGTCTTTCTTTCTCCATTGCTGCCACCCAGCAACAGAGATATGGTTGAACAATCAAGAAATCCTTAAGTAACCAATGAAGACAAAGAAAGAATTTCTATTTTGCTAGTTGTCAGAATCCATGGTGAAGCTGAATCTCTACCTGTCAAATTTGAAGTAACATGTGCTTTTAAAATGTGATTTATGTACAAGTTACAGCAATTGGAATTTGTTGATATTTTCAGGCAACCTTGTGCACAGCAGAGCAATTTGAAAGACATGAGCTGGTTTGTACATTTTCTTTTTCCTCTTTTAGACATTGTTTCCACAGTAAAGTGCTTTTTCAGTTTGAATTTTAATCATAGGTGTGGTTTTTTAGTAAAATATATAATCTATGATGTGTTCATCCCGCTTTCTATTATTTTTGACAGAAGTAGGTACAGTATTGCAGTAATCTTTATTTGAGGTGAATTTGCACCCTAGACTTGATACAACTATCAAGGAGTATCTTGTTAGACAGGTACTTTCCTGATCTTCAGCATTGTATCAAGGATGGCCAGTTCATTTTTCTCCGCGGGACGCTCTCCCTAACTTGACACAATATCCATCAATTATTACTGATACTGATTAATTGCTAAGTAGACAGAAGGCATTGAGAAATGTATGTCGCACAAAGCTGCCACGCAATATGCTTTTGTTAAAGCCACTGTTGTAGTTTCCTCTATCCAATGATTTTGATGGCAGTGCAATGCATCTAACTTACTTTGACTCTCAAACAGGGATCAGAGCCAGTGGCAGCCATTGATTAATGATAGATCGTTTTTGCCATGGTTGGTGAAAGTGCCTTCAGAACAAGAGCAGTTGCGTGCAAGGCAAATAACAGCTACTCAGATCAACAAGCTTGAGGAATTATGGAAGGTAAGTCTTTTATAATGTAATATTGAACTGTTATTTTATATTAAATGTTGATTAAGAGTCAAAGAAATTTGCTTCGAACTGTAGGCAGTATCTGAAAAATGTGTTATTTATAGTTCCCTTGTGCATATATGAATTATGCTAGACCCAGTTTCCAATGTCTAACTATAGATGTGTAAATTTTGTAGGATAACCCTGATGCAACCTTAGAAGACTTGGAGAAACCTGGTATTGATGAAGAACCGCAAGCAGTTTTGTTGAGGTATTTCCATTTAGTTACCTATGTCTCCATATTCTGCATATATTTGCATTGCTGTCTTGGTGAACTTTCCAGGTACTTTCTATCCGGTAAGCCCTTGTGTACAAGATTGGTCATTTACCATTCAAGCATCACACTTGCAACTGGCTTAAAACTTACGATCCATTAGATTTTGCTGACTGATCATTATCTTTGTGATGATCTCCTTCATTGTATTAGAATAGCCACACAAAGTTATTTGACTTGCCATTCATCAGGAGATAGGCAAGCAATGTATGTACTAAATTTATTGATGCGTGTTTATTTACTAGATACGAGGATGCCTACCAGTACCAGAACATATTTGGTCCATTGGTTCACTTGGAAGCTGAATATGACAAGAAGCTTAAAGAGTCTCAGGTACTTTATCCTAATCATAAAGTCTGCAAAAATGCTCCTAGTAACAGATCGATTTAAGTCAATCTAGAGTCAGAAGAATAGGTAACGGTCTTTTTTGAAGAGTAATACCTTGCTGCAGTGGTCTGCAAACTCATACTGCGGATATTGGTTTCATATCCTGCACCAGCAGCAATGTAAAAATTTGAATGAGTTTGGCTATGGTATGAAGAGGGGCATAGCTATAGCCGTCCTTCTTTGCCACATATTTTCTTCCTTGTCATTTGCCCTCACTCTTATCTGCTGCGCTGTACTTTTTGTCATATTAGTTCTGTCCTGTATTTTGTAGACCCAAGACAATATTGTTGTTCGCTGGGATATTGGTCTTAACAAGAAGAGGATTGCCTACTTCAACTTTCCACGCTCCGACGGCGAGATGAGACTCATGCAGGGCGATGAACTGAGGCTAAGATACACAGGTGAATTGCACAAACCATGGGCTGGTGAAGGTCATGTCACAAAGATTCCAAACAGTATCATTTCAGTATTAGTCATTTCTAATAAGAACAGCAGTAATAAATTCTTTATTTAAGGTTGGCATGCCTAATAGCTTGAGGCTAATCAGTGCCAAGACACGCTGTGCTGGATTGTTCACATTGAGTTGTTAGTTGTTTGACGCAGATTTCTGTAGTTACTTGAAATTTGCAATGGATAAAATCTCTAACCAACTCTATCCAACAAGGATGCCATTTCATTAAACTGTGCTACTTTGGAGGGGATAAGGAGAAGAGAGAGGGAGGTGGCTCTTACAGTTGAAAAATGTAAACCCTTCGTTAGGTGGTAGTTTATGTGCTGCACATATAACTTGAATTACATCCTGTACGGACTTAACAAATAATAAGATTTTGGGGAAGAAGTTGGATTGGAGCTGAGGAGCAACGCGGGGGTGCCAGTTGAATGTACCCAGAATTTTGCTGTGGATTTCATTTGGAAGTCAACGTCATTTGACAGGTTTGAATTTCAGTTTTGCATTACTGTGGCATTGGGTTCTTCTGCCGTGAATGTCTGTCTCTGAGACGCTATTGCAAAGTTTTCCAGGAACAGCATTACTTATTTTGTAGACGGCATTATATGTAACGAATTTCAGAGGTCATGATGCCTGACGTTAAAGGGTATTCAGTTCGAATCAAGCCTAGACTGGAGAGCTCTGTTATCTAGGACAAATCCACGCAACGAGGGAAGTCATCTGTGTCCAAGAGAGCACGAGCTGCGATGAAGTCACAGAGAGAGGAGAGGTCCTTTGCACCACCCTGTAAGCTTAGTATCGTAGTAGCTTAGAATTCTCCCCCAGGTGTTGTGTATTTGAGGTTTGTCATGAAACATGTAAGAAACTGCTATTTTAAAGATGTGAGGAATTTTTCCCCACCGTATCAGCATGCTGTTAATACGTGTATATTTACCTAATTTCAGGATGCAAGCAGCCATGAAAACATTTGCTGTTGATGAAACTTCCGTGAGTGGTTACATTTACCACAAGCTTCTTGGCCATGATGTGGAAGAGCAGAACGTCAAATGTACCCTCCCTAAAAGGTACCTTCGATCATGTAGAGCCTCCTTTACCATCCTTGAATTCATATTTGATCGTTTGAGATTTTGAGAACTGTGATCTTTTTAAGAAGCAGCGTCTTGTGAATGGTAAATTTTGTGACGACATGCAGTCTATAAATCACATTGCAAGTCACTGTCATCTTAATAGCTGTTTAGTAATGTTAGTTTATATTTCGGTGAAACTTTTCCTATTTATTTGCAGGTTTTCAGCACCAGGTCTGCCAGAGTTGAATCACTCTCAGGTTTATGCCGTGAAAACTGTTCTACAACGACCATTGAGTCTCATTCAGGTATGTTATTTCCTTTCAAAGTTTTATTCGTCAATCATGCCGTACACTTAATGACGTATGGTAATTGTTGGTTCTCTGTTCATCAATTTCCGTTAAGTGTAAGTTGAGTACGTACGATGGCGGTCAGTCAACAAAAACCTTTATTTTGAAACAGCTGATGATGTCAAAATACATGCTTGCATCATCAACGGATCATGGCAGTTGATAGTTATACTTGAACGTGATTGGAAGACTCAATGGAAGTCCAATCCCCGCTCTCCTTCGTTGCGACTCCTCACGGCAAATGTATCACCATTCTGTTACTTTTTCAATTCAGTTGGTGAAATTCCTATTTAAATTATCCGCTTGTTTTGCAGGGTCCACCGGGTACTGGTAAAACCGTCACATCGGCCACAACTGTTTATCATTTAGCAAAGCAAGGACTTGGGTGAGATTTTAAGATTTTCTCTTCATTACCCTTCAGATGTTTTACTTCAAGTTTCAGCAGTTTCTCCCAAATGAGGGACCAAAAATTTCGGCACAGCCTCTAGTATTGTTATTGTTTCGTTTTTTGTTAGAGACCATTTTGGTAGCCATGCCTATCATGTTCCCGATGGTGTCTTTCTTGAAAATATGTTGTGTCGAATTGTGCGTTTTAGATCGTGTATAAAAAAGATGGTTTGTTTGGAATTTTTTCGTCGAAAAACCTTTGTAACTGCACAGAATAAGTGAAGCATGCTCATGAAACATCGGATAATGTGCTCTATAAGACTATAGAATCCATACCCAGATACCTATCTAAATTTGTGAACGTCAGACTGGTGACACTATCCCACGTTTCTTAGTTACATGAGTCTCGGATTAAAAGTTTGAAAATGGGACGACTTTTTGTTTTCCTCACTCTTTGCAATTTTTATGTGTTGTTTCTCACAGTTTATTCAGTATTTTTACGTCAGTACGTACATTGTGCAGTATTAATCGAGGAAAGAGTCTTTCAGCCTTAATTGTCCAAGGCTTTTTAAAGTACATGGAGATATGAGACTCACTCGAAAGCTGCCAGTATGTCTTGCTTTTAACTGATACTGTTTTCCGGCTACGTTGGGCCTCTGTGTTGTTTGGACATCATGATTGATCTATGGCTTGGTATGCTGTTTAAGGTCTCTTTGCGTAACGTACCGCGTCTGAACCCGTAGTTCTTGCTTTCTTGTGCAACAACTTAACTTATTTTCGATGGGGTTTTTCAGGCAAGTCGTCGTTTGTGCACCAAGCAATATCGCTGTTGATCAACTCACTGAAAAGATCCACAAAACCGGACTCAAGGTAAACTGAATTGTATCTTACGCAGAAGAACAGTAATCAGAAGTGATCATGCTGAATGAAGGTCTTTGTGTGATACTCGTCATGTTGTGAAGAGATAGTAAGTTGCGGATGAAAGATCCTCTGTTTGACGAAATCGTGTTTCAACTCTGCTTTGCAAGATTGAAGTTTTGTGCATGATAATGATGATGAAAATGTGAATATTTAACATCAAAATGTTTAATTGAATTCTGTGTGTTCTTTGCATGGATTAACCCAAGCGGGGATGTCTTTTCAGATATGTATACGGTCTTATATACGATGCAGACATGTCACATTTTACTAATATCTCATAGCTTGCATCACAAGATTGTTGCTACTTAAATTGCCCTTTTCCACTTAAGGTTGTCAGAGTTTGCGCAAAAAGCAGAGAAGCGATTGATTCTCCTGTAGCCAAATTGGCTCTTCACAATCAAGTTCGCAATCTCGATTCGATGCCCGAGCTCCAAAAGCTGCAGCAGTTGAAGGATGAACAAGGTGAACTGTCCTCAGCAGATGAGAAGCGCTACAAGACGTTGAAAAGAAATGCAGAAAGAGAGTTGCTTCAGGTATGACTTGCCTTTTTTACGCTTTTTATGAAAGTCTTCATTAATGAGGCAGTCGATACCTACTGAAGTGGTTAATATGATCCAAGCCTTTTGCTTTTCGGTGCCACTCATTTATGCCAATATTGATCTGTGTGTATTCATTTGTCTGTGACTTGACTTGGTCTGTATTGAAATGGCCTGACCTGAACCTGCATATATGCGCAATGAAATGGTTTACTATGAGTGCGTAATTATGATATTATGGTGTTTTTGTAGCATGCCGATGTAATTTGCACAACTTGCATTGGTGCTGGTGATCCAAGGTTGTCCAAGTTCAGGTTTAGATGCGTGCTTATTGATGAATCAACGCAAGCCACGGAGCCAGAATGTATGGTACCAGTCGTCCTCGGCACGAAGCAGGTAATTCTTTTGCAATGGTAGCTTAGTATCACATATTCAGTGAGTGAGTGAGTGAGTGAATGGACAAATGATTAACGATTTAGTACGTGAGTGAACGAATGAATGAGTATATTGAGTTAAGGAATGGATGAATGGATGACTTCATTTGGAATCAAGTGAGTTAATGAGTGATAGAAAGGAAAGGTGAGAATTAGTGAGTGAGTGAGTGAGTGAGTGAGTGATCCGTCGAGAGAGATTATTTGAATGCATGGACGAGAATTGAAGAAGTAATGGTTCATCGAGGTAGTGATTTGTTCTGTCAGCTTTGCATAATTTAGCTTACCAAATGGAGTTTTTATCGTAGCTAATTCTTGTTGGTGACCATTGTCAGCTGGGACCAGTTGTCATGTGCAAGAAGGCAGCCAAGTAAGTTTGTTTTGATCAAGACTTTTTCTCTCTTACTTGAGTTTTGAATGCGCCTGAGTGCGCCTAAGCTATTTACGTTGTTTGTGCTAGCGTGTTCATAACTGTGTTATTGCATTGTCATAATTTTTCCTTGTCGTTTATGCATTATGGTGACCGCTGTAAGGTATTTGTCCTAGCTTCCGTCATTTGCCAGCCCCCTCCTACACGATATCTCCGTATGAGTATGTTTCTCACAGTGGAATTTATCCCCTTTTAGTGCTGGTTTATCACAGTCGCTGTTCGAAAGGCTCGTTGTCCTCGGCATTCGCCCGATCAGGCTTCAAGTTCAGTACCGTATGCACCCGGCACTGAGTGAATTCCCCTCGAATCTATTCTACGATGGAACTTTGCAAAATGGTGTGACAGTAGGTAGGCCAAATAAAATTGTTTTGATTCCTCTTGTCTATTCTTTTTATCAAATTGACATGCTTAATCTGTTTAGCGTCGTTGTACACCTTTACGCCCCCCCCCCCCCCCCCCCGGTTCGGGTATGGTTACGTTGTTCTAATGTTGCTGACGGTGCAGTCTTCCATCCTTTTATCTTGGTGCCAAATGTGACAATGAGTGCGCTCTATTTAACTTTGAAATGACTTTGTCATTGATTTTTTATTTCTATCACTGATAAGCACCAGTATATGGTATTTCTTTGAACAGTGAACATTGCTGTAGCAGATAACACAACTAGCGTGACATAGCGTGGTGCAATAACGTAACGTACCATGACATAAAGTAATATGGTACAAGATGGTTGAGTGACGTGTGCACACCGCTTGCTCCTGGGTAGACTGATAGGTCTCATGTAAGGCAACTTTGTCAATCTCGAGCGATACTTTGCATTCAAGTTAGACGTCAGTCTTGAAATTCAAAGAATGTGCTCGACGAATGAACATTTAACTTGATCGAATTTATTGAAAGTTTTTATTTCTCCCTGCAGCTGAAAGATCTCAACAAGGTGTCGACTTTCCATGGCCAGTTGGAGACAAGCCACAATTTTTCTACGCCACAACAGGACAAGAGGAGATCTCCTCATCAGGGACTTCCTTTTTGAACAGGTATGATGTTCCTAGATCTTGTACCCAAAAGATTCAACTTGCTTTTTTAACCATTGCAGCATAGAAAGCATTTACTCGTCTCGTAGTTTCCGGCAAAACCTTTTACACTTCATGCTAACTATTCTTCTGCAGAAGTAAAACTTGGAATAGTTATAATATGATTTGTTGTTAGAGTTTAGAATGTCGTAAATGCAACTGAACCGACTGTCTTTTCTATTTTTAGAACTGAGGCAGCCTCGGTTGAGAAGATCGCCACCCGATTCTTGCGTGCAGGTGTTAAACCAGAACAGATTGGTATCATCACTCCGTACGAGGGACAAAGGGCCTACATCGTTTCTTACATGCAGTTCAGTGGATCACTGCATGCAACTTTGTATCAGGTATGATTTTCGTGTTGGTGTTTGGTAGTGTGATCACGATGATATTGATTTGCCAAGCAAAAATGACTGAGTGATTGAGTCACAGATCGATTAACGGACTAGTTACATGTGATTGATTATAGTTATGATTGATTGATTAATTGATCGATTAATTGATCGATTAATTGATCGATGAGATATGATATGATTTGTTGAAAAGTGGTTTTCTGAATCCTTGATTCTTAGGTGAGAAATTGAAAGGCCTTCAATGATGTCTATAACCTACATTGTTTGAGTCCCCGTGATTGTAAACATACATCACTGAGAAGACCTTAATTTAGAATTTAGGAAACTAGCAACCACTTGTTTCTGTGAACACGATAGCACGAAAGGAAGGGGTATCCAATTCACGGACACGTAATAAGTACATATTGATGTCTTTCCATCGGTATTTGATGTTCATGTTTGTGATACACTCTTTCTGTCTATAGGCAATTGAAGTTGCAAGCGTCGATGCATTCCAGGGAAGGGAAAAGGACTATATCATTATGTCTTGCGTTCGCTCCAATGATCACCAGGTTAGTCATCTTTGTCAAACCGATCTCGACTGTATGGACGAATTTTAGGCTGCCTCGTGTGATATTTTTTGCATCCCTCAAATTACTACAATTCGATGGGCTTGGAGAATAAGAAACCTGTCTTAATTTGTTTTCCAAAATTTGTGACATGATTCGATGTTTCTTATTCAATGATTCATTTGCCTCTGAAGGACGGGAATGTCATCAGATGGTGGGGGAGAATCTGTGAAACGCATAGAAATCCCAGAGGAGGAATGCCAACCGCTCCTTAGGGTTGTGTGTCCATGATCGTGAATTCATTTATAATTTTAAAGGCCTTCGATGATGTCAATAACCTACATTGTTTGATTCCCTGTGATTACAAGCATACATCGCTGAGAAGACCTTCGTGAAGCTGTAGGAAACTGTTAATTATCAGGCTCTTGTCTCGCTTTTTTGCTCCTTGCTTGATTTTCCGTGTCATATCTTTCTAATTCCATGCATTTCTCGTCTGTAGGGTATTGGATTCTTGAATGATCCACGGCGTCTTAATGTTGCACTGACAAGATCAAAGTTAGTTGAATGATATGGTTTGAAGTGTTTTTGTTTACTGGTCTAACTAAATATTTTTTCACATTTGAAGTATACCAAAACACGCATTGCAACTTCTATTAATTGTGTTAATGTCTCCGCGTATTTTCCTAGGTATGGCTTGATTATCATTGGCAACCCAAAAGTCCTTTCACGTGTAAGTTTGTTATCCTATTCATTGCTATGGACCTTGGATCGTTGTTATTGGCTTGACTAGCAGTGATGATGTGAGGATTCTATTTAGAATCTCTTTCAATCTACGTGAAGAATTTAATGACAGTTTCCTCGTATCTAACCTTGAAATGGTATCTGTTTCAGCAACCCTTGTGGAACCATCTTTTGAATGATTACAAAGAGAAAAGGTGCTTAGTAGAAGGTAGAAATCTCTTCTTCATTTGTCAATTCGTGTATTGATGCATATGCAAGACTGGACTTATCCTTGTATCTCATGCTTTGTCATCCCCTCGCTTGAGAAAAAGACGTGTTTTCCGATTCGAGTGGCTAGTCTTGACTGCGTTTATTCTTTCACAGGTCCGCTAAACAACTTGAAAGAAAGCATGATCCAATTTAGCAAGCCAAGAAAATTGACCAACAAGACAAATCCTGTAAGTTGCGTTGTTTTTTGCTATACTGTGTTTTTGTCTGTTTTTTCTAGCAACTAAAGATCAATTCTAAGACACTCGAAAATTATTTCTGAATCAAGTAATGTGCACGTGGCTGTGCAAATTGATTCCTGCTCATGGAATCATTTAAGTTTCTGTCTCAAGGGGAAGTTTCTGATCGAAGAGAGCCTTGGTCAATTATCTCTGTGTTAGTGATTAATGGCCCTACAACTTTGATCCATTTTGTTTCTAGGTAGAGCCATTGATAAAAAGATTAAATTAGGACCAAATAGTAACTCGTATATTGCCGAAAAGTAGTGTCACCGTGGTTCAGTGGTTCTGCCTGCGTATTCATAACGCAGCGGTTGTGAGTTCGAATGCTATCTGTGTCACAATAAGAACACCATTGGTGAAGAAGGCAACTGGAAACCTGCTCTGCCACCTCCTTGGAATAACTTGGAACCCTGTCTCTGTTTTCTGCAAAGCTCAAAATCGAGTATGCAACTCGGTTTAGATATTTGCGAAAGGAGACTTCTTTGGTGGTGATTATGTCAGAATGTCTAATCCCCTGACTCCCCCTGCCCTGAATCACAATGCACTCGTTGACTGAACAAACTGTAGAAGTCATTTAAATTATATGTGATCGTTCTCTCTTGTCGCAGGGTGGCAGATTCATGACCAATACCATGTTCGATGCTAGAGAGGCACTCATAGCTCCAGGACTGTATGCCAACCGTCCTGTAAGACCAGTAGAGCCAGTAATGGACTCGTATTATCGAACTCATGATCGCATGGGTTTCTTTCCACCTGCTCCAGACCAAGCCAGGAATGTTTTCGCCGCAAATATCCCTGTACCAGTTGGCATGTTTTACCCATCAATGCCTACTCCAGCATTCCAATACAACCAGGTAAGCGCTGTGTTATGCTCCTAACTTTTCTGTGGCATGTGTAGTAAATATCGACCTTCTAGTTGTTGACTGATTATTACTATGGAAGCAATCAGCCAATATATGCATCTCGATTGCTTAGTCGCCGATCAATCGATCTACCCTTTGTTGTATTTTTTATCAGTTGACTCGTTAATTGACTGGTGTGTTATGTGAGATGCTTTCTTTCTAGCAATGAAACCTTCACTAAGCGAAATTCCAAATCAATTAGTCAGAGAATCAACGATTGACTAATCTGCCGATAGATGATGATATGATTTAATCCTATACTGGAAACTGAAAGGCCTTCAATGATGTCTATAACCTACATTGTTTGATTCCCTGTGATTGCAAACATACATCACTGAGAAGACCTTGTAAGAAATTTAATTTCACTGTAAGGATTTAGAAAATTTTAGACATTTCCAGTATCAACTGAGGAATGATGGTTTCATTTCCTAATAGACAGTTCCATCAAAAAGTGTTACCCAATGTACAGAGCTTAATTTCTGGAGCTTCTGAATTGTTTTTGGTTAAATGTGACGACCTGGCTCCCGCTTCGGTGTAGCCCTGATAAGTTGTTACTTTTGCTCTGTACTGTAGTTATTCAAATTGGTCTCTTTCTTGCTTTAGTCTGTCAATGCCGGGCGTCAATCTCAGCATCACAGAGGGAAACAAGGCGGGCAGCGTCAGAACCAAAAACAGCAGCAGCAGCACAACTTTGGCGGGAATAATGCCGCTACCCAGGTGATCTATGCGCAAGTTTTGTGATAGTTCAAATGAAGAGAGACAGTCGGTTAAATATGTGCATGAGTGGTTCGATCGCTTGATTACATACTCAGGGATCGTTCGTTTTAGACTAGGGATCCCCGGCTCCATTTACCTGGGGGCCTCTGGAGACAGAGTTTGTATGGGTTTGGCGCAGCATGTTTTCCGCAAGAAGAGCTCTGATAAAACATTTCACTAGTCTCAAATATCTTTCTTTTTATTTTAAGACGCGGGCCAATAATTATCGCCCCGCGGGTTTGAGGCCCCTGTTATAGACGAAGCCCCTAGTTTGAATTGAGCTTAGAATGAGGAGAGTCGCCAGCTTTCTGTAACCCCAGGCACTTGGGAATCATACGGTGCGGTCACTTCAGGATGAAGGACCAATAAGCTACTTTGTAAGGATAGCTTCAGAGTGTCCTAAAAATCTACCTTAGTATGCTGGGTAGAACACGCAATACTCTGTTCGCTTTACTCTCTTTTTTATGACGGATTGCAGTAGTTCAACCTAATGGCTTATTGTATGTGAATTGTTTTTCTTTGTAGGATTTGTCTCAAGGACCACTGTCTCAAGGTCCCCTGACCCAAGGGGGTATGAGCCAAGGCATGAACCCCTTGTCCCAACCTTTGTCACAGCCGGAGCTTTCCCAGGTATGCTGCTTTCTCTGTTACCTCTTCTCTAATTGAGTATTACTTGATTCATATTGTTACATTTCTCGTTTCTGGAGGCGCTCGATGATTTCTTCGCTGCCAAAAATGGAGTGCACAAAGAATGATATGTGATTTGTTGTTGTGATTGAGATTAATGATTGAAGAAGAATTTGCACTTATTGGCAGTGAGGGTAGTTGCATACTGTCTAGACCAGGGGTGGCCAACCCGCGGCTCTTTGCTTGGATTTTGAAGGCCCGCATCAACTACCATTTTCAACGTAAAGAGGATCGTTAAAGACAAGGAATGTCATAAGTCCCACTAAGCAGCATGCTTAGTAAAAGGAAAACGCTATTATGAATTATTATATATATTTTTGCTTGCGTGCTTCGTTGAGGAAAGGATGGGATGTCCATTTCATTTAAGGAAGGCGGCTCTTCAGTGAATGCTGGTTTACCAGGGGCCTTCCATTTGCTTTACAACACAATGATTAAGTGATTAAAAACGAAGCTAATATATACTATCATTATAAATAGACATGATTTTTTTTGCATGTGTGCCTGCGTGTCTCATGTGGCACTTTGCAGCAGCTCATGGAAAATTGTGGCTCTTGGTCTTTGACAGGTTGGCTGCCCCTGGTCTAGAATCTAGAGCATATGTTAACTGTGTTGAAGGTCGCGTGTTCCAGAAGTGCTCATTTGCATTTCGGAACACCCTCTGTCTGTTCACCCACCAGTAGATGGGGTACCTTGTGTTACGTCGGGTGAAGGAGGGTAAGGAAAGGAACTGGTCACCCTATATGGCATGGTGTTGGCTCAGCACGGTGCCGCAACAATGTTCTCCCGACGCTCTTCTCGACTATGGGGTTCAACTTTACTCTTTACTTCGCCATGAGTTATTGATGAGTGATATTCTCTCCATTACAGGACAGCTACCTTGGTGATGACTTCCAGTTGAAGTCTCAAGCTGACCAGGTCCTATCACAGGATTCCACTTACCAAGGCGACAGGGGTGGCTACCAACCCTACTCGCAACCGGAGTTCTCTCAGCAGATGTACAACTCTCAATACTGAGTCAGTCCCAGCGCACTGGCTAGATAGCGGAGACCACGATGCTAGCCCATCTTGGGATGCACCGCACTTGGCAGAAGTCTGCTGAAAACAGAAATCTTTTTGGAGATGGGTCATACTCTCTCGTTGGGAAGACAGGTGGAAGAAGGCTGGCTCGCCTTCCTAGTTGTATAGAGTTTCTGGTCAACACATTTCGGAGAATGGTTGATGTTTTGCAGAAAGTTACTCGAAAGTGTTTTTATTTCGTCAATTGGTACGTAGGACTGCGAATGGCTCCTCGTAAATTGGAAGTTCCCCGTGTTTCATCTAGTTTCAAACAGCATGCTATTCTCAAGTAATTGTTCGATCATTGCACGCTGCTACAAATAAATGCTACACTGATAGAAGCCCCCGGGACTGAACCCAGTGGCAAACAGTAGGTATTGGCAACTGGCTTTTTATTCAGGGTGTAATATTTCAAAGCTTGTTCCGTATGTATTAGATTTTCCATTGTGGTTTTAGTCGTGGTTTTGCTTAAGAATATTTTCAATCTTACATTTACAAATACGGTTTTCATTAAATTGTTGAGTTTGATCGTTGTTATGGTGTAGGTTTGATTCTAGACCTTAGCCAGGCCAACCAGTAATAAAATAATCAGCCATTACAGACTCGCACTCAAATCATTTCATTTTAAAAGTACATTTTGATTTCGTCTTAAAGCTCTCTCTGCCCACTATTTCGGAGCAAATTTCGCAGGCGAGAAGATTGTTATAGATTGCCATGCATTATGTATAAGTGTGACTGGAAGAACCACAATTGGTACTGTACTCGATTTTTTTACGTTTAAAACTGGTGTTCCTTGCCGTTGAAACTCAACCAATAAGGTATCTTTCCGCCGTAAGTGATGAAAAAATTGCGTGGCTTTAAGTTCACTGTTTTCTTCGATTTTAAGAATCAAGTAATGTTTTTGCGATGAAAATTGAAAGGAATTGTTTAGCTATTTAGTAGTGGGTCCCGCATTTTCGTTTAAGAATGACATGGGGTTATCTGTAAACCCCACTGACACATCATATGGCTAGCTTTTAATGGTAATGATTGGTAACGATTGGTTATGATTGGTAATGATTGGTAACGATTATAGAAATACATTGTATTGAGGTATGGTATGGCGAAATTAAAAGTTGGTTGGATAATGGAAATGTAGAACCAGAAACTGCATTGAAGATCAGGACAAGAAGTAAACATCAAAGGCGCGTTTTATCACTGTGTTCTTCCCTCTTAAAGCATTTCGTGTTTGAGTAAAACGTTTTGGGCGGGGGGGGGGAGCACCAACGAGGGAAACGAATCACGAAGAAGGCGCTTTCTGGTACATGCACGGCCGTTCTTCTAGGGACCAGTCTTACCTGAAGAGATTTGGAGGGGATGATGTGTAAAAGATATTAAGAATTTTTAGTTCTAATTAAGCAGCTTTACCAGAGAAGTACACGAGATTCGTAGGTTGGTCAACTCGTTCCTTGGCTGAAGCACTGATGCAGGTGATGAAACGAAGAAAATTCACGGTGCATCTCCTTTTAGTCAAAAGTAATATATGATTGAATGCCTAAATACAAACAATGAAACGTCAAGGTTAGTTCATCGCAGTTCAACCTTGAGTTCCTTGTTAATAGCGTCTGTGACTTGGACCTGGATGGAGTTAATTTCTTCGTCGGTGAAAGTTTTGTCCATTGCACGATACGTGATTCGGTAACACAGACTTTTTCTCTCTGTCTTTGGATGGGTAAATGAGTCAACAAGTCGCATCTGTAAACAGGAATGGAGCAGAGTATTCAGTAGATTTCGCGTAAACATGAATCAGGGCATTTGGACGTTACACGATCTGTACCCATCGTCGATAGGCAGTTCGGTAAGATTTCGAAGATCAATGTTTTTTTTTAGTGGGTTATGTTAAGGAAAGGCCATGGTGACTTATACAAAGCCCCAACAAAAGAAGAAAGAAGAAAGCGAGCAGCTAAGAGGATAGAGAGATAAGATCAAGTTTATTTATCTTAGATTTGAAAGATGCCAAGTTGTAGGACTCAGGAAAGCAAGAAGAAGGCAAGACGTCTCATAAATTGCATGTTCTAAGGATGAATGGTGATTTGCGGGATAGAGTTCGTGGATTAGGCAGTGAAACTTGGAAAGGGTGTGAATGAGTTGAGCTTCTGGTGGTCCTGATACGCCTCAGAGGAACTGGAATAATCTCCTGAGAACAATGTCCGTTAAAGTATCTGTAATAGATGGAAAGATCTCCCACTAAACGACGATGGGAAAGAGGTTGGAGCGATTTGGTGAGGTTAGGATTATTGATGAGACGAATAGCTTTGGACTGGAATTTGAACTGGAATGGCTGAAATGATTTCATTTTGCAGGCCCGTGTGAATAGGGAAGCTCCTAAGGTGAACAAGATTTAGGAAATCGATTTTTAGGGTAGGTTTCCCAACTTGCTTTTCGTCCAGTACTTTAATAATATACTCGATTCTAAGTTTGGCAGAGACCAGAGATAGGGCTCCCGATTTCTCTGGGGAATTAAAGTTATTTAAATCTATTACATAGCATTTTGTATCAGACCCTAGCAGAAGCCTGAAATAGGGTTTTTCCAGGGGAACTGCATTTATCAAGAATAAACTGCATAGCATACTTTATTCTTAGTTCGGCAGCAACCAAAGACAGGGTGCAGAGTTTTTTTTAAGGGAAGAAGACTTATGGGGTTGGTCCTGTTTTGTACCCTCCTGGAAGTGTTTTCATTGAGAAACGTGCAGGATTCGAGCCCACAACTCCTGTGATAGGAATTCACGCGCCAAAGCAACTTCACCATGACAGCAATGTTCCTTATAACGCAACTGTTCAAATTTACAGTATCAGCTTATTTGTGGCAAGAAATGCTTGAAAAAATAGAATGATTTCTTAAGGACAGTACCTCTTCAACGTAGTCCCCAGCGACAGACCGAATAACTTCAAATAAATCATTTTGCATGAAACTATTATCTGTCCAAAAGGAAATGTCTTTGAAAGTTGGAGGATATTTGCTAAACGGTTTGAATTTGACATCCGAACCTTGTCTGAATTGGCTCAAAAAACGTTCATCTTCACTCCAGAAAAGCCGTATATCGGGTATGTCAAACAATTTCATTGCAAGTCGTTCAAGCCCTAGCCCGAATGCCCATCCAATTTTATCTCCAGTTCCGCCTGAAAAAAGATGAAAGGTGTTAGCTGAGGCCCTTTCCTTTATTAATGACAACGAACAATCGACACGTTTTAAATGACTTGATGTTGCAAAATGCAATCAGGCCAAGTTATTGTTTGTTTAATTAATTTTTCACCTCCATCTTATATAAGCTGCATTCTTCATTCAGTATTTGATAAATTAATTGAATATAGAGATAGCATTCACTTATTGATAAATATGTTCCCTGGTGAATGAATCATATATCAACTGGTTGGTAGATTGATTGTCTGATACATCGATTGATTGGTTGACAGAATAATTGATATTTGGTAGATTAATTGACAGGCTGACAATGAGTGATACATTGATCGATTGGCTGATAGAATAATTGATACTACCATCAATAAACCACACCAGAAATAGAATGTGTGCAATTGACGTCTTTAAGTGCTTGAATGGTCTCGCACCACCTGACTTTATGAAGTACTTTCAGTGTGTAAAACACAGCAAAGCAACTCGTGGAAATGAACAAAATCTATTGCTGCCAAGAGTCAAATCTGAAGCAGGATGGAAAACGTTTGCATTCAAGGGTGTACAAATATTCAATAAAGTTCCCAGCAGTCTAAAGAGAGAAACATCCATCCTGAAGTTCAAGAGTTACAGAAAAGGATTTTAACTTTGACTTTTAATATTTCCTTTAAACTTTATTATTGTAAATGACTTTTTAAACTATATTGTTTTAAATTTTATATTCTAGGTATTAGGTCCACAGGTCCTTGGTTGATAGCAGCAACTTAATTTTGCTGAATAAGTTTGCCTGTATAAATATGTTCATTATTATTATTACTATTATTATCATTATTGCATTGATTGATTGTTTAGCTTATTGAATGAGTGATTTGCTCAAAGAGGGATAAACTAGCTAATTGATTGATTGATTCATGGAATCAGTGATAAAGACACATGGAGGGGTTCAGCTGCTCAACCGTTTGGACAATCAAAGCCAATCACAATTCAATCTGACTAACAGTTTCAATCAAAATTTGTTTCAAGCAAGAGGCCCAATTTAGTATTAACCTTTTGCCAATATTCCTTGTTCCATGATTCCGCATCCCAACATTTCCATCCATTCACCTTCATACTTCACTTCTAATTCCCAAGAGGGATGTGTGAAAGGAAAGTAAGCATCAACCCATCTCATTTCCGTGTTGTCTCCGAACAAATCTTCAAACAATTCTTGCAAAGTATTCTTCAAGTCAAATTCAACCAGCTTGGTTGCTTCCAACGTATGGGATTCTTGCTTCTCATCAGTTCGCTTCCCGTCTGTATCAAGAACTCTGTATTCATCCTAACAATAAGGAGTAGTGCTAGTTATTTTGCTTATGAGACATGTCATGTCATGGGACAAGAGGATTTACAAACATCAAAATGGTTACTCTACTTTGTGATGTCAATATTCACATTACCATGGCCTTTACAAAACAATTATGAATATCAAAAGAAAGCATCAACCTGATCGCTATCATTACAGCAATAATCATTGTCTTGATCATCATCATCTTTCAAATTACCATCACCATCATAATCATCATTATTTTTATTGTCAAAATCACATTCATCATCATAATTATCATAATCTTTATCATCCACATCACTTTCATCATCATAATCAATATTATATTTATCATCAACATCACGTTCATAATCATAATCATTTATCATCAACATCATTTTCATCATCATAATGATTACTATCTTTATCATCAACATCACTTTCATCATCATAATCAATATTATCATTATCATCAACATCACGTTCATCATCACAATCATTTATCATCAACATCACTTTCATCATCATAATGATTACTATCTTTATCATCAACATCACTTTCATCATCATAATCAATATTATCATTATCATCAACATCACGTTCATCATCACAATCATTTATCATCAACATCACTTTCATCATCATAATGATTACTATCTTTATCATCAACATCACTTTCATCATCATAATCAATATTATCATTATCATCAACATCACGTTCATCATCACAATCATTTATCATCAACATCACTTTCATCATCATAATGATTACTATCTTCATCATCAACATCACTTTCATCATCATAATCATTATTATCTTTATCATCAACATCACTTTCATCATCCCGAAAGAACAGAGCATAAAAATGGTGCAAAAGTCGTACTGTCGGGTGTTGTGAGAAAAGGTCATTTTGACCAAAAACTCTAACGCCTTCCATTTGATGAAAGACTGGATAATGACTTTTATCGATTTCATCTCTTCGATAAACGTCTCCAGTGATTAAGAATGCATCCCATCCACTTTTGATGATATCGCGTTGGTGTGCTGAAGTGTGTGCACGTAGCATACAGTCTTTATTTATGTAATAATTATCGTTCTTTAGCCTACTAACATGGTCCTTAGGAACTAAGAGGCTATCGAAATTCTGCTCTATCGTCACAACTGGCGATAAATTATCGACTGCTGCAAAAATACATCCACCATATCTCGATCGGTATCTCCCATGCATGTGATCTTGGATCCTCCGTTTAATAATTCCCAAAGGATGATCGATTTTTTGGTGTAATTTTCTATCAGCTTTTTTAAGCAATGATTCCGTAACATTTGTCATTTCATCCCTGGTGTACTTTTCACCCAAAACAGTGACAGAGTCCTCTTCCACACACTTTGATTGGCCTATGCTAGAAACAACTCCGTTTGAAAACGTTTTCTGCGTGGTAGATTTTAAGATACAAAGCGGTAATTTTCGACTCATACAAAAATTCTGAGCTGAAATCGTTTGCATTCGACTGAAAAAACTTCGCCATGCGACATTTTTATGCCAGCAAGCAGCCATTTTTTTGAAAGTTCCTACAATTGCATAAAGAAATGTTGACGATGGGTATCCTGTTGAATCGTTCTCGATGTGAACAAGAGGCTATTTGCAAATTCCACTTTCCTTGAAGACATACATGTTGGGCCTTCTGCGATACAAAATCTGTTGCAAGAATGAGTACAAGGAAAGGTGGAGACAAGAGAACAAGATCCCAGAAACATAAAAATGAACATGCTTTTAAGAACAACAAATATGATTCGAACTCAAAAGCTAAGTTGCTGAGTCAACTGAAAGTTGCGAATGTTTGTCAGAAATGCAAAGATGTGATTGAATGGAAAATAAAGTATGACAAATATAAGCCATTAACAGCTCCAAGGAAATGGTAAGATGTTGTTGTTTTGCATCGATATAAAGTAAGGAAGAATTTAGCTAGTTTTTTTCGCCAACATTGTGCATGTTGAGGAAGCTGAAGTCAATAATTTGAACTCTTTTCTGTTCCCACCCTTGCTTGTATTGACGCTTCATCGTCATAATCATCAGTGTCATCATCATTATCGTCATCGTATTTGACGTTTCTCCTAACCCCCAGATTCCTGCTTTACATTTCTCTCAATCTTCTGTATCGCTGATGTTTGACCCTCCCTCTGGCGTAAGATTTTCAGCTGTTCTCATCATCCATTCTTAGCACGTGTTCTTACCAGTTTTGTGTGTTATCCTCCCAAGATCTTAAGCCGCGTCACCATATTTATTTCTCATCTCATTTCTAATTCTACCCATCAAAGAAACGTATCCTCCCAGTATCTTAAGCCGCATCATCATATCTATTTCCCATCTTATTTCTGATTCTACCCATCAAAGAACCTATCCTCCCAAGATCTTAAGCTGCATCATGGTATCTATTTCTCATCTTAATTCTGATTCTGCCCATCAAAGAAACCTCAGTGCCTCTTAGACCTCTCATCTGTTGTACTAGCAAGATAATCAAAAAGGGCACATTCTAAAACAATAGAGATAACTGATAATAGCACTGACCAGGGATAATGCGAAGTTAATGAAAATAATGCTGACAATCATCCTCATAGAAAGCCTTGATTACAAATACCATTCTGGGTCTTATCACACAAAAAGAATTTGGGCACAAGAATGATTACACCAAAGGGCACTTTTGGATTAGGATGGCTCGCTTCTGGATGGCTTCAGAAAAAATGGGAGGCCATGACCCCTCTGGCTCTGCAATTCCTACCTTCCTGAAGATATTTGCAGCACACTTTGAACTAAAAGTCATGGGTCTGACAGCAGAACAATTTACGAAACTGGTGTCTCTTAGAATGATGTTTGGTTACACTGCTGACGAAATAGCGAACGCAGAATACAAGAGAACCTCATCCTAAATGAGTTGAATTAAAAAATATTTAAAAGCAACATGCAAGAGCATTTTATCTTCTCTTAAATCTTGAATTAGTCTGCTATTTGATTCATCACAAATGGAATAGAAAAGAATGGATTCATCATCACATATGTCAACAGTGCGGGAATGATTACTCTTGAATATTTATCGACAAGTTTTTACGCCTAAGATAGAGTCAGACAGCAGGCATATGCAGGAAAGTTCAAGTTTGTTAGGTGTTTATATGCAGCACTCTTCATACAGTATGCAACTACTGCATCCAGGAAAGTCAATTAAGCAAGTTTCTCAACCACCCTGTTTTCTTTCTATTATTGATGACAGAGAAGAAATTACAATATTTCTTGTAGCTGGGTTTTACCGGTGCACAAATATATCATACTTCCATGCCTTATTCTTCTTCTTATTGTGTCCTTCGTTATTGTCAGATTGTGCCCATCCAGTGGTCAATCATCCTCCATACTTCCATACCTGGATAATCAGCAATGGAACTCTGAAATATGGTTTTGACAAAGTCTCAACCTTTTTCAAAATACTATAGAATACTTAAGAATACTTAACCGGTAACAGTGAGCTTTCTTTGTGCTTTTAGCGTAAAATGTTCAGAAAAGAAGGTGAAATATGCATACCATGTTGCATGCAAGGACTGTGTAATACAATTAAAAGTATGCGCAAAGTGCTTAAAGGAAAAAGAAATAGTGGCATTGTAAGTCGTCTACAAGCTTTTTCATCAATGTGTGAATGGAGAGTCAGCCATTTGTTTGTGTTCTCATTCAAATGTTGCGTATTTTGATTGGCCAAAATATGTTTGTTTCATCTTTTTGCTTGTTTTTTTTAAAGTATTGTTGTGCGTTACATGGGGATTTTTTTGAGTGAATGTTTTTTACCTAATTCTGTGTGGACAGTGGGGAGAACGTGGAGCATTATTTTTGCTGAAAATAAGTTGTGTTTAAGAATCATTTGAAAATGTAACTACATTTGCTGCTGTTGGGGATGCGCCAAAATTTTCAGTGATGATTCCCCCTTTTACAGAATTTGCTGATGCCTCCTTCCTTTTGCACCAATTGCTGCTAATTCTCTTAAGAAGGAATGGTAAAATATATCTAGTCTTGGCTACACAATTTATTGATACTAGCAGCAAATGCTTTGTTTTCCCATTTTATTAATGCATTTTGATGGGTAAATTTTCACTGCCCCCTGATCGTTGCCCCTGCAAAAACGAAAATTGCCAATACTTGCCTGCCCTAGTGCCTTGAAGGAGATTGTAAGGAACTTCTACTCAGGGCTGCTGCAAGGGGGTAAGTGCCCAGAGATGGCTTATTTTTAGACCTAAAATTGAATTTTTAGATTTCCCATTTATTTCAAATTTCAATTTGTGTCCTTGTTAATTTTGAATATCAAAGTGGGAGGGATATATTTACATGTCCCATTAAGTATTTATTACTAATCTCAAAAAAAGGAAAATGCTACGTAATTTGATATTCTGACATTCATAATCAAAATTGTCCCTTGCAAGTTAATTGCTTAAATTGACTGGCTGACATGGATCTATCTTGCTCTCAGCTTCTCTAGTTTTACCAACACCCCTTTTAAATTTAAAGATTCTAAGAAACAAAAGCTTTTGCAGATTTTTTGCCCTTGCTTTTGTCCCGACTTGTAATTTCTCCACTTGATTATTTTGAAGATGATGATTAAGATGCTTAAAAGTGCACCACATTTCTGCATGGCTCATATTAAATGTTTGAATACTTGAGGTTCTTAAAAATGCATCATAAATTGTCAAAGATGAAGGTTTTTTGAAGTAAAAATGTCTTCAAAAGTGGTTTAAGCAATCCCAATTACTTAGCTGCTCGTAAAGAATACGAAAGTTTATTCCAAATTCATGGAAATACTGCAGCTGGTAGCTCCCACGTAATAACCTTTTGTTGCCTCGTCTTTCTTGAATTTGTCCTTTGTTCTTTTTTCATTTCCTTTTGGCAATCAAACTGAGCCTACTGGTTGTGAATTTTCTCTGCTGTTCATTCTCCCAGCTAAATCTCCATCCATTTTTACGCATTTCGTTAGTACGTTTTGTTTGCTATAGAGTTGTTTATGATTTAGTTTAGTTGTTTCCAAAGCCAAGTAACATGTGACACAGAAAGCTCCCTCTTGTTTTTCAAACATGCGGTTATTGAGTTGCTAGTGAGTAGTGAGTAATGAATCAATGGTAGCACTTTTGAAAGTCAAGTGCAAATTGGGGCTCCAACTACTGTCGATGCAATGACTTTTTTCACCCATGATCTATCGTGATCTATGTTCCCCTGTCTGAATCCGCTGAATAACTATTTTGCAGACCGGAGCCAGATGATTCAGAGAGGCAACGAGATGAAGCAAAACTGAGAGAAGAACTCAAAGGGAGGCCATTGCGACAACAGAGTTAGTGGTTTTCTCGCACACATATCTCTCTTTCTTTTGCAGTAGGATCACTACTTACGATTCCCTCATTTTTCGTCCACCATCCCTGTCTCTCGTTTGTGCCGTCGCCTTTGGGATTGGAACCCAAGTCCATTTCCATGTCCCAATGTTTTCTCGTTCCAGCCCTGTTTCTGCTGCTTTTGAATCTTCCATACAAAATCAAAACGCCGAAGGATAAATTGTAGAATTTTCGCATTGCCGGGTGACTTTTGCCAAACAATTTGTCTCTTTCCGACCTCTTTCCTGGGCCCCTATCATTACCATTCTATTTATATTCAATTGGATTTAGCTCACTACCTACATAAAGTTCTCGTCTATTTTCGTGTGAAAAATGTAAAAATTAATTCCCATACTCGCCTTGAGCGTCCAGTTACAAATTGGCAAGAGGTGCAATCCTAGGTCACAGCAATGTGAGGTTCGGTGGCCGATTCCACGCCGCACCGTGCATTTAGCCTAGCTCTTCGTCAGTCACCCATCTGCTGGTGGGTGGAGGGACAGAGGATGTTGAAATATAAGCACGAATGTGGAACGGAACTGCTGACTTTCCGCACAGTAGGCACATGGTCTAAACACAATTTCCAACACATGGAATGTCTCAAAATTCCTGCAGAAAATGTATTTTGGTGTTCAGTCCCCCCCCCCCCCCCCCCCCCCGAGTGGCTCTGCTCTTCCTTTGAAAGAGCCCCCTCCATCTAAGGGTTTACCGGTGTCCCTCGTTACTTTGGAATTGAGATGTCGCCCAAGTTGTTGCACCAGTCTTTACACATCCTTGATGCATATTTACACAGTGAAGATAGTTTGAGCACACTGTCAAAATATTGAGGCTGGTTTTTAAGATATATTTTGCCTTTGTAACAGCTATCAACCCTTCGTGTCAAAGTTTTCGCTTCATTCTTTGTTAATGATGATATGAGAAGCTGTGTATTACCGCGTCCTAGACTCTTAGAGGTTTTGTCTCCATTTTTTATACATCTATAAGTGCTACGTAAGAAACAGTCAGTGATGCATATTCAGCATGATACATACTTCCACTTAAATCCTTGCAGAGACATTTTGGCGGCAGATCGAAAAGGATCGAATGACAGCTGAAAGTGGCCTAACCCCCAAAACTGACCCTGGTAATAACATACACGAGGGAACAGATGGATGTGGCAATTGTGACGATGAAGATGATACTGATAGCGATGATTACGATGATTGTGATGATTTATGATGACTTTGAATCGCTTCCGGGTTATACTAATAATTCTCAGGGATATAAACGGGTTTAACTTGGTGATGCAAAATGTAATTATGCATCGTGTTGACCTGTGCTTTCGTATTTTCAACGAATAATACCGATCTAAGCCAGAGATAACTGGAGCATTAAAAAGTCAGATTATACGAGAATTTATCCACTAATACTAGGGTCACGATGCGATGTTTTGTATTTGTCATGGATTTCTTTGTGAAATAGAAACACGTTTTCCACCTGCCCTGTTTCATGCTTTGTTTGCCAATTTGATCACATGTTTCAATCGTACATAGTTTGTTCTTTTGTGATGTAATATGCTCTTACTCACGTGTGGCAAAGCTTTCAAATTTAATCTTTGCCTCATTTACGTCAACAAACTTTGTCAGAAGGCAGGCCTTCAAGTGCTTAACATTCATTTAAATCGCAATACCCATTCTGTCTTTTTTATATTACTACATGGAGTTGCTTCTTCCTTGAATCTATGCTAGGTGAATAGTAGGTAGTGAGATGCAACGATCGCCTGGCCTTGCTGTCGTCCTTCCCTTTTATGTAGCAAACCCTTTTGATTGTTGCTACAAATTTCATGTTCATAAAGCAAGACTAATGAATTTATTGCAAACTGCTTTCCCTGCGAACATTTCTTTCTCCGAGACCATTTCATTTCATTTCTTTCTTTTTTATGTATTATTTTCTCAAGCCGGCTGAAATTTTTCTGGCAAAGTTAGGAATGGTGAATTTGAACACCATTCAGAGAAGATTTTAGAGTCGTTCATCATCAAAAATATGTAGCATTAGCTTTGTTTTCAAGTCGCAAATTGTCTGCTAGTTGTATCCAAGTCCTGAATCAAGCATTTTTGCTGCAATAGCCTGGAAAAGTCCAGTTTTGGGGATGAAAAGTTGCCTTGCTTTGCATAATAGACTTTAAAAGTCTCTCCATGATAACTAAAAGGCAATTCTTAGTTAGCCTTTTGGCTGGTTGCACTCTGCTTTTTCACTACATACAGTCAGCAGCCTTTTCCATTCGCCTAGTTTTCTACCCCACTATGCAATTCTATTTTTCTCCAAATTCGCTGAGATCGAAGCTGTACTTTTTCAGGTGGTTATCGAGAAGTATTTCTAAGCTGTATTCCAGTTTACAACGGCTCTGATGTAAACGATTTGTTTTCTCTGACCTGCCACTTCTGTTTACCCAACTATGCTTTTTTCATAACCCAATATGAAATTGCGAGGTGTCCCGAGATCTGCATCGGATTTCGTTCGTATAGCAACTTTTTCTTGTGCTTGCTAAATGCATTGTGAAGCAGGGTGATGGCAAACAGGGCTGCTATCAACTTCCAATAGATTTATCTTATTCATTCGTGCATTTTCATTAATTTTGTATAAGTCTTTTTGCAAACACAATCGAACACCTGTTGAAATGATGGCTGTTGTTCTGAATCGCAACGCTTCTTCGCCAAGAAGGCAATAGCAAACTAGAGGCTACTTCTGTGCCGCCAGCCAATTTCGCCGTCTGTAAGTACGCGAAAACTGTAAGTTGATTTCGATTCTGCTCTCTACTGTCTCATGCAATCGATTTTTACTGAAGCAACGCTTGCATGTTACCTTCTGGATTTTCTTCTAATTGTATCCTTGAAAACTTTAGTCGTGCATTGTGGCTTTATTATTTCTGTTCTAAAGAATTTAACTTCTTTTCAAGCGTAGATTCGTGTGAGACTAATCAGCAAGAAACAAGCCTCGTTTTGCTATTTATGCCAACATAATCTATGGCGATTTGCTGTCTTATTCCCGATGTTTTTCAAACAACCAAGGAGGCTTACTTCTCGTCAAGGACAGCTTCTAGGTCTCCCTGCCAGTTGCCTACTTTTACCAATCTGAAGTACAAAGCACGTGAGAGGTCGTTGCTTTGCATGAGGCATTTCGAAGTGATTGTCCTCATAAAATTCTATCATTTGATGATTACGTAGTAAAAATAGTACTCGCTATTTCTTTCTTGTGAGCTGCTAGGAGATCAAATATGGCTTCCAGGTAAATAGATGTCAGTTTCGTCAAAACGATGGTCCTAATTGTTTACAGCTGCCTCAATCTCACATTGAATCAACGGTTCGTGGTTCAGTCCTAGCTGTTGAATTCTTGAAAGCAGAAGTCCGTCTTAGAACAAAGCTTACAGTAAGAGTATCGCTACCTCCCTGCAAGCTTACTCCGGATTTCTAAGCCACAAGGCTCTATCAAATCGAACTAAAAGATGGCACTAAAAAATCATCTCCTCCTCTCAGTGTTTGAAATCTGTTTTTTGTTAGTGGTACCGCAGTGTCGTCGTTAAGCTTGCGGAATCATAACCCAGGGGTTGCGAGCTCCAAACCTCCGTGTGCCGCAATAAAAGCACCTTTGATGAGGAAGGCAACGGGAAACCACATCATAAAATCTACTTTCCTAGTGGTGTCCTGTCTCTAGTTTCTGTTAAGCTTGTAGAAAAGTTATCTGGGATATCCATCACAGAACGATAAGCGTGCAATATCACTTTGGCTGTATGCTCTCAACGAATGTTGGAGAAGATGGCGCAAAGAGTTCTAGGGAAAACAAATTCAATTCAATGTTACATCGTCTCGCTCTCCATTCAGCTTAATTACAGCAAAAAGACAAAGTCAAAACGGAGAAAAGCCTAGGAGGGAATTATGTGGCAGAAAAATGGCTCACTAGACTGAGTCTTGTGGTACTGGTTTAGCACACCATCATCAATTAACACAGGATATGTAAAGAGCTTGCGATTTGTGCATCGAGTTGTAGTATGCAACTTGATTTATTCTACATAAACAGGCCTTTCCATGATTGTATATGAAACGCTCAAAATTAAAGAAAAATTTGTGAATGGGATTTAGAGACATGCGATGGATGCAAATCATCTGAAATTCTTTGGCAAAACAGCCCAGTTGGTGCAACTGTAAGTGGTTTTAGAACTTCTGCAGATACAGCGACAGCGTAAGCTTCTTAAAGTTAGTAAAGGCTGATTTCAAGAGTCCGATGAGACGATTAAGCCAGTTCACAGCTGTTTGGAATGGTGTGGTTAAAGACTATTGCGTTACTTAGCGCAGCGCTGATAATGATTGACCAAAAACCTACAATCACCTCAGTGCAACTTCTTCAAGATGAAGAGAAGATTACGACCAATAGGTAGGTGCAAAATACACAGATAAGACAGCGGTCGATCTCGCCTGTCCATCGTATTTCTAAGTTCAAGTCCAGAATAGCTCATGAACGATCAAATTGTTATGTAGGAGTGTTGCATTACTCTGAGAAGGAATAAAATTCGGTCATTCACAAGCCAACTTCAGGTAAGTCCGTGTTACCTTCGTGCTAAGGACTGATTGAGTGAGGAAAGCTGCAAGGAGTGGAAAGTAAGGGATATTTGACCTCATGTGAGTTCATCAATGCTTCTAGAATTGGTGGGCAATTAAGTGAAGCGTGTTCCAAGTAGTTATGAATAGAAAAGCTGCACCAGACAAGCGAAAAATACATTGAAACACAAAAACGGTAGTTGAGTGACTCGCTTTGTAAACTTTTTCCGGGATTCTTCCTTTGATTGGTCGATTGATTAATTGATTGCTTTATGCATTGGTTGACTTGTTGGTTGGTGCTTTAGTTGATTCATTGATTTATTCATATAACAGTTCATTGATTAATGAGTTGATTCTCTGAGCTATCAATGGTTGATTGCTTACTCCATAGATTGAACGACTGAATAGTTCATCTTTCCGTGCTTCATTCATAGATTAACCGTTGACTCGTTTCATCCGAGACTCTAGTGATCTACTTTCGCGAACATGGGCGGGATTACATTGTACGCCCATTCTATTCCACCAGGTTGATCCGCTACCTAAAAGTACTTGCTCTACCTAACTGCAAAGCCTTCAAATAGTGAATCCACTTAGATTCCCTCTATAGGATCTATTTCGCCTATTCTATTCGTCAGTTGATTAAACTTTACCTCGCTTACGCGCATGCTGAATCACAGCACAGCTGCATAGCCTGGCTTAAACTCAGTAATTCTTCACCTTAGAGATTTGCGGTCAGAAAACTCGGTTGTTTTTGTCCAAATTTTTACATGAGAAATCAATAAACAGTACGACATCTGTAGGGCTCTGCATTTTCGTGTGCTATTAATCCAGTATGCAGCTGCTTCTCTTTGTGCAGGATAGTTAGCATGGAATTTCATATCTATTCATTGTCGTCGTTGGCCTTTTTACATGTGCACATTCGGTGAAATTCTCATAACGCAGAAATCACAAGATTTTTTCACCACGAGTGCTGCACGAAACTCACTCTTTAGCCAGCGTTCGACAAGCGTGGTTCCTGATTCTCCTCTTAGGAGACGCCGTCGTCAACCATCAACCATCGTTTAAGCAAACATTGGTGGCCGGTCCAAACATCATCGCATGTTAGAAGTGCTACATTCAATAAGGCCTTGCACCTTGTAAGGATTCCGATTGCATTTGATTAAATTCTCCTTCGTTTTTTACCACTGCTCTACTTTTTACCTTCATCTAGCCAACTCGACAAGCGTATCCACTTTGAGTCGTATCACAAGACAAACGTCGTACTTTTGTCTCGTAGAGCAAGGTAGCAAACTGCAAATATTTAACAATCCAGAAGCACGATGGCGAGCACAGCAACTTCGAATATGTCTACAAATAACCTGCGGGCTGCGAACGACCTGATAAATACGACCGTCAGTGCAATGAAGAATCTCACGACTGCATCGACCACTGAGAAAGTAGCAACAATGGAGGAAGTTAACCTTATGAGCCATAAAAGATATTTCATGCTTATGGTATGGTTAATCTTTTTGTCAACCAAGCTTACTGCATTCTCGCATGAACTACTTTGAAGTCATTTTCAACAAATGGCGTTAATTTTGTCATGGTCTGTGACTTAAGGACGTTTTGACGCTTGTGAAATAGAGCCGTTTTGATGGGGGGGGGGGGGAGGGGGGGAATATCCTTTTCTGATACTCAAATCGACGTTTGAATTTGTCTGCATCGAGGTTGCTTACCGAAGATCGAAAAAGCGACGTTTGCACCGGTGTCGTTTGCCAAGAGTCAGAGCAGCAGCATTCGCGTTGTATGCATTAAGGCTCTCTGGCATCCTGTGTACCAACTTGCATTGATTCGCAAAGGGAGGGGATGTACTCCATCGCTGTTTGCTTGATAAGTGAAGTAACAAAGAAACTATCAATAAACTACTCCGGCTTGTTTGTCTCATAGTTATCACATAAAGACGAATCCTTGGGTCCAGTGCTTGAGCCCTCAGAGTTACTTCTGAGTACTCATTTACCGACCTCGGCAGGATGGACAGATGAGCTGCCTGTTGGGTAGCGGTTAGTGGTGCCGACATCGAGATTCGAACCCACGCGAGTTGACCTCACAAGATCCGAAACACAGTGCCTTAAAATATCGGCCCACAACACAACCATATGCAATATGAACGAATGCTATATGAATTTGTACTCGTGCACCGGTAAAGTGGGTAAGGCCATAGGTGCTGTTGTGCATTTTAAAACGCCATTGGTGCTAGTCACAAATTGTGTACCTTGTTGAGACATTTCCACGTTCTTTCATTCTTTAGATCGGTGGTTGGCTGCTCACAGCTATTTTTGTGTTTGGTATATTATTTATGGTCGTCACTCACTTTCTCGGTCGCCGGGAATGGAAGAGGTATCAACAAAGATTAGAGGAAGAGCGGAACGCAGTGAACCACGTGCTTGTTGACCCGAAGTTTATGAAGTACACGAAAAAGGGTTGGAGAGAGATCGCACTGTCCTTGTGAGATCAATTCACTTCAGTTTAGACGCTGTAAATATGTACAAAGATTGTCGGAAACTTGGTGGAAACACCTGGGCGACATCTCCATTCCACAAAGATAAGCACCAATGAGGAATCTTACCTGGTATCATGGAACTCTCCCAAAAGAGGTGTAACCCCATTAGGGGGAGATTGAACACCAAAAATACACTTTATGCAGGAATTTTGAGACATTCCATGTGTATTTGGCAGAAGTGGCTGGCAACTTGGTTCGACCATGTTTCGACTGTGCGGAAATTCAGCGGCTCAGTCAGTCCCACTCTCGTGTTTACATTCAAGCATCCTCTGTCTCTCCACCCACCAGCAGATGGGTGTTGCAAAAGCATATAAACAATCGCTATTTCCAGAAGAAGTTGGAGGCAAGAAAAACGATCTGTTTTTCGACGCGAACGTCGTTCTCAATTCCTCTGTACACGCTGTTCATCTCACGGTCTACACACTCCACGCTCTACACTTTACATTCTGACGAACTCGTTTACGACAAGGAATTACAGCTGGAAGGGACACACCCGGATTGTAGAATTAGCCAATCAAAACTTAGAATATTAATTACGGAAATAGCATTGCCGTGCCGTTGCACTGGCTTGCAAATTGGCTCAGCAACCATAGTAGTAAGTGTAACATTAAAACAACAGGGATGATCGCATATTGTCCTCGTGCTTGGGAAATTTGTGCTCCGCAGCGCGCGCAAGGTTTGCCGCAAAGTTCCCAAACAATGGGTGCCTGGCGGAAAGCGAGGGGAAAGACACGGCGAGGCGTGGAATTGGCCACCAAGCCTCACGTTGCTGTGACTCAGGATGTCACCTCTCTAGCAAGGAGCTCCCCGACGCTAATCCCATGCACGGGGCTCAATTCCACTTGCAAATTTAAAGTATGATTGGCAGCGATAGTTGCAGTAAGCATGGGCACCAGGGTCATATGCATGCTCTGCTGGAAGCCATGGCCTCGGCAAGTTACCCCCTGGTACTCCAAGGCTGAATCTCCCGTAAAAGTCCTGTTCCAAGTGATATTATTTAGTTGGATTATCTTTTTCTGCCAGAAAGCGTAGAATGAAAGAGTCGTAAAGTTGATTAGGGCTTTCGGAGATAAGGTTTCTGCATCTATTCTGACGCCAAGCCAACAACATGGACTTCAGTTGTGAAAGCGTCTCAAAAAGGACGATAAATACCTCACTCAGGAGTATTAACCTTTCCGAATGCATTCAAACATTCATTTTCCAAACATTTTTGCGTGTAGAACTGGTAAAAATGTAGCTTTTTAGTGAACGCAATAGTTGTTTTTTAATGAAGATAGATACATGCAAAACTTTGCAGATTTTTTCCTTCTCCCAACAGCTAAAGTCCAACATAGCTTGGCTTTTCATTTGTGTGGGGGTAATGCACCCAGCAATAGAACGGTACAGTGCGAACAGCCGAGGGTAAAGTACAGCGAGGAAAGGAACTTGTGGGCTTACCTCAAAATGCCATGGCTCAGAGTGGTGTTTCTCTGCTCCCAGACGTTCATTTTGAGTATGGTGCAATGGGACACAACACCATCTTTCACTTGAATTGAAGAGTAATGCGGGACTGGGTCAGTTGATTGGCCTAAGAGAGCTTCTGATGGTAGACAAGGACTTATGAAGGGTAGTAATGTCTAACTGGACCAGAAAATAGTCTGTAGATATTTCTTAGCAAGGTTTTCATAGTCGCAAAATTTGAAAATTGAAAGGTTCCTGCATGGCGAACAAAGCTTTGAAATATCTTAATTGTTACATCTTGATATTTGGAAAGTCAATCCTTTGAAGATTTGTGGTGTAGTGATTTCAGTATGCAGGTCTATTCCTAGGGGTTGTGGATTCGAATCCTGCCATCTGTTGACGCAAAATCGGTAAGGCAACGACAGAGTTCCAAATTGAGTGGACATTGTCGGAAAATCTCAAGGTCTTAGCTTGTTAGGGTCTGCCTATCTGCCATATGGGGTCTGAACTGGACATCGTTGCAACAGTTTATGATCCATTGGCATTAATGACCTCAATAGAATCAATAATGTCCTTATGTGTCCTGTATGTTGTATTGTGTTATTGCTTTGATAAACTTGCTGTTGGTAGTTAGGGGGTATCCTAAGGGAAATTTAGAGCTGTCAGTATTCACTGAAATATGTCTAGGAAGGCGCAGGGAAAAATTTTTACCATTTCCACTCAAAATTGAGATTACCTGCATCAAGAACTTTTGTACCCGTATAGTCTGAGAACTAGATGACATTGTGGTTGGAACACAGCACACTTCGTCCCCTATTTGTCCTATCAGGAGTAAATGGGCATGGCGTAAAGCTAGGGCGAAGGAAGCATGACGAGGAAAGGGATTGGGCACCCACCTTTACTTTCCGTAACTCAAAATGGTAATCCTCTAACAAAGTGCTCCCCGAAGCCTGTTTCGAGTATGGATACAGCTTCATTTTACACTCTCTGAGATTACTCGAACAAGTTTCACCCACGGTGCCGGCCCCAAACCCAGATAAATAGGAAGATGCTACCTTGATAAGATGTAATTAATAAAGAATGGGATGCTTATTTTTTACCCAGAGCTGTCTATTTTGTAAAATGTTGGTCATTATTACGGATTCATGTCTGAAAATCACTTACTGAAGTATTTACTAAGGAGGTGCGTCTATAATTGTCTTAAGGTGGATCTCACATGCCACGTTATGATTTGCCAAACGTTTGTGTTGTTGTTGAAAAGATAACTACCGAAGCAGTGGTGTTGAATTCTTTCCCAGAGGAAGGCGTTCCTTTGGAAACCGATATATCTATACATTATGATGGAAGAAGAGGACTGTCTTGATTTGCCACCAACTCCAGAGAAAATGACTGACGTGGACATTTCATTAGCGGGAGAAGAAAGCAACGGGCCTACTTTGCTTGTTGCTGCTTCAGTTTCACAGATTTTTGATTCGTGTAAGTCTGTCGAAGAAGACCAGGCCAATTTAACCACAAACGACAACGATTCAGAAGCAGAAAAAACGAAGGACGATACAGATGAAATGGTTGATTCAAAAAACAACCCCGACAAGAATGAATCAGATTCTAGCGATGTTGTGGGAAGTGCGAAGTCAGTCCCACAAGGTGGCGATAATAACAGAGCAAAGCAACTTTTTGGCGATGCAAATGATGGAGACAGTTTTGGAAATATCAACCCAAAGGCCAATGATCTCCCAACAGCTGCAACTCTTTTTGGGAGTGCAAGCGAAGCAAATTCAGACTTTTTTATCAGGAAGGAAAGTGCTGACTCCTTCTCTAAACAAATGAACACAACTAAAAATGGAGAATATCAGGAGGGTCATGCAAAAAATGGAGCAAATAGTAAAAACTCATTAGGAGATTCTTTTCAAAATTTAGGAATTGGTGACAACAGGAATGGAAATCTTTGTCAATCATCTTTTATGACATCTACAAGTGGAAGTTCTCCATTGCAAAGCAGGAGAGATGTACAGCCATTCAGTCCATTTAACCAGCAAGACAGTTTTTTAGGCTCTTCTCAGGCTTCACTCCAAGGTGACCAGTCACAATTCCAGACACCCTATCCCCAACCATCAACTACTGCAAACAGTGCTCTTCCATCTATTCCTATGGGAAGCTTCCCTCAAGAACCAGGGAGAGCGCAAGTTTATCCAGTCTCACAAAACCAAGTTCCAATGTTGTACAACCCACAAATCCAGCAGAACTCAATGCAAGGAATCCGCAATGCCCAAGAACCAGTTGCTTTTTCTGCAATGTCAAGTCCACAAAAGCCATATCCTGCATATCCACAGGCATTAAATAGTTATCCTTCAGTGGTAAATGGATCTCCAGATACACCTAATACTCTGAATAGTGCTAATGTTGGTAATAGCTACATGTATACATCACCAATTGCAAGCGTAATACCAGGATATGATGTCTCACAAGGTAACCAGATGGCTCAAAAGCCAACAGGGACAAGGCTGCATCAATCTCATGTTCCGAAACAACCTGTGAGGCCAACAGGGGAGCTCTTTGTTCCAGATCTGTATGGAAACTCTAGCACTCAACCATCCAACCAAGTTAACATATTCACCCCAGAAGCCAAGATGAATTTTGAGTCGCAGGGTATGCAGCAGAGAGATTTGGGTGCATCTAATGTGGGACAAAGTAATTATATTGCTCCAGATCAGTCGCAGAATGAGCATTTCCCTCCATACAATTTGCCAAACATGGAACTTTATGCAGCCCAGTCCAACTTTTATCCCAGAGACTCGCAGGACCCTGGTTTCTGGGATTGGGTGAAGAATCAAGACTGGAGTGAAGGAGCACAGAAGATTGGAAAGCAAATTTTGCAGAAGACAAAGGTGAGTTCAGAGGCGACTTTATGAAATACTTGGCAGTTTTAGATCCACACATAGCTTATCATGTGTTCTAGTAAGGAAAGGTTGATGGGGTGTTTTTCTTTCTTTAGAATCCTCTTAAGGAAGTAGTGTGTTATTTGGCCAGAAAAAATCATCCATGTGTGCCATTTGCTTGCACATTTGTCATAAAGTGTTACACATCTCTTTCCTTAGTACACTTTAGAATGGGTTGGTTCCACCGTCATTGATCATGCCACAAAAGCCCATTTGTCAAAGGTAACCATATCTACACAATATCAGCTCATTTCTCATCTCATACAATCTCCACCACTCATTTGCCATTTTACATCACTGCTTTGTTTCTTGATTTAGTTTTTTAAGTATCTTTCCCATAAATTTGTTGTTTTCAACATTGTACATGGTGGCTAACAATAATGGCTTTATAAATCATGTTGAAGAGTCACCCATAACATACAGGTCATCACATGTTAAATACAGAACAATGCCCTGCTACATTTTGGAAGTGTAGGAAACAGTGTTGACTTTTGGAAGTACCTCGATTCCCTTTGAACTACTCACCTGTTGGGTACTCACCCCTTGACTACTTGTCCCTTGATTACTTGCCCCTTAGCTACGTACCCCTTGACCACTTACCCTGTAACTACTTACCCTGTAGCTACTTAACCACTTACCCTTGACTACTCGTCCCTGAACTACTTACCCCACAACTACTTACCCATATCGACTTTCCCTTGACTATTCACCATCAACTACTTACTTACCTTTGAGTACTCACCCTTTAACTATTTACCCCTTAACTACTTACCCCTTAACTACTTACCCCTTAACTACTTACCATTGACTACTTACCATTGACTACTTACCATTGACTACTTACCCCTTAACTACTTACCCCTTAACTACTTACCATTGACTACTTACAATTGACTACTTACCCTTAGCTACTCACCCTTTAACTACTTACCCCTTAACTACTTACCCCTTGACTACTTACCCTTGACTACTTACCCTTGACTACTTACCCTTAGCTACTTACCCTTAAGTACTTACCCTTTCATTTAACTAATCATTCTTTGAATAGCTTCGTTGCATCAAGCTATTGATAATATAGTATAGATGGCCTGACCAGGTTTTTTCCTCTTAGAATGCAACCGACACTGTGCTGACAACACTGGATCCAGGCATGGAGGAGTACCTGAGTAAGTTTATGGCAGCAATCAAATATCGATTCCTTTCCATTTTTAATATTCTGTAACATTCCCAAACAGCATGAGGTATTGTTAACGGTGGCTGCCTAGTTTAAACAGAGAAACTGGCCCAGTGGATTAATTAGGATTATTGAATAGCAATTAATAAGAAACCTACAGAGTAGCTAACAAATCAAGTCTGAAATCATTCTTTATTTATTCCAAGCTTCCGATGTTCCAAAGGAGAATCAACTTTCGATTTCAATTTCCCTAGGTGACGTTCGATTGTGAAAGTGTCCAAGAAAAATCTTTCTTGTGATGCATTTTTCAATGCCATTTCCCATCTCTAATTATTGGGAAATTAGGCTATAATAATAATAATGATAATAATTACATCATATATATGCAGGCTTAACTTGTTCAGCAAGTGCTGTTATCAACCAAGGAGCTGTCTAGATTACATGTATAACCACAAGTTTTCCAAAACGAAGCGCTTTTCTACATTGAATACAACAGCAATGCACGAGGTTTTGTTTGGTGTTACGTTTAATAGTGAATCCAGCCTCTTGAAGGAACAAGCCAGTATTGTGTCTGGAGGCGATCTAAGGTGTGGGTAATGGGGAGAGTTCATCTGCATCCATCTGTAAATTTCCCAGACATTAGGTTTACGGAACAGATTAGACGAATACTAAATGAAAGAGCCGTATCAAATAGTCATTTAGTACTCAATCAACGGAGAAGGCAGAGAGAGAGGATATTTTATTTGCATGTGTGATGTTGCATGTCTTGTTGAATTCTGTTCTATGTTTTGACAGATCCTCTAGTGCACCTTGCAATCGCTTCGCAAGACGGCAACGTTCTACAGGGTATCCGCCAAGGATTCAAGCATGTTTTTGGACACACTGCGGCGAAAGGACACGAGGCGCACCACTCCCTGCCAAAACTACCGATTGGATTCGATCTGGGAAACAAGGCAGTGATCCAACAGCTAGACTCGATATCAACAGTTGATTTCAAATTCACTCAGCCGTACATTAGTGTTGCTCTGCAGCCATTTTTAACAGAACTGCAGCAGGGAAGGTAATAAAAACGAACTATGTCCCATTATGAAGAGAGGCTAAATTATGTTCCTCACCCCTATTTTCAAACGATATTTTTATTTTTGTATTGCCAAATATTTCTTTTGAATCGAAAATTTTACGTTTGTATATCGAATACCGACAATTATAGTAATTGCCAACCCTTTATCTCAAGAGCAGTAATGCTGCATGCTCCGTGGTGCCGTGGTTAAGCATGCGGACTCACAACACAGGGGTTTTCAGTTCAATTCCCCCTTGTGTCACTTTTAAAACGCCATGGGTGAGGAAGGTAACGGGAAGCCACCTCATGAATCCCATTTCCCTAGAAAAAACTCAGAGCCCTGTCTCTGGTTTCTGCTACGCTCGAACTCGGGTATGCAACGCAATCAGGCTTCATTCCGATTGGTTGCGTCCGCTCAAGGAAATGGGATAATCTAGCAATATAAATTTTCTCTCTTTTTAATTTTCTCCATTGAAATGGTGGACCATTTTTGTAACTTTTAACTTTCTCTGTTTTCTTTAAGTATCCCTATTTTCTTCGGTTTTTAAGGGATGGAAAGCGTTTCACTCCCTCGAACCCTCAAAGGCTTCGTTTTGGGCTTTGTACTTCCCTATGGAAGATGTTTTCATGCTTCCCGTTATAGCTTCCTTTCCTTTCAGCCATATTAACTTTGGACATTACCTTAATGTATAAGTAGGCACAAGTAGCGTATAAGCATAGGCCTTTCCTGCAGTTTTCTGCACCTAGAGTATATCCGAGCATATACGAGACCTCTCCTGTTGTAATCTTTTATAGAGCAATAATCTCGAAATGCCCCATGTCGGTATTAGCCAAAAAGCCAGGGAATCTTCACACTTTATTCCTTGGGCTGGTTCAGGTGGAGTTCGTTTTGTTAATGTGGAGTTCTCAACCTGCCATCAGCTCTCATACGATTTACAACACAGAATAGATTACTCTATCTTTTCGTGTCCTGAGTTGGCGAGGACTGGTTTCGAGCCCGGAACCTTGAGCAATCCTCTCACCTCTAGCATCGTAGATTTGCATAATGTCTATCTATGGGTTACCATCGATATATGTACAATAATAGTTACGCACTCGTTCCACTATGTCCCCTTGGATGAAGGATGAGATTCTAAAAAGGACTGTGCAATTCTGTGCAAATTAAGCGGCCACTAAGCCTAGTACAGAAAACTGTTACAATTCTCCTAGAAATGATTCTCTCTCGCTTGATTTTAGCTGGTCCTGCATGTTCTGTATTGCCATGAGAGACAGCTCACGAGGAATCCAACTGCTGACATATTCACAGCCAATCTCTATCCCTTCACCCTGCATTTCAATAGCATTCAGCAAGACATCTCAAGATGTCATTAACTATGGCTTGGATTTGACGATAGACGATGCTGTGCGATTTTACAAGCCTTATGCAGGGGACCACGACTGGTGCTCCATTTTAACTGGTAGGTTTTCATCAATGTTCCTGATTCTGATTCAGTTACTGCCTTTGCATTTTGTTCTCTCAAGTCTTGCTAAAGTTTGATTTTCAGACAGGAGAAAGTTTTGATACCTAATAACTTAAAATTGGATTTTCTTTGGAAATGTGTATCCCTTGTTTCATGATGCTGGCACTGCCTTTCCTGCCTGCTTCTACCGTTTTAATGGTAAATAGAGGAGTCACCATGCTTGTAATCAGTCAACTCAATTTGCTGTGAACCGAGGCTGCCTCTTTCTCCTTCGCTAATGTTTCTTCTTCTTCGAGTCCATTGTTTGAGTCGGACCACGGCCATGCTTAATCGATTGTCGACGCTTCTCAGAATTTGGGTGAAGTTTTTGTCAACGTTGCCTCTTAGCTGTTCCGCAGAGGTTTTCCTTTGTCGTCCGCGCGCTAATGTTCACGATGGCTTGACTCACAAGAATTGACTGTATGATCCTTTTCATCTTTTCAGGTATCAAATTGGAGACCATCATATCATTAGCCGCTCAAGGACTCGCTTCTGATTACAAGAGAGAGATTGAAACCCCAGCTTTGCCAAGCAATGACTCGTTTGTAGTATTGCCATCATAAATGTGCGTTGTTGCATGACAGCAGAATGATTTCGTCCTCGCAGCGTCACCTAGAGCGCACAGGGTCAATAAATTCATAACTTAGATCTGCAATATCCACTGGTAATATTTCTACATTAAATGGCCTTTTCCAGAACCCCAGGGAAAGTTCCAATCATTTGAGGAATACTTGAACATGAACTGAATTCTTATATTGCTAAATTACCCCATGGGGGGGGGGGCACTAACATATCCCGGGGGCACGCTACCTAACTACTCTAAATTCAGAGATTTGGGACGCCACTATAGTAATTATTATTATTTTTATTATCGTTATTAATGTTCACTTGCTTTTGTTAATACGTCATTGATGTGAGTTGTACCCAACCCCATGAAAAGGCCTCATACTGCGTGAATCTATGCCGTGGATGAGAATTAACGAAGGGGGTTACAGTTGTTCAGTTCTGTTATTTATCCGGGGTAGACGTTTAGATACAATTTTAGCTTAAAGGCTGGTTGCATATAAAAGCTATTTATCATAATGAAGCACATAGATCATTTTAAATGATTGAATTATTAGTCGACAATTGTATTTTGAAGAATTGATGCATCGAATTTGGATGGAAATAATTTGATGATTTCTTGTGATGAGTTCATCTTCGGCTCAACGTAAACGGCTTCAGTTGGATTAAAAATTATGTAGTTCTCTGCTTGAAGAGGGGTCGTATGCTACTTAAAAGCCATGTCAGCACTTCTTTGACACTCAGTTGTCCTCTGCGAACGTCGGCGTAGCTTTTGCAAGTAGCTGTTTTGTTCTGATCGAGACGAGGCTTCTTCCAATTGAGGCTGTAAAGCATCATGTGAATTGTGGGATATGATTGCTGTGTGGTTGGCGGGAAAGGCTTATTTGACGGTGATTTGAGGGAAAAAAGCGCGTTCAAATCAAATTTCATTCTCTTATCCAAAATTCCTATAAAAACCAAGGAGGATACACATATGACAAGGGACTTTGTTTCGCTTTCCTGCGTGTGGCATTCTTTATTACCTGTTAATTTCTGATGTTTTTACTGAGTTCGTGTCACTTCCCATCTGGCTATGTTTTTGAAATTCCGGGGATAGGAGGAGACTATTGTTAGATACCTGCAAATCATATTTGCATTGAATTTTATCATGGATTCATTCATTGTGAAATGTGATGGTATGTATACCTCAATCTAATTTTTGTTTTATGAAGAATTGTGAATCGCCGAAGAACCACAAACGAATTTTCATCCAGTTACTTCTTCCCTGAAATGGGGGATTTTTTAATTACCCTTGTTTAGAATTGTCACTTTCTTCTTAGTAATTTTTATTGATGTAACAGTGTGTAAATTTTTCCGTTTTTACCTTATCAACAGGTAGAGGGCAAAATTGAAATGAATTTCGAAACATTGTCATAGTTTTTCTTTTTTCTGTCATTGCTATTGAAAAGATTCTTACCACCAAAGAACTTTCACAGAGCATTGTTTCCAAGCTTCCATTTTACAGTAAGATCCCGAAGGAAATGTCAATTTTATCAAGTCCAGAAGGCACTGTGGCCTTTGTTTTTACTTGTTCCCCAGAGAAATAATTGCATCATTCAAGGGCTGGTAGGGTTCCCAATGCAATATCTATGGCAGAAAATACTTAATCAATTAGTGGTTAGAAATCATAACATTTGTTTTTCCCCAGGATTAGCTTTATGTTCTAGATACTTCTATAGCACCATTGATTTGAAGGTCTATTGCTCTGTTGATTTCATGGAAATGGTCAAAATGCCCCCTGCACCATTCCATTGCAAAGGGTTTTGGAAATTAAAACATGTTTTCAAACAATGAATTGTTGCAAACTTTACAAATGGATACTTCTTGTCATCATTTTGAAAATTTCCTCTTTTGCAGATGCAGAGTCTGTTATAAGGAAGCAATCTGAAATTCATCTTAAAGACAAAATGGCAACTTCAGAGCCTCCATTGAAAAAAACAAAACATGGTAGTCATCATTTCTATTAATATTTTGGCTTTTCCACCTTTTTCTATTCATTCAAATATTGAGCAGAAATGAATAAAGGCAATAGCAATATTTTTGAATAACAGTTTCTAATAATTGATGTAAAAAGTGAATTCAAAATTTGAATATCATAGCCAGCATTTTTGGTTGGGCAACAAGAATGGTCATATATATTAATGAAGGGGATTGACAAAAAAATACTGCCAAAAACATCATTGGTGTTTACCCAGAAAAGGGACACCATTTTCAATAATTTTTGCTGTCTGAAATTGATTTTATATGCAATGGACATTTTTATATTTTACCATGTAAATGCCCTTATTCTAACTTCAAAAGCAGTTAAGATTATATGGTAAACAGGTACATACATACATACATACATACATACATACACACATACAAGCATACATACATACATGCATACATACATGCCGATACATACATACATACATGCATAAATACATACAAACATGCATACATGCATACATACATACATACATACATACATACATACATACATACATGCATACATAATTAAGTAAGCTTTAAGAAAAATATTGAATAGCTTTCTTTTTCTGTCAAAGGTGCTGACACAAATGAAAAGACTTTAGAGACTGATGCAGACTTAAATACTTCTGTAGATAAAGACACAAGTTTTGATAGTACTTGTTCAGGCACCCAATCAGATGGAAGCCCTGAGAGAAAGACTAGAGAAAATGATGACAACTGCCTGGAGGAAAAAGTAATGCTTGTTACCCTTTCTAGAAAAACTTGGAAATTTTGTATCCTTTTACCATTACGCATTCATTTCTTCACAAGAATTATCTAATTCTAGGAGTTTTTCATGTTGAAATCCTGCTTGAGGGGTTTTTAATGGTAGTTGATTACAATCGTTCTAACTCAATTGACTCTCTCATTCCTTTGTGTGCATTTCTGACCAGTAACAAATTTATTTTTCATTTTTACAAATCAGTTCTTACATGAGCGTTGCTGATTGTTAACCAATTCATCTTTTTGTCAGGAAAAAGTCAGGTCCCCAAAATCAAAGAGGCGGAAACTCTCTACTGAAGAGATAGAGAAAAGAAGAAGGGCCAAGGAAGAAGCAAGGCTGACGAGGGAACAGAAAAAGGAAGAAAAATTGAAAAAGGAGCAAGAAAGAGAAGAAATGAGATTAAAAAGGGAGAAAGACCGGCAGGCGAAAAGAGAGCAACTTGAGAAAGAGAGGGTGGAGAAACAGCTCAGGAAAGAAAAACTAGATAAAGAAAGATTAGAGAAGCAGAAGAAAAAAGATGAAATGAATTTGTAAGAATTTTTGTGATTTTACTCTATCTATTCCATCAGTTAGCATCAACAAGGTGTGCAAAAATTTTGCTATTTTTCTTTGTTTCATGCGCAATACAAAGGTTTGTTTTTGAGGCTATTTAGGCAGTATAAAACAGAAAAAACTGCACTAGAAAACCATGCACAGTTAGACACTTCATTGCGTGTTTTTGCTTGAAGATTTGATGTCTTATAAAATGCTGACTTGTCTTGTTGAGGCAATTCTTCTTATGGCTATCAACTCGCTTCAGAGTGAAAGAAGAAGAAAAGAAAAAGAAAGAAGAAGAAAGAAAACTGAAGGAAGAAGAGAAAAGATTGAAAGATGAAGAAAAGAAGAAAAAGGATGAGGAGAAAAAGAAGAAGGAAGAAGAAAAAAGGCTTAAGGAGGAAGAAGAGGTATTGGTTTTGATCCTACATGATATTTGCTTAATGAGTATCAAATGCTGGTTCTCTATGACACCTTTTTGAAAAAAGGAAGAAATTGTTAGGATGTACCAAACTTGATATTCTCAGAAGGAAAACATAAAAGCAATCAGACACTGAGCAGGGCCCATTAGTTTGTTGTGCTTAGAGAAAATTATTTGCTTCAGTTGAAGAGCATTTTGATCTTTGACTAGATTCTTGACATCTTTTTTCTCAAGCCATCAACTTTCACAGCTTACAAGTGTGTAAATGTAATCAAATAAGTGTTTAAATTTGCAAAACTTCCATTTTGTGCAGAAGGGTGACTGATAATTCCATATTGCTGAAAAAAATTTTCCCCTGACATTCCGTTTTTTCCAGTGGCGGTGTGGCCGAGTGGTTATGGCGCAGTGTTTCAAATCATGCAAGGTCTACTTGCGTGGGTTCGAATCCCTGTTGTCAGAACCACTAACCACAAGCCAGCAGCCAATTCAGCTGTCCATCCTTCTGAGGTCGGTGAATGAGTGCTCAGAAGTAATTCTGAGGGCACAAGCAGTAATGCCTGCGTTAACAAATAAAAGTTGCTTTGCTTCGACCACCAAAGGATCTGATGTCCCATACTAAAATGAATGTAAGATAAGAAGATCTTCATTGAGATGGAAGTGTGTATTCCTTTTCTGCACAGTGATTGTAGTTTGCAGACTTTAATTATGCACATTCATTTATTTAGTAGTTTGTGCATAAAGCTTTGTTCAATTCTTTTCAAGCAACGCAAAAAAGATAAAGTGAAGGAGTCATTTAAAAGTTTTTTCATCAAAAAATCACCCCCAAAAGTAAGTGGTTGAATCTTAAAGTTGTTCAATGATGCTCATGGTCATCATCACTTGCATTGTCATCATAATCACCGTCATGATCATCATCACCATCATAATTATCATCATCATTGCTACCACCACCATCATCATCATTACCGTCATCATTAGCATCATCACCACTATGATCATCATCCTAATCATAATCACCTTCATCATCACCATCATTATCACCATTGCCATTATTACCATCATCATCATCATAAACCATCATCATAATCACCATCATCATCATCACCATCATAATTATCATCACCATCATCACCATCACCACTGTCATCATGTGTTGCTTAATATCTTTCCTTTTATTGAATGTACTTATTCGTATACCTTCAAATAAAAAAATGGTCAGATCACGTGTCTACTGTGCTGAAGGGCTCTTATTTGGTTGATAACTTCCCTAGTGCCAGTTTGTTTATGCCGTTTAAGCCCAAGTTGATTATGTTACTCATCTTTCCTTTGATGTTCTTTGCTGCAGAAAGTTTCACTGGTAGATGAAAAATGCCAGATGTTTGCTCCCTTTGAAGTGAAGCCGAACATGAAAATGGCACCAGTTCTGCGAAGGACACCAGTAGAAAGCGGTGAATTATTCTCAGAAGTTGTAGAAAAACAGGTGAGAAGCTTATGGATTGTACCATCTTTAAACCCGCACTACTTCACCACGGATTGGCAGTTTTAATCAAGTCATAAAAGTTAAAGTTATCTGCAAGAGTCAGAAGCCTTGTATTTTAAGACTAGGTTTCTTGGGGAGGTCAAAGATGCACCAGTGTTCTTGCAACACGTCACAGTTGATTAAAAATGAAACGATTCAATAAAATTCAACATTAAACGTTGCAACAGCGCAAACAAGTTGAATACAATATTTATAGGTATGATGTAATCCGATGTGATCAAATATGGTTTCAAGTGATAAGATAGTGTGCAGTGCCAGCATAGCATTCATTTTTACAACCTCGCGTTTTTTAAACACCTCCCCAACAGTCTAGTAATAATTGACTGTGCTTGAAATGATAATAATATAATAATAATATAGTAATAATATAATAATAATGTAATAATGATATAATCATAATATAGTAATAATGTAATAATGATATGATAATAATATAATAATAATGTAGTTATGATATAATAAGAATGTAATAATAATATAGTAATAATATAATGATAATGGAAACCTTTCATTCAAATTCGATTTAAACTACAATTGCAAACCTCTCTAATACATAGGTAGTTTGAAATAGCTTGCCTGGCTTAGGGTTTACAATATAAAAGTAATGCAATGGGAAAAGGATAGAATAAATGTAGATATATATGAAGATGGATATGAATCGATAGAATGGGGCAGGTCTAATAGCGAAGACGGTAAGGATTGTAATGATGAAGTTATCAATTTTCTTCTTGCACCTTTGCCGTCAGGCCGTGGGCTCACTCAGTTACGCAACAGGGATATCAACAAGGGACCTGTGAATGTTGCTTCGTGACTAAGGCCTTTCTCTAATTTTTTGTCGTACTTTATTGATCAGGACTCTGCGGGACTGTATATCGATGAGCTGAGGAAGCGGAAATCGGAGCAGAGAATAGATTATATAACAGGAAGAACTCTTAGACAAAATGAATCGTCCAAAGACAATTGTAAAGATGAAAATGAGGATGGTGATGCTGATGATTTATTGATAATTGAAAACGAAGATTTGGTTGAAAAGGAGAACGGGAGCATCCACATAATGCGTGTAAAGCTATTGCAATTTAGTGAGAACTATCGCCCGCCTTATTACGGTACATGGCGGAAAAGCAGCTGTCTCATCTCGCCAAGGAATCCCTTCAAGAAGGATGAGGTAGGACCGAGGATCTGTTGATGTTGTTATTTGTCATCACGTGATTAATGAGAGTGTGGAGGTCGTTGTCACTCTCACTCAACTGTTTCGCTGTTTCGCTGTTTCGCTGTTTCGGCTGCTTGCGATTTGATGGACCTGACTTATATAGCCCCACTTTGAGTTCGTCCCGATAAAATGCAATTGTCACTACCCGGATCAACTTATTGTATGGTTCACTGCATATAAAACCGAATTCAGGATGCTAGAATACTAGTGCGGTAGCCCATGCCACAGGATGCATGCATTCAATTCTTGCATTACTTTTTAAAGCTTTAGCCCCATCTACGCGGGGTCGCCGGTGCGGATGAGTGCTCCTCTGCATCCACATCGTACTCAGTCTAGCGTGGTGGGGGAGGGGGCTGCCCCATAAGCCTGATTCCCACTATGCCATCAACCCTCCTCATTTATAAGGGTTTTAGACCAGCACATATCGACGAGAAAGGGAACTAGTCGCATTTGCCCCACGTCTCAGCTAAAGCTAGAGTCCTGGTTGTGATTTCAGGCATATACAAAACTATGCATGCGTCACTCTGGCTTTATCAATTTCATTTATTATATTCTATTCCTCATTGTGGAAGGTTATCAATAGTTTAACGTGCCATTGAATAGTCGCCAGATGAATCTTCCCTGCTTGCCCAAACTAGATCGCTCGCCAATTTACTGTGTTGTACATCTTTCTGTAATTCATTAGTATTTAGCATCTGTGTATTAATGGAAAAATATCTCGCTTTGCAACCCTCCAGGAGTTACTAAGCTATGAAATTGACAGCGATGAAGAGTGGGAAGAAGAGGAACCTGGAGAAAGTTTATCAGGACCTGAGGTATATGATTGCTCATGCAATGTAATTGTATACGTAATTGATCGTTTTTTTTGATTAATTTTATCTGCTGGCGCTATTGAATGTTTCAAGCTTTATGAGCGAAGTTGACACAAAAAATGGAACCGTAAGGTTGGACAGAGAAATGTGGTAGTAAAGCCAATTCCCTTCCTCTCCAGGATCCTGCAACTTACCATCTTTCAAATCTAAGATCAATAAACTTGATCTTATCTCTCTCTCATCTTACCTTTTCACTTTCTTTCTTCCAATGTACTTTGTATGGGCCACCATGGATTTCCTCAAAATTATTCACTAAAGGCAAAGATTAAAGGAAATTGAAAATCCCAGTTGATTATGCATCATTGATAAGTGTTCTTAGGCCTCGTCTGAACTGTCTCGAATATTTTCGAAAACGCAATTAGTTTAATCTGTTTTCAAATAAAGCTGCGTCCGCAACATGAGCGTTTTCAAAAATATCCCCGTCCACACGGAAACGCAAAACCTAATGGAGACGCTCGAAATTCGGATATGAGCATGTGCCGACTACTTGGCGCCAGTTTTTCATTTGCTTTGCTTATGACTTGGGCACAGCGATAATGATTGCCACCATTTCGAGAACCTCGAAAAATGGCAAAGCAAAGAAAACTTTAGAAATTGAGAATACCGAGGCGTTTTTTCGACAGACAACGAGGTGGAGCTATTACTGAAAGCCATTAATGAATACAAAGTGCAAAAGGTCATGGAGAATGTTGACTGGGAGTCATGCCAGAGTAGATACTTGGATGTGTGACGTCAGCATTTTCAAAAGTTCCGTTTTCGTCTTCCACACGTGAACATGAAAAACGGCGTTTCAAAAACTTCCACAATTGAAAGCGTTTTCAAGAATTTGTATTCTCGGTCACCAATAACACCGGCTACGTGTGGATGAGGTGCTAGTGTCGCACACGGTTCTTCTGTTTGCTGTTTGGATATATGATAGGAGTTAATGTACCCAGGTAGTCCCTTTGATAGAGTATCATTACGGAGTTTTTCTTACGTCCACAAAGTGACGGGTATTTTCGAAAGCGCAATAGTTTTTATCCGTTTTCACTCTCAGTCCACAATTTATCCATCTATCTATCATTCTATCCATCTATCTATCTATCTATCTATCTATCTATCTATCTATCTACCTATCTATCTATTTATCGATCTATTTATCTATCTATCTATCTACCTATCTATCTATCTATCTATCTATCTATCTATCTATCTATCTATCTATCTATCCATCTATCCATCTATCCATCTATCCATCTATCTATCTATCTATCTACCTACCTATCTACCTATCTATCTAACATGTTCTGCTGTCTACTATTTGGATATATAATGAGTGTTTTATGGGTGTCTGACGAGACTTGTCCGTACTTTCCCATGCCTGCTTATTCCCAGCAGAATTCCTGTTTTTAGAAGAATGATTTCAAATATTTTTTGTTATGAGAATTAATTGTTGCATCTGTATTTTTCAAGAACGAAGACGACGATGAGGAGGAAGAAGAAAATGATGAAGAAAATGACGGATTTTTTGTCCCACATGGTTATTTGTCTGATGATGAGGGCATTCATGATTCAGATGGAGAAAAGCAGGATGAAAATGTTGATATTCGGGTAGGAACACTGTACAGTCGTTTGAAGCACTTCCTAGATGGATAGAGTGATTATCATAATCCTTATCTATTTCCTCAAGAGTTAGCTAAATTACATTAAGTACGTAATGGCGGGTAAAAGAAACTTCTTAGCATACTCGATTACGAGCTTACGGCTACACCACGTTGCAAATGGAAAGCAGTAAAAAGTCACTCCTAATTTATTTTGGTACCCATGATGCGTTTTATTTAATATTTCTCCCTCTCCTCATACTCTTTCATTTTCTTTTTTTTCCATTTATGCTCTAAGAAGCGGGCGGGGGTCGTGTGTACAACTTGGAATCGGAACCATGTGTAGATATGTATGAATTGTTGAAGGTAAAGCAAGATGGATGATACTTAAGTCGGTGGTACACTTTGAGAGGACCAACCACATGTTGTATGCAATGAGCTAATTTTGAATTAATTCAGTTTTCTCTTGAGTTTATATGATGCCGTGTAAACACCTCTTCTTCAGGATAAAAAGCTTGATAAGACAGAGGGATTTCCATTCGAAGGCAAAGGCAAGTTCAAGCAGCTTCGCGCCACGTGTTTCGGATCTGCATGGTTTCATTCGCCAGCTGACGTTCCCCATTTCTTATCTGCGTACAAAATAACTCCGATCGCAACACTGCCAATCGACATATTCAATGTAAAAGAGAGATCAGCATCGAACGAACCAGACCCTGAGGGGGATGTACCAAAATCAGGTACAACAACCCCAAGATCCGGGAACAACGCCCCTCTCAAAGTTCCCGAAGAAGGTTTGTTTGATTATCAGTACTGCTGTTGTCCCCATTTTCCACTGATCAACACTCGAAACGAGATATCCTAAAACTCATCAAATCGCATACCGTAAAGAATTAAAAAGAAACAAAGGATACGAAACATATGATGTATATGAATATATCACTTTGTCATGTCTTTTTTAACCCTTGCCAAATGCCATGAAAGTTGTAAGAAAATGTTTTTTACGTCACCCTTTTGGGGTTCTTAGTTCTAACAGAAATTGGTCGACTTTTGATGTCAAATAATACAAGGGTTTATAGTATATATTACTCCCGATTGCATATAACTTCTTGTTCCTTCTTATAATTTCAGCTATGCCATTACTGATCAATTTTGTGCACAAAAATAGCCTTGGAATGAGCAAGCTCATAATCAGGTTTTTAGACATCTGGAACAAACGACGAGAGGGAAACGGTAATGATACGTCAGCTGGTGCAAGGATCTCGAAACGACAGCTGGAGAAGAGAATCCTTGAAATCGCAAAAAGAGACGGAGCAACTGAAAACTCGAAATCGTGCTATTTAGTGCATCAGCAAATTTGGGATCAGTACAAACAGGAACTAGAGAAACTGGAACTAGAGAAAGCGGGTAGCCAGTCATCAAACGGCGATGCAGTGCAGGCTGGAGAATGCAGTAAAAGTAGGACAGAGAGGGAAATAGCAATCACTCGGACAGAAATATGTAGCAATGTACCCGTTGAAGGCAGTGACAGTTGCTCGGCAAATGTAAGAAAGGAACCGTCAGAGATGAACGACAAATGCTCGCATCTAATAGACCCTGAACGAAGCACTCGTAGTGACGAGCTCAATAGTTCTCAGATTCAGAGAGAGATCATCACTATCTGATTGGTAATAATTGTAATACGGCAGTGCCACTCAATCGTAATGTTTCCCTTTTTATAGATCGTTTTTCGTACTGGATTACTATTTGATAACCTATTTACTTGGAGTTTTGTTTCATTTTAGCGTTTCGTATTTTTGCATATTTATTTCCACTCACACTAGTCACTTAAAGATGGGTGAATTATTGTTTCACCTACAAAACATGTGCAGGAAAGCTGAGCCGTGTCAGCATCACGCTGAAGATATTTTCGTATCCGACATTTATCACAATGTGGAGCATCGGATAATGACCAAAGTAAGACTGTGAAACACACGTATGAACCCAATCATATCCCCCAATAAGCTTAATAGTCTTATTTCAGCCCTTAACCGGCGTTTCATAACCAGATGAGTATCGGACGAAAAGATCTTTGATAGCCAGGAATTGTTTTCCCACTTTTTTGCACGATTTCTGTCGGTGTACACCACCATGGGGTCTCTTTTGGAAGTTAGCGATATGAAATATGTTAATAATATTTCCTTCGTTCATCGGGCTTTATCAAACTATTTTCGCATTCTCCGCCCCGCATATTTCTTTTTTCATCGCGTTTCCTCCCCCCCCCCCTGCGGTCATGCGTCCTCGTTTTTCCTCTGCTGCTTTTGATGTGATTATGAGAAAGTACGCTTCCTAATTTTTGGTCGCCGCTCGACATCATGAATATTCATTTACTTTCGGTCGCCGAGGCCCAAATCTGGCGTGACAGATGGACAGGGGGAAATGCTTCTGAATGGCAGGTATTCCAACTGGCAGGTTCTTCAAAGGTATGTTTCATTCCTTCATTTTGTATATGAAACTTTGCAATATCTTTGCACATGAGTTTGTCTACTTGTTGTCGAATTTTTGTGTAAAGGTTTCTGACCGAGTTACTTAACGTGAAAACCTATTTTTCCAACTTTGCTAACCCTAATTTCCTTTCGCAGTAAGATCTTTATTTTAAAGGGCTCTTTTCAACAGCAATGCTTTTTAAGCATTTACGGGCTTTAATGTTGTATATTTCGTTCCATTTAGGGCAGAGGTCACAAACTCACGGCCCGCGGGACGATAATTTTTTACCTTAAAGATGTAAGAATGAAAATAAGATTTTTGAGAACATTGGAATGTTTTGAATAATAATAATGATAATGATTTCAAATCTTTATATCGGATGAAACACTTCAGCCTTAGATTAGCTGTTATCAATGTGTGTCCAGTGCTTGTGCCCTCAGAGTTACTTCTGAGTACTCATTTACCGACCTCGGAAGGATGGAAAGCTGAGTTGACTGTTGGCTTGTGGTTAGTGGCTCCGACGACGGGAATTCGAACCCACGCGGGTAGACCTCGCATGATTCGAAACATTGCACCTTAACCACTCGGCCAAAACACTCTTGCGGGAAACCTTTTGCGGCTTAGCTCCACACAGCTTCCACCTCTAGGGACCCCCAGGTAAATTGAGTTTGAGACCCCTGGCTTAGACAGTGTTGTCCTTAATTCATAAGCAACTCAATTTTAACATAACATATTTTCAGCAATTTCCCAGGAAAAATATTTCCGACCAACAAAACAGGTTTTATGGCAAGTGCATAAATTAGCAAAAAGCTGCTCCTATTAAAAAATACGCCGTTTTAGATTTTTTCCAGGCTAGACATTAAAAAAGCACCCGTCTATTATGCGAATTTTGACTGGGGATAGCTTTATATTGTATTTTATTTATCATGTATCCCATATTTTTAAACTATAGCTGATTTTAAAAGGCCCTAGAATAAAGCTATAATTTTATCATAATATACTTCAAATAAGTGAAACCTACAGTACATTATAAAATGCCATGAAGCTAGACAACTATTTACAATGATAATTTTAACCTATTTACCTACTTGTGATATTTAATATTGAAGGAGAATTCGAATGGTGATAGAATGTTTAAAGCCATTAAGACAGAATGCCTCCTTTGACTTATGGAAGGCCATTCCACCAGTTAGCTCCATGGAATTAAAAAATCCCTGCCCGATTGCTGATTTTTTCTTTGATTGTCCCATGTCGGTCACTGTATTACGAGGGTCACGGGATAGGGATTGTGAGATTCTGATGAAAAGGTAACGCAGGTTTGGTGGGGCCAAATCGTTAAGAGACTTGATGACGATAATACCAGATTCGTTGCTGTACTGATTTCTTCAATATTCTTCCAACCCAGGTTTTCAATGTGAGATCAACTTGAGGTATCAAATATGCTGTTCGTTAAGATTCTGTTAAATGTCTATAGCGTCTTACTCTTTAATAGTATTAAAAGGAAAACTTAAGCCATAAAGTTTGATAACATAAAAGCGAAAGGTCTTTAATACCATGGCAAACCCTTTTATAGAAGCTTCTTGGCTTTCGTAGATCTGACTGTACAATTTCTTATAGATGGCTTTCTGTAAAACAACTCTGGTTTATCTGTTTGTATTTGCGTTCCACTACATTTTTTTCCCAATTCTTTCTATACTGTTTGAATTGAGTTGAATCGCCCTCCAAGCGTCCATGATTTGTGGCTGTTTTCGTGGTCACATCTGATTGGCTAATGAACAACAGTATAGATCAATGGCGGCCACGTGGGCATTATTTAAACTTGTGGCCCAAGGTTGTTTAAATATTCTTCATTCAGATTTGTTGGAACCCGAAAGTCACCGCCATGAACGCTGCAACTGCTCTTTGTTTCGTTTTCCTTGGCCTAGCTGCAATCCAGTGTGCTAATGCCGAGGGAGCTGAGGCACTGGTCACAAAAAAGGTTTACTTTGATATCAGCATTGGCGGGGAAAAGGCTGGTCGCATTGTCATAGGCCTGTTTGGAAAAGTTGTACCAAAGACCGTCAAAAACTTCTATGCACTTTGCACACACGAGGTAATCTTTCCAACAGTGCTTCATTTCTTAGCAGTTTACTTGAACTACGCACAACACAACTGCTTATTTTGTGGCTTTTTTCGTATCATTTTCGCCCTGTCTAACATAGGAGCTTTTCTTCAGCTGATGGTCTTTTCACCTTCCCCTATGTTCTACTGTTCCCTTATCACTGATATTATTTATGCCCTCTCTCCTCCCTCCATTTCAATTCCCCCTAATATAGCCCCACGGAAGATAAATTTTTCCTGATCAGTTTTTCTCACATTTCTAACATTTCTCTCCAAGATGTTAAATCTTAAAATCTATTCATTGCAGAAAGGATTCGGCTACAAAGGAAGCATTTTCCACAGAGTTATCAAAGAATTTATGATGCAGGGTAGGTACTGAACTGGAATAGCTTGTGCTGATGTAAATGCCCCGTGGAAATCCTTTCTACTCATTTTTCTGTATGGTCTCATCGAAGTGTAAATCAACTTTTATCTTACTCTTTGGGTTTGGGTAATTGCGGTAGCTCATCAGAACGTAAACATACAAACATACATATATGCATGCATATAGGCACACAGATAAATGGCTGTTATGAACATGGCCACAACTAAGTGTGGCTCTTCAATTGTAGTTTAAAATTTTTTCCGATGTCTGCAATCACAGGAAAGCAATAGTAGAGTTTGAAGACAAAAGAATTTTGGCATTCTGCTACAATTTAGCTTATTTGCTGTTTTTTCATTCATTAGTTTTATGCTAGTTTACCTAGTCTGTTTTTATTGATTTTATTTATTGTTGATTACAGTTCCATGTAATTCCTTGTTGGTTGAAACAAAAATTTTATGGATGATCATTAATAGATTTAGAGTGATAGTCAATTGATTAGGCAATTTTTAGCATGCTTGAAGAGCTTTCTGTAAGCTATTGCAGAGAACTAGATTTGTTCTATGTTGAATAGTACTTGGCAGTTTGTTGGAAGATTTGCTGTTTGATCTTGCAACCCTCGCCAATCTCGTAAACTTTTTTAAGAATTACCCAGGGAAAGCATATTTTAATATGTATGGGTCATTTTTACAGATCTATTGTTCTTGCTTCTAGAAGGATTGTCAGTGGATTGTCATTTTCTTTTGAGTAGATGTTTGATACTATGGTTAATGTTGAATTTGAAAGCTGTTTAATCCGTAATGGCTTTTCATCATTCCAATTTATGTTACTTCTAGGTGGTGACTTTACCAACAAAGATGGCACTGGAGGTAAGCCATTCTGGGAAATTTTGTGGAAATCCACGCAAAATTTTCCCTCACTTTTCTGACAACTTTGATTTCTGGTCTCACCTTATTTCTTACTCAATAATGCCATGACTAATGAAAACCTTGATAAGAATATTTAGCCTGATTGATAAAGAAGGAGACTAATTTTGCCAACTTTTTATTCTGCCAGCTAGTAATGGATGGCCCATTATTTACCACAAGATAACTTGTTTATAACACTGGTTTCTTAAAGGGAGAGATTACTAAAGGGAGAAATGTTTTGCCACCAAGCTCTCTGAAAGGATCAAATGTTCTTTTTTCATTAAGGTAAAAGTATTTATGGAGAAAGATTCCCAGATGAAAACTTTAAACTGAGTCACTATGGATCAGGGTGGTTGAGTATGGCAAACGCAGGATCAGACACAAATGGTTCACAATTTTTCCTCACATTCACAAAGACCCCATGGTTGGATGGAAGGCATGTTGTGTTTGGCAAAGTTATAGAGGGAATGGTATGTTAACGTAGCAATTCAAATTTTTATCAATGACAAATTGAGACCATTCTCTCCTTGATGGTGCTCCAGGTAACTGAGTTGCAGAGACAAACTCCACCAAGACTGGTGATAATATTCTGATCATAAATAATCAGCTGATAATTACATCACTTCTTGGTATACTTTGGAATGCCATCATTTGCAAGCCAGACAAATTGAAATGGGATTTCTTCCTTTTTACAATCAGCGTAAGCAATAATATAGTGTATTTTCTGGTTTTATGCAGGTCTATTTTGTTGATGTTTTATCGTTTTTCTCTTCCTAGGATATTGCGAGGAAAGTAGAAAGAACTGAAACTGATCACAGAGATGGTCCTAAAAAGGAAGTGAAAGTTGAGGACTGTGGATCACTTCCTGTGGACACCCCATTTGTTGTAAAGAAAGAATCTGCTGATTGAAGATAATGGAGACATCCATTATCAACTTGTTATAATTGTTGACAGTTTGTTTTGTATTTTGATAAATTACAATACCTAAGCTGGTTCGATTATTCCGTCTATTCCTCCAGATTCAGCATAGAAAATTTTCAAATTTGAACCCTAAAAAGTGTTAGGGTTGATTTTGGAGGGTTAAGCTTGAAAGATTATCAGATTTACAATATTTGCATACATTGATGTATGAATGAAATAGATGAATCTGCTGGCTACATAAATAGCAAGGATTATAAGAGCTCTCAGTTTAAGATGTTTCCATTCCCATGCAAGATTTGTAACCATACTATTAACTTTTAGACAGAGCTCAAGTTACTTCAGAAACCTTTCTGCTAAGAACAGCATCTTTATCCTGTTAGCCTTTCACGTTCTCTTTGTTGGGGCTTTGAATAGGTCACTATGGCCTTTGCCCAACATATATTTCCTTAAAAAGAAAGCATGACGTCATTTGTGACGATGTCACTGCTTATGATAAAACTGCCTTAGTCACGTGGTAGCCTGATAAGCAGAGAATACAGTGATCAAGGATCGTTTTTTGTCTTATCTTTGCCGTAATCAATGAATCTTTAGATTTGTGAATGCGTTGGTTGTCCTCGCAATTAGAGGGCTTAGGTTTGTGACTCGATTACTCAACGGCTGGATACTGCCCCCAGAATCCTAGCCAATGTTGGATTAGTCACCGGCGCTTAGAAGTACTTCCTCTTAGCAAGAGGAGCAAACGGAACCGTAAGCTGAGACGAAGTGTGAAACTTATTCGGCCTAGTTCGAAAACGCAACAAAGTAAGCAGGTTGGCAAAAAAGGAAAGCGCCATGAAGAAGAGATCATCGCAGGATCCAGCTGATGCGGACTGGACAGCTACTGGTAGTTTCATGAACAAACCTAAACATGGATGGTATCATACGAACGAGGAAATTGCTAGAGGTGTTTCTTACAGAGCTGTGGTAGGACTTAAGGCCTAAATCTTACCTATTTCGGGATAACCTTTTCTGTTGTTTTTTCACCGCGATATTTTTAACTGGTATATGAAATTTGGATTACAATAATCGCAACTGCATATACACGTCCTGGACTCTTCGTTTTCTTTAGTGACACTTGTGCAATCTCAAGAGTTCGTCAATTTTGTAATGATTCCCCCTTTTCTTTTAGTTTCTAATCAAAGCTATCTTGATTTGTTTAATGGACTGCAAAACATTGTCGACGAAAACTAAATCTTCTTAGACACGTGAATTCCTGATATTTCGTAGGCTTCGAGTCCCGCTTTCCACATACAGTTCAAGATCTCCATCGATCCATATCACTTTCCAGTAAAGAAGTGGTTCTTTGCTAGTGTTTTTAGAATTTACTTATTCCAAACATTTCATTTTTAGTATGTCGGTTGTATGAAGATATTGCGATCCGTCAAATCACTTTCACTTGACGACAGAAGTGCAGCTATCCAGTAATGTATTTATTTTGCTCGTTTTAACATTGCTTTATAATATTACCGCATCCGCTGTTACTCGAGCTTTGAAGATAGCAATAAAAACAACCACTGCTGGATAGTCAAAATAATCTTGTGGCTTAATAGTTTGAAAACAGATGTGAAAAGCATTCTTTCAAGTGCTTGAGTCTCCAGTAAAATGCAAATGACAGGCCATCTTTATTAGTTTGCAAAATACCTGTGTTTTGCTTTTTTGTAATTAAAAAGAATTGAAAGATTCAGAATTTTTTTATCCAGTGAAGCCACTGCCAGATGTTGTGACAAGGCTGGACTTGTGAAATACAAAAAAAGAACTGTATGTGCATTCATTCTATTTACTTTGGAATCAAATGTCTTGCTTCTCACATGTTGAAATTAACTAGTTTGTTATTATGCTGATTGCTGTAGATGATCAGGTCAACCATCATCTGCCTGTCTGTCTCATGCACCAAAAATAAATAACGAGAATAACGATGAAGTTTTTGTTGGAAATTTTTAGCTGCTCCTAATGCAGATTAGGTAAAGTTGTGCTTCATAAGATGAAGATTACGCACTAGATCAAACTTATGTTAACAACTCCACTTATTGCCAGATTCGCGCCTCATAGACATTCGAAAAGCAGCATTAGTGACTTTGCCATAGTATTGAAAGTTGTTTTCTTCTGTACTGAATACAAATCAATGATATATCTGTAAATGGTTTGGCAAAAATAGCTTATTCTTGGTTTTGGAAATGGTCTGCTTGGATTTGGATTTGTTGAAAGTGATTTATTGTTTCTATGGCATTTATAGTTCCATTTCTACTCATTATTTTTACATGGCTTGATTTTCTTAAACATTCAATTTTATCAGTTACTCCTTCATTACCAAGTTATCTTGACAGAAGGTCAGCAAATTAGGGATATCTTTCATGAGAAAAGCTTCATCAACTTTAAGCAATGTAAACAACATGTTTCATTCTTGATTTCATTTTTTAGATACCTCCTTCATTATCAAAAGCATTTGGAGGTATATTTTTCGAGTTAATTTATCCATATGATGAACTGTCATAGTCTGCCATGATACTGATTTCAAATTATGTTGAGCTGCTGCTGTCATGATATTGATTTAAGATATGATTAATTTAATTGCCCCTAAATGAATAAAATAATGCTGAATGGCACTTACAAGAGAAAATGGATGAGAGTATTGAAAAGCTGTGTTTCCAAGAAATATATGTTCAATGTATCAGCCAAAATTTTTAATACACTTAATAGACTTACTAGATATATTTCATGAAAGTATTCCTTTTTAGCCCTAATGGCAGGTATTAGGTATGATCTTCCTGTGCATGCAAGAAGACCTGCACAAATTTTCCAAAATTTGCCATTTAACCGATCTTGTTCAGGGTAACCCAACACCTACTGTGATATCATTAATCATCTTTTTAAATTCATAGATGTGTTTGGTGGATACAGAGGAGAAAATATTCTGATAAAGATCTCAAAAACAAATGTAAGAATTATCCTTGAAAAAACAGGGGTGCTAATCTGTGACCATTTCATTGAAAATATATCATTTGCAAGTGGAGGAGAAAAGGTATGTGGCAAAAAGAGATTTTCTTAGCTAAGCTTAACTGTAGCTGTAGTGGTATGAAACTAACTGGGAAAGCATAACTCAGGTGTGGGAGAACTACGGCCTGCAGGCCGCATGAGGCCTGCCGCATCCTTTTTGTGGCCCGCCAAGAACTTGTGTGAAGTAAAAGCAACTCTCCTGTTACTCTTGTTTTCTGATTGCTTGATACCCTATAAAGGCATTATAAACATGTAAAGCTTTACCATACTGAAGATGGATTATGTTTTCAAAAGATTTGAGCATGTTTTTCATTTTCATTGAATGACAATCTAATTTTGAAACAACCTTGTTTATAATATGGCCCTTGAAAACTTAAAATTTGTGACTGCGGCCCTTGTGGTGAAAAGTTTGCCCATGCCTGGCATAACTAATGTATGTAAAGGGCAAAGATTCAGGATGCTGCTTTGCTGCGACAATACATGTCAAATGCTCAAAATTTGTGGACAAAGCCTTCAGTGAAAAATGAGAATTTGTATTCAGTTGTTTCTTGCTGTAATGTGTGGTTTCTAAGTATTCCTTGGAATTTACAAGTCAGGGGAATGGCCCTGAGTGCACATTGAAATCAATGAGGACTGACAAACCTCAGACTTCATTTCCATTGTTTTGGTGTTGTGTTCAATGCAAGTATGTTTTTATAAGGGAAATTGTAAGGTAAGTGAATTCAGCTGTGACCTAGGAACTGACAAGATGACCTTGTGAGATGATTTTGTATGAATTGATTTTTTGGAGTGTATAAAATTATATGCCTTTGAAGTGACAATAAGTAGCACAGGAATGGTTGAGAAACTACAGTTTGGTCATTTAAGAGCAAATATTTAAAAGCTTGATAGAATGGCGGCTTTGATGACTATATTGGAAACGGAACCCAGTTAATGCCTCAGAAATCATCTCAATGCCATTCATTTTACCAAATTTAGCAGCTCTGGATTAGTACTTAGCATTTCCACATAAAAATGAGCAGTTGTACTTTGTTTCAATTCTTGTCTTTTGATAAAAAATACTGGGAAAATAGCATCTTGATATATTGATAAAATAACTTAAACATATAGCATTTTTCATCTCAGAATGTGTAAAAGGTTTTGTTGCTGGTTCGAAAGAGTCTAAAAGTTGTCCTTAGTTTTTTCAAAGACATCTCAATTGTATGCCAAGAAGGTCGGCAGCTGTGAATTACCTTTGATGTTCATGCAACGTCTACCAGCCATAATTTGCTGTACCATCAAGTAACTGAAGGGGACTCCTTGCAAATCAATCTTGGTTGAAGGGCTGCCCTTCTTAATTCAATTGAATCAAGTAAAAGTGAATGGAACGTAACTCTTCAATTGTAAAGCACTTTTGCCTTGTCAGACCGTTTTTGTGATTATTCATGTCCCTTTTCCTTGCAGAAATACAGTGCATTTGTCTCATATATTGCAAAAGACAATGTTTTTGAAAGAGGTGAAAAAAATACATTGTTTAACTTTATTCTGCAGTTTACAAATTCAAACAACTCTAACATAATTGATTGATAAGACTTCCTAATCAATATCTGATTTTTCTTTAGAATTATATTTCATGTCCATCATAGATATAAAACTTATAAAAATCATTGAAAATGAATAGCAAATTAACCTAGTCACAAAACGATATAGAAAATTGTGTTTGCTGCCAACTCACAAAAGAACTGGGTACTAAGAGGCCTGGAACTTTGGTCCCACCCCATTGATCTTTGCACATAAAATTTTTTTTTCACACAGTTACACGGTCATCGTTTTTCCTTTTAAATCAGTAAAATTTTGATACAACGCCCTTCCAATAGCGACAAGATATTTTTGGGTGTCAGGAAAGCTCAATGGTAAGATTCTTGTGCATTGATCCTATGGTCAGTGGTTCGAGTCCCACCTCAGCTAAACGTTCACTTAGAGTGAGGAGAGTCGCCAGCTCTCTGTAATTCCAGGCGTAGAAATCACGACGTGTGGTCACATCGAGAGGAAGGGCCTGGACACTGCTCGATGAGCAAAAAGCTTCTCAGTATCCAAATTTCTACCATTGACGTCTAGGTCGAATGATGTGTATAAAAAAAAAGGAAAAAAAAAGGAAAAAAGATATTTTTGGAAATTAGGCTAATAGCATCTTTGCTATTTGGAAATTCATGCTAAGGATAAATAATAGGCCTTGTTTATTATCTTTTTCATACTTAGTAGTCCTCCGAAGATCCCTGGATGTACAGTTTCTGAGTTTCTGACGGTCGAAGTTTTATAGAGGGCAAAATGTAATGAAGCAAAATGCTAAGCCATCCCTTTCATTTGAACCATGTGGTGTGTCTGACCCACGCTATGAAATCTCGCTTTGTATGTGGCCCACACAATAAAGGCTGGGTTTGTACAGAGGATTGAAAAGTCGAATGAAAAGCGAATAAAACTCTTAAGACATACCCTGCTTTATTTTCCATTTATTCGGTATTTCCAAATTTCCGTTGCACTCCTCTACAAAAAATCTTAGCCCAACTCTGTTTGCAAACAGACGCCGACGCTTTCTTTAGCCAGTAGAAGTATTCATTTTTTACAAGTGCTCTCATTAGTCAATTTTATTGAAATGAAAGACCCGGAAAGGCGTGAATGCTAATAGTTGCTTAAATAGTGGCTTGGTTTTTAAGAAGTTTCTAGAACCCTCAAGGAAGGTACACTGCCCGTGCACTTTGCAACCATGGCAGATGCTAGCACTCCCGCTCCATCTGAATCGAGTATGTATCAGCATGTTCGGGCTCAAGTTTCCTTTTAATGATGTTATTTGGTCTCATTGCCACAGACTGTGCTTTCTTTTTAGCTTGCTTCGTCATTCAGTGCGAAAATGGGTGCAAAAGCGAAGTCATTCAGTCCATCGGTCAAGCTTTTGAAGCTAAATATAAAGACTTTGTCAACAAGCCCTTGGTAGCAACAGAGATTCCAGAAAAGTATAGGCACTTTATTCTCTCTACTTTTTTCTAGAATCCCTCATTATGAGTCTAATAGTGGTTTCGTGGTATAGTGGTTCAGCGTGCGGACTCATAACGCAGTAGTTGTGGGTTCGAGCCCTGCACGTGTCACAGTAAAAACATTATTGGTGAGGAAGGCAACGAGAAACCACCTCATAAAATAAAATTTCGTAGAAGAGACTCAGAGCCTGTTTCTGGTTTCTGCTACGCTCAAAATCGAGTATGCGACGCAGTTTTTTTGACGCTTAAATCTATTGTTCCTCACACGGTGATTCATGTATGATCCAAGATTCATATGTTCGATATGTATTAGGTATGCGATTTTTGGGAGCTTCTACTTGAAACAGATGAGCATTAACCCCATCGACAAAGCAAGAACGCTTTTTTTAGTGAGTTATATTGGGGAAAAGCCATGTTGGCCTATACAAAGCCCCAACAAAGGGAGAAAGAAGAAAGCGAAAGGCTAAGAGGAGAGAGAGAGATAAGATCAAGTTTATTGATCTTAGATCTCGAAGATGTGAAGTTATAGGATTCGGAAAAGGAAGAGGAAGTCAAGGCGTTCCATAAACTGAAGAAAGCAATAGTAGAGGATAGTATGAGAGCTAGGCTGTTTAGTACATGAAAAGTAACAACTGGCTGATTTAATTTTTCTATTCCAAACGAGGTTTTCTCAGCCTGTTTTTCCGGTGGAGGATAACGCTTCTGCGTCACAGCCAGGTTATGCACCTCTTCAGCGGGATGGAGAAATGAGCAGCAGTTACTCAAAGCTACATGGAAATGAAAGGAAAGATGTCAACACGAATGGATACGCAAGGTTAAAGAGAGAAGATACAGTTCAATCATGCAGTTCCGCGGCATCTCACGATTACAGTCAGTTGCAAAGAGGATTCCTGAACCAAGATAAAGAAGTATGTGTTTATTTTTGCCTGTTGTTGTGATGCGATTCGTTTCCTTTCAACTTAACATTTGTGAGATACAATTTTTTGGCGGTAAACCCAGCTTCATTTGTCACCCTGTCAAATTTACAGTCTGTATAATTATTCAGAAATTCACCATTTTATGCTAAACAGTTTTCCTTAAAAACTGCTAACTTGGAGGACAAGTCATTTTTAAGAAAAATTCCTCATTATTGCCGCTTTTATCTTTTATTCGTATTTTTTAAGAATCATCTAGATTCCTTTTTGTTTTATTTTAGAACAGGGCCCTTATCAATGGCAGCACATTTATTAATATCTAAATAAAGATTTAAATATATTTATTTATGTAGATGTATTTAGTAATATATATATATATTTATATATATATATATATATATATATATATATGTGTGTGTGTTTATATGTATTTTTATATTTACATGCATTCATTGAAAGCTGTTTTTCAAGGAACTTTTTCGTTATCGTTTGCTTCCAACTTTCTCATTTTCCTCGCTAAATTCATCCCTTTAACTGCTACTTCTACTTATTTCAGTCCAACTATAACAAGCTGCATGCTGTGTCGAGCTCCCAGCCCCATGGAAACTTACATATACCAGTGATTGCTGGCGCTGAATACGATAAAATCAAATTGCCTGGCAACTTCACCGCTGTTTACGATAACCCTATGGCATCACCAACCTCTAGGGACAAAGTGATGATCGATTTCAACGACAATTCCCCCGAGTATCAACAAATACCGGCTACCAAAGAAGCGTTGTATGATTGCCCTAAAGATTTGATGGCATCAAAACCAGTTACACCGTATGACAATCCTAAAGATTTGATGAAGCAGGCCGGCTACCAAGAACCAACTAATCCTGGTGAGTTTATAAGCATGAATCAAACCTTTCCCTTAGCGTATTTTCTTCATCGTAAATCGGGGATTTTCGCGGTTCCCAACCATTGTCATGTATCCCGGCCTGTGACCAGCTACTGGAATCACTCGGCTATGACTTGCCGAGACTGCAGTCTTCATTTATCGAAACACATCTTTTAAAAGCCTCCAATGTTCATACAGTAACATTTTCCGTATCTACATGACAAACGTTTTAAGGAACTCTGCCTTTTTGATCTACTTTATAATCAATGGTGGGCTCTATTTTTACTGCATGCTGTGCGGAGTAGCAGTATTTTTATTATCATCATTATTTTATATAAGAAGAGTCGTATAATTTCAAAAATTATGGACATTTCCATACGATGCACATATTACATATTTTGCCGACGAATGAAAAACTGGACAGACCCTGCTTTGATGGACCTTTGAACATTTTTTTCTCTTAATTAAACATTGTATTTCCTTTCGTTTCGTTGTATTGTCATTAATGTTAAGTAGAAACAGCCAATTACACACTGCCTGCTATAAGAGAGGTGTGTTTTTGTATTTTAAGTATTTAGTTGATGAATGGTTTAAACAAAATTGTTATTGTTAGCAATATCCACGAACTCTATCTCACAAATCATCATTCATCCCAAGAACATGCAACTTATGGAACGTCTTGCCTTCTTCTTGCTTTCCTGAGTCCTACAACTTGCCATCTTTCAAATCTAATGTAAATAAGCTTGATCTTATCTCTCTATCCTCTTAGCTACTCGCTTTCTTCTTTCTTCCTTTGTTGGGGCTTTGTATAGGTCACCATGGCCTTTCCTCAACATAACCCACTAAAAAAAAAAAAAAAAAATATGATTAAGGTAGCTAGCTCTTCAACCGCAGCTACTTTACAAGGGGCCCTCCATCTGATTACAAAATGCATCATATAGAATCAAAACCTGAAGCAATACTAATTGCAATGGAAACTTTCTGTTTAATAACCGTATGTACAAAGCAGACAAGGTTATAGAAAACGTCCAAAAAGCGTTAAATGCTACATAGTGCTGCTTTTAAAGGGGAGGGCATAATGTCCAAGGGAAAAAGTGAAGCCATAATGCCAAATCTTCCATCGATTTAGGATTATGTAAAAAATCGTACTAAAGTTCAGCTGTTTTTGCTGGATTAAGAGATCATGCCATTTGTTTGCTTTTATCTTTGATTATCTTCAAGGCGTGTATTGTTTCATTTACCATACTTCTATCTCTCATAGCTGCTAAATGGGAGCAATTCGATGACGCAGCAACCCCCCAGAAACAGTTACCAGTGGGTTATATGGATTTAGGGGGATACCTCGTTCCATCAAAAGCCACGCACGAGTCAGCAAAGTACGGTAAGGAGTTTGAAGATTTCCTTCTTTTGCAATTGTCAATTGCTTCATGCATGGTCCAAGAATGAGTGGAATCTGTCTCTATTTTCCATTTGATGTTCAATCTAAGACTATCACCTTTGCCTGCTATTATTTGACCTAGCTTTTGTTTGATGGATGTAAAATTAGAAAATGACAGACAAGCATCTGGGAAAATTTCATGGTTGGGTTGGAAAATGATGATTTTTACATCCATACCGTTTATCGGTCGGTGGTGTTTAGGTTATCCTCTCATTAGATCAAATGCATCTCTGTGCATATTTTCTGTGCATATGTGTTAAGCACACCAAAAATTGTCCTACATCCCTCAGAATCGAAATTTCTTCTGGATCAAGGTTCCATCTCTCTTCATGTTTACTTGAAAAGGATGACTTTGCTTCAGAAAGACAACACAAGTCAATATTTCCACCACGCCTGATTTGTCTTCAATGACCAGACTTACGTACTAGAACGTCACTGGAATTTAGATGACTTCTCGTAGCCAGCTCCCACTATCAAGGTTGTGTGAAATATTAGTGATGACAATGCTTAAGAGCTATCATTCTTAATTCTTTTGCCATCCACAACCTCTTGATTTACGATTTGTAAGTGATCAGCATTCAGCACATCTCCAGAAATTTGTTTTTTTTATGAAATTTTTCGACGGCGATTACTCCAACTCCTGACTGTTAATTTAGAGCCGTCATCCAGTTGAAAATAGGGAGCCTCCCAACGCTGCAATGGCGTTTCTTATCAGTAAATTGAAACTGGCAACACTCGATAGAGGGGTCAAAATAGTTAAACAGGCGAAATATCTCGGTCTGCAAATAGACTGCTCTTTGGACTGGAAGGAACATATCAAGGCAGTTTCTGCCAAAGTTTCCAGAGCAGTTGGTCTTTTAAGATTTTCGAGAGCTTTTCTCCCGAAAGACACGTTGCAAACTCTCTATACAGGTATTGTGGAGCCCCATCTTCGATACTGCTGTTCTGTTTGGGGTTGTGCTAGGTCAACGGAAATTCATTTGTTGCAAAAGCTTCAAAAACGTGCTGTTGGGATCATAACTAAGATTAGCTTCGATGCACCAAGCAGACCTTTTTTTGAAGGGCTGGGATGGAAAACCATTGACGAACTTGTAACTTTTGAGTCTAAAACTGTCGTTTTCAAGCCACGAAGTAGCTCCGCAATACCTGTGCGAATTGTTTGTGCGAAATTAGAAATTTTCGTCTTCGTACAGTCTTCGCAACTCAAAAACCGACCTCAATTTACCTAAGAAAAGGTCAAACAATGGCCAGAAATGTTTCTCCTATGATGCTAAACTGTGGAATAGCTTCTTAGCCTAGACAAAGCAGGCATCCTCGCTGTGTAGTTTAAGGAAACTATTTAGAGAGAGGAATTTCTTTCTTCTCATATTTTTCATTCCTTGCACTTTAGTTGTAGTTATTATAAACAGGACTCTTAATGGTTCGATTTAATTCAATCTAATGTTCCTATTGTTATCACACATCGTAATTGATGTCTTGTCCGAGGTCCCTTTGAAAACCAGCTGATGCTGTGGGGCAGCCTTTCTTAAAATAATTAAATATGAAAAATATGAAAAATAAAAAATAAGATATGTAAATAGATATAAATGAATTTTCCACTCTTAAATGGCAGAACCGTATTGATCAGTTCTGCAAAGACTCCATTATTGGTGGAAGGTGAGAGGAAGGTGGAGTTTCAGTAAGGTGTAGCATTGAGGTTTGTCAGGTCAGTGTGACAAAGTTTTCACCCTGCTACCGGTAACCTGTAAACTGTACTACCTGTATCAGTGTCGAGTCGTCGGCGACTGAATCGGCAACCCCCCTAATGTAATTTTGGGTGCAGGAGGGTGGCATGGCACCCAGTAGGACTAAAAACAATACCTACTCTCTAAGGGCGTATGATCTCGCAACGAGACATCGGCCACCATGCACGAGGCGGCGAGATCCTTCAAGGTAGATGAACTCAACCAGGAGTCAATGGCACTCGCCCCTTACAGCCGTAGCGATGCGTCAGGGTACACAGACTTAGACTAATTTGCATGACTGCAACGAAAAGCACCCAGGTTAAAGCCCTGGCTTTCAACCAGATTCGAGACGAGCCTCCTCCAACAGCAGAGGCAGGCGACGTTCCGATCCCAAACCTTTCGGGAAGGACCGGAATCGATGGGGAATCGATGGGGAATCGATGGGGAATCGATGGGGAATCGATGGGGAATCAGGCGTACGGAATCCCATCAAGGATCGTAAATGCAGTTCGTGCAGCTCTTTATATCAACACAACTGCCACCGCACGCACCGCTAACGGATTCACGGACTAATTCAGGCTATACAAAGGCGTTTTACAAGGGGATGTGCTCGCACCATACCTTTTCATCATAATCCTTGATTACGACATGAGAGAATCAATCCAACCCGAAGACGGCTTTACTCTTCAGAGACGAGCCGGATCAAGACGACCAGCCCAGAAGATATCCGACCTAGCGTTCGCCGACGACATAGTTGCGCTAAAAGACAGCAAAACAGCAGCGGAAGAAGTTCTGAATCGCATTTCCACCAGCGCGCGTGAAGTAGGACTCACGGTGAACGAACAGAAGACCAAGTTCATTGCTTTAAACGAAGACGCAGTAAACGTCATTCACCTTGACAACGAGGAATCTCTGTCTAACCGAGGACTGCAAGCATCTCGGTGCTTGGATAATGTCATCTGCCAATGACATCAAGTTTCGAAAGACACTTGCATTTCAAGCAATAACACGTCTGAACAGAGTGTGGAAAGCGAATTTGACCAGGAAAACCAAGACCCATCTGTTCCAAGCTACAGTAATACCCATTCTAATGTAATGTACGGATCAGAAACCTGGACGCTAACCAAGGAGCAAACTCGAGGGTTGGACGGCGCATACACAAGACTGCTAGGAAGAGCCCTGAACGTCGACTACCAACACCATATGACCATCGAGGCGTTATATCAAGACCTTCCTCGCCTGAGCGAAGTAGTCAGAGGCAGACGCATGAAGTTCGCTGGCCATCGTGTTCGCACTGAACAACAACCATGCAGCAAACTAGTTCTGTGGAGGCCAACCCATGGGAGAGCTGGTCAAGGTCGGCCTCGCAAATCAGACATCGACGTACTTGACTAAGACCCGAACTTTTTGGCTGTCGAGGATCTCCCGAATGCCACGAGAGACCGGAAAATCTGGAGGGCTCAGTGTAGCTATGCAGGCAGGTTTGACCAAGGAACCTGACCCATGAAGATGATGATGTAGCATTGAGATTTTTTTCCTTTTTTTTAGTGGGTTATGTTGAGGAAGGCTATGGTGGCCTATACAAGGCCCCAACATAGGAAGAAAGAAGAAAGCGAACAGTGAAGAGGAGAGAGATAAGATCAAATTTATTGATCTTATATTTGAAAGATGGCAAGTTGTAGGACTCGGGAAAGCAAGAAGGAGGCAAGACGTTCCATAAATTGCATGTTCTTGGGATGAATGATGATTTGTGAGATAGAGTTCGTGAAGTAGGGAGTGAAACTTGGAAAGGGTGTGAATGAGTTGAGCTTCTGGTGATCCTGACACGCCTCAGAGGAACTGGAATGATATCCCTGATCTCCTGAGAACAATTTCCGTTAAAGTATCTGTAATAGATGGAAAGATCTCCAACTAAACGACGATGGGAAAGAGGTTGGAGCGATTTGGTGAGGTTAGGATTATTGATGAGACGAATAGCTTTGGACTGGACTTTGTCGAGAAGATAGAGAGTAGATTTTGGAGCACCACCCCAGACGTGGGAGCAGTACTCTAAAGAAGGACGGAATTGGGACTTGTATATAGATAGAAGGTGAGAAGATGAGAAAAACCCACGGGCTCTGGCGAGGAAACCGAGCTTTTGAGATGCATCATGTTTAGAAAGAGAATTGATGTGAGTTTTCCAAGTGAGATTAGATGAAAGAGAAAGACCAAGTTGTGCGAAAGAAGCTGAAGTGTGGGGCTTTCAATAAAAATGGCACACTGTAACCTTTATTTTTAACCAATCGTTTTCCCGTCAATCCCAAGACACCTTCTTATGGTGAAGAGCTACGAATTACGTATAACGATTTTCATTATGATTCCATCGTCAAACTTTCCTTAGAAATCGGTCAAGTTTACTTCCTAGAACCAGTCACATCCCGTCTCCTAGTTACTAGCACTATTCTCTTCCAAACTTTTTACACTCCTGCTTGCTCAGCGGCTGAACTTCAGCCTCAAACACTTCATCGCTCAATTTTTCAAATTGTCAGGATCTGAAGCTATTCTCCTCAGAGTTTCACGATCTTCACATTTCTAGAGGGACATTCTCCTAGACTCCGGGGGTATTTTCCCGAAATGTGCACCTCCGCTGACGCCTTTGTTTATCTCCGAAGCTAGAGTGTTTACCAGCATACTTAACTCAAACACTCTAGAGAGGGCTTACTGAAATTCTCACGGAACAATTAGCTCCACTCCTTGGCCAGCCCAGGCAAGATAAACTGTCTACTAGACTGAATTATTTATAAATGTACTATGGCATTCTGGCCCTGCATTTCGAGAAAGGAAGTTAACGGTTCTTAAAAGTTGCTTTCCCAACCCTCGTAGTGCAGTTATCAGTTATACAAACACGGAAGCTGGGTGACGAAGATCTTACGTACGAGATAAAAACAACTTTTCGTCATAAATCATAGAATGCTGACGGAAATTTAGAAATCCTCTAAGACTTTTTATTTTGGAAACAATCCGAGAAATCTCAGTCGCTTTGTCATTACACTGGACAACACAAAAGTCGCTTAGGTAGAGTTCAGCGAGAAGCCACGCACAGAGTAGTAGGGACGCTAGCGTGAAGAGCAGAAACTAGAGGTCGCACATTTTACAGAAGCTCGCAAGTGACGTTTTAAATGGGTGGCTTGTTCTCAAAGAAAGGTTCATACTTCGCTATTTCTTATTTTGCTTTTAAAAGATTTCTCCGCTGCTTCGCCTTTTCATTAGTTCAAAGCGACTATCGTTTACACAAGCTAGGCCCTTTTGTGATTGTCGAGTTTGTATAGGATAGTAGGAATGACAACAAAAGATTCGTTCAAGCGCCGAAATTCCTTGCAAGTTTTTATCATTTCAGGTCGTTCGCTGTTTTATTTTAACTCTTTAGCTTCGAGGTGAACTGTTTTCCGTTGTGATTAGGCCAAAATCGGATGTTCAAGGAAATTGCGTCCTTCAAAAAATTGCGTAATCTTATTGTCCAAGAGATGCAGATTTTTGCTCTACCAGTTATTTTAAACAGCCACTTTTCTGTAATGTTACTTTGTATTTTCTATCAACTGTAAAAGAATCAACTGGAAAGCCTTTTGTCGTAATATTACCAAGGACACTGGAAATTTAGTTAGGCTACTTCCTTCCCACCAAGTTGAAGATCCTGTATGTATATTTTAATCGATAGGAGATCTCCCTCACTTTAGGCTTGGCTTGTCAGTCGGAAGCTTGCTAGGATGTTAAGGAGACATGCAGATGCAAAAGTCTAAGGAGCGTGTCTTCAGAGCAATGGACTGTGTTAGAAAGAAATGGATTATAGGAGGGAAAGTTTTGGGTGGAAGATTGCACATTCCGAAGCTGAAAAGCCAACACCCTGTTACGTTTTCCCGGTTTATATTCCCATGCCTCTTACTGCCCCATGAGAAAGGACAAGTTCTCCTTGTCAAGTGACCCATCATTTGGGAGTATATATCTCTCAGCCTTTTCATACTTGGTGCTGTGGGTGTTGATCCATGTAGTAACCGATATATAGAAAGAGGAATAATCCATTCATATTTCATCTTCTTGTGTCATACCACTAAAGTATAACGCTCCTGTCCTTTGTTACAGCTTCTCTACACCATGATAGTGAGGATTCGGCAGAATACCAATCCCCTGAAGAGGTAGCTGACTACCAAAGACCAAAAAATACAGAATATCAGCCACCTGATACGCATTATCAAGTACCTAAAAGTGCATCTGGGGAGCGACCAAAGTCTTATGTTGGACCTCTTGAGAATAAGCCTTGGTTTCATGGAAGCATCTCTAGGATTGATGCAGAAATGCTTATAGAGAATGATGGTCAGTTTTTGATCAGAGAGAGTGGCAGCTCCAAAGGTCAATACGTTATGTCAGGAATGAAGGACAACCAGCATCGTCATCTTTTGCTTGTGGATCCACAAGGACAAGTAAGCAGTCATGTCATTGTATGGTCTGTGTCATAGTCATCATCCATGGGTCCTCCTTTGCAGCAATATAGGTCCTTTTCTTAGAACAGGGTATGTGTACCCTCTTTCTAGAAAGACTAGAAGCTTCACCCAATTATGCCCTGTTCGAGTTTCACTGCCTAATCCACAAACTCTATCCCACTTACCATCATTCATCGGAAGAACATGCAACTTATGGAACATCTTGCCTTCTTCATTTTCCAATTGATACAACTTTCTCTCTTTCAAATCTAAGATAAATGAATTTGATCTGTGATCTCTCTCCTGTTAGCCTGTCACCTCCTTTCTTACCTTGTTGGCGCTTTGTAAACGCCAACATGGCCTTTCCCCAACACGACTCCCTCAAAAAATACCCTGCCAGTAAGGGCTGACCAGCATTTGTCTGCTCCTGGCCTCTGCTATTCATTTCTTATTCTATTGCTTTTTGCCTACAGTGGTGGTTTAGGGAAAACATGTAATCACAAAGTTTGCATCTATGTACTTTTGTGCTAATCTGCAATCATTTTTTAAGATAGACCCCTTCAACTCAGCACAAGCAGAATTCCGGTTAATATTCTTGTTTATTCTTTGGGGTAGGGGTAGATTTTCATCCTTGTTTAGAAGCCAAATTGCACAAGATGTGATGCAGATGGAAGTTCAAGAAGTAAAAATTTTGTTCAATATACTTAAGTAGACCTCATATTGTATACCTTTTGATACATTTGGTCAGGATCAAGAATTCAGCATTTGCAAAATATTCCATGAGGTATGAATTCACTTGACTCAAGGCATGATGGATAGCGCATTTCTATCTAGTCAGCAGACGTAATAGATGTACAATAGGTAACAGGCCGTGGCACTGCTGAGCACTCAATGGCAGGTTTTTTTAGATACAGTTGACGAGGAACAATCCACTTGAAAAGTAATGTCCTAAATTTTTAGATTTATTAGGATTTATCCAGCTGTACAGAAGGTGGTAGTAGATATTGTTTTTACACTAGTTATTGGTGTAGCCACTTCTGAATGAGAGAAGAGAGTCATCCATTTGTATTTTAATTTCTTCTTCAGATAAGAACTAAAGACAGAACGTTTGCCACAGTTGAGGATCTTATCTCATATCATCAGAACAATAATTTGCCAATCATTTCTGGAGGCAGTGAAGTGCGTATAGTGACACCAGTTTTTACAAAGTCTCAGGGAAATAACAACGCAAGACCAAATCACAGTGACTCATTCAAGATATAAAATATTTGCTATTCCTCTCATATGAAATATTATATTTTCAAGCCTTCCTAGTTAGAAGTCGTGCCTCGGTGAATTTGGTGAAGTGATTTCATCAGCAACACTTTTACCTCGTGTTTGGGTATATTGTAGCATATCACTGTAGCATATTATGTATTTACTACAATAGTTTCTCATGGGTCTGTACTCCCGGGTCTCCATCACTCCTGAGTCCTCTCTACTGCCTTGCTATGAATATATGTACTTAAGAAGTTAATATAATATAACTTTTTGTGTCTAGAGGTATTTAGATATCTAGGGATTGTGCCAAAAAGTATTTACGTCAATGTGGCCCCTCAAAATTGCCTCAAATCAAAGTTTCCATTCAATCCTTTAATGAAACTCAATTTCATGTGATGTAAGATTTACTTGTTAACTGAATGGATTTGTAGAATGCATTTTAGATATAAATAATTTTATGCTCGTATCTTGATTCAAATGCCCGTTAAAGTTAATTCACCCTGACTCAATCTCTTCTGTAATTGCTGGTACCTAGAATGCATGGATCGAGAAGGGCTAAAACTAACTCCATGAAAGAAACGGCAGCGTATCGACAAGGGCAGACCATTTAAACAGCTGCCGACGCAAGGAAAGCTACCAAATCAGATTTTTCATATAATTCCTGATAGAATTTGCGATACTTAGCCGTCCAAAAACAGCCCTGATGCTTATTTGGATATTTCATTGTTTTCCTACCCCCCTCCTCCTTTACTTTCTTTAGTACTTTCTTCATAGTCGGAGCCTAATTTCATAGATATTCGATGGATATTCAAAGATTTGCGGAAACAAATCCTCGTCGCATTCTTCCAACCTTGTCACTGCTTTGTATGTTTCCTAATTTCCCTATGCACTGCCTACGTAATTAGAAAGCTCTAAATCCAACATGTCTGATAGTAACTCAGATTTTGATGTAAACGGGTGTCCCGCTATCCATTCCCAATGCTGATTGTATTATGGTTGTAGATTTTGATTCACAATCGGCGTAGCTCTTTATTTCTAGTAGGTGCATCGAGAGATGCGAGAAGCACATTTTTCTCGTACTAATATCATCTCTCCACCACGTCAAAATATTTTATGCATTTAAATTTGTTTATATTTTAATGAAGATTTTTGTTGATGGACAAAGCAATCAAAACATGGACCTCGGTATTCTCTTTCTTGCCCTCTTTATAGAACTCTTTTTGTTGTAGCAAAGTTTCCTTGGAGAGGGGCACGTAGCGCGTCTAATTCAAACAGGCACATAATCAATCCGTATTTCAGCCCCCTTCCCTTTATTTAAATGTCGTCTTACCCTGCAAAACCTTGTTTTTCTGTGCCAGCTAATAACAGTCTGTTAGAAGAAAGGGCTTTGTAACTTATGAGGAGATTAAGATGGCTGCTAGGATTAGTTTTTCGCCATTTCAGTCTCAGGAGAGATTTATGACCAATGTATCGTATAGCGGACGTGATCTTGTAATTTCGAAAGTGATCTCAATTAACTTCAGCTATGCACTTGATTATTGATTCGCCATATGCTGATTGAGATCACGTGTTGTTTTCATCATGAGAAATGTCTCTTTTTTTCTCTTTGATTTCCTAGACCCTCTGGCTTGCAGCTTTCAGAATTATTCACTTTGGCAATGTAATGAGACACTAATTGCTTGTCGCTTAACCATGAAACATGTCAATTATTGCATTTGTGTAGCTGCTCAACCCGGTAACAGTGGAAGGCTTTTTATTCAATCCGTTTGGGCAAACCTTGACTCCTTCATAGCTTCATATTCGAAATATTTTAGTTACTCGCTGAGGATAGGGCAGAGGTCACCGATATTTTGTATAGTCTGGTTGGCAATGAAGTATTTTATTTGACAACATCTTCAACAAAGCAGTGACATCAAGGGATACAGGACGCATTTTTTCATTTAAGGTGAAAACTTTCTGATGATTTCAGTAAAGAATAAAATAGGAAATCGCAATCAATCGAAGAAATGAAATTTCAGAAGTAAGACGTCTTATGATAAGAGGGCAAAGATTTTCTGTCATACGCTTTTGACACCCACTCCAAAACTTGGTTACCAAAAACGGCTCCGGCCGTCCATGACCATCGTCTTATAACATGCCATGTCAATCTAGCCTCGATCACAATCTTCACGAGTTGGAACCAAAAATGGCGGCCAATGTTCAGGGGAAGATGAAGCTGCTATCAAAAGCAAACGGCTTGCTCAGCAGATTGGTAAAGCCTAGTCTACAAGTCAGAAAATTTTCAGAAGCCATGAAAGAATATGATATGCATGATATCTCAACAGGGTCAGAAATGCCTTTGATGTTTCCACCGCAAGTAATTAAAAAGGGGTTTGGTGTTCATCAGAGCCCGCGTGTTTTTGCACTTAATCCACACGAGAAGATGATATGGCTCACGAAGACGTATTTGACAACCGGAATGCCGGATGAACTGAAAGATGTTGAGAGAAATAGCCAAGCCGTGGAACTAATTAGAGACTATTTTCACCAAATATTTGCATTCCAAAGAAGCGTCCCAAAGACCAGCCGGACATTTCACGAGGAGGAACTTTCCCTTGGACTTTTGCAACAAATGCTGCAAGTTGCGTTCATGACTGGTCCACCCAAAAATCAGGATTTGTTCGTGCACAGGAAACCGTTTATTGAATCAAATTGGTTTAGAAATTTCACCTTTTTCAATGCGAAGTACCAACCCTCACTGGTAATTAGGACCAGTGAACAGTTGCAGCCATTGAAATCTACATTTCCATTACCGTTAGGTCTGTTCAGTCACTTTCTCTTGATAATCAGATGTAAAACATTCAGTGCTCTGTAGTTCTTGGCGTTTGAACTCTGATTTAATGATAGCTTGATGGCAAAGGTGCTTGCATGCAGAATAGAGATCTGATGGTTTTCTGGTTAGTCTTTTGGACCCCACCAAGGGATTGACCTTCACTTGAAGTAAAAGTAGTTTTCATTACTTTGTGTTTGAAGAGTTGAGAATCACAGAGTGCTCCTACATCAAGAGAAAGGACCAGGACACTGCTGGATGGGCATAGTTTACAGTGTCCTAGAAAGCTACCTTTGGGTGCTAAGTTGTTACTACCAACATTGCAAAGCGACATAATAGATTAATTTTTTATATTCTCTCCTTTTGGTTATCCTTGTGGGAAAACAAACAACCTTGCATTTAGACTCTGCATGCTTACCACTGAACTCTGGTAACATTCTTAAAAAGTCAAAATCATCCAATTCTGATAAATATTATTGTCTTTAAAGTTCACTCGGTGAGAGTTTAAAGTGCCTTTTATATCATATGCATTGTCACTTTTAATGGCATTTCAGCACAAGTGGGTAGATAAGTTTCCAGAACTTTTCATAGCTGTCACTAATTGATGATGAGACTACTTGTGAGTCGTTGATGGATTCTCATATCAAATTATCATAACATTTTTTTTGCATTTGAATTTATCAACCTCGCTAGGTATCCAACGCCACGTCTAGAAAAGGACCGTCTAACCGCGAGAGTGGTGTGGGGGCAAGAGACTAGAAGGACAGCCCACAACGCACTGAATGGACAACATCTGTACGGTCACAAGGTTGACAAAGCAGGGCTCTCTGCAAGCTAATCAGGACAGGAGCAGTTGGAGATGTTGCATCAATGCCATGAATAGCCTCCCAGACTAAATTACAGATGAAGACGTTAATTTCTTTTGCGGCATAAATCTTTATTGGTATATGTGTGTGTTTATTGTTTTAACACATATGTTCTTTTCGTGCATTAATTGTTTTGCTTTTATTTTACAGAGGAGTTTCCTGCCTCAATGCCAGGCCCTTTCACAACCTATGAACTTGGGGCATATGAAAGGAGCATTATCAAGCTGAAAAGTAACACAGGTGTACACCATACTAAATATTTCAAGAACCGACACATACACACTGTGTTACAAGTTGATACAAACATGAAAGATGAAGGCTTCTTCCAATCATGTGGTCTGATGACAGCGTTTACCAATCTCTTGACAATCGCCCAAGATCATGGTAATCACTTGGGAACACCATTGAAAACGCCCTTGAACTGTAACTGTATTGTAACAAATGGCACTTCTATGCTTCTCATGGTTTACCAGCTTAACACTACCCAACTTAATGATGACAGGGGACTGTGGAACAGAGCCTGGTGCTCACCTCTGATGCCACTTTACGTGCATAAGGAGGGACTCCCAACAAGGAGACAGTTCTTTGAAATAACAGACACAGATAGGCTGGAGAATTTCAACGAAGATGCCGTAGCTTTGTTTTTGAAACTTCTCAGCAGATAAGTACTTTAAAGTACAAAATTAGTCAATGTCATGTTTGTATTTGCATCACAAAAGTGTGATAAAGTTTTACCGTTAAGATAAACCACTTTGTATCCAGAAAAAATTGTTTTCAGTGAATGAAAGACTGAGGCATTAGAACATCAAGCAGAGAGTTATTTAGGTGCGGGGAAGTTCATTGGTGGGGCACTTGGTCAAATATCTTATGGTCAATAACCTGAGGCCCCACACCAAGCTTAGCTCCGCTGAGAGGGGAGAGAGCTGCTAACTTGTTTTAGTGTCTAGTTTGGGAGTCATGAGGTGAAGTGACATCAAGAAGAAGGACTAGGATACTGTTAAATAACTCAGTGTCTTAGAATTTGCCTTTGGATGCAGAACTTCTTTTTTTCAAATGTTTATCATATATATATATTTTTTATTTTCTTGCATTTAGCTTTCATTATTGTATGATTTATTGTTCAATTTAATCTGATTTACTGTTTCTGCTATTATCGCAGTGGTGTAATGGTGAACCATGCGAACTCAAAACACAGGGGTTGTCAGTTGGATTCCTCAATATGTCACGGCAAAAAAACGCCATTGGTGAGGAAGGCAACGAGAAACCACCTCATAAAACCCATTCCCCTAGAAAGAACTCAGAGCCCTGTCTTGGAATCGAGTGTGCAACGCAGTTATTAAGACATTTGTAATTTGTGTTTTTGTTGGAGGATCCCTTGAAAGCCAGCTTATGCTGCAGGGCAGCCCTCCTTAAAAGAAAGATATAAATCAGGAAATAAATAGATTTGCTAGGTAGAAGCTTAAAGCAAAGAATCAAAAGGGATTCTTGGATTTCTAAGCCAAGGTACCAGTAGCTAATATATCAGTGATTCAAGGGTGCACCAAGAAAGGAAATAACTAAACAATGGGGGGCGAATGCATGAAGAAATTATCGTGTTTTAGAATGAATTGAGAAGCAAAGTGCAATTAACAATGAATTAGCTTTTAACTTTATTTGATTCTATCTGCCTGCTTTTAAGGTTTTGCTAGGCATCCCACCATCGATTCTTGAAGTTTCGAGATCCCTTCCTTCGGATCGAGGGATGAAAGGTTGTTGCAATTTGCACTGTTCCAGTGGCAGCCCCACGTGTCGTGTCACGTGTCGTCCGAAGTTGAGCTGCACGCCGCAACATTAGGACCAACCATCCATTCTCCTCTCCTTCGTCGTGTGCCATTACTATTTCAGTCCCTGTGTGACAGGTATCTACCAGCCATTTTGACAGTAGAAATGCCCTGATATTGAACTGCAAGGTCCTTATAGATTTGACCGTCATTTGTCGTGGAATGGTGGAAGCATCATTAGCACCGACAAGCTGCTCCATCGCAAGGGCATGACGCGGAGGCTTTGCCATGCCCCCAATCATCAAGAATCAAAGTCTTTGATAAAATGATCGAATGGTCAGACCAAGTGATCAAGTCAGTATTTATCATTTCCTGGCGCTAGGAAGATGTCAAATGCTCCTTATGAGCTTAATCGTTACAATCTTTGAAATTGTGGTGTCCCAACATGCGAGAGTGGGAACCCATCCATTCGTTGAAGAATTGATCGACCAAGCCAAGGTTGCGACGAAATTTAAGCGGATGATTCTGGTCAATCGGTTTAAATCTCAGACAAATGGCTAATTTTTGTAACCAGTTGGCTTCTTATCGTGGCTTTTTTAAAGATAAGCTCAATAACCTCTTGAGACTGGCGAGGAGATGTGGGGTTGCGCACCACACGCCTTCACAGCGGGAAATTGCAACACAGTTGCGTTTCGCCCCAAGCATCGTTGCGATACTACAGTCAGGGCTGCACTAAGCACAGTTCTCATCGGACACGTGCCCAGGAGCCCACAAGTGGTTAGGGGCCTTATTTTTTCTGGCGAATTTTTTAAAATCGCTGTGAAAATGACAGTTAGATAACGTCCGTCTGTGTTGCATAGGGAACCAAACAAAAACCAGCTAGTCCGTTGCCAGCTTCACGGTTGATACGTTTGCATGTGGACGAAGAAATTGGCTGATTTATCTCTTTGTATAGTATAATTTCAGCTCACAAACAATCCCAGTACATGTGTACATGGGAGGGGCCCATAACTCCAGGGGCCCCGAGGTAATGAGGCCCTCGCTACAGTTGCCAAGTAATTTCATTTTAGATCATAAATGCCTTTGGAGCTGTCGACTATCGATATCAACAAGGGAGCGTAGCCCCTCTTCGATTGCTCTAGGCTGTGGGATTTCTTTTTGCAGAATTTGGGCGCCACGCATCCCGTTCAACAATTTCAGAAGCCACGAGGGAAGACAGCCGCCTGCATGTAGAAATCTGGAAGCGAGGTCATGAGAAGATGACACCGTTATGAGTGGCCCCGTTTAGGATGGCCCCGACACTTAATCGGACAAAATCTTGCTTGAAATGACTAGAGCCGTTAAATTTGGCTTTACTTGGACAGGGACTTGTGAGGGGTCCATAGTTTTAACCCTAAGAATCATGGAACACATGAATCAAGCAGCACGGACCGCTATGAGCAAAATTTCTCGTGAAAATTTGCATTCAGAGGCCCAATTAGGGCTTTAAGCTTCAATGGACCCTGTTTTGTTTTTGTAAAATCAAGCTGAAAGTAAAAGCCAATGGGATTAATGCTCCCTCATTCTACTTAATTTAGAAGACAGTTTACGTGTTTCTTTCATCCTTTTTGACGTAAGAAGTCTTATTTTTAATGTTTGTCCATAATTTCCGATTGTATTTCCTGTTTTCTTTGCATGAAGCTCTTTCTTGCTTTATGCCGAGTTTTTCTGCAATGCGACGTGAATATCCATCAGCCACAAATTGGATTTTACGAAATGCTTAGGAAATCGCAGATCAATGCATTGTATCTGTTCCCTATTAGAATCACCATTTTCGCAACGCTGCTTTGCTAAACTAGCTCAAACAGAAACTAGCGTCTTTCCCCTCAACAGGAAATGCCACATGTACAACAGAACCATGCTAGCAAAACTTTTAGCTCGCCGGTGCATTGCAAGGTCAATTGATGGAAAAAGCGAAGTTTTGTAGAAGGAATTCTGCAATTAAATTTTTCCTTTAAGCATTGCGAATAGTTGATTTTGATTACCACTTAGCTCTTGTGTGTACGTAATTCTCTCTCTCTCTCTCTCTCTCTCTCTCTCTCTCTCTCTCTCTCTCTCTCTCTCTCTCTCTCTCTCTCTCTCTCTCTCTCTCTCTCTCTCTCTCTCTCTCTCTCTCTCTCTCTCTCTCTCTCTCTCTCTCTCTCTCTCTCTCAGGGTCTCTCTCTCTCTCTCAGGGTCTCTTTCTCTCTCAGGGTCTCTCTCTCTCTCTCTCTCTCTCTCTCTCTCTCTCTCTCTCTCTCTAAGATCCTTCTCTCTCTAAGGCCCCTCTCTCTCTAAGACTTCTCTCTCTCTCTAAGACTTCTCTCTCTCTAAGACTTCTCTCTCTTAGATTCTCATCAATACTTTATTGATTACCACACTGTTTAACGCAATCGGTGTTTAACACACTGTTTCGGTGCAGAACAGCAATCAGTTGAGTAGAAAAGATGCTCTCATATACAATATTAAATGTGTTGTGACGACAAAGACGTTCATCGATAGGATTATGCTTTGCAACTCGAGGCTGCATGGGGCAATTGGAAGTCATCCCAGAATATATTTTTTTCCATGAAGAAGTCTGGGAGCCTTGTTTCTTGTTTCTACATCGCTAGGAATCTTGCACGCTATGCAGTTCAGCGCTCTATACAGAGACGCGACGGAGGTGCGCATCGCACACGTTGGCAGTTTTGTTAAGAGAATTATTTTAGATGCATTGTATTGTCATAACTCAGCGGCACAAACGGTTATTCTACGTATTTTAGAAACTCGAGTCATGCTATTATATCTTGAGCCAATTTTCAACCCAAACATGTTGCGTAGCACAAAAAATATCAATCGTTTCTGTGTTTTGTTAAACACTGTAGCATGACCTCCCCAACAAAACCGAAAAAACTGAAAACATTGTCTGTTGGACGAAACTCGGCGTGTTTCTCGCGTCAATCAATCACGAACGCTTTTGTTCAATATAGATGGACTTTCCCACCGTCGGGCGAGAAGAACTGAATGTTATACAACTTATGATTACATTACGAAAACCAACTGCCGAGATTTACAGGTCTGATAGGAAATGCTCCGAAAAAGTTCAACATTCCGACACTTTGGTGCGGAGACAGGTGTATCCCAAATGTTTCCAAAGTAAACTTCTAGAACAGCGACTTCTGCTTCTCTATCGGTTCATGAGGGAAACATGAACCAAAGGCGAGGAGGGAAAGTGCACTGGTTCTGCTAGGGGAAGATGTAATTCAAGAATATATAAAAAAAATTAAATATATATACATATATTTATATATCTCTACGGTATATCTCTATATAAATATATTATCAATATATGTTATAAACATGTATATATTTGTTAAATTATTAGGTTAACTAACCTGAGACATTCAGTACAATATATGATGCATAAGTCGCATCTCTTTCACAGTGTCTGACATCCACGGCATGGCGATAGAGTGGCGAGGGAGTCAGTTTGCCTAGTCAGTGCAGCTGCTAACAGGGTTCACCAGCGGAAAAGCCTCCGTTCATGAACCCTTTCAGCCGTGCTCTAGCAGCTATGTCAATCACCCCTTTCTCTGGGGCTGCATGTCCCTTATCAAATACTTCTATTGCTCGTTAAAGTGAAAGTGATAGAGAACCCATTTGCTCCATGCATTGAGCCTGCAAAGAGAACGACGTCTGATCTATCTCGTGTGCTACTCGATCCGTCGCTTTCGCTATATCTGGATGTTACAGGGGAGCCTTTGTGACCCTACTCAAAAATCAATGGAGTTCATTCAAAGCACTCAAGGGTGCACGGTTTATTGTGCCTTGTGGGCAGAATCAAACTTTTCTATGCGTCTAAGATTCACCACTTAACACTCATTTTTACGGCTGCACAAAGATCAGAATCGGCTCAAATTGCTGCTTTTTCCACAGTCCGAAAGGCTCATCTCATGGTGTGTGATCACTTGAATGCAAAAATAAACTGACCGCGCTTCTACTTCCGGGCTTTTATATCATCACAGTTTATCAAAGGGAGCCTTCCCGCCAGTTCGAAACCGCGAGGGCAGAAGCGGTCGAGTACAGCATAGTGGACTGTAGTAAACGTCTTGCGTTTCGGCTCCGTTCTTGGAAAACCGTAGCACTACCAACGCCGGTCGCTGCTCATTCAGATATTGATTTTGCTGAGCTGATAGCAAGGTTTTTGCTGATTGTTTCGAGTGGATGAATTCATAGTCAAAGTATGGTCACAGGTTCGTTGACAGAGAATTAAAACGACTTTGTTTTCCCGCGAGCAAGAGTGTTCTACCATGCAGTCGTGCCATCTGAAGTCTGCAGTGTTTATTCTAACAATAATGGTCACTGTGCAAAACATCGCCAGCGTGCCCTCTGGGAAGATTGTCACATCTCACAAAGGAAATTACGGAGAGGCAAATCTCAATGGAGATACCGCTGAGGACAGATTTGAGTGTGTAGCGTCATTACCAACGTTAGATTGCAGTGGGGTATTGCTCGCCCAAAGATGGCTTCTGACTTTGAGTGAATGTGCAAAGAATTTCTCAAATATTAAAACGAAGATCTTGTGCAAGGAAGGGCACAAATTTTCCTTGAACGTTATTAATTCGGTTTCTAGGGGACATTTCTCTCTTCTGTATTTAGAGAGAGTGCCTGCGCTCGCTCGCACATTTAATTTAGAGTTGCCGCAGAATCCGGACGACGTCAAAAGAAGCCAACAGGACGGGATCGTTTCAATTATGAGAAAGCAAACAAACGATATAATCGCAGAGCCAGTGTTTGTCGACAAGTGCCCTTTGAAAGACGGATATAATGTTAACGAGGGGCTATGTTTGGCTTCGAAAGGCAAAAAGTCATTCGCGACACGTGAATTTGATACAGGATTGCCAATAACCGTAACCGAAGGCAACGGTGCGAGAATTGTCGTCGCTCTTTTAGAAAAAGCTAGTCGTAGCACTCACCGAGAAAGACGAGAATTGAGCGAAGATTCCGTAATTGGAAGACCGCTCACCACTTCTGTTGTAAAATGGATACGAAAAGTCCGTTCCGTCGATGGTAAGTTTTCTCCGTATTGTCTGATGTAATCAATTAATTTCAGACTATTAATTTTTAGACTACTAATTGCTAAACTATTTATTGTTCAAATTTTAATTGTCAAGCTATTAATTGTTAAACTATTAATTTTTAGACCATTAATTTTCAGACTTAATTTCTAGACTACTAATTGCTAAACTATTTATTGTTAAACTTTTACTTGTTAAACTATTAATTTTTAGACCATTAATTTTCAGACTATTAATCTTTAGACTACTAATTGCTAAGCTATTTATTGTTCAACTTTTAATTGTTAAACTATTAATTGTTAAGCTGTTAATTTTTTAGACTATTAATACGAATCTTGTTGGGTCGTTGCTCATTAGGAAGCGAGCCCTTTTGCTGCCCGGACCCTCGTCAACCCGAAGTGTCGTGCATTAAGTTTTAAACTATTTCACTTAACGTTACTATCCAACGACGTAAAGTTCCTTGATCCGTCTTAGCAGAAGTTTCCACTTCGGACAAAGTCAAACTGTTAAAAATTTAGTTATCATCATCAATCATTGTCCTTGCGTTTGAATTTGGAAGGAAGCAAGAAGCTATCGTAGATGCGATAGGGACAGGTGGATTTCCATGATGCGGCAAATCCTGATGTTGCGATGGGGTAACACCCACCCACCGGTCACGTGTGAACGTCTTCGCTAATTACTTCAGCTTAATGGGAACTAGATTCGTCAAGATTCTACCACGAGGTACACCCCCCGGTTGTGAGTGCATTTAAAGCTTGCGATTTATCATTGCTAAAACGGGGGGTGAAGTGCGGTGATGAACTGGCCGCCCAACCTCGCGATGCCGTGACTCAGGATGGCACTGCCCTACGAAGACGCTTTCTGACCCTAGTTTTGAACAAGGGACCAAGCTTTCTTTTACAGAAAGCATCAAAGGGAGGTCTTTATTAGCCAATTTTTCTGGTCTCGTTTGCCAGTCGCCCTGTGTAATTAAAAACTTCTCCATATCAGCTTATCAGTGTACAGTGTCTGTTGGATTCATCCTTGATAATGCTCCACAATACACTCATGCCGGCATCTGCTCTACGGCTAACTAGAACACTTGTCTTTACGTGCAAACTTAAATATATTATTGCATCTCACGCTACAAGGGTAGAGTTGAAATGCCGTTTCCCGAGCAGCATTCTCAGCTAATGCATCTCAGTTTAAACATTTTTCTGCAACTGCTTATCTATTTGCCACTCAAACCATTCAACAGCTTTCCTAACACCCGCACAGTCTGACCGCTTCCAAGACTCTATTCTGAGACCAGTAATTTGCTGTTGCCCCATCGCTAAATCCCACGAAGTGGCCGCGGGAAAGGGAGATAATCTCGTTTCTTCAAGAACATTGCTTCTCACCCGCAAGGGATTTGCAGTAATTTTGTTCATGGATCGCGCATTGATGCTCTGCCTCGTATGCATTTTTTCAAAGTTTCGTGCCCAAACGATTCCATGATTCGTTTTTGAATGATCGATAGATCGATTGATTAGTTTGGTAACTAGTATCTGAATTTAATAGCATGGGTTAATGGTACATTCTCTTGTACATTGATTGGTGACTGATTAAATCATTTAGTAATTGAGTGACAGATTAGCCAGTTGATTGATTGATTGATTGAGTGAGTGATTGAGTGATTGGTTGATGGCAGGATTAGCTTAAAGAGATCGTTGCCCTTGTAATTACAGAGTTCCTGATCATAAGGAGCGTCACAAGCCACACAGCTCGTGACAATCTTTTTGATAATTCTAAAGACACGATGCGTAATCTCCATACGCAATGCATTGTGCTACTTGGTACGAAAATTTCTCTAAAACTGATGAAAAACACCGACTTTGTTGTTCCAGATATAGGAACAGTATAAGCTTTGGTCACCTGGATTGAGTGATAATCTTTTCGATTGCCAAATAGAATGCATTAAAAGATACTAGTCGCGATGTTATGCCACTCCTTCGCTCTTGACCTTCGACCAAGTTTCCATGATTGAGGATGTGCTATTCTTCTGATAACCGGGACCACTAGGTGTTTTGCAAAGCTTGGCCCATTGAAACCTATAAGAATGTCATCGATTTGTTAAGAACATAGGCTGGACCTAGATACTTTGTGAATCCATTGTTGAAAAGGCGGTTCCTCTCAATTCTCACTCATGCAATAGAGTTATCCCATTTCAATTGTAGCCAGCCCAAAGATTTGTCACGTCAGATTCGATTCAGACTTTATGTTATTAATTGGTTTTATAACAAAAGGGCGAGCTTTGTAGTCATGGGCCTACATCAATTCGTTTCAAAGAGATACTGTATCCAGCATCTCATATAAGGCAAAAGTAGCCACACAAAGTTGCTCGTAGATGGTCAGTTTTCCACCGGGAGGTGCCCCCTTTGACAAACCTGCCGTGCTTATTAAAGCATGGGGTTGTTCGTATAGTGTTAGGAGCACGTGTCTTCGATGCTGAAGGTCTCGGGTTCGAGTCACCCCCGTTTCTAAATGGTCTCTATCTGTCCACACACCAGTAGTTGCCTACCTGGTGTAGACCTGGGGGTAAAGTGCGGGGGAGACAGCAACTGACTAACCTACCTGTCGATATCGTGTCTCGGGATAATACCTCTCTGGCAAAATGATCTCCGACGCCCTTATCGAATAAGAGACTTTTTTACTTAACTCTGAAGTGTTGGCAGGCGCAGAAGAGAGCTGGTACCGTTGTTTCTTCAATCTGTTCTGTAGCGGAGTGTTAGGTTTTGACATACGGGCAGGTTGATAATGGCTTTTCGACTTAAGAACGTGGAACCCTGTTTAAAGGCCTCTGTTAAACAGGGGAACAATATGTACTACTCATAAAGTTCTCGGTGTGACGAAAGCCATCAGTGATACGAATCAAGAATTCTACCACTAGGCCACTGATGCAATGCATACGAAGGGAATCTATAGAACCGCTCTTTGGTGTTTGCTTCATTAGTGAGTCGGATCAAATGAGTGTTTTTAGAAAACATAGATAACAGAGATATGTTGAAAAATTTCAAAACTATTGGTCAAAGATTTCGATATAGAATGCCATTTATTTTAAGTATTCAAACTAGTGTGCTAGCTAAGAAGCAAATTTCTTATCGTCAGTAATAATCTGCCTTACAGCGAAAATAACGGACAGTTTTCATTCAAAATCCGATTAAAATACCACTTCAAGCATATCTGATAAATATGATGATAATGATAATGATATCAATAATGACAGTAGTATCGATTTATTGGATGAAAACCAAAGTAACACATTTCACTACCCAATCCACAAACTCTAACGCAAATCATCACTCGTGCCGCGAACAGCAAATCTACTGATCACCTAGCTTGCTTCTTCTTTTTGCTAGAATCCTGCAACTTGTCTTCTTTCTACTCCAGAATCAAAAGCTTGATCTTATCTTCCTTTTACACAGTAATGAATGATAATAATAATGACAATGATAAGGTAGTTATATTGCGCCATGTATCCAAATGGCTCAAAGCACTAGCCTTTGTCTTTTTCCCTTTGTCTAGTCTTTGTAAAGGCCGTCAGGGTGTTTCCTTAACATAACAAAATAAAAATTTTTAGTGGGTTATGTTTAGGAAAGGCCATGGCGGCCTATACAAAAACAATGGAAGAAGGAAGAAAGCGAAAGGCTAAGAGGAGAGGTAGACAGGATCAAGTTTATTGATTTTGGAATTTTGGTGAGTTCCATTGGAGAAAGGCCATGGCGGCCTATACAAACCCTCGAACAAGGGAAGAAAGAAGAAAGCGAAAGGCTAAGAGGAGAGAGAGAGATCAGATCAAGTTAATTGATCTTAGATTTGAAAGATTGCAAGTTGTAAGATTCAGGAAAGCAAGAAGAGCATGATGTCCCATAAGTCGCATGTTCTTGGGATGAATGACGATTTTGGGATAGGGTTCGTGGATTAGGCAGTGAGACTTGGAAAGGGTGTGAATGAGTTGAGCTTCTGGTGGTCCTGACACGCCACAGAGGAACAGGAATAATATCCTCGATCTCCTGAGAGCAAGGCCCGTGAAAGTATCTGTAAAAGATTGAAAGATCTCCAACTAAACGATGATGGGAATAACGGCTTAGCCTTACTACGTTACCAAAGATCACTGGATGTGGTTTGCTATGGTGGGAAAATTTGACCAGGGTATAAGTTGATTCCTGAGAAGGAAGACGACGTTGATGATTTACAGCTAGCAAGGAGACAGCTTTAAACGCATTTAATGCCACTTATTGCTTGTCTGTGCTTGTGATTCTTATTCAAAATGCCGTGTCCCCCTTACATGCTTCCTAGCTATTCAGCCTCTGCAAGTGTCTCGATTTCTCGACCTTTTTATGAGAATGACCTTTAATAAAGAATCTGAAACATTCCTTCACTAGACCTTTACAGGCACCTCTCCTCTTTAATGCTAATCCAGAGATTCCAAGATAATCGCACCGCTTTATCGTCTCTTGTCAAGGATTCTCTTAAGCCGAGGCAGCGTCGTTCTGCATGGCAAGTCTACACCAACCGCATTCGCTGGTGCCCTTGCGACAGAAGAGTGAAGACACGTGGCGAAGTCGGAAGATTTAAGGGCTATTTCGACGTCGCCAAATTTCAGACCAACGAGAAATTTGCAACAATAGATAGCAGTTGTGAATTGTCTCTTTCTAATAAAGTTTCTTTGTGATTAGACACGAGCCGGAGCTTAAAGCCCATTAAAGGATCCAAAAAATAAGATCAGATGCTTGACAATACGATGTGCGGTTATTTGTCTATTATGTATTACCTATTTGGAGGGGTATGAAGACACTGTAGGCAATCGTCCACACAAAGTTATCATTATCGTCATCATCATCATCATCACCATCATCATCACCATCATCATCATCATCATCATCATCATCCTCATCATCATCATTGTCATCATCATCCTAATCATCATCATCGTCACCATCTTCATCTTCACCACCAATCTTTCATTCAAATACAAATTCAACTACAATAGCAAACTTCTCTAATACGTACCTAGTTTGAGACTGGCAATGCTTGCTTAGGCTAAATCTAAAAACGATTTTGAGCAAAAGATACACTCATATACCACAAGGATTCTCCACAGAACTGTTTGATGCAGTCCCTTGATTATCTGTATCCATTCAAGCTGTTGGCTAGGGATTTATGGCCGAACACCCTTCTTGCTCTTAACCCTTCTCATTTGTCAAGGCTTAGTACCCACGTCATTAGCTTGTGAATTCTACAGGATGGGTTCTCAGTCAATCATCATTTTTCCCAAGATGCTCTTTACACAGCTAAGTTGTTATGGTTAAAATTGTGGTTGGCTAATCGCTTTTTTATACACATTTGCATTATTGTTTGGATTTGCGAGTTCATAATAATTTTTCTGCGGTGTTTGTTTAAAGGTCCATTTTTTTTCTGGCTAATTTCTTTTCTTTAGCCAAAATATGTAGCAATACTTGCAAAACAGAGAAATGTTAAAGGATTTCTATGATAGCAGTATGTATAGTATATATATATATGCGTAAATTCGTAAATCAGATATGGCTGTAGAAATGCCCAGTGCAACCCGATCAATCATGGCAGGATTGATTTCTAAGACGCAGCAAAATGTCACCGGTGGTCTCGATGAATTCAACCTGCATCGAATGATCGCAGCCATATAAAACCTTATCTCTCGCAACATTTATAACACGCGTAGCACAGTTAGAGAGTTATGAAGGACTTAGTTTATCTGGGCAGTGCATGCGCTAGCAGGGTTTGCTATGTGCTAGAACCCTGTGCTTACGGTCCGATTGAAGGTAGCACCGTGCACGTTTTTCTCTTCACCGTCCGTGTGCCCACGCAGCGGTAGATAGGTATCTGGCGTACAGCTGGGGATAGAGTGTGGCGAGAGAAGAGGTGACCATCCTATCTCACAGCGTCGTGGCTCTAAGTGCTACCTCTATTGTGATTTGCTCTCCGACTTTCGTTTCGAGTATGGGACTCAACCTTATTTTGCTATCTCCCATAATCATCTACCCTTATTAGAATTCGCAAGGAAGACTAATAAAAGATGTGCTGTTTGGAACAGTTCCGGGACACAGAGAGGATTAAGACTAAAAGTTAGACTTTGTGACAGCGTGAAGAAAAGCAGACACAGCGATGGGAAAACTTAACAGAATGGCACAAGACCGGGTTCCTTTGAGAGGTTTCATGAAGAAGTGCCATAGAGGGTCAGAAATGGTCAACCTGTATAGAAGAGAGAGAGAGAGAGAGAGAGAGAGAGAGAGAGAGAGAGAGAGAGAGAGAGAGAGAGAGAGAGAGAGATGCTAGAGAGAGAGAGAGAGAGAGAGAGAGAGAGAGAGAGAGAGAGAGAGAGAGAGAGATGCTAGAGAGAGAGATGCTAGAGAGAGAGATGCTAGAGAGAGAGAGAGAGAGAGAGAGAGAGAGAGAGAGAGAGAGAGAGAGAGAGAGAGAGAGAGAGAGAGATATCTTAGAGAGGGAATACTGGTGGCGATGTACTTTCCCTGAATGGGTGTAACAATGGGCCGGAGGTGAGGGGATCTGAGTCACATGAATAAAAGCCATTCAAATTTAATGAAGCATCTCTCAGAGAAAGAAAATATGGATATCACATTGCTTGGTGAAGTACAGAGAGTAACAAAACGCAGAATTAAAACGACGAGAAACACGCCCACGTTTCCGAGAATGTTTTATGACATGTTCATTACAAATGCAGACGTTTCTGACCCACTTCGAGACCCATCATCAGTGTGGAAAATAGAGATGGTTAGGGGTTAATATTGGAAACCAGAGATAAACATAATCAACAACAGGAAAACCCAAGCAGAAAAACAAGGGAGAAAGGAGAGTCACTAATTGAAATGCAGCCAAAAAGTGGGACAAAGGTAAGAGGAAAAATCAATGGTGTGGTAAGGAGAAAGTTGAAAAAAGCGTGAGTGAGCAGAATTTTCTCCTTACCACACCATTGATTTTTCCTCTTACCTTTGTCCCACTTTTTGGCTGCATTTCAATTAGTGACTCTCCTTTCTCCCTTGTTTTTCTGCTTGGGTTTTCCTGTTGTTGATTATGTTTATCTCTGGTTTCCAATATTAACCCCTAACCATCTCTATTTTCCACACTGATGATGGGTCTCGAAGTGGGTCAGAAACGTCTGCATTTGTAATGAACATGTCATAAAACATTCTCGGAAACGTGGGCGTGTTTCTCGTCGTTATAATGCTGCGTATTGTGACAAAGCTACGATTCCCAAGAAATGAAAGCGCAGCAATTAACACAAAGCCTACGTTTTAATACCACTTTTCTCTCGAGGTCGCCACACATATCCAAACACAGCTGCTGCTTTGTTAATAACATCATTGAGACAGGGCTGATGTTTTACAAACTCTTTCGTCAGACGTCTGCAACTGTTTCGTTTCTATAAATGTTCCCCGAAGTTATGCCTTGCGGGAGCCTCACCACAAAAAACTAGATTCCTTAATTCAGTCAATATTCAATTCTTCTTATGATCAAAATCCGCCCTCGGTAACAACCAAAAGGCGTGCATAACATTGCGCTCAGCAGTAAGCTAACTTGCATGGAATAGAGAAATTCTTTTGGCGAAGAGCATCATAGCACCATTGGATTATCACGACCCATTCATTATCATCATCATTGTAATCATCATAATCACAATCTTCATCACCATCATCATTATCATCATCTTCAATCATCATCATCATCACCATCATCATTGCCATCATCTTCAATCTTCATCGTCATCATCATTACCATCATTACCATCATTACCATCATCTTCATCACCATCATCATCATTATCATCATCACGATGTCAGTCATAATCATTATCACCAATGAGTTCCATTTGCAATTTCCCTATTAATATTCTTTAAAGGAGTCGCATTCAGCTGATTTCTATTCTCTTTCAGATGACCCTGCGTGTGCTCAGAGCGGACATAAGATACTGGACGGTTTTCAAAGGCAGGTATCATCTGCATACCTTGGGCCCTCACTATTCGGAAAGACTCTTTGCGATGGATACATCCAAGAAGACTGGTACCGATTTGAGATCAACGGAGAGCCTGTGGAAGCAGCGAACAAGTGTCCGCAGGTTTTCTCATGTGGAACGAAAGACCCGGTTTGGCTACTGATGCAAAATAGACCCGAAATCGGTACGTCTTGAGTTCTCTTAACAAAACTCTTAAAGTTAGTGCTAAACAGCAAAAATGACTTAAGGGGAACATCCGCATTGACTTACGGACTGAATGGCATTGGTTTTACTCCGACCTTACAGTAAAATTGTTGTAGAGTTCACTACGTTTTAGAACATCGCTCTCGAAGGATTTCCCTACAACGATGAATTAGCCATCATGAATTCCAGTTGTAGGATTTGGTGCTTACTTTGAGAGAAATGATTAGCTAGCCTGCTCTCCTAGGGGCCTTGTCACCCAGCAAAAGACGCTGTAGTGACACATGAGGTATGACCGATTCTATTTCGAACACGCAAAGCCTACAGTGCGTGCTCTGAAATCCACCTTTGAATGGTAGGCTAAGTCGTAATTCAATTTGTGTCGAGAGCATTTCAATTGATTACTAGATCCAACGGTTTCAAAAGCCAAATAAGATGTGCAAAGTAGATTCTGTACTCTCAGTGAGTTGATTTTGCAAATCCGATGACTTCAATGGCGGAAGGATTACGGAGCGTGCATGAAAAAATCCATTGAGAAAGATAAATATTTAAATACGATAATGTCATGAGACTCTTGTTCGCTCAGTTGATGGAAGATGAATGAATAAATGAACTCTTATGAGTGGAAATACGAAAGAGGCGAAGGAGAAAGCAGAAAATGAATGAAAAGGTGAATGAATCAATGAAGAAAGGAACGAAGAGTTAAAACGATGTTTGCATAAATTATTAATAAAACAGAAAGTAATGGAAAGAAATGATGAGAGCGTGTACCACCGGAGAGAAGAGTGGATCTTTGAATCAATGAAAACGTGAATTAGTTAATGTATAAAGCAGCAAGAAATATGTCAGTAAATACTATGCAAATGAAATGATACATCTATTATCAATTTATAACTGATGCAGTTAATTGTAGGTGAGCAAATTGTTACTGATGGCTGCAAGACGATCGAATTTCAAGGCAAGACGATTTGCTGTGCTTGGAAGCTGGAAGTTGTGGTGAAAAATTGCGGGGAATTCCTGGTTTATCGCTTAGGGCCAACTGGATTTTGCCCGTCAGCTTATTGCGTTAAAGGCAAGTGATTCGCTTCGTTTTTCTTCGACGCCTCTAATACAACCAATTTGTTCTCGCTAGATGAGTTCCTCTCTGACAAAGGGATTTCGTTCGACGATCTCCTGTTACAGCCTGTCAAGAAATGACTGAAAAGGAATAATCTCCACTTTGTTTAATGTTGAAAATCCACTCAGAAAGCAGCTTGATTTGCTTGTATTCATTTGACTGGTCGCCATTTGCTGACTAGATTGAATTGGAATCCTTTTAGATAATGCTTATTCTCTTATTTCAGATGAAATCATTAAGTGTTTTTCTTCAGTGACAGATGAATGCTCCAACTGAAACCCCTTTAAATTTTCGGTATTAATGAAATAATAGGGATTCTGTACAACCTTTTTCATCAGGCATAAATGAATGAATCAATCAATGAATGAATGGATGAATGGATGAATGAATGGATGAATGAATCAGTACAAATTTAGCTCCTGTAATTCTCTACACATTGGATATTTCGAAGCCTCGGGTTATTAACGACGCACGTATTATATCTAATCATAATCTTATAACAGTTAAATTTAGTTCTTATCTTCTATTTGCTTGATCCAACTTTCCAAGTAGTCCGCAACTTAAAGTATGGTATTTCAATCAAAAAGGCTGGGCTCTCGAGCCGTGTATCCATGCATTAACTGCTGGAAATTTGCGCGCTAGAGCCTACAAATAGATATCGCTATTCATCGACTATGAACACCAAACAGTTTCCCCGGTATAATCAAATCCTGGCAGATGCAGCCTTACTTGTTGCCGCTGTCTACCCGGGTTAGCAAGGGATGGTTGCGGACCATGGAACTTCCGTGCAAATATTCTCCCTATTTAATCTTCCGGCATTGGTCTGCACTGATTGATCAAACGATGCAACTGGTTTTTGGGCGTTTCCTAGAGGTACGAGCTCCTCCATTCAAATCCAAACGAGCATCGAACAGTCGATTCTATCTCTGAATTGATCCAGTTCCTTTGCATGCTGTTCTCGTAACATGCATTCCTTTAAACATACCCTCTTTAAACTTGCACCCTTTTTGACATGAACCCCTATTGAGATACACCTCTATTGGCACGCACCCTTTTAAACTTGCCCCCCCTAAAAGATGCACCCCTTTAAATATTCACCTCTCTTAACATGCACCCCTTTGAATATAAAACCCTATTTCTTTGCGCCCCTTTTCAATTCGCACCTCTTTCAACAAGCACCCCTTTCAAAATGCACCCCTTTCAAAATGCACCCCTATTGAAAACCCTATTCACATTCATCCCTCGTAATATGCACTCCATACAGTTGCGGCCGATTGTGACATTCCCTGTTAATAGCAGGCCACTGATTCTAAGCAGCGTTTATAGAAGTGGACCTGACCTGTTTCTGCTATCAAAGAGCCCATTGAGAAAGTAAGACCGTAAATACGTTTGCATATTAATTGCTTAATTTTCTTTCTAGTAGTATCGAGCCACAAAACGCGCCGAAATTAACTGGGCCAAAATCGAATTAACAAGCCTCTGGCCTTGTGTGTCGACCGGTCAAATGCACATTGAATGGCATGAAAGGAAACCAGGCTGGTTGCCACAAACCAAAAGTAACAAATTGGATGAAAATTAGGTTTATAAGTGTTCCGCTGATGATTAATTCCGTGGGCTAGCACTGCAAGCGTCTTTGTCCCTTCTACGCAACACAGCACAGCGGAAGTGGAGGTGCACTTCGAGGCCAATCATCTAATCCATTTAAATCGAAACTATTCGAAAATTTTGAAGGCATGAAAATATTTTCGACTAAAAATCTACATCCCCTGTAGACTTGTAGCCATACCTCTACATCTGTACGCGCTTGGTATTCGACAAATGCTTTGAAAATGGTTGATGATATGGAGAAACCGGGGCCTCTCGCCGCCTTGCCAGACTCGAAGTTTATCTCTGCATTTAAAAATAGTTGGAATGAGTATTCAGAATAATTTCGATAAGGCAAGACCAAGCATATGATAGAGGTTGCCAATTGCAGTCTTATCTGTTCTCATTTTAGATTAGATGGTTTAGTATCTTTACAAATTTCATCAAATGCTGTTAAACTTAGTTTAATTAGATAGAGTGATATCGATCCTGTGAGGTAATTATTACGAAAGGAAATATATTACGAATGAGATTGTTAAGGATCGCAACTATTACAACTGAAGGTCAGAGCGAATGGGAAAGGAAGTTTATGGAAAGTTACGAAAAAAATGCTGCACCGCACCTCAAACCAATGCAGACTTATGCAACATGATATCGCTCAGATCAATACAGTGCAATCAATACAGTGATCAGGTTAATACAGTGCAATACTGGACAGCACAACCCAGCACAACCCAGTATAACACAGTAAAGAGGAGGTCTTTGAAACGTTGAACGTGAAAGCACTTTGATAGAACATAGAAATATGAAAGAACACAGGCATGGCATTTTGTACTTCAACATAGATTCAAAAACGATACAAAATTTTTCATTGCAGATACTCCAGAGCTTGCTGCAAAAACTGCTGGTTTAAAAGGCCTTGCTGCAGTTGCCCGAGATTCGAGATCCGATGCAAAAATATCAAACCAAATCCCAAGCCGAGGTGATTTGTAAATTTAGCTTTGCTCATTCTTTTAATCTGTTCTTCATCATTTATTTTCTTTGTCGATTCTGTTTACCATTGATCCATTCATTGGGACATACCGTACTTCTTCAGACGATCAAAACCAACCAGGCTTTCTTCATCACATATTGTTCCTTGTTCATTCATTTGTTTGTTCTGTCGTTCATTTATTTGTTCTGTCATTCATTCCTTTATTCTGTTGGTTGAGTTTCCCATCAATCTCCATGTGCCATCTTCCAGACCTGATCTCGGAAAAGTTCCCTAACGTCACAACAAAGCCTCGTATCCAAGTTCACGAGGGTGCTCATCAGTCTGTCGTCTTTACCTGCTCCTTCCCATTTACGGCAAGCAATCGAGAGAAGGCAAGGTTCCAAGTCAACTGGTTTAGGCCTGTAAAATTCTATGGAGGAAATTTCGGGAGAATTTCGCTGTTTTCTGAACAGATAAGAGAGAGCCCATCTACATACAGAGTGAATCTCGGTGGAGATATACCTCTTGGCATAACGGTGAGTTACGTCATCAGCAGCATTTGTGAAAAATTGAGTCTAATTAGCTTCCTTTACAAGCTTACTGTGCAATTCAGATACATCTATTGTTTAATTTTTCTTCGGTTCAGAAAAATAACCGGACGTCATAACCAGTAGCAAAATGCTTCTTAAGCCCCCCAACTGCTGGGTGTCCAGATCTTTGCCCCCCTCCTTTGACTATTCGTTTCTCTTCTCTCTTGTTTCTACACAATCTTCTTCCTCTCTTGTTTCTACACAATCTTCTTCCTCTCTTGTTTCTACACAATCTTCTTTCCCTCTCGTTTCTCCCTTAAGGGAGTCGTCGCAGTGCTGCTTGGTACCATTTCTCCATTGACCGCATTCATTCACTCAGCTCTGTAAAGCTTGCATACTTAATTCCCATGACCGCGGCGTCCTTTGCTATAGTCAACCCTCTCCATGCTCCGGGGCTTGGGTCGAGTTCTGACGTCACTGCGTCGCAACTTCCATTAGCTGGGTTCTTCGTTCGCATTTCTTTGAGATTGTCCCAAGGTGACGGAATGCAAGTGCAAGCAGGAATACACTGCTGTCTAATCTAAACTGCTATTAGTATAATCAATGAATTTTCCTGGGTCATTTCTCAATACCCGTGGTGTGACGTGTAACCAAAGCTTTATCAATATTTTCGACATTCCAACAGCCCGAAGGTAAATGGTTTCTTGTTTAGCAAATATTTGAATGATCTTCGATTGTTGCTTTCGAAATAGCGACCCTAAATTGAAGATTTTGTTTTCATTCTCCTTCGCACTACCATCACCACTGAATCATTGATTTTAGTTGTTCTGCGATGTGAAACCTCGCTATGAGGGAGGGGCTGAAGCAGGAAAGTCTCGTTTGAGTGATGGTTTCTACGTTGGAATAAAGGTTTGTGCAAGAAATTCTCGATCATTGAAAGATTTTCCAACCTGGTCTACTGATATCTTTATGTCTTTGGGTTTCTCAAGACGGTCATTCAATCTCAATCGAAGCGTCAATCGAGTGATTCGTCATTTAATCAATCATTCAATCGATCAATCAACTAACCATCATGCAAGTCAATCAGCTCAACATTCGACCACCTTGGGATTTAGTTAATAAAGAAATCAATCGCCTTAAGATTCAGACATGCAATCAGTGTATTCATCAGCTTAAGAGAAAATCGACCAATTAAAAGGGAATCATTCCTTCCTTTCAAGTCAGTGATCAATGATCGATAGTTAATCAATCAGTCAATCAATCAAACGTAGAGCGATCTTTTTGTAATGTATGCCAGGTAGAAATGCATCAGCAACGATACAAACGAATAAATGAGCGAGGGAATGAATGGAAAAAGGCATTGTCAAGAACCAATCTGCTTATGAGTTTGTCATGATATTACCTGTTCATTTGTTTTCAGGCGACCCCCGGTCGACTAAGCTTGTTGGAAGACCAGGAAGTCACAACTGTCAGATTCACCAGCACTGTTCCCATCTACTGCAAAAACGGCCGCTTGGATTGCTGGGTATCTGTCCCACTTTATTTGACAGTGGACAGTAAGTTAAGATTTCAACGTTTTGTGTCCTTCCCGAACAATGTTAACGTAAATGAACAAGGGCCCACTTTCTTTGCTCTTTGGTCCACCACGCAGCTTTGGAAGTACAGGAAATGCTACAATTGGGGACTAGCAACTATTAGTAATGGTTGTCTCCCGTGTTTTTTCCCGGCGTGCTTAATTCTGATTATGGGAGCAGTGTGTAGTCTGCCGCATGCAAAGCTGGCATTAAAGCATTGAATCAATGCGTATTCCTGTTCTTATCATGTCGCCTTCCTTTGATTCTAGTATTTATTTACAAATCTAATTGGAATCTTTTGGAGAAAAGGGCATTTATCTTTTGCAAAATATGGAAAATCTCAACATTAGTTTTAGTCAGTCCATTAAGTGCTAAAAGTAGGAAGATACCGATACGGGATTCTTGTGGTACACTATCTGCTTTTTATTAAGACAATGCCAACGAAATAATTTTAGATTACTGATTTACTGTGCGTAATGGCGCAATCTTCCGTCACTTGAGCCACTTGGCTATGGTAAAAGCATCACAGTCATTGTGGTATAAACTCAAGTGTCAGCAGGTCTCGACCAAAACCTACCTGTTTAGTGTAATTTTCACGTGTGACGCTAACATGGAAACTGAAAGATTCCAATTTTTGTAGACCCGGATCCTAAAAAGCTTGCAACTCTAAGATCTGACGTCACATTATCTGCATGCGAAGTGAGAGTGCAGCCGAAGAAATGCGACGAGCTTGGCTGCGGGGATGGTAGCCTCGACGTGACGGCAGTGACAGATTTCATAGAAGATGGGGATAGAACAAGTCGCTTAGCAACAGCGAGAGTTATAGGGAAAGGAACATATGGCTGGAAAGCATACGACCCTCCTGATGTCGAGGTAAAAGTCTTAAACCTCCCAGTTATAAAGGATTGAAGGAAAACGTTGACGACGACGACGATGATTATCATTATACTTATTATAATAATGATGATGATGATAATTATGGTAGCGATTTTGATGATGATGATGACATAATGATCATTATGATGATGATAATGGTCATCATGATGATGTTAAGAATGATGATGGAGATGGTGATGATGATGATGATGATGATGATGATGATGATGATGATGATGATGATGATGATGATGTTGATGTTGATGATAATCGGTATCATCACTATTATTCATATGCTTACATTTGCTTCTGTGATGGATATGTGCACTATGATCATACCCAATTGGGAAGAGGACCTTGAATATCAAATATTGTATTAGGAAAATGCGACAAAATTTACCTTGAGGAGACTACTCGAAATATATCACAGTATGTAGTACCCAAGGTTACTTCATGATTATCTCCGTGTTGAAGGCGCTTACATACCTTATGTTTCAATTTAAAGGTTTATGTGAGAGATATTGAAACAAACAGATGCAGTGTTATCCTCTCTGGTATCATTCTTAGACTGAATGGCAAGTATGTTTCATCCTTTTCATTTCTTCCCTTTTTCATGTTAATCTTTGTTGGCATTTGTCTTTGCCGTAGTTTTACTTTCTCGTCCGTTGTTTCCAAGGATAGACTAATAAACTAATGAAATCAAGCCAAATCTGTGGTTAGTATCTCAAGAAAATGTCGTCTTGTAGGGGTGGAGTATTAGCATTAAGTGGAATCTCTCTTGTTTTAGCAGTCTCTTAATTTGATTTTCTTGTTGTATCGATGACCGCTAATCACGTGCACAATGGTGTTTGACATATTAGATCATATTTCAGTTATTTGTGATCATCCTCAAAGGTTTATTTTTCTTTTAATAGTTCACTCAATTATATTCTTCTTCAGGAAGACGAAGATGACGGAATATGGTAGCTTTGTCCTTTACAAAAGTTTGTCGAGATCATTTGAAGTAAGGAGGACCATTTTTTGCGCTTCAGCTGCTAACCGCCAACACCTTGACACCCGTTTATTGCCTTAACTAAATCCATGAACTCTATCACACGAATCATCATTCATTCCAAGAACGTTTAACTTATGCGTATTGCCTTCTTTTGCCATTCCCGAATCCTGCAACTTAACCTTCAAATCTAAGATTAATAAACTTGATCGTTTTTTTCTCTCCTCGTAGCCTTTCCCTGTCTTCTTTCTTTCATTGTTGGGACTTTGCATAGGTCACCATGGCTTTTCCCCAACATAACTCACCAAAAAAATTGAAAGGTTACTTTGAGGTGCATACTCGATACAGGCTTTGGAGGGAACCTTGCTAAATGCACATCTTTCCTTGTCACAGCATTAGAAGTGACCAGTTTCTTGTATTGGCCACAATCAACCCCAGTTCCGTGCCAGACACCACTTTAATACTGGGTGGTCATTCACAAAGGATATCAGGTTTCGCTCTATACCTTCACCTTCAGCATAGTAGCTACGTGCTCGAAGCCTTATGGCAACCTTCCCTGTATGTAAGTAGAGTCCCATTATCGACACGGGCTTCATGGACCACCGTGTTAGACGGTTACCACCCTGAGCCACGGACTGGGAGGTAATGTTGCTTCTTCCTTTGCTTACCGCACGTAATCCCCAGAATTATACCAGGTCCGATTTACCTATCATTTAAGTTACGTACCTTTGTGTGTTTACTTGTAGACGCATGTTTGTCAGTGTCTGTATGTATACTTATCAAAAGAAATGATTTCGAAAATTGCCATCCACAGGTTCACACTCGATTTTGGCCGTGTCCCAACCTGCAAGATAGTAGCTGTGCGTGTGGATTTGTCGTCAAAGAAAACTTTGACATCATCAGCATCGATATGTGTGATGGCGAGCCTGGTAAAACTGCAGTGCAAGTTTCAGTACTGAGTGGCACGTACTTAGGCCCTGGTGTCTCCATCGCAAAAGCAAACCAAGGAAAGCGATTCTCAGTAAGAAGAATATAAGTTTTTGCAGGCAATTTTTTTCAACTCTATTTCGCCCATCAGATATTTTTAGAAAAGCATGCTTGCATTTTCATTTGAGCATACCTAAGTCTGTTTCAATATGTTATTACGAACAGAACTGATTTTGATAGAATTAATCAACCGAAAACGACCGTGATCAAATGGCTAGTCTTCACTGATGAAGTGGACAGTACCCAAGAAGCAACTATTGACATTCCTCCATAGTGAAGCTGTTTCCTGTGATAAATTGCATAAAAAAAAATTCCTGGTTAACGTGACGTCAATATGACTTGCACTGATTTCATGATAGACTGACTATAAATCTATCATATTTAGTTAGGTACACTTTTCCACAGAACTGCCACAGCAAGGATACTTTTTTTCGGGTGGGAGTAGGGTTTTACTAGTGGTGTATCATTCCTTTAAGGTAGTGGTCTAAGGTTTTGAATTCACGATGAGTGAGTTGTTGTTTCGAATTCACTTCCAAAACGACTGCATTAGGTTTCGCTGCATTGTGAGTGTGCACGTGCGGGGAGCCAAAGGCAATGCAGCCTTTACTCAGCTGCAGTGAACCGCCAGTCTCCTGTATGCCTGTTTCGAAGGCTCGTTGGTAGTAAGACGCAATTTTTCATTTTAAAATCCCGTGTTTCGAGACTGTATGAGGAGATTAAATCATGCAATGAAAAGGCAACGAGAAATCGACTTTACGTAGGTACTATGGCGGCCTTAGGGACAGTGGGTTCCAGGCCGAAGTCATCTGCAGAGCCCTTGTTTAGAAATTTGTTGTACAAGATGTCAGAAAAATGATTCGCAGATTCGAAGTCAGGGAACTCGACTTAATCTAATTCGAAAATAAACATTTTTCCCTGGTGAGGCCCTTTAGCCAAAATCATTCGTGATTCTTTCCTGCTTTTGAATAAAATGAAAAATGTTTTCGATTTACCTGTTAGGTGCGGGACCCCTTCTGGACTACCAAAGGCGTGGAGCCTTGGGCTGTGGCCCCCATTACCCCCCACTCGAAGCGGCCACATTTTAGATATTGTTTTCATTTAGCATTGTCTGCTTCCCTCGAAATGGAGGATGCAACAGCGCGGTTTGATTCATGTTCCTTCATTAAGTTGTTTCAGTCTTATTCCATCTCATTTTAGGTATATTTTCCATCTGGTGCTTTTGTTCGTTCGGATGCTTTTGAATGGGGCATGAATATATTCATCCAGTCCCCGAGTGTTGACACTGGCAAGGTACAAGGACTGTGCACTGATAAAACCGCAAAGTTCCACAAAGGTACCATCAAATCCGCCAGGTGAGGAACCGAGTCTCTGGATTTCCAGGTGTAGGAATTCCTAGGTGTGGTCAAATCGATAGGAAGGACTTGGACACTGCTCGATAAGCAAAACAGCTTCTCAGTGCCCAATTGTCTACCTTTGACATCTAGGTTACGGATAAAAAATCATACGGATAAAAAACTTTAAGAAACATCAAAGATAGACTGCTTTTATGATAGCATTGCATTTCATCCTTTGAGGCCCTCTGCTCGCTCGACGCAGCTTCAATAATGCACAATGTTGACACCAGGAGGCAAAAGGTCCGCTTCCTTCCTTATTATCTACTTTTTCGTTATCACAACTCATTTTGTTGTTGTTGCTATATCACGTGATCTTCAGTCACGCCGTGAGAAATGGGCGGAGGAGCGCATTTTACCGAAAAGAAACACGATTTGAAGAGAATTTGAAGAATTTATTCTTGTTTTGTACAATCTTATCACGAGTTTACGACATTATTCAACATTTCCACCCCTCACGTTGATTTTCCCTGCAAATACCGTATTTTCTTAAATAAAAGCCGCCTTGGAATAGAAGCCGCACTGTTCCCTACTGAAAATAGCAGAATTCGCGCATTTCTTTCCTCATATCATTATGGTTTGTACTTCACCTTCATCGGCGTTGCAACCAAAAGAATGAAAGTAGCCGTTGAATAAAAGCCGCATTTTTCCTTACTGGAATAACAGAAGCCGCGGCTGCTATTCAAGAAAATACGTTATATTTGTGTTTATGCTGGAGAATTTAAAAAGCTTCTCGCAAATGATCTCAGTAATTGAATGTCTCTCAGTTGGTTTTGCCTGACGATTGTTTATTTATTTTCCCTCCCTTTGCAGGCTTGGGGATTTGAATAACCTCTTTACGCTGCCTTCCCCACCGGGCCTCCCCCCTAAACAAGACTTCATGTGCTCTTGCACCATAGGGGATATTGTGAAAGCCTTCGGTGTTTGCAATGGTACAGACAGCGAGACTTGCACCAAAGCATATAGCTGCCAACGGAACGACCATGTTAGTGTGCCATTGCTGAGCTTTGAAATGGACATCACTGACATAGTTCTTTCCAACATGTTGCTTGGATTCCAGGGTCGGTTGTATATTTTTCCATGGGACAACGCAAACTTGCTGCGAACAGAACCCAGTTCTTCCGAACCAAAGCTTCCGATAGCGGTTGGGACTGACTCAGAAGCTCAATGCGCCAGAAAAATAAGCAATATACTGTTTGCTGTTTTGTGCCGAGAATCTCTTCGAGTTGATTTGGAGGAAATTTCTTCTTTCTGTCCAGAAGCATTAAAGGTTGGTTTTCTTTTTCTTTGGTGTGTGTTTATCTGTCCTTAGTATCACTTCAATCTATCGTCATCAGAACCTCGTACTGAAGGTTTTTTAGTGAGTTTTTGCCTTGTGCTATGATAAGGATTAGGATTGAGACGTAAGTATATGGTTAGATACCGAGCAAATGGTAGATGAAATGTTCCAGTATGAGTTTGTGAAGAAATGGCAAGATTTTGGATGAAGATGGAAAATTTAGGGCTAGCTCTAGGATTAAGTTTAGGATTAGGGTCAGGGTCAGGGCTAGTTCTAGGGCTAGGGTCAGGGTCAGAGTTAGAGAAAGGATTAGGGTTAGGGTCAGGGTCCGGGTTAGTCCAAGAGTCATGGTGAAGGTCAGGGTGAAGGTCAGGGTCAGGGTCAGGGTCAGGGTCAGGGTTCGTTCTAGAGTAAAGGTCGAGGTCAGGGTTCGTTCTAAAGTCAAGGTCAGGGTCAGGGTCAGGGTCAGGGTTAGTTCTAGGGTTAGAAACAGAGTTGTGGTATGGTGAAGATGTGGCTAAGATAAATGTATTGCAACATAAATTATTGACAGATTAGTTGAGCATGAAGGTTTGAAAACATGATCATTGCCAACCGAAATTGCATTTCCAAAACTCCTCAGGCTTTAGATGTGACTGTGTAGCTCCCAGAAATCAGTTGGTTGATGTTTTTGCCTTTTAATAATTTGTGTCTTCTTCTTATAGTTATCGGAAGAGCCTGCAGTCTCCCTGTTCGGTCTCCTGGAAAGCAACTGCGAAGAAAGAGTGATCAAAAACGCGTCCACTTGGGTTACCATTGCGGGGGGTCAAATCGTCCCTTCTTTGACCATTCAACGCCATCTTTGTCCCAACTTGTGTAGTGGTCACGGCAACTGCAATAATGGCGTTTGTTATTGTCACAAAGGTAACAACCTTATTAGTTTTCCGCATAAAATTATTTGGTTGTGGATGCACGAAGTTAGAATGATTCCACTGCCCCTTTGCCACATTAATGGACTATTCAACTTGCTTGATGCTATTCAACAACCCATGATTTCCAGTGATATATAAGAGGATCTTTCCGCCTTCGAATCGCAAGTAGAGTCCATTCAGGGAAACGAGCGTTTGGGGGCACCTTGTTCTGGAGATACCCTCCTGAGCCTCGGCATTTCGAGGTAAGATGCCCAGTTTCTTTCCTCTCCCCACTTTTCCCCAATTTTGTATCAAGTATTCGTTTGCTGATTCGTTGACGGACCGGGCGAAGATAAAATGTTCACAATGGTGCTCTTAGCACTGCATGATAACCATCGTTTTCCGTACCCACGGGATCTGGTATCTTAGAAAAAGCATTTCAGCACTGAGAACTTTTCTGCTTATCGAGCAGTGTTCAGGTCCTTCCCGTCAATGTCACCACACCTCGTGATTCCTACGCCTAGAATCACAGAGAGCTGGTGACTCTAAGTGATGGCAACTCTCCTCACTCTAAGTTAAAGTTTAGCTCAAGGGGAACGCGAACCACAGAGTATCGGACCAATGCGCAAGAATCTTATTATTCACTGAGCTATCCTAACACCAGAAAAAATCAAGTGGTGTTTCCACTGAAAGAGAATAATAGGGAAATAGCAAGACGTTGGTATAGTTTGTTTGTCTGTTTCTCTAGTCGATCTTCTCAATTATACTAACTATGACAGTCACCTGGTTTTGTCAACTGCCAAGGAAGGAAATAAGTCTGCCAGCAATCGGTAGCTTTCGTGTGTCGTGATATGGATGTTACGATCCTACTTAAAACACAATGTGTAAACCACAATTCCGTTTTTATATGCAGAGCTCCATCAACTTGGCCGCAATCCTGGCCGTGGAAGCCTGGATAAGGTCAATAGGTATTATTACTCTTCAGCTTAGTTGCTGCAAAGTGCCTAATTTAAGTTTTCGTGGTTGCTTTGGTAGGATACACGTCGTCTGACTGCTCCATCGCAGTAGCCCAAACTCCGAAAGTATACTCCCTGCTAAACGGTGATGCATGCGACATACAGTACAATGATTGTAACAAAGTTGTTGTAGTTGGCGATGGATTCATGGAAAGTCACCAGCTAACCTGCAACATTATTCCAATGTTTGTGAGTATGATTATTAATGAGGATCATTGCTGCATGTCTACTTAGACTCTAAAAGCATGGGTTTGACCTTGTTCTAGACAATATGTAGTCCCTCTATTTCTCTCTCTCTCACACACACAATATCCCTCTCTCTCTCTCACACACACAATATCTCTCTCTAGCATCTATCTCTCTCTAGCATCTCTCTCTCTCTCTCTCTCTCTCTCTCTCTCTTTCTCTCTCTCTCTCTCTCTCTCTCTCTCTCTCTCTCTCTCTCTCTCTCTCTCTCTCTCTCTCTCTCTCTCTCTCTCTCTCTCTCAGAGTCTCTCTCTCAGAGTCTCTCTCTCTCTCTCTCTCTCTCTCTCTCTCTCTCTCTCTCTCTCTCTCTCTCTCTCTCTCTCTCTCTCTCTCTCTCTATTTCTCTCTATTTCTCTTTATTTCTCTTTCCTTTTCTTTCTCTCTCAGTAGGGCCAAAGTATAGCAGCTTAAATGTACAATTTGCTAACTCAGGGATTGTGGGTTTGAATCATCCATATTTTACAATAGAATAGCGATAGATTCAGCAGCTCATAAAATTGTCCTAATAAATGCGGAAACCTGTTTCTGGTTCTGCTATGCTAAGAATCAATTATGCCATGCAGATTTTTCCCCGCGATTTCGAGCATAGCAGACAGCATAAGCAATGCTCGGAATTTTTCTAGGGAAGTGGATTGTATGTGGTTTTCCGTTGCCTTTCTCACCAATGGTGTTTCTTATTGTGACACGTGCATGATTCGAACTAACAACCCCTGTGTTTTGATTCCGCACTGTTGATCACTAGACCCTGACACCATTGCCCTACCCTTTATCACAGCCTAACTCTAAACCCGACTCAGTCCAACACCGACCTATCCTCAAGTAAGTTCCCTCAACAATAAACACTCGCATTTATACTGTATCGACCTCAGCTTGCTCGCCCCCATATTTTCTATCTATTCCGCCATCGCTGCTATGCTTAATTGCGCATTTCTATTGATTCAATCCTATGCTGTTTTTTCTGCCATACTTTACATAAACTCATTACCCATTCATCTACTTTCGTCATTCTCAACCAACCCTTCTATTCTTCTCCTTGTTGACTCCGTGCTCTCTGCACGTCAAACGAGACCTCAAGGCGAGAATATTACATTTGAGTTGAATCGAACAGCAACTCTTTTCAGGACAAATTTCAACGCACATTTATAAACTGATGGTTCCTAAAATATTTTGTTTTCATTGCTTTTTTCTATAAAAAATCAAATCATGCTCAGAATGAATCCCCGCTTGGATTCCACCCTTTCTATGGTGAATATCCATCCTTCTTTTTCTACCATCCAGACTTTCTTTTTTAACTGCGACAATCCCCATTTTCAAAACGCTCTTCGTCCTCTGTTTCAACTCTTTCACTTATAAAGTGTTCTTCCGTCTGATACCTAAGCCTCTTCTTTTCTTGCATTTGCTCTTTCGCCATCATTCCACTGTATCATTACCCATCTTACTTTTTAGTTGGTTAAACGGAACTGGGACGTTCAGAAAAAGCGACTCTCAAATGCTGCTATGTTCGAGTCATATCGCTCTGTTGCTTGCGGCATTCCCAAACCAGAAGTACCCAAAAACATTAAAACCAGTGGCCTGACAGCTTATGGTTATCAGATCAGTATCACCAATGACCAACAAAAATTAAGCGACTTTGTCACCGTAATTGTCTACAATAGCACCTGTTTGATTTGCGGACAAGGTCAGCTGAGGAAATGCAGTGTCATGGTATGTTTGTCAATATTCTCTTCGATGCACCGAGAGGCCTAATTTGTAATGATTTCAAAATAATCAGTACTTCGTTGCAGTGTGCTAAGTTTCGTCGGACATTTTTAGCTCAGTAATCTTTTCGTCTCCATGTCCCTTTCATTTTATGGGTTAAGGCAGATTTCCAGTGCAATTCTATTTGCTATGATTTGTCCATCTTTGATTGTTCGAACCAGTCTTCTTTTTCACTTGCAGCAACGATTCTGTAACATCAACGGCGAATGTTTTGAAGACAGTCAGAGGAACCCCGCCAACCCGTGTCAAATTTGCAGACCAAAATTCGATCAGTACGATTGGAGTACGAAAAAAGGTCATTCCACCATTTCAGTACATTTTTTTCAATTCCTTTTTTCATTGTTGTTGATAGCTTGCAAATTGACTCATTCCCAGGCAAGCCTTCCCCACGGATTCAAAGCTTTATCAAGTCGATTTTATTCTAATGGGATGAAATTTCACGTTTAGGGTAAAAACACACTAATTATCTACGAATCTTAAATTTTATTCTGATCCCAAGGATAGCACTTGTTTTTATTTAATTCACCGTCAGTCAACAAGCAATGTAAGCAAGAGAATGACAGAATTTAAGCTTGACTATTTTTTTGCTAAATTACTCATCTCCTTCCTAAGTTGGGAATGTTTCTTGTATATTCATTCACTTAATTTGCATAAGTGGTGCAAAAGAAGGGGGATATCAAAGGAATCGGCAATTTTTTGATCTTATCCTCGTATGACATTAACGTTTCCTATGGGTCTTCATTCTTGTATTGTACTTTTTTCTGGGAACCTATGCGTTATCGAGCAGTGCCCAGGTCCTTCCTACCAATGTGACCACATTTCATGCGCTTGGAATAACAGAGTGCTAGCAACTTGTCTCACTCTGTTGAAGGGCTTGAACTATTGACCAAAAGAAAGTGAGCAAGTGCCTTACTTTTGAGTTGTTCTCTTCCTCGTCAGTGTCCGACAAGAGCTTCAGTTAAAGAAACTTTGCTAATGACTCCATTGAAATATCATGTGCTTCTCCTGTATCGATGTCTTCAATCCAGTGTTTTGTAACTGAAGCGTTTTCGTAGTGACCATTACGACTTGGGTATGCGTTCCTTTACGCTTAATCTGTGCTTGATGCCTAATGTGCAATTTCTCCCTTCTTCAATGCCAGGTAAAAACATTGCAAGAGAGCGCGAAGAATTCAGTATTTTGGTTGGTGACGTATTGGTGAAGCAACTCGACGATGGCGCTGACAAAATGAATTTCACATCCGTAACGCCGCTGCCTGAGAACGCATTGCTTACGCGGGATGGCGTGCTTACGTATTTGCCGACGCAACCGGAGAACGCAGCACTTGTCATTGTTGGGGAGAATTCCTGCGGGTACAAAGTATTCAAGGAGTTGAATATTCGCGTCTCGCCATGTCTCTGTCAGAACGGTGGAATTTGTCAACGGTATACCAACTTTACTCTTGGTACAGGTGCGTCGGAAACGATAATTTACATTGCTCTGCATTCAATTTTATAAAGAGTCTTTGATAACAATCTGCACAGTCATATTTCAAAAACTTGCGTTTTATGTTCTGACAAGTGTCGGATGAAAAGATCGTTAGTGTGAAGTAACTGTGTTTCCGCCCTTTTGTGCTGAAATAAAATTTCTGTACACCAAGACATTTACTCACAGACTTCCATTGTACTTTTTATAAACACATCAGCAGCTAGTTGGGTCACGTAGCACACTCACTTTGAAAGGTTTGTCATTGTTAACCGAAGACTGACGCATTTTGAGCCATGCAACGTATCTATCTACCTATCTATCTATCTATCTATCTATCTATCTATCTATCTATCTATCTATCTATCTATCTATCTATCTATCTATCTATCTATCTATCTATCTATCTATCTATTTATCTATTTATCTACTTATTTATTCATTTATTTACCTTTTTCTTCATCTTTCTTGAAGAATATGAATCTTTAATAGGTTTTAAGACTTTTTGATATTTGTATAAAACTGTAGGACCCCTTGAAAACCAGCTACGGCTGAGGGGATACCCTCCCTAAATAGTTTTGATTATAAAAATGCGATAATGGTAATATTCATTTTTCGTGTACATTCCTATTCTTTTTCTAGTCCGTTTGCATTCATTGAATCGAAAAAAAGCAACTTCATATTTTTTATATTTATACATATATGTATTTTTTAATATGTGTATGTCTATACTTAATTTTTATCTACAGTATATTTTCCTATTTCTTTCATTTAAAGATGGCTGCCCTCCAGCATAAGCTGGTTTTCAAGCGACCCTCCGACAATCTGCATTTCGTATCTTAATATCGCATGTTTACCGAATTTCTTGTATCCCGCCATATCCTCTATTACAGATGTTGTTTTGGCTGCATTTTGTATTTTATATTCAATATCTTATATATTTCATTCTATCCCTCAGAGCATTATTACTGCCTGTGTGCTGATGGTTTTGATGGCTCATTGTGCGAAAAACGTGTTGCCAATTGCTCCACAACGTGCAAAAATGGGCGCTGTGTGTCGGAAAATGGAGTCAAAGTTTGCAAGTGTAAGCAAGATTATGCCGGGAGAAACTGCGATGTTTTCCAACCGTGTCAAACCCACGGTTGCGTCCATGGGAACTGCGGGAACGTCAACGGAAAGCCGCAGTGCAACTGTCAGAAAGGTTTTACGGGGGAGAAATGTGAAACTGGTATCAACCCTTGCAACTCATTGCCATGTAAAGCGGGTCTTTGCTTGGCTATTTCAGAGACTGAATTCAAATGCCAGTGTCCGACAGACAGAAAAGGCAAGCTGTGTGAGCATAGACTTAACTGTTTGTCCAACCCATGCCATGGTAATGGAGAATGCTCTGAGACCGAGTCGTCATTTAAATGCAAGTGTAACGAAGGCTTTGAAGCACCCAACTGCAGGGATAGAATAGATTTTTGCAAGGGTCACAAGTGTCAAACTGGTGCATGTGTGAATGGCCTAAGCACTTACACTTGTGTTTGTCAGCCTGGCTTCACAGGGAAATTTTGTCAGATTAAAATTGATTTCTGTGAGCCTGACCCCTGTCTGAATGGTGACTGTGAGAACAAGATAAACGACTACCATTGCAAATGTAAGCGAAACTATCGTGGTCGCAATTGCGAGATTTTTGTCGATCCGTGCGAGGCGAAACCGTGTCGAAACGGAGTCTGCAAGACGGAGGGAGAGAAGTATAGCTGTGCATGTGACGCTGGATATACAGGAAACGCATGTGACATTAAGATCGATTATTGCAAGTCAAATCCTTGTAGAAACGGAGTTTGTGATAGTCTGCTGAACGGATATACTTGCAAATGCTTTCCAGGCTACGAAGGAGAACAGTGTCAATTAATAAAGAACAGCTGCGTCTCAAAACCATGTCATAACGGATTATGCGTTAGCAAAAATAGTAGCTTCAATTGCAAGTGTAATCGAGGCTGGAGAGGAAAAGTGTGCGATGAAAAGATCGACCCCTGCGAGGCCAAACCTTGTAACAATGGTAAATGCAGAAGCTTAGATGATGGAACTTTCAAATGTGTTTGCAATCGAGGCTGGAGAGGAAATGTTTGCAGGGAGAAGATTGACCCCTGCGAGGCCAAGCCTTGCAACAATGGTAAATGTAGAAGCTTAGATGATGGCACTTTCAAATGTGTTTGCAATCGAGGCTGGAGAGGAAAAGTTTGCAAGGAGAAGATTGACCCCTGCGAAGCCAAACCTTGTAACAATGGTAAATGTAGAAGCTTTGATGATGGCACTTTCAAATGTGTTTGCAATCGAGGCTGGAGAGGAAAAGTTTGCAAGGAGAAGATTGACCCCTGCGAGGCCAAGTCATGTAACAATGGTAAATGCAGAAGCTTTGATGATGGCACTTTCAAATGTGTTTGCAATCGAGGCTGGAGAGGAAAAGTTTGCAAGGAGAAGATTGACCCCTGCGAAGCCAAGCCATGTAACAATGGTAAATGCAGAAGCTTTGATGATGGCACTTTCAAATGTGTTTGCAATCGAGGCTGGAGAGGAAAAGTTTGTGATGAAAGGATTGACCCCTGCGAGGCCAAACCTTGCAAGCATGGAAAGTGTGTCAGCTCAGACCGCTTCTCGTACAGATGCATCTGCGATGAAGGCTACCTCGGTTTGAATTGTTCAAAAGTGGATTTCTGTTATAGGGGTCCTTGTTTGCATGGTAGTTGCATAAATGGAGGTGATGGTTACAGATGTTTTTGTCATGAAGGCTACGGTGGAATGAATTGCGATGCAGAGAAGGACTATTGCGAGAGTGCACCGTGCAAGAGCGGGAACTGCAAGCGGCTGTTCAAAGGATACAAGTGCGAATGCTTTGTAGGATACAGGGGGACAAATTGTGAGGTCAAACAAGACTTTTGCCAGTCGCATCACTGCCTTGGAGGGAAGTGTAGAGAGACGAAGGACGGGTATGTCTGCGATTGTTTTGAAGGATACAGGGGGCGATTTTGCGAACAGGTGAGCAATTATTGTGTTGAAAAGCCTTGTGTTCACGGAAAGTGTATTCCGACAGAAAGCTGGTATAAATGCGAATGCTACCAAGGATATGAAGGAATCAACTGCAATAAGACGAACACGCTTTGCGACAAAAGCCCGTGCATAAAGGGAGAGTGTAAGACGACAACCGGAGGTTTTGAATGCATGTGTCCTGACAACTATGAAGGACTTTTATGCCAGAATCTCAAGGATCTTTGTGCGAGCAATCCTTGTAATAACGGCAGATGCGAAATGAGCGAGAAGGGCTATTCATGTGATTGCTTGGAAGGGTTTCAAGGTACACATTGTGATGAGAAAGTTGATTACTGCGCAAGCAGTCCATGCGTGAAGGGACGATGCACGAATAGAGATACGGACTTTGAATGCACTTGTGATCCTGGTTTTACCGGCAAACGATGCGGTGAAACGATAGACTACTGCCAGAACTTGCCTTGCCAGAATGGCATTTGCGAAACACTGATCGCTGACTACAAGTGTCATTGCTTCAAAGGATACGAAGGCAAGGAATGCCAACAACGTGTAAATTATTGCAAAAGTGTCAACTGTAATCACGGTGACTGCCGGAGTCTTAACTCTACGTTCATTTGCGAGTGTTCTGAGGGATACAAGGGGAAATTGTGCGAGTCAAAAATCGACTATTGTGAGTTCAGGCCATGTGTGCGCGGTGATTGTATTCGTAGAGAGAATGGATTCAATTGTACTTGTTTTGTTGGGTACACAGGTCGTTTATGCAACATTAAGATTGACTTCTGCAAAGGAGATCCATGCGTCAACGGCCAGTGCATCAGCAAGGATCGAAGTTATCACTGTGAATGTAAACTTGGATACGAGGGCAAGAACTGCGAGCGAAAGATAGACTACTGCGCAGGCGATCCTTGTGAGAGAGGAAACTGCACCAGTCTAGCAAGGGATTTCGCCTGCACGTGCCCATTGGGGTATAGTGGTAAGAAATGCGAGTTCAAGAAAGACTATTGTGCTAGTAAGCCATGTATTCACGGGAAATGTGCGAATTTCGTCAACGGCTATAAGTGCGACTGCAACCTCGGATTCAAGGGGATAAACTGCGAGGATGAGATTGAGTACTGCAAAGCGAGGCCGTGCAGGAACGGAGACTGCGTGGAAGATCCGCCCACGTTCAAGTGCGTCTGTCCCAAAGCGTACGAAGGCACGTACTGTGAAGTCAAAAAGGATTTTTGCAAGTCCAGTCCGTGTATCAGAGGGAGCTGCAATGGATTTTTGGGGGGATTCAACTGTTCTTGTGATTCTGGGTTTGAAGGGGAGCTATGCGATAGGAGAATCGATTACTGCACGAGCGATCCTTGTCTGAATGGTAGATGCATATCGCAGGCTAATGGATACTACTGCAAATGTAATGTTGGATTCAAAGGTCCGCAGTGCAATTTGCTCATAAACTACTGCCTTTCAAAGCCTTGCAAGAATGGACGATGCACCAATAACGTAGGGTTTTACAAGTGTGAATGCGAAACGGGATACGAAGGCAAAAATTGTGATAGCAAAATTGACTACTGTAAGGACATCCCATGCAAGCAAGGGAATTGCACTAGCCTACAGACCGACTACAAATGCACATGTAAATTTGGTTTTTCTGGCAAACAATGCGAAATTTTGATTAATCATTGTGTAACCGCGCACTGTCTGAACGGAGGCACTTGTGTTCCCGCAGATGGTGACTTCAAGTGCAGTTGCGCTGCCGGCTACACTGGTCGGCTTTGCGAAGAGAAGATAAACCATTGCAAGAGCAACCCATGTCAGAACGGGGTTTGTGCAAACAATGTCAACGGGTTTGATTGTATATGTAAAGAGGGGCATCGTGGGAGACTATGCGAGCAGCTAATTGACCCCTGTGAGTCTAAGCCATGTAATTCAGGGAATTGCACCAGCGACCGGGCCGCATTTACTTGTCAGTGCCCAAGCTCACACAAGGGTGAGTTCTGCGAGATCAGACGAAACCCCTGCGAATCGAATCCATGTGGAGGCCGCGGTATTTGTTTCCGGCAACGCGATGCGCACATGTGTCTGTGCTATCGTTCGTATTACGGCGAAAATTGCCTTCAGAAGAAGAACCCGTGCAGGAATGTCAATTGTAAGAACGCAGCTCAGTGTGTGGCGGTGAGGACATCATTTAAATGCGACTGTTTGAAGGGCTACTTCGGTAAATTCTGTGAAATGGAAATCGACACGTGCCGGAAGAACCCCTGTGTCAATGGAGCGTGCTTCAGCAACGGAGGGGAGTTCCAATGCAGGTGCACCACCGGGTATACAGGCAAGAGATGCGAATCCTTGATTGACAGTTGCAGCATCGAAAACCCATGTAAGCATGGGAAATGTGTGAATGACGTCAAAGGTGCAAAATGTACATGCGATGCTGGCTATAGTGGGGCAAATTGTGATACTCTTGTCGATGGGTGTAAAGTAAGGGACCCTTGTGTAAACGGATGGTGTGTATTCAAAGAGAAAAGAGTCCAGTGCATTTGCGAAGAGGGTTTCGTAGGGAAGTTGTGTGACAAAAAAGACCCTTGCAGTCCGAACCCCTGCAAAAACGTGGACTGCAAAATCAGTAGCAACGGACAATCATTCGCATGCACCTGCAAAAGTGGATGGAGCGGCAATCTATGTGATGTCAGAATCCATCCTTGTACCAGCTCACCGTGCGTTAACGGAACTTGTCGTGAAACCGGAGACGCGTTTGTTTGCGATTGTAAAAAAGGCTGGACAGGGCTGCTTTGTAAAGATGATATTGATGAGTGCCTTTCTAAACCCTGTTACCCCGGAGTTGGTTGCATAAACAACCCTGGATCCTTTGAATGTGGACAATGCCCCATTGGTAAAACAGGCAACGGCATCACTTGTATCGGTAGGTGAAGGAAAACTTGCGTTTAACCTCAAATGTCCCTTTTCTTTTATCTATTCCCTCAACTGAACGCCCCAATTAAATCGTTCGCAATGAAGGAAGCCCATTCACCATCTCCCGAATAGCTAAATTTCAGAATCATCATTGACCTTGGACGGGCTGCTTCCCCTTCAAAAATAATGAATGGTAGAATATCTTTCTTCGTTTCTATGAGGCTTTGTTACAGGCCACTAAGATCTTTCCCCAACATAGCGTAACCAAAAAGTCTGATTTTGTCAGAATAGATCAACTGGAGATTTTGCACTTTAAACTTTGCTTTATTTCTTGTAAAACTCCTCACCTTCCATCCTGGTTTTGGCTATTTCAACAAGGATGGAGTATTTTCGAATCAGGACATGCTCCGATTTGCTTTTATCTCTATGAATGAATACTACCTGAATTTGATGATAATTTCACGAAGAATTGAGCTCGCCTCACTGAAGATCTCGCCCTCATTAGACGTGGAGCAAAGCATGTCGGAAATTCGAAAAAGATTCATACTCTGGTCAATGTCGGAAGAAAAATATCTTCACCATTTTATATGATACATATCAAGTTTTTGTGCATCGATACAATAGTAGTTTTATTTTTGCCATTATCCAACACTTCACACTCCGATTATAACTACCCTAAAAAGATCTTCAGTGTGACACAGAATTCCTGTTTACTCTTTCATGTGCCATATTCCTGTTTCTATGTATCAAAACTTCCAACTTTTCAAGCTCCTTCGAGATCTCTACCATTCGGTTTTGTCATGTTGATGCAAATGCCAATCACATTATTGAATGGACAGGAATTCGAGAAAAATGATGATATGCCATTTGTCTCCTTTTTAAGTCGTTTCCCCCGAAACAACCTCTGCTCCAACGACAACCTCTCCTCCAACGACCACCTCTCCTCCAACGACAACCTCTCCTCCAACGACAACCTCTCATCCAACGACAACCTCTCCTCCAACGACAACTACAAAGCCAACAACAACCCAAAAAAGGACGGAATCGTCGACAACAACAACAAAAACACATGTAACAACTGCATCAACAACAGTTGCGGTGCCTACAACCGAAAGAGATCCTTGCTCCTTGAGCCCTTGTGACCCACTTGTGTCGTGCACCAGAGTCGATAAATTGATCGATTCAGCTGGTTTCAAATGTGGAAAGTGTCCTGTTGGTTATTACGGAGATGGTTTCCAATGCAAAAGTAAGTAGCAGCCATGAACTCCATTTTAAAATAATTTCTCTCGGAAGTTATGAATTGCAAAATTTTACCTGTCATGTATAGCTCCCGAGGTAGAATAAGGGCAGGGCAGTTGGCCATGAAAGCCTCAAATCAAACGACCTTGGAGATGTTTTCATTATACTTAACTGTTCGCGTCGGTAGTCCCACTCACGGGGAAAGCCTGCAGCATTACGTATACGATTTTAAGCTTTTCGATTTTGATTGATTTTCGGAAAAGGACTCTAGTCATGACAGTGCTTTTTGCTCTAACAGATCATCCTGCATAAAATTGTTATTTTAATTGTTCATTATTATTGTTATTGTTTATTATTATGTTTATTGGTTATTATTATTTTTATCGTTTATCATTATCTTTATTGTTTATTATTATGTTTATTGGTTATTCTTATTTTTATCGTTTATCATTATTTTTATTGTTTTTTATTATTTTTATTGTTTATTATTTTTTTATTGTTATTTCTTTTATTTTTTTATCATTAATTCTATTGTTTATTATTATTTTTTCAACATGCGATTTGTACTAGTGCAATTTTTAATTGTAGTTTGATTGAATAAAATGTAACAGTTTCCATTATCATAACTGTTATTATTATTATTAATGTCATCAATGTTTTGATCAACGCTGAATCAATCTGCTATTTTGAATCCCATCTCATTTCTATGTTTTTATTTTATTATTTGACAAGAATACTAATTTATATAATTATCATAGTATGTCATTTTTGTACAGGATAACGTTTTTTTCAGTAAAAGGTTACTGCCATGATTAAAGATCCTAATTAAGTTAAATGCACTTGATAAACTCTTCAATTCTTTTTTGCTCCAAAGGACTTGTGAAAGGCTGTTCGTCAAACCCATGCTTCCGAAGAGTTCGATGTTTCGACATCAGTCCAGGCCGTTTCAGATGTGCCAGGTGCCCGTTTGGTTACAGGGGAAATGGGCAGATCTGTAGACGTGAGTAGATTTCTCAAACAAATTGTGTTTGCATTATTTTCAATTGCTTCAGAACTTCCATGCTTCTGATTCATATGGATCAATTTTTTCAAACTCTACGAAAGTTTTCACAACCACCTTTTTAAAGAACTTCTTATGGTACTATAAACTTAAATAATTACCGACTTACAGTATTACTGTTGAACCACTGTGCGGTACGATGCCAAGGGAACAACAGCCAATGACAGCCCGATCACCATTGGCATACAGAGAGCTAAAATAGATTCAAGTGGTAAAGAATGAAATATATGGATAGAGGACTAGATATATAGATAATTACACATGCATGTTCAAGTGGTTATAGATGTTTTTTTCATCGAGTCTTTCCCTCCAATGTGCATTGAGGGAGAGTGGTTGCAGAATCGGTTACGAGCCGACAAAAATGAGTCAATATCACTTTTGGCGGTCGATTTCCAGGGACACCAACGTGGAGGTTTCTGCATTGTCGCCTTTATAGATGTTAAGACCGTTTCACTCGGGTGATGATGATTATGCTGAACATCGAAAATTCAAGCTGGGTTAACAGCAGCAGCAACAGCAGCGATAACGATGATGACAGCTGCAGCCACCATGGCTTCCTTTTCAGAATGTATCCATTCGTAGGTATTAGGGAATAGCTACATGCCCCATGCCTCAACGGCCGAATACCGTTGCAAGATTGACCTTAACTGACCTGAACTTACTTGATCTGACTTGACCTGACTTGACCTGACCTGACATGACATGACCTGACCTGATCTGATCTGATCTGATCTGATCTGATCTGATCTGATCTGATCTGATCTGATCCTGCCTGATTAGAGAGGATTGCGTTCACTTATGACTGTTTCATATTCTGCAACTGGTTCATAGCAAGTAGAATCTTAGCTATATTTGTCACTTGAGAGTCATGTTTGTTCGCGAACGATGTCGTTGACAGAGGCTCAAGGTATTCAAGATTACTGACAATCTGCAATTTTTTACTTCGCCATTCCAGCTGTCTGCTTCAGACAATGCCGCTTTGGTAGAAGCTGTATCGCTCCAAACCGATGTGGATGCCGAAAAGGGTATTACGGACTTAGATGCCAGATACGTGAGTATTTTAGTAAGAGTTAACATGGGTGGTATTCACTTACGTGACGCAAAATGCTGAAGCGGTCTTTTTTGACATTGCTATAAAATTTGCCAGCAAGATGCAGAGACTCCAATACGATGTCACAGGGAGCATGTGAATACGTAACAACTCTCCGACCCTAACTTGAAAAATGGAGATTCCAAACTCATGTTAAATTTGAATAGTGCATGTTTCATAATGGTGCCGTGACGTAGTGGTTAAGCATGCGGACTCACAACACAGGGGTTGTCAGTTTGATTACTCCGTGTGTCACAATAAAAATGCCATGGGCGAGGAAGGCAATGGGAAATCGCCTCAAGAATTCCACTTCCCTAGAAATATTCAGAGCCCTGTCTCTGGTTTCTGCTGCGCTCGAAATCGAGTCTGCAACGCAGTATATAAATGAAAAAATTGATAGGATCAAGTTAAGAGTCAGAAAAGTGTTGAATTGCGAGAAGCACTTAAAAAGAGGTGTCATTCTGAGCCAAAGCATTGTGAGGTACAGTGGCCAGTTTTTTCCCTCCCTGCACTGCCCCCCTAGTTTCACGGCGGAAGATTTACGTCAGATATTCGTTCACTACTAGCAGGGCCGCACTAACGATTTCGGGGGCTCTGGGCCACTGGTGTTATGCCCCCCTCCCATGTAGCCCACACACGTACTGGTATTGTTCATAAGATGAAGTTATACTATGCAAAGAACACCAAGAAATTAATCAATTACTTCGTCCACGTGCTAACGCATCGACAGTGAAACTGGCTACGGACTAGATGGTGTTTGTTTAGTTTCCTATGCAACACAGACCGACATTATCTCAAGCATTGTTTTTACATCGATTTCTATGAATCCACCAGACAAAATGGGGCCCCTAACCGCTGGTGGGTGTCCTGTGTGCATTGTGATAAGTGCTGCCCTGACGTCTGTGCGGACATCTAACACCCAGAAACGTGAATCGCTCTTACCGCAATGCCAACTACCCCTTGATTGACAGCAAATACAAATGCCACATTGCATGGAGGAATCGCAAATGGCTTCAATGACCAACGTCATTTTCCGAGAAGCCGTGCTACTAGACGCAGTTACAGCTGCGTTAGGCAGACCTTAGCAAACTCCAACCGCAAACCGAAACTGTTGTATGGATTCATTTTCAATTCATGTAAGGAATGAGAGATGACACTACCCTGCAACAACTGGTCTTTAATGGGTGCTCAATATTAGGCCAATCTCCTAATGACGTCATATCAACGTGCATCCGCACTGCATCATGGTAGTTGTAGTTAAGTCACGAATGACGACAGCACATGGCTTATTAACCGGGATATTGCTAGGAGATTTAAATGTCCAATGTTTCTTTCCATAGCTTTGTGTGTGCAGAGATGTGTGAATGGTGGAAGGTGTATCCAACCCGACACATGTCTATGCAAAGATGGTTATGGCGGTAAAGATTGTAGTCGAAGTGAGATGTGTTTCTTTCTCACCCACGTTTTCTTTTTTCAAGGAGTTTTTTAATCTATCATTTTTTGGATACTATAGAGGAAGTTTTTTGACAACATCTCATTACTTCAATATGCGAAGGAATAAGAAGTGAGATCGGCTCTTGTTTTTTCGTTGTTTTTGATTCGCTGGTACCTCGTAGCATGGTAAAGTATTTCTCACCATTGCCTGGTATGATATAGTAAGGTATGGGTAAGGCATGGCATGACAAGGTATCATATCGCATTTTACTGGAGGGTATGGTACAGTATGTTATAAATGTCATGATGTGTTATCGTATCGTATGATATGACATGGTATTGTACGGTATGGTATAGTATGATTTGTACATTATAGGATGGCATAGTATGGTACGGCATGGTATGATATAATATGCTGTAGGTTGGTTTGATGCGGCTTGGTGTGGATTTGTACTGTACTTTCACGGAATACTGCTGCGTGGTATGAGTTAACACTGTATGATAAGATGTGATATAGTATTGAGTAATGCAATGTATCTCTTTTATTTTGCAGAACTTTGCTCTCCACCTTGTCAAAATGGAGGAAGCTGCGTTGGTAAGAACACGTGTAGCTGCCCTTTGGGATATGTCGGCTTACGGTGTGAAAAAAGTAAGTTTCCTTGATGATTCATTCCTGATTATTAACCAGTTATACTTCTCTCAAAATTTGCCTTCATACAATTATACATCAAGGGGGTATACCTTTGAGAACTCATGACTTACACTCTTACATATTTCCATGAGGACCTCGGGGATAGTTGCAAGAGAACATGTTTATCGTGTGGAATGTCCCAATTCGAACCTTGCTTATTCTCTGTCTTTTTTATACATATTTCAAAGGTAGACATTTGGACACTGAGAAGCATTTTGCTTATCGAACAGTTTCCAGGTCCTTCCTCTTGATGTGACCACACCTCGTGATTCCTACGCCTGGAATCACAGAGAGCGGGCGACTGTCCTCACTCTGAATGAATGTTTAGCTCAGGGTGGATTCAAACCACTGACCATTGGATCAATACCCCTGAATCTTACCACTCAGCTATCCTGACATTTTTCTGTATATATACCCAGTATTAAGTGGGTAGTGAGCTTGAAGCTAATGGGAACGTACGAAAAGTGAAGGGACTGGCCTACCTGCTTCACAATGCAATTTCTCAAGGTGGTACTCAAGGCGGTACCTCTTGATCAAGGTGGTACCTCTTTATGGTATCTCCGACGCTCTGGTAGTGAGTGTGGCACTCAACGTAACGCTTTTGGCGTTTCCTTGTCCTTCCTTACTTCATTTAATTAGTTCTTACACCTTCCGTCGTTGTGTATTCCTACTTGATTAAGTTGGCCTACAGCAGTGCTTCTCAATTCTTTTTCTGTCATGCCCCCCCCCCCAGGAAGAAGAAAGCATCTCGCCCCCAGCATGACTATGAATAGTATCATTTGTCTATAAAATTGCTACACGTACACTATAAAAATAAAAACTTATGTTTCCCCGAGGTCAAACGCGCCCCCCTGGGGAACCTTGCGCCCACCTGGGGGGGGGTGCCCCACTATTTGAGAAGCACTGGCCTGCAGTAAATCAGTAAAATCATTTGCTTCCATTTTCGTTGCAGTGATCTGCAGAATAAAATGCGCCAATGGGGGTGTCTGCAACGGTCCATTCAGCTGCACCTGTCCTTCAGGCTACGGAGGGAGACTTTGCCAACTGCGTAAGTAGCCACAGCTTCAAGAAATCCATTCCTCAGCTTCTGTAATGCACTAGTGGCAACATGGAAACATCACACAGATGATGTCGGAAGCGATTGTCGTCAAAGTCTCACTTAAAAGTGGTTTTATACCCTGAAAGATGAACAAATCTATTTGTGCTCCCCTGTAGACCAAGGCATGCTACAATTGGCTGGAATGACCTTATGCAATGATGAAGAGAAATTATTTGCATGACACTGCCTTGATGCATCATTTTTCAGAAGATTTCTCGTAGAAGTTGAAAAGATTCTTTTAGATATCTTGCCGAAGAAGCATCCTTTTTATTCTTCTTTTCGTATCCCTTGCTGTCTTGTCAGATCGTGCCCTTCCAGTGGCCGACCATCCTCCGGCCGATTAGGTTGAGTGCATCATACTTTTAGAGGTGGGTGGAACTCGGTGTGTACGTCGGGGCAATGCTGACAAATGTCGGGATCAGCGAATGGAAGAAGCATTGAAGCTTTGCTTTAAGAAGGCTTCTAGAAACCATGCTTACCAAAGCAGGACACTTTGATTCAAATCCTCGCTGCATTTTGTCTGCTTGCTTACAATGAGTTCATTTACTTTCAGACAAATGTGACCCAGCTTGCCAAAATGGTGGCCAATGCATTGGCCCGGGACGCTGTGAATGTCCGACAGGATATGTCGGTCCTCAGTGTCAAGAAGGTCAGTCTTTACGTCATAACCGAAACGTCACAGCTCATTTTTCTTTTTTAGTGGGTTATGTTGAGGAAAGGCCATGGTGGCCTATACAAGCCCTAACAAAGGAAGAAAGAAGAAAGCGAGCAGCTAAGAAGATAGAGAGATAAGATCAAGTTTATTGATCTTAGATTTGAAAGATGGCAAGTTGTAGGACTCAGGAAAGCAAGAAGAAGGCAAGACGTTCCATAAGTTGCATGTTCTTGGGATGAATGATGATGCGTTATCCAATGTCTTTCGTAGACTTTTTCACATAAAGAAATTTTATGTAACTTCATCTTATTCTCAACCTGAGTTTTTCATTGTCCGGTCTTCCCATATCCTTGCCACATGGCATCCGATTTAGAGGTTAGGAAATTGAGAAGCTATGCTTATTGAACAGTCTTGCTCCTTGCTCACATCGGCACCAAAGCTCGTGATTCCTACACCTGGAATGACGGAAAGCTGACGACTCCCCTCATTTTGAGTCAAAGATATGCCAGAGATAGGGCTCTAGCCATTGACTTTTCGGCCTGTCAGCAAGTGTCTTACCACTTACCTGTCTTTTTAAGCTAACTTCTGTCTCCGACATTGCTGCAATTCTGCCCTGTTTCTCTCACTTCAGTTATCATGGGTTCAATTGATCAATCAGCCTTTCAATTGATTTAGCTGGGACAACGAGCTTGCATTGCCTCATTTTCAACTCGATGATTTTGATCTAGGGGGTAATCGTTGCAGTAGTTAGAGAAGTGTGTGTCTACTATGCGAAAGGCCACGGGTTCGATACAGCCCCGTCCGCATTGCTGAGTGCTCTCAATCTGTTCACTCATTGGTGAACGTGTACATGGCTTAAAGCCGGGTGGAGGGTGGAAAGTGTGGTGTGGAAAGGAGCTGGCACCTCTAACTCAAAATTATGTGACTGAGGATGGTACTTTTGTAACAACCTGCTCCCCAACACTCGTGTGGAGTTTGGGACTCCGCTCCACTTTTTAATTTTTATATCCTGCAAGATCGTTTTAATACAACCTAGACACATTTACTGGCTTCCACCCCTTCCTTAACCATAAGTATGAATACCTGTTACTGATATTGTTTACTGTTCTTCTCAAGACGACATATTTGTTTGTTGCAATCTAGGTGTTTGCATCCCATCTTGTATGAACGGTGGCATTTGTGCGCGACCTGGCCTTTGCACATGTCTTCCAGGATTTGTCGGCTCTAGATGCGGAAGAGGTTAGTCTCATTTTCATGGATTCCAATCGCTCATTCGTCTTTGTAATTATTGCTAGTAGATTGGTCATGCAAATGAATAATGGAATTGAGACTCCGTGCGAGATTTAAAGGCGATACGCCGGCGTATGAAATTAAATCTTTTTTTGCGAGATGGTAAGTAAATAATCGAATATCAATTTATGTTATATTAGATATTTGCTTATTGATCAATGCGTCATTATGTACGTACTTTTAACGCATACAGTCCTCGAAAGCCTCTTTCTATCTGTTTGCTTTTTTCCTCTATTTCTTCTCTCCTGCTTCTCTTTTCTCATAATTTTCTTATATTATTTCCCTCTTCTCTTTCTTCTACTCCTTGTTTCCTCTCTTCCTTCCATTTTTCCGTTCTTCTCTTTTCTTTCACTTCTTAGTTCGTCCCTTTCCCCCTTTTCCATCTCTTCTTTCTTCCATTCTTTCCATTTTTCCTACTTCCCTTTGATCAAACCAAGTTGAAGATAATCAAACGTAAACATTGAAGTTTCATAGTGTTATGGCTTCTGAAGACTGTGATTTAATGCAAGCGAAATATTCACATGCTGGTAATGATTATTTGCAGCTACTTGTGACTTCCCATGCCAAAATGGAGGAAAATGCATTGGTCCTAATAAATGCTCATGTTCTTACGGGTACACTGGGAAAATGTGCGAAACAGGTTAGTGGTATTGTCTAAATGTTGATTCAACGAGAAACTGTGTGATCAAGTGGTTAGTCTAAGCGCTGAATAAATCCAAGCTCAAGATATGCATGTTTAGATATCGGCTGTCCCAGTTTTGTGGCTTAGATGTGGAGGCTCGCAACGCAGAGGCTTTGGGCTCGAATCCTGCAACGTTCACACTGGAAGCACTCTATCAGATATTCTATGCAGTTGATTTCTTCGTCACATGCTCGATTGCGAGCGTAGCAGACAGGGCTCTAAGTTTTCTCTAGGGAAGTGGATTTAATGAGTTGGTTTCCAGTCGCCTTGCTCACCACTGGGGTATTTATTGTGACACGTGTAGGATTCGAACTCACGACTCCTTCGTTATGAGTCCGAACACTTAACCGCTACACAACGACACCACTAAATTCCCAGTGGATATCTACCATCAGACATTGCCATTGTTCTTTAAATTTTTAGCCCAATGCAACTGGGGATGTTATAACGGAGGCACATGCATTCGACCGAATGTCTGCGCATGTGTAAATGGTTATTATGGATTCACGTGTAGAAGGCGAGGTATGACTGCGAACAACTTTGCTTTATTATTTCTTTCTCCTGTTGATAATTTTCGTGTATTCGCTTGGCATCAAACCCCCAGATGTAATATGCGCCCCCTGTTGCCTAATCAATGAAATCACTGGTCGGTTCGATTATGGGTTGATCGAATCAAAATAAGTCGCATTTCAAAATAGATGTTTATGGATTCAGTGTCAGGAAATTCTCATCTTACATTTTTTAAAATGCTATTTGGAATAGATCAGCTGATTCGTGATTAATCAAGTATAAGATCACTCTGATCATTGATCAAACAGAAAATGAATAGATAGAAATTCATTTTAATTTATTTGAGGAGGGTAACCTCTCAGCCAGAGCTGATTGACAAGGGGCCCTCCACTTAAAGCTTTAATTACAATTAGAATGCTTTAATTGCAATAAATTCATTGTATGAATCAGCTTAACAGGGATCCCCGTTTTCTGTATGCGCAGGAGCCAGGGCACCAGTCTAATCCATTCAGACATTAATTTATTCATGCTGTTCATTAAGACAGAAAAATTGCAGCCCTCTCAATCTGAAGCGCCCTTGTGACACTCGCAAGAATTTAGGAATTTCCACGAAGACTCTTTGAGCCACAACATGTGCTTCTCTCCGAGCATTTAGTCTAATCACTGTTTATGTACTTTACTTTGAAAGTTGACCGACATTTCAAACTAGTGAATGGCGATTTCTCAAGTGATGCCTTTATTGAGTATTCATACCGTTCATTTGCTTGACTTCTCCGTCTTCGTGACCTCCGACTAACAAATCTTGTAACTGCGTTTCCGATATGCTAATGGGAGCTTGCTTTTTCAGCCTTTTGATGAAAGACAACAAACCTGTTGAAACACCCGAATGCCTTCGTTTAGTCAATCAAGACAAAGGCGAACAAGTTTTCAGTCGTTTCTATTTGTATTGTTATATAGGTGTAGACTATATCTTTAACGAAACTGATATTCACGGTATAGTGATACTCTCAATGGTCCTTACAAGAGTTGAAACTAACCTTAGAAATGCAAGCTCGATAGCATCTGGATTGGAGGTTGATAAGCCACCCTAAAAGAAAATCGTTTCAAGGGTCTGACTTGTAATCGGACTCTTTCGATTGTCCTAAGTATGGAATTACTTACTTGCGTTGCTTACTCGATTTCGAGGATAGCAGAAGCCAGAGGCAGGGTTCTGAGTTTTTTCTAGGGAATTGGATTTTATGAGATGGTTTCCCGTTGCCTTCCCCACTAACAGCGCTTATCATATTCGACTTCGAGCGTAGCAGAAACCAGAGACGAACGTCTGAGTTTTTTCTAGGGAAATGGATTTTATTAGGTGGTTTCCCGTTGCCTTCCTCTCCAATACTGTTTTTATAGTGATACGTGCAGGAATGGAACTCGCACTCCCTGTGTTATGATTCCACCACCACCACATCCCGGCGGCGAAAAATGTGCTTCTGTTATAATTTCGAAGTTAACTGTCCGATTTTCTGTCGGAAACTAATGCCTCTTCAGTAATCCAGAAAACCCTGTTAAGTCACAAGAATGGAAATGAACACCACTTTTTATTTATCTTGTTTAGAGCTTTAGCCGATTTTACTTGCTGAAATATAATAAGCATGGTTGTGCGACACGTTCGTGTTTATAGCTTTATACACCATTAAGCAAGAGCCACTGCCCTTGTCAGTCAGAGTTTTTGATGCCAGTTGGGTCAGCGCTCCTTTATCGTATTTTCTGCTTCTCATTCACCACCAGAGACGACTCAATGAAGCTATCCATCAGTATAATATCTACGTGAAGCAGAGAGCTCGTGGCTAGTAGCTTTTGCTCGTTTTTCAGCTGTAGAGCAGCCCTCAGATGTCATCAAACAGGTATCAGCTGAACTAAGAATAGGTCCCTAGAATATCATCCAGCAATTGCAGCCTTTGAGAAGCCTCATGCAAATCATATATGAAACTCACTCTCTTACCGTCTCCCATTAGCCAACGAGCTCTGAGAATCCTTGAGTCAACTCCCTATTTTCGGGCATGAAATTGCTTAACTTTTGTGTTGAATTGCATTCAAAGTTGATGAAAATGTCAAAATAATTAATTATCATTGGCCAAGTTATGTCTTTTTATTACTTTATTGAATATTTAGATGCTAGAGTATTCGATTTTTCAGCATTGGACTAAATTTTGTATGCTGCATTTTTCATGTATGTCTCGTGGAAGTTGTACCACTTGGCTTTCTTTATTCCAGTTGTCGCTTTTGTGAAGGCAATTTCCTACTGGTGTCCTGCCAGCAGGGACCCATTTTCAACTATTTCTTAGGAAAGATATTTTTGATTTCTTGCCAGGCTTTGACTCTTTTTTTCAGCCATTTTTTTCAACTGAGTTAATGTTTGGGAAAGGCCTCGTGACAAATGAGGAAGAAAGGTGTTAATAGGAAGAAAGGTAGAATCAAGTTTTTGATTTTGATTGGAAAGAAGACAAGTTGTAGGATTTCTAGGTATTACATCCATACATTTAAATATACATATCTACATTTACATATACATATATTTATACATATATATGTATACATATATATGTAAATGTATATATGTATATATACAATATATATATATATATATCAGATATATATAGATTATATATAGATATATCACTGATGGAGCCCTCACAAGGCGAAACGTTTGAAGTAATCTATCAATAAATTTGCCTTAAAAAGTAGCCTATTTTATATTCACATTTTATCTGAGGCATGGCCACACACAAATGTTCAACATATATATATATATATATATATATATCACATAGAGGGTGCTGTCTTCACCACCAAATAGTGCTCTATGTACAAAGTACAGAGCGTTGATAGCAGAAATGCAGAAAAGGAAAAGACCGATTCTCTGAAGAGAATCGGTCTTTTCCTTTTCTGCATTTCTGCTAAATATATATATATAAATATATATATTAGCTGTGCCCCCCTTGCAAATTCACGCTGGCTACGGGCCTGTGGCATGGACAAAGAGGGTTACAGAAGCATTTGTCAGGCTAGCAAAGATCCACAACGGCTAGAGAAGGATCGTGAACTCATGGCCACGGGAGTGAGCCGGCCTGACCTAATTTACCTTAAGGCCCATTCATTACCAGGGAAGCTTTGCTCAAGGAAGGATACCCGTCGTTTTAATCTGACTGCCATTTGATGGTCCCTGCCATAAACGTGTAAAAATGTTTGGAAGAGCGTCCAAATAAATGCTTCGAAAATAAAGTACTTTCATATTGCCGCTGTGGTGGCGCTAAAGTAGAATGAGAGCAACATGGAAAAGAGGCAACATCATGGCTGAGGAATGTAGTGTGGGTTGTAGTTAGGTAAAGTCCAACTTTACACTGACCGTGTCTACTTCAATACTGCAGCTTCGTAGTATTTAGACTTGATTATGTTTGCGAAGAGACTCACATCAATATGGAGTCCAACACTTTTGCGGGGATGCCAGGCAGTGGGAAATATGTACGCAGAATTCACAGTAACCAGAGTTCCTAAAAATTGGGAATGTGGCATAAAAAGCTGGCAAGTTCTTTGTTGGAGCCAACGAACTTTCTCAATTTCTTGTGCCTCATGTTTTCCAAGATCAGAACATTTTAAGTTCATAGGAAGCGAAGCGCAGACGCCAATGCAAGTAGCTGTCTTAGCAAAAAGAGCGAAGAAAAGAGTGAAGAACGAAGCGTCGGGAAGAGCGCTGAGGGCAGATCTTGAGGGCACGTTGAGAGAAGAAAGGCAACAAGAAGACATCGAAGAGACTATTGAGATGGTATTGAAAAGGTTGAAACTGAAGGATACGGACAAGGTCAAACTTCATATGAATATAGACTATTTGTTATCACAGAAAATCCCATTTCCTGTTATAAGCAAGGTGTGTGGGGCTGCACCAAGGACAATTGCTCTGGATATGACGCTACTGAAAAAGAGAATAGCAGCTTTCAAAATCAACTCGTTTTTCGAGGAATCATTGGTAAAGATATTGAAAAAGAATCCGAGAATGTTACTGCAAAATGTGGAAAGTACGCTGACGATAAAGGTAATGTCGCAAATTCACCTCCAAGCCCCTGATGATTGCTAGTAGTATTTTGCACGTTATTTACGGCTGGATTGTATTCAATTCATTTATAGTTGCAAATTTAATTTTGAATTGAGAGGTATGACTTTGCAGCCCATTCTGCCAATTTGCCGTCGATTCTCCATCGAATAATGTCATTTCATGTCATCATTGGCATTATTGACCAGTCCCAACATTCTTGCTTAAATAACTATAGCTATCTCTCAGGTCATATGAAATATTGAAATAAATAAAAGTTCCCCATCAAATGTCAGATACACATTTGTACTTCTCTTGCTGGAATTTATTTTCTCTTCTTATGGGGGACAATGTTTCTTCTATTATATTCATGTGATATCGTGTTGCATTTTTCATTATACTCCACTACTTCTAAGCTCTGAAAATCTTTTTCGCCCTCTTCCCTGAAAATTATGACAATCTTTTTTAAACCTATTTCAATTGCCTTCTAGAATCTTCTTTATGATTCCTTTCTGATTTCACTGTATCTCCTTACATTTGTCTCTGTGACCTTGTTTTGAGGGATTCCAATATGAAAATATTGTCTCTGAGGATTTACATGAAACTTCACTTAATTGCAATGCCTTCAAGTGTACCATCCTTAAATTTGCCTTTTGCTGACTTTTTGTGATGTATCAATTTATTAGGTTGAGGCAATGAGAAGACTGACGTTGGGGTTATCTGTTGATGAAGTGGTTGGTATATTCGAAAAGTGTCCAGACATCATAGAGTACTTGAGTACAGAAAAAATGACCAATAAGATATCTACGTTAGAGAAACAAATTGGCTTCAATAGAAAGCAAGTGAGAAAAATTTTGCTGAAGTGTCCTGCTGTAACAACAATGGATATGAAAAAGGTCAAAGAAAAAGTAGACTTTTGCTGCAAAAACTTTCATGTTGACTTGGAAAAAATTTCCAGGTATCCAAGGATTTTTCATAGCAAGTTAGATCGGTTGAAGGAGAGATACGAATTCTTACACAAGGAAGGCATTTTCATTGAAGATATCAAAGTCAAAGGTTGGGCGCTGAAAGGAATTGCAGCAAATTCTGATGTTTTTTTTGCAGAAAAAATTGCTCAGAAGCCGTTGAAAAAGTTTCGTGACTTTCAAGCAAGGAAAGTGAAAAGTCAAGAGAGAATTTTAGCTGCATCATAATTTTCTTGTTGTGCCACCCTTTGCGACAGATTTCCTGTTATCATAAACACATCAAAAAGCAGATTAGTGTTCTGTACTTTTACACTCAAATTTGAATATTTTAGTGATAAATGTGAGTGAAAAGCAAATTACCTCTAAGTAGGTAACTTATCATTATGCATGATTTTATGGAGAGCTTTCTAAAATCGTAATGGAATCATCATTAAATTTTGAAGGACTGTAGAGGAGATTTTTTGTTATATTATTCAGGTTTATTTTGTATAAATACGGTTATATATCACCCACCCCCTCGTATCCATCTGTCTATCTATCTATCTATCTATCTATCTATCTATCTATCTATCTATCTATCTATCTATGCCTATCTATCTATGCCTATCTATCTATCTATCTATCTATCTATCTATCTATCTATCTATCTATCTATCTATCTATGCCTATCTATCTATCTATCTATCTATCTATCTATCTATCTATCTATCTATCTATCTATCTATGCCTATCTATCTATGCCTATCTATCTATCTATCTATCTATCTATCTATCTATCTATCTATCTATCTATCTATCTATCTATCTATCTATCTATGCCTATCTATCTATGCCTATCTATCTATGCCTATCTATCTATGCCTATCTATCTATGCCTATCTATCTATGCCTATCTATCTATGCCTATCTATCTATGCCTATCTATCTATGCCTATCTATCTACTATCTATATATCTATTTATCTATCTATCTATCTATCTATCTATCTATCTATCTATCTATCTATCTATCTATCTATCTATCTATCCATCTATCTATCTAATCAATCCATAGTAGATTTAAAATTGATATTTGGTGTAGGATGACCAAAGATTGTGACATTTGAGACACCAAGTGGCCGCATGGTGCGCACCTACAGCCTATTACGGCTAAGGAAAACTGGATTGCACTCTTTAAAGAAGGAGGAAGGAGGTAATTTATTTAAAAACATCATAATGCCCGCTAGATTCCACTGAAAAAAATTTCCCTTGTGTCAGGGAAACCCAAAAAATATGTCCTAAATCTCGACTGACGTCACAACTTAGAACTGTGACAACTGCTGCGCAGACATTTTTGTTTGGCAATTGGAAGGAGCATCAAGGACGCTGTGAAGCTCTCATTATCACATGAGGAGGCAAATGAGACTGAATCGCAAAATGGAGGGCAAAGATGCCGGCCAGGTGCTCTTGCTACTGATATCATTGTATCATTTCCCACTCAGCATGCAGGCAGAAACCTGTGGACCTATGGGCTATAAGGCTGATGAGCTTCTGAAGTAAGATTTCACATTTGTTTGCCTCGTTACTGCTTAGAAGAGAACCCAGAGGGATAATTTGTATCCTTTGGTCAGCCATGATCCAATGGATACAGTACAGAGGGTGGCGTTAGCAGAATCTACTCCGCATTTTGACTGCCATCAGTAAAATTGTATTGAATATTATTTTTAACTTGTGCTTCGAAGTTAATTTTGACCACAAATCTCATTCCGAATTCAGGATTTTCCATCAATGAAGCGGCTTAACCAGTTGGTTCCATCAGGAAACACCCTTTAACAATATGGATTATATTCATTTACTCCTATAATTCCTTTAAGGAATGATACGGGCCCCAGTTTTGATAACTACACGGTTCTGCTCGTATTAATTTATTTTGAAGGGAGATGCAAAATTACAGGGACTGCATCTCATCAATAATCCGCGGTGCTTTCAAATTGTAGACAAAATGGAAACAAAACGTAATACTCAAGAAGGCATTGTTTGGAGAATCTTTTTTATCTTTTAGGCCATCATATTGGTTTTTTGATTTAAATGGAACAAATTGTATGAAATTGCCTCAACCCAATGACATAGACCGACTAATGCCAGTAAATGGCACGGGTCATGCATGCCGGTTATATATGCATATATGCAAAGCAATGGAATACCAGTGTACTGGAACTGTTTGCTTACGATACTTGTTCACAGATGACTATGTATCACTCCTTGGCTACGAGATCGCTTATCCATTTAATGAAGGTTTGTTGTATAACATATGATAAATTCATTAATGAGATTGATGTTGACTCCAGTGGGCTAAGTTGCAGGTTCAATTTAAAATTTGGAGCCTTCCTAAGCAAACTCCTCAGTAGATAATATACCCACTATGCCTTCAGCTAGTGAGAGTTATTTGACTTCTAAGTAAGCTATGAAATGCAAGAATGAAGCAAATCACTATGTTGCATACTCGATTCCGAGCATAGCAGAAACCAGAGACAGGGCTCTGAGTTTTTTCTAGGGAGGTGGATTTTTATGACATGGTCTCCCGTTGCCTTCCTCACCAATTCCGTTTTAAAAGTGATACTTGGAGGAATCGAACTGACAACCCTTGTGTTGTGAGTCTTCATGCTTAACCACTACACCACGGCAAACTCTAATTCACATTGACTGTTTAGTTTGCTTATATTGTTTCAGAATAAAGTATTCAGTAAGTACCCAAGTGTTCTAGGGGATTTTTTGCTGAGACAATAAAACAGCACATATCTTATTTCCATTTAGACGCAAATGATTTGTCATTTTCACAGGTCACAAAATGTTTTCATCGTTATTTAGTGGGGAAAAAAAGCTCTGTACCGATTCATCAAAATCTATTCAGACAAATTTAGAGTTTACTTGTGACCCTACTGCATTATGGAATACATCAGTTGTTCATAACCACGGTGGTGCCAGATCACCAGAACCTGTCAGTTTCACATTTGATCACAACAAATGCTCAGTAAGTTTTTCTTTTCAAAGTCTTTTTTGGGGTTTATTTCATTTATTAATATTTAAGCATTTCAGTTAAAAGAAGCTGTCAAAGGCACACACCCAGTGACAAAAACACCTCTCTGAAGTCTCCAGCCCTCGATCCCATGCATTGGAAACCAATGACCTTCCCTTTTAAGCACAGAGACGTCATTAAGACGTAAGACATAAGAGTTTTTTCATTTAAACTAACAAGAAATTGCAATGAATTGTAATCAACGATAAGTAAAATTATGAAACTGAGTAAGTACACTGGAATAAAACTAATGAATGGAAGAACAACAAATAAATTGAATTGTTGTGTATTGCTGAAATTAAACAGGAAAAATGATTTAATTGAATTTTTATAGATTACCAAATGGTTGGGAAGGGATCTTATAGCAGAACAACTTTTTAAACCCCCACCCGGCCAATCCAACCATTTCAGACATACCAGATTTGAAAAAACTTGAGAGCAAGCTCGATGGGCCATACACCAGAATGCTTCGGGCAATTCTCAACATAAGCTCGAAGATGCATCCTACCATCAGCAGATTGTATGGAGAATTGCCGAGAATATCCAAAGAAATAGCAGAAAGAAGAACGTGATTTGCATGTCACTGCTTCAGAAGGAAAGAAGGAGTTCTCAGCATGGTCTTACTGTGGGATTCCAAGCATAGGACGGCCAAAGTGGGAAGACCTTTCAAAACTTACACCAATCTGCTGACTGAAGATACTGGATTACAGCGGAGGATCTACCGGCGGTCTTGGATGACAAGCAGAATGGAAGAAAGTAGTAAACTTGGTCCGAGCAACTAGCTCAAGATGATGATGGATTGAAATTCAGAATGGTTAAGTGTAACTGCTACAAAGGAAAGAGGCTGCTGCATCAATAGTAGATAAATATTTAGTGATTAGAGTTTTTTGATAAGATTCAAACTCCAGATTGGAGATAAGGGCTTAAGATGTTTTTTATTTGTCACATTGTTGAAGAAAGGGTCGTTTTTAGGGAATTGAATGCTTTAGTGCCAGTTTATTGCAGAGAGCCTAGCCCGTGCATCATTGGTCTTTTAACACAGAAAAGCTGCTTTGAAATATTTATTGTCATGAAATTGCTAGGAATTTTTTATTCAATTTGATATGTTGGTTTATTTGAAAAATTGTTCATGTTGTATGCCTATATCCCTTTTTCTGATATTTGTTATTCTAGAAAGTGTCAGCTAAAGATTTTCTTCCCTCACAAACAGAAAAATAGGACAGACTTTTCATCTGAACATTGAATGAAATATGAAAATAAAGAATAATGCTGAAAACAATGATTTGCAAATTTTTTATCAATGGGAATGCATTCAAATTTGAGTTTTCGTTCATTTGATTTGAATGCTCCATTGTATCATGATAGGGAGGCTGCTCTATTCACTTACTTTTCATAGATGTTGGTAAAGAAAAGCAGTTATTCTGAATAGTTCTTTCTTTCTTGACAGCTGCATATAAAGTTCAATTACTCTGGTGCTTGTGAGAAATCTCCAGATGGAAGTACACCAGGAAAAAGTATTAGTGTTGGATCAGTTTTGTTAATACTGTGAGTGATACACACACAATTCCTTTGTTTTTCTTTATTTTTCTGTAATGGATTATGTTGAGGAAAAGCTATGGTGGCCTATACAAAGCCCCAACATAGGAGGAAAGAAGAAAGTGAGCAGCTAAAAGGATAGAGAGATAAGATCAAGTTTATTGGTCTTAGATTTGAAAGATGGCAAAGAAGGCAAGACGTTTCATAAATTACATGTTCTTGGGATGAATGATGATTTGTGAGATAGAGTTTGTGGGTTAGGCAGTGAAACTTGGAAAGGGTGTGAATGAGTTGAGCTTCTGGTGGTCCTGACACGCCTCAGAGGAACTGGAATAATATCCCTGATCTTCTGAGAACAATGTCCATTAAAGTATCTGTAAAAGATGGAAAGATCTCCAACTAAACGACTATGGGAAAGAGGTTGGAGCGATTTGGTGAGGTTAGGATTATTGATGAGACAAATAGCATAGGACTGGACTTTGTCAAGAAGACAGAGAGTAGATTTTGGTGCACCACCCCAGACTTGGGAGCAGTACTCTAAAGAGGGACGGTTAAGCATAGCTGTGTTATTATATTCGTCTAATCACATTTCAACAGTAGTGTTCTGATGCCAAACCCTTCTTCTAACACTCTAAATGCCACAATGGCAGAGCTGTAACCTTTTCTTCCACGAAAATTGTTTGATTTGCGTACTTCTGTTTCAAAGATTCTTTCCTGGTGTAGCACTTTACTTTATCATTGGTGTGCTTATCAATCGATTTGCGGGACGTAGTGGCAAGGAGCTCATTCCACACTCTGCTTTTTGGTTCACACTTCCTGACCTGATCATGGTGAGCATATTTATTTAAGAGACTGTGATCCCATTTGCCTTTTAAAGGAAACCTGTGTGTCTTTATGGACTCTTTTACAAGGCTGTTAAGACCCACCTTATCACCCTCACATAAGGAAATTACAACACAGATTGCAAAGGTGTCACACAGATTATGGAACTGCATAACTGCCTTGTGGCATTTGATAAACAACTTGAGGTCAGTTTCAAAATGGGTGTCTGACCCTATCACACCGGCTTTATAATGCCCATGTTCTTTTTAAGACAGTCAATGGGGGCCGCTAGTAGAATACTGTTATTTTTGTGGTAATTGCCATTAAAGTTTGCAGCTATTTTCTGTAAGACAGCAATGTTATCAATTAGAGCAATGGTTTGACTTGATTATTCTATCTAGCATGATTAAAGATTATTGGTTTTTTCAACAACCAAAAAATAAGCAGACTTCCATGAAAGATTTACATTTTTACATCAGCTTCCTACTTTCATTGTTATTCTCATATTTTCAATGGAAAGTTGCCTGCTGACATGTTTTTTGACCATTCTATTTAAGACAGACATTCACAAGACAGTTTGTTATTCTCTCAAGAAGTCATTAAAAACCTTAAAAGAAAATAAGCTTTGGAAGCAAATTTTTAAGGATTTGTGCATCATTTCCCTGCCTTGGCATTTTCTCTGCAACACTCTCATGTTTTATCTGCAATTTTCCTAGGATGGATTCGTGTTTACAATGACAATAATCACTTGCCGCCATGCAGAAAACAGAGCATCCTATGAGACAATGTGAGAGCAAGACTGAGAAAATACATATACTTAAATACAAAGTATTCAGATTTGCATTGTTGGTCAACTGGCTGGTGATGGACAATCAAAGGTGCCCTTTGTGATGAACATAGACTGGATGGGAAGCTAGGTATGAAAAGACCTCTTTAAAGGCGTGCCTATTTTTTGATTGAAACTGATATGATGTGGCCTTATATCTAGATGTATTGAAAGATACAGATATTGTGTTAGCAGTATTTATTAATTGCAAAGATGTTAAGATTACACAAGTAGATTAGTTGCTGCAATGGTAGGAGGTTAGAGTTTTTAGACTGGGATCAAGTTTCTCAGGCAAGCACTTTTTGAAACATTGAGGTCCCTGGCTCAAAAGGTAGAATACTGCCATCTCAGTTCAAAGCATTAGGCCTGCATTGTTTTCCCAATGTTAATGTAAGCCCAGCCCTGATCGTTCTTTGCAATCATGCCACCTGCTTTAACACTTAAACTCTCTAACACAATAATTACAAATGCTGATACAAGCGCTAACCCTGGAATTTGATTGCATCATTTCAATGATTTGTAATATATGCAGTTACATATGAAGTATTAGCCCACTCATATTTTTTGATACTGTTGCAGTGGCAACTTTGTATGAAAACAGAAAATTTGAGATTTTTTGTAGTTTTTGTTAGACAGAAGAGTCTTTCATAATGGCCAAGATTTTTAAGGGTAGAGCCCCCTTGCAGCTGTGTATTTTATACTTTCCTGCATTTCTGCTGAAGTCAGACAATTTTAATAAGAGGATAGGCACCATGAAAAGTTTTTGTCAGAAAGACATATACTTGTTGGTATGGACACAATGAAGAATCCATGGACTCCAATGAATGAAAATTATATTTGCCACCTGCTGAAAACGTTTTGTAGCTTTTTCGCCAAGGTTCATGCACTCACTGCCCAAATTGGATAAGGATCAAGAGTAATTCTGGTTCCATTTCTATGTCCGAATTTAAGAAATTTTACATTTTAAGTAAACATGATTTAGCTGGTATTTTTATGTCATTCGCTCTACTTTAATGCGAAAAGTTTTGATGATTGCTAGAAATTTCAACATTAAAATCCACTTTTCACTTCACCTTTATAAAAGAATCTTTCAAAAATGATGATGTTGGAATTCACTGAACCTTTTGGGAAGCTTGAACTTAACTTGCAATGCATTAGTATAGAATATAAATTAAATGAATCCACTTTGCTTTTCTGTTGGTGTTTATCATTAACTTTATGGTGAGGTGAAAAACATACTTCAGTGCAATAAAGAAGTCAAATATTGTGAAATTCAAATTGATAACTTTGCAAGAACATTTGTCAGTAAGATCTCACCTTTTTGCTATCCACAGAGCACTGGTGGCTTATCAACTCAACTAAATCAGCCCTAATTGCCCTTTTGAATTTATTCTTTTTACAAACTACTCAGTTTCGAATACCTATAACTCTTCAAAAAAAACCTTCCATCCTTAAATATTCAATTCCTTCAATTGATTGTCAAAGATAAGCAAAATTTGCCCAAAAGAAATGCTATAGGATTACTATTTTTCCCAAAATTGCTCACATTTCACTTTCTTTCAATATCCAGCAGGTTCATGGATTGTGGAAAATTTGCAAAATTTGGCCAAAGAGCAAGGCTATAGGCTTACTATTTTGCCAAAAACTGCTCACATTTCACTTTCTATCAATAAAGAGCAGTTGAATACATTGTGGAAAAGTAGCAAAATTTTGCCAACAAGCTAGGCTATAGGTTAAATATTATGCCCAAAATTGCACACATTTCGCTTTCTATCCGTCTCAATCAATTTAAATGATTGTGGAAAAGTAGCAAAATTTTGCCAAAACGGCAACCTATAGCCTTACTTTTTGGCCAAAATATGGTGTTTTTGGGCCCTTTGTAATTTGTGCTAGAAAATGAAGAAAGTTGAAAATGGACGATTTTTGGGTAAAATGGCAAGCCTATAGCCTTACTTTTTGGCCAAAATATGGTGTTTTTGAGCCCTCTTATATTGTGCTAGACAATGAAGCAAGGTGAAAAAGGACGATTTTTGGCAAAAATGGCAAGCCTATAGCCTTACTTTAAGGCCAAAATATGGTGTTTTTGGGCACTTTATAATTTGTGCTAGTAAATGAAGAAAGTTAAAAATTGACGATTTTTGGCAAAAATGGTAAGCCTATAGTCTTACTTTTTGGCCAAAATATGGTGTTTTTGGGCAGTTTATAATTTGTGCTAGAAAATGAGGAATGTTGAAAGTGGTCGACTTTTAGCAAAAATGCCAAACCTATAGCCTTACTTTTTGGCGAAAATATGGTGTTTTTGGGCACTTTATAATTTGTGCTAGAAAATGAAGAAAGTTGAATATGGACGATTTTTGGCAAAAATGGCAAGCCTATAGCCTTACTTTTTGGCCAAAATATGATGTTTTTCGGTAGTTTATACTGTGTGCTAGAAATTGAAGAAAGATGAATATGGACGATTTTTGGCAAAAATGGCAAGCCTATAGCCTTACCTTTGGGCCAAAATATGGTGTTCTTGGGCACATTTTAATTTGTGCTAGATAATGAAGCAAGTTGAAAGTGGACGATTTTTGGCAAAAATGGCAAGCCTACAGCCTTACTTTTGGCCAAAATATGGTGTTTTTCGGTAGTTTATACATTGTGCTAGAAGTTGAAGAAAGTTAAATATGGACGATTTTTGGCAAAATTGGCAAGCCTATAGCCTTACTTTTTGGTCAAAATATGGTGCTTTCGGTAGTTTATAACGTGTGCTAGAAATTGAAGAAAGATGAATATGGACGATTTTTGGCAAAAATGGCAAGCCTATAGCCTTACTTTTTGGCCAAAATATGATGTTTTTCGGTAGTTTATACTGTGTGCTAGAAATTGAAGAAAGATGAATATGGACGATTTTTGGCGAAAATGGCAAGCCTATAGCCTTACTTTTGGGCCAAAATATGGTGTTCTTGGGCACATTTTAATTTGTGCTAGATAATGAAGCAAGTTGAAACTGGACGAATTTTGGCAAAAATGGCAAGCCTATAGCCTTACTTTTTGGCCAAAATATGGTGTTTTCGGTAGTTTATAACGTGTGCTAGAAATTGAAGAAAGATGAATATGGACGATTTTTGGCAAAAATGGCAAGCCTATAGCCTTACTTTTTGGCCAAAATATGATGTTTTTCGGTAGTTTATACTGTGTGCTAGAAATTGAAGAAAGATGAATATGGACGATTTTTGGCGAAAATGGCAAGCCTATAGCCTTACTTTTGGGCCAAAATATGGTGTTCTTGGGCACATTTTAATTTGTGCTCGATAATGAAGCAAGTTGAAAGTGGACGATTTTTGGCAAAAATGGCAAGCGTATAGCCTTACTTTTTGGCCAAAATATGATGTTTTTTGGTAGTTTATACATTGTGCTAGAAATTGAAGAAAGTTGAATATGGATGACGTTTGGCAAAAATGGCAAGCCTATAGCCTTACTTTTTCGCCAAAATATGGTGTTTTTCGGTAGTTTATAATGTGTGCTTGAAATTGAAGAAAGATGAATATGGATGACTTTTGGCAAAAATGGCAAGCCCATAGCCTTGCTTTTTGGCCAAAATATGGTGTTCTTGGGCACTTTTTAATTTGTGCTAGAAAATGAAGCAAGTTGAGAATGGACGATTTCTGGCAAAAATGGCAAGCCTATAGCCTTACTTTTTGGCCAAAATATTGTGTTTTTCGGTAGTTTATACTGTGTGCTAGAAATTGAAGAAAGATGAATATGGACGATTTTTGGCAAAAATGGCAAGCCTATAGCCTTACTTTTTGGCCAAAATATGATGTTTTTCGGTAGTTTATACTGTGTGCTAGAAATTGAAGAAAGATGAATATGGACGATTTTTGGCAAAAATGGCAAGCCTATAGCCTTACCTTTGGGCCAAAATATGGTGTTCTTGGGCACATTTTAATTTGTGCTAGATAATGAAGCAAGTTGAAAGTGGACGATTTTTGGTAAAAATGGCAAGCCTACAGCCTTACTTTTCGCCAAAATATGGTGTTTTTCGGTAGTTTATACATTGTGCTAGAAGTTGAAGAAAGTTAAATATGGACGATTTTTGGCAAAATTGGCAAGCCTATAGCCTTACTTTTTGGTCAAAATATGGTGCTTTCGGTAGTTTATAACGTGTGCTAGAAATTGAAGAAAGATGAATATGGACGATTTTTGGCAAAAATGGCAAGCCTATAGCCTTACTTTTTGGCCAAAATATGATGTTTTTCGGTAGTTTATACTGTGTGCTAGAAATTGAAGAAAGATGAATATGGACGATTTTTGGCGAAAATGGCAAGCCTATAGCCTTACTTTTGGGCCAAAATATGGTGTTCTTGGGCACATTTTAATTTGTGCTAGATAATGAAGCAAGTTGAAACTGGACGAATTTTGGCAAAAATGGCAAGCCTATAGCCTTACTTTTTGGCCAAAATATGGTGTTTTCGGTAGTTTATAACGTGTGCTAGAAATTGAAGAAAGATGAATATGGACGATTTTTGGCAAAAATGGCAAGCCTATAGCCTTACTTTTTGGCCAAAATATGATGTTTTTCGGTAGTTTATACTGTGTGCTAGAAATTGAAGAAAGATGAATATGGACGATTTTTGGCGAAAATGGCAAGCCTATAGCCTTACTTTTGGGCCAAAATATGGTGTTCTTGGGCACATTTTAATTTGTGCTCGATAATGAAGCAAGTTGAAAGTGGACGATTTTTGGCAAAAATGGCAAGCGTATAGCCTTACTTTTTGGCCAAAATATGATGTTTTTTGGTAGTTTATACATTGTGCTAGAAATTGAAGAAAGTTGAATATGGATGACGTTTGGCAAAAATGGCAAGCCTATAGCCTTACTTTTTCGCCAAAATATGGTGTTTTTCGGTAGTTTATAATGTGTGCTTGAAATTGAAGAAAGATGAATATGGATGACTTTTGGCAAAAATGGCAAGCCCATAGCCTTGCTTTTTGGCCAAAATATGGTGTTCTTGGGCACTTTTTAATTTGTGCTAGAAAATGAAGCAAGTTGAGAATGGACGATTTCTGGCAAAAATGGCAAGCCTATAGCCTTACTTTTTGGCCAAAATATTGTGTTTTTCGGTAGTTTATACTGTGTGCTAGAAATTGAAGAAAGATGAATATGGACGATTTTTGGCAAAAATGGCAAGCCTATAGCCTTACTTTTTGGCCAAAATATGATGTTTTTCGGTAGTTTATACTGTGTGCTAGAAATTGAAGAAAGATGAATATGGACGATTTTTGGCAAAAATGGCAAGCCTATAGCCTTACCTTTGGGCCAAAATATGGTGTTCTTGGGCACATTTTAATTTGTGCTAGATAATGAAGCAAGTTGAAAGTGGACGATTTTTGGTAAAAATGGCAAGCCTACAGCCTTACTTTTCGCCAAAATATGGTGTTTTTCGGTAGTTTATACATTGTGCTAGAAGTTGAAGAAAGTTAAATATGGACGATTTTTGGCAAAATTGGCAAGCCTATAGCCTTACTTTTTGGTCAAAATATGGTGCTTTCGGTAGTTTATAACGTGTGCTAGAAATTGAAGAAAGATGAATATGGACGATTTTTGGCAAAAATGGCAAGCCTATAGCCTTACTTTTTGGCCAAAATATGATGTTTTTTGGTAGTTTATACATTGTGCTAGAAATTGAAGAAAGTTGAATATGGATGACGTTTGGCAAAAATGGCAAGCCTATAGCCTTACTTTTTCGCCAAAATATGGTGTTTTTCGGTAGTTTATAATGTGTGCTTGAAATTGAAGAAAGTTGAATATGGATGACTTTTGGCAAAAATGGCAAGCCCATAGCCTTGCTTTTTGGCCAAAATATGGTGTTCTTGGGCACTTTTTAATTTGTGCTAGAAAATGAAGCAAGTTGAGAATGGACGATTTCTGGCAAAAATGGCAAGCCTATAGCCTTACTTTTTCGCCAAAATATTGTGTTTTTCGGTAGTTTATACTGTGTGCTAGAAATTGAAGAAAGATGAATATGGACGATTTTTGGCAAAAATGGCAAGCCTATAGCCTTACCTTTGGGCCAAAATATGGTGTTCTTGGGCACTTTATAATTTGTGCTAGATAATGAAGCAAGTTGAAAATGGACGATTTTTGGCAAAAATGGCAAGCCTATAGCCTTACTTTTTGGCCAAAATATGGTGTTTTTGGGCCCTTTGTAATTTGTGCTAGAAAATGAAGAAAGTTGAAAATGGACGATTTTTGGGTAAAATGGCAAGCCTATAGCCTTACTTTTTGGCCAAAATATGGTGTTTTTGAGCCCTCTTATATTGTGCTAGACAATGAAGCAAGGTGAAAAAGGACGATTTTTGGCAAAAATGGCAAGCCTATAGCCTTACTTTAAGGCCAAAATATGGTGTTTTTGGGCACTTTATAATTTGTGCTAGTAAATGAAGAAAGTTAAAAATTGACGATTTTTGGCAAAAATGGTAAGCCTATAGTCTTACTTTTTGGCCAAAATATGGTGTTTTTGGGCAGTTTATAATTTGTGCTAGAAAATGAGGAATGTTGAAAGTGGTCGACTTTTAGCAAAAATGCCAAACCTATAGCCTTACTTTTTGGCGAAAATATGGTGTTTTTGGGCACTTTATAATTTGTGCTAGAAAATGAAGAAAGTTGAATATGGACGATTTTTGGCAAAAATGGCAAGCCTATAGCCTTACTTTTTGGCCAAAATATGATGTTTTTCGGTAGTTTATACTGTGTGCTAGAAATTGAAGAAAGATGAATATGGACGATTTTTGGCAAAAATGGCAAGCCTATAGCCTTACCTTTGGGCCAAAATATGGTGTTCTTGGGCACATTTTAATTTGTGCTAGATAATGAAGCAAGTTGAAAGTGGACGATTTTTGGCAAAAATGGCAAGCCTACAGCCTTACTTTTGGCCAAAATATGGTGTTTTTCGGTAGTTTATACATTGTGCTAGAAGTTGAAGAAAGTTAAATATGGACGATTTTTGGCAAAATTGGCAAGCCTATAGCCTTACTTTTTGGTCAAAATATGGTGCTTTCGGTAGTTTATAACGTGTGCTAGAAATTGAAGAAAGATGAATATGGACGATTTTTGGCAAAAATGGCAAGCCTATAGCCTTACTTTTTGGCCAAAATATGATGTTTTTCGGTAGTTTATACTGTGTGCTAGAAATTGAAGAAAGATGAATATGGACGATTTTTGGCGAAAATGGCAAGCCTATAGCCTTACTTTTGGGCCAAAATATGGTGTTCTTGGGCACATTTTAATTTGTGCTAGATAATGAAGCAAGTTGAAACTGGACGAATTTTGGCAAAAATGGCAAGCCTATAGCCTTACTTTTTGGCCAAAATATGGTGTTTTCGGTAGTTTATAACGTGTGCTAGAAATTGAAGAAAGATGAATATGGACGATTTTTGGCAAAAATGGCAAGCCTATAGCCTTACTTTTTGGCCAAAATATGATGTTTTTCGGTAGTTTATACTGTGTGCTAGAAATTGAAGAAAGATGAATATGGACGATTTTTGGCGAAAATGGCAAGCCTATAGCCTTACTTTTGGGCCAAAATATGGTGTTCTTGGGCACATTTTAATTTGTGCTCGATAATGAAGCAAGTTGAAAGTGGACGATTTTTGGCAAAAATGGCAAGCGTATAGCCTTACTTTTTGGCCAAAATATGATGTTTTTTGGTAGTTTATACATTGTGCTAGAAATTGAAGAAAGTTGAATATGGATGACGTTTGGCAAAAATGGCAAGCCTATAGCCTTACTTTTTCGCCAAAATATGGTGTTTTTCGGTAGTTTATAATGTGTGCTTGAAATTGAAGAAAGATGAATATGGATGACTTTTGGCAAAAATGGCAAGCCCATAGCCTTGCTTTTTGGCCAAAATATGGTGTTCTTGGGCACTTTTTAATTTGTGCTAGAAAATGAAGCAAGTTGAGAATGGACGATTTCTGGCAAAAATGGCAAGCCTATAGCCTTACTTTTTGGCCAAAATATTGTGTTTTTCGGTAGTTTATACTGTGTGCTAGAAATTGAAGAAAGATGAATATGGACGATTTTTGGCAAAAATGGCAAGCCTATAGCCTTACTTTTTGGCCAAAATATGATGTTTTTCGGTAGTTTATACTGTGTGCTAGAAATTGAAGAAAGATGAATATGGACGATTTTTGGCAAAAATGGCAAGCCTATAGCCTTACCTTTGGGCCAAAATATGGTGTTCTTGGGCACATTTTAATTTGTGCTAGATAATGAAGCAAGTTGAAAGTGGACGATTTTTGGTAAAAATGGCAAGCCTACAGCCTTACTTTTGGCCAAAATATGGTGTTTTTCGGTAGTTTATACATTGTGCTAGAAGTTGAAGAAAGTTAAATATGGACGATTTTTGGCAAAATTGGCAAGCCTATAGCCTTACTTTTTGGTCAAAATATGGTGCTTTCGGTAGTTTATAACGTGTGCTAGAAATTGAAGAAAGATGAATATGGACGATTTTTGGCAAAAATGGCAAGCCTATAGCCTTACTTTTTGGCCAAAATATGATGTTTTTTGGTAGTTTATACATTGTGCTAGAAATTGAAGAAAGTTGAATATGGATGACGTTTGGCAAAAATGGCAAGCCTATAGCCTTACTTTTTCGCCAAAATATGGTGTTTTTCGGTAGTTTATAATGTGTGCTTGAAATTGAAGAAAGTTGAATATGGATGACTTTTGGCAAAAATGGCAAGCCCATAGCCTTGCTTTTTGGCCAAAATATGGTGTTCTTGGGCACTTTTTAATTTGTGCTAGAAAATGAAGCAAGTTGAGAATGGACGATTTCTGGCAAAAATGGCAAGCCTATAGCCTTACTTTTTCGCCAAAATATTGTGTTTTTCGGTAGTTTATACTGTGTGCTAGAAATTGAAGAAAGATGAATATGGACGATTTTTGGCAAAAATGGCAAGCCTATAGCCTTACTTTTGGGCCAAAATATGGTGTTCTTGGGCACTTTATAATTTGTGCTAGATAATGAAGCAAGTTGAAAATGGACGATTTTTGGCAAAAATGGCAAGCCTATAGCCTTACTTTATGGTCAAAATATGGTGTTTTTCGGTAGTTAATACATTGTGCTAGAAATTGAAGAAAGATGAATATGGATGACTTTTGGCAAAAATGGCAAGCCTATAGCCTTACCTTTTGGTAAAAATATGGTTTTTTTCGGTAGTTAATACATTGTGCTAGAAATTGAAGAAAGATGAATATGGACGATTTTTGGCAAAAATGGCAAGCCTATAGCCTTACTTTTTGGCCAAAATATGATGTTTTTCGGTAGTTTATACTGTGTGCTAGAAATTGAAGAAAGATGAATATGGACGATTTTTGGCAAAAATGGCAAGCCTATAGCCTTACCTTTGGGCCAAAATATGGTGTTCTTGGGCACATTTTAATTTGTGCTAGATAATGAAGCAAGTTGAAAGTGGACGATTTTTGGCAAAAATGGCAAGCCTACAGCCTTACTTTTGGCCAAAATATGGTGTTTTTCCGTAGTTTATACATTGTGCTAGAAATTGAAGAAAGATGAATATGGATGACTTTTGGTAAAAATGGCAAGCCTATAGCCTTACTTTTTGGTAAAAATATGGTGTTTTTCGGTAGTTAATACATTGTGCTAGAAATTGAAGAGAGATGAATATGGATGACTTTTGGCAAAAATGGCAAGCCTATAGCCTTACTTTTTGGCCAAAATATGGTGTTTTTCGGTAGTTTATACATTGTGCTAGAAGTTGAAGAAAGTTAAATATGGACGATTTTTGGCAAAAACGGCAAGCCTACAGCCTTACTTTTCGGCCAAAATATGGTGTTCTTGGGCACTTTTGAATTTGTGCTAGAAAATGAAGCAAGGTGAAATTGGACGATTTTTGGTAAAACTGGCAAGCCTATAGCCTTACTTTTTGGCCAAAATATGGTGTTTTTAGGGACTTTATAATTTGTGCTACCAAATGAAGAAAGTTGAATATGGATGATTTTTGGCAAAAGCCTTACTTTTTGGTCAAAATATGGTGTTTTTCGGTAGTTTATACTGTGTGCTAGCAATTGAAGAAAGATGAATATGGACGATTTTTGGCGAAAATGGCAAGCCTATAGCCTTACTTTTGGGCCAAAATATGGTGTTCTTTGGCACATTTTAATTTGTGCTCGATAATGAAGCAAGTTGAAACTGGACGAATTTTGGCAAAAATGGCAAGCCTATAGCCTTACTTTTTGGCCAAAATATGGTGTTTTCGGTAGTTTATAACGTGTGCTAGAAATTGAAGAAAGATGAATATGGACGATTTTTGGCAAAAATGGCAAGCCTATAGCCTTACTTTTGGGCCAAAATATGGTGTTCTTGGGCACATTTTAATTTGTGCTCGATAATGAAGCAAGTTGAAAGTGGACGATTTTTGGCAAAAATGGCAAGCGTATAGCCTTACTTTTTGGTCAAAATATGGTGTTTTTGCGTAGTTTATACATTGTGCTAGAAATTGAAGAAAGATGAATATGGATGACTTTTGGCAAAAATGGCAAGCCAATAGCCTTACTTTTTGGTAAAAATATGGTGTTTTTCGGTAGTTAATACATTGTGCTAGAAATTTAAGAGAGATGAATATGGATGACTTTTGGCAAAAATGGCAAGCCTATAGCCTTACTTTTTGGCCAAAATATGGTGTTTTTCGGTAGTTTATAACGTGTGCTAGAAATTGAAGAAAGATGAATATGGACGATTTTTGGCAAAAATGGCATGCCTATAGCCTTACTTTTTGGTCAAAATATTCTGTTTTTAGGAAGTTTATACATTGTGCCAGAAATTGAAGAAAGATGAATATGGATGACTTTTGGCAAAAATGGCAAGCCTATAGCCTTACTTTTAGGCCAAAATATGGTGTTCTTGGGCACTTTTGAATTTGTGCTAGAAAATGAAGCAAGTTGAAATTGGACGATTTTTGGTAAAACTGGCAAGCCTATAGCCTTACTTTTTTGCCAAAATATGATGTTTTTCGGTAGTTAATACATTGTGCTAGAAATTGAAGAAAGATGAATATGGATGACTTTTGGCAAAAATGGCAAGCCTATAGCCTTACTTTTTGGTAAAAATTTGGTGTTTTTCGGTAGTTTATAACGTGTGCTAGAAATTGAAGAAAGATGAATATGGATGACTTTTGGCAAAAATGGCAAGCCTATAGCCTTACTTTTTGGTAAAAATATGGTGTTTCTCGGTAGTTTATACATTGTGCTAGAAATTGAAGAAAGATGAATATGGACGATTTTTGGCAAAAATGGCAAGCCTATAGCCTTACTTGTTGGTCAAAATATGGTGTTTTTAGGCACTTTATAATTTGCGCTACGAAATGAAGAAAGTTGAATATGGACGATTTTTGGCAAAATGGCAAGCCTACAGCCTTCGTTTTTGGCCAAAATATTGTGTTTTTCGGTAGTTTATAACGTGTGCTAGAAATTGAAGAAAGATGAATATGGACGATTTTTGGCAAAAATGGCAAGCCTATAGCCTTACTTTTGGGCCAAAATATGGTGTTCTTGGGCACATTTTAATTTGTGCTCGATAATGAAGCAAGTTGAAAGTGGACGATTTTTGGCAAAAATGGCAAGCGTATAGCCTTACTTTTTGGTCAAAATATGGTGTTTTTGCGTAGTTTATACATTGTGCTAGAAATTGAAGAAAGATGAATATGGATGACTTTTGGCAAAAATGGCAAGCCAATAGCCTTACTTTTTGGTAAAAATATGGTGTTTTTCGGTAGTTAATACATTGTGCTAGAAATTTAAGAGAGATGAATATGGATGACTTTTGGCAAAAATGGCAAGCCTATAGCCTTACTTTTTGGCCAAAATATGGTGTTTTTCGGTAGTTTATAACGTGTGCTAGAAATTGAAGAAAGATGAATATGGACGATTTTCGGCAAAAATGGCAAGCCTATAGCCTTACTTTTTGGTCAAAATATTCTGTTTTTAGGAAGTTTATACATTGTGCCAGAAATTGAAGAAAGATGAATATGGATGACTTTTGGCAAAAATGGCAAGCCATTTTTTTAGGCCAAAATATGGTGTTCTTGGGCACTTTTGAATTTGTGCTAGAAAATGAAGCAAGTTGAAATTGGACGATTTTTGGTAAAACTGGCAAGCCTATAGCCTTACTTTTTTGCCAAAATATGATGTTTTTCGGTAGTTAATACATTGTGCTAGAAATTGAAGAAAGATGAATATGGATGACATTTGGCAAAAATGGCAAGCCTATAGCCTTACTTTTTGGTAAAAATTTGGTGTTTTTCGGTAGTTTATACATTGTGCTAGAAATTGAAGAAAGATGAATATGGACGATTTTTGGCAAAAATGGCAAGCCTATAGCCTTACTTGTTGGTCAAAATATGGTGTTTTTAGGCACTTTATAATTTGCGCTACGAAATGAAGAAAGTTGAATATGGACGATTTTTGGCAAAATGGCAAGCCTACAGCCTTCCTTTTTGGCCAAAATATTGTGTTTTTCGGTAGTTTATAACGTGTGCTAGAAATTGAAGAAAGATGAATATGGATGACTTTTTGCAAAAATGGCAAGCCTATAGCCTTACTTTTTGGCAAAAATATGGTGTTTTTCGGTAGTTTATACATTGTGCTAGAAATTGAAGAAAGATGAATATGGATGACTTTTGGCAAAAATGGCAAGCCTATAGCCTTACTTTTGGGCCAAAATATGGTGTTCTTGGGCACATTTTAATTTGTGCTCGATAATGAAGCAAGTTGAAACTGGACGAATTTTGGCAAAAATGGCAAGCCTATAGCCTTACTTTTTGGCCAAAATATGGTGTTTTTCGGTAGTTTATACATTGTGCTAGAAGTTGAAGAAAGTTAAATATGGACGATTTTTGGCAAAAACGGCAAGCCTACAGCCTTACTTTTCGGCCAAAATATGGTGTTCTTGGGCACTTTTGAATTTGTGCTAGAAAATGAAGAAAGTTGAAATTGGACGATTTTTGGTAAAACTGGCAAGCCTATAGCCTTACTTTTTGGCCAAAATATGGTGTTTTTAGGGACTTTATAATTTGTGCTACGAAATGAAGAAAGTTGAATATGGACGATTTTTGGCAAAAGCCTTACTTTTTGGTCAAAATATGGTGTTTTTCGGTAGTTTATACTGTGTGCTAGAAATTGAAGAAAGATGAATATGGACGATTTTTGGCGAAAATGGCAAGCCTATAGCCTTACTTTTGGGCCAAAATATGGTGTTCTTTGGCACATTTTAATTGGTGCTCGATAATGAAGCAAGTTGAAACTGGAGGAATTTTGGCAAAAATGGCAAGCCTATAGCCTTACTTTTTGGCCAAAATATGGTGCTTTCGGTAGTTTATAACGTGTGCTAGAAATTGAAGAAAGATGAATATGGACGATTTTTGGCAAAAATGGCAAGCGTATAGCCTTACTTTTGGGCCAAAATATGGTGTTCTTGGGCACATTTTAATTTGTGCTCGATAATGAAGCAAGTTGAAAGTGGACGATTTTTGGCAAAAATGGCAAGCGTATAGCCTTACTTTTGGGCCAAAATATGGTGTTCTTGGGCACATTTTAATTTGTGCTCGATAATGAAGCAAGTTGAAAGTGGACGATTTTTGGCAAAAATGGCAAGCGTATAGCCTTACTTTTTGGTCAAAATATGGTGTTTTTGCGTAGTTTATACATTGTGCTAGAAATTGAAGAAAGATGAATATGGATGACTTTTGGCAAAAATGGCAAGCCTATAGCCTTACTTTTTGGTAAAAATATGGTGTTTTTCGGTAGTTAATACATTGTGCTAGAAATTGAAGAGAGATGAATATGGATGACTTTTGGCAAAAATGGCAAGCCTATAGCCTTACTTTTTGGCCAAAATATGGTGTTTTTCGGTAGTTTATACATTGTGCTAGAAGTTGAAGAAGGATGAATATGGACGATTTTTGGCAAAAACGGCAAGCCTACAGCCTTACTTTTTGGCCAAAATATTGTGTTTTTCGGTAGTTTATACATTGTGCTAGAAATTGAAGAAAGATGAATATGGACGATTTTTGGCAAAATTGGCAAGCCTATAGCCTTACTTCTCGGCCAAAATATGGTGTTCTTGGGCACTTTCCAATTTGTGCTAGAAAATGAAGCAAGTTGAAACTGGACGAATTTTGGCAAAAATGGCAAGCCTATAGCCTTACTTTTTGGCCAAAATATGATGTTTTTTGGTAGTTTATACATTGTGCTAGAAATTGAAGAAAGTTGAATATGGATGACGTTTGGCAAAAAAGGCAAGCCTATAGCCTTACTTTTTGGTAAAAATTTGGTGTTTTTCGGTAGTTGATAACGTGTGCTAGAAATTGAAGAAAGATGAATATGGATGACTTTTGGCAAAAATGGCAAGCCTATAGCCTTACTTTTTGGTAAAAATATGGTGTTTTTCGGTAGTTTATACATTGTGCTAGAAATTGAAGAAAGATGAATATGGACGATTTTTGGCAAAAATGGCAAGCCTATAGCCTTACTTGTTGGTCAAAATATGGTGTTTTTAGGCACTTTATAATTTGCGCTACGAAATGAAGAAAGTTGAATATGGACGATTTTTGGCAAAAATGGCAAGCCTACAGCCTTCCTTTTTGGCCAAAATATTGTGTTTTTCGGTAGTTTATACATTGTGCTAGAAATTGAAGAAAGATGAATATGGACGAATTTTAGCAAAAATGGCAAGCCTATAGCCTTACTTTTTGGCCAAAACATGATGTTTTTCGGTAATTTATACATTGTGCTGGAAATTGAAGAAAGATGAATATGGACGATTTTTGGCAAAAATGGTAGGCCTATAGCCTTACTTTTTGGCCAAAATATGGTGTTTTTCGGTAGTTTATACATTGTGCTAGAAGTTGAAGAAGGATGAATATGGACGATTTTTGGCAAAAATGGCAAGCCTATAGCCTTACTTTTTGGCCAAAACATGATGTTTTTCGGTAATTTATACATTGTGCTGGAAATTGAAGAAAGATGAATATGGACGATTTTTGGCAAAAATGGCAAGCCTATAGCCTTACTTTTTGGTAAAAATTTGGTGTTTTTCGGTAGTTGATAACGTGTGCTAGAAATTGAAGAAAGATGAATATGGATGACTTTTGGCAAAAATGGCAAGCCTATAGCCTTACTTTTTGGTAAAAATATGGTGTTTTTCGGTAGTTTATACATTGTGCTAGAAATTGAAGAAAGATGAATATGGACGATTTTTGGCAAAAATGGCAAGCCTATAGCCTTACTTGTTGGTCAAAATATGGTGTTTTTAGGCACTTTATAATTTGCGCTACGAAATGAAGAAAGTTGAATATGGACGATTTTTGGCAAAAATGGCAAGCCTATAGCCTTACTTTTTGGTAAAAATATGGTGTTTTTCGGTAGTTTATACATTGTGCTAGAAATTGAAGAAAGATGAATATGGACGATTTTTGGCAAAAATGGCAAGCCTATAGCCTTACTTGTTGGTCAAAATATGGTGTTTTTAGGCACTTTATAATTTGCGCTACGAAATGAAGAAAGTTGAATATGGACGATTTTTGGCAAAAATGGCAAGCCTACAGCCTTCCTTTTTGGCCAAAATATTGTGTTTTTCGGTAGTTTATACATTGTGCTAGAAATTGAAGAAAGATGAATATGGACGATTTTTGGCAAAATTGGCAAGCCTATAGCCTTACTTTTCGGCCAAAATATGGTGTTCTTGGGCACTTTTGAATTTGTGCTAGAAAATGAAGCAAGTTGAAAGTGGACGAATTTTAGCAAAAATGGCAAGCCTATAGCCTTACTTTTTGGCCAAAACATGATGTTTTTCGGTAATTTATACATTGTGCTGGAAATTGAAGAAAGATGAATATGGACGATTTTTGGCAAAAATGGTAGGCCTATAGCCTTACTTTTTGGCCAAAATATGGTGTTTTTCGGTAGTTTATACATTGTGCTAGAAGTTGAAGAAGGATGAATATGGACGATTTTTGGCAAAAACGGCAAGCCTACAGCCTTACTTTTTGGCCAAAATATTGTGTTTTTCGGTAGTTTATACATTGTGCTAGAAATTGAAGAAAGATGAATATGGACGATTTTTGGCAAAATTGGCAAGCCTATAGCCTTACTTTTGGGCCAAAATATGGTGTTCTTGGGCACTTTTGAATTTGTGCTAGAAAATGAAGCAAGTTGAAACTGGACGAATTTTGGCAAAAATGGCAAGCCTATAGCCTTACTTTTTGGCCAAAATATGATGTTTTTTGGTAGTTTATACATTGTGCTAGAAATTGAAGAAAGTTGAATATGGATGACGTTTGGCAAAAATGGCAAGCCTATAGCCTTACTTTTTGGTAAAAATATGGTGTTTTTCGGTAGTTTATACATTGTGCTAGAAATTGAAGAAAGATGAATATGGACGATTTTTGGCAAAAATGGCAAGGCTATAGCCTTACTTGTTGGTCAAAATATGGTGTTTTTAGGCACTTTATAATTTGCGCTACGAAATGAAGAAAGTTGAATATGGACGATTTTTGGCAAAAATGGCAAGCCTACAGCCTTCCTTTTTGGCCAAAATATTGTGTTTTTCGGTAGTTTATACATTGTGCTAGAAATTGAAGAAAGATGAATATGGACGATTTTTGGCAAAATTGGCAAGCCTATAGCCTTACTTTTCGGCCAAAATATGGTGTTCTTGGGCACTTTTGAATTTGTGCTAGAAAATGAAGCAAGTTGAAAGTGGACGAATTTTAGCAAAAATGGCAAGCCTATAGCCTTACTTTTTGGCCAAAATATGATGTTTTTCGGTAATTTATACATTGTGCTGGAAATTGAAGAAAGATGAATATGGACGATTTTTGGCAAAACTGGCAAGCCTATAGCCTTACTTTCTGGCCAAAAGATGGTGTTTCTAGGCACTTTATATTTTGTGCTACGAAATGAAGAAAGTTGAATATGGACGATTTTTGGCAAAAATGGCAAGCCTATAGCCTTACTTTTGGGCCAAAATATGGTGTTCTTGGGCACTTTCCAATTTGTGCTAGAAATTGAAGAAAGATGAATATGGACGATTTTTGGCAAAAATGGCAAGCCTATAGCCTTACTTTTTGGTAAAAATATGGTGTTTTTCGGTAGTTTATACATTGTGCTAGAAATTGAAGAAAGATGAATATGGATGACTTTTGGCAAAAATGGCAAGCCATTTTTTTAGGCCAAAATATGGTGTTCTTGGGCACTTTTGAATTTGTGCTAGAAAATGAAGCAAGTTGAAATTGGACGATTTTTGGTAAAACTGGCAAGCCTATAGCCTTACTTTTTGGCCAAAATATGGTGTTTTTGGGCACTTTATAATTTGTGCTAGAAAATGAAGCAAGTTGAATATGGACGATTTTTGGCAAAAATGGCAAGCCTATAGCCTTACTTTTTGGTCAAAATATGGTGTTTTTAGGGACTTTATAATTTGTGCTACGAAATGAAGAAAGTTGAATATGGACGATTTTTTTGCAAAAATGGCAAGCCTATAGCCTTACTTTTTGGTCAAAATATGGTGTTTTTCGGTAGTTAATACATTGTGCTAGAAATTGAAGAAAGATGAATATGGATGACTTTTGGCAAAAATGGCAAGCCTATAGCCTTACTTTTTGGTAAAAATATGGTGTTCTTGGGCACATTTTAATTTGTGCTAGATAATGAAGCAAGTTGAAAGTGGACGATTTTTGGCAAAAATCGCAAGCCTACAGCCTTACTTTTTGGCCAAAATATTGTGTTTTTCGGTAGTTTATACATTGTGATAGAAATTGAAGAAAGATGAATATGGACGATTTTTGGCAAAATTGGCAAGCCTATAGCCTTACTTTTCGGCCAAAATATGGTGTTCTTGGGCACTTTTGAATTTCTGCTAGAAAAGGAAGCAAGTTGAAACTGGACGAATTTTGGCAAAAATGGCAAGCCTATAGCCTTACTTTTTGGCCAAAATATGATGTTTTTCGGTAGTTTATACATTGTGCTAGAAATTGAAGAAAGATGAATATGGATGACTTTTGGCAAAAATGGCAAGCCATTTTTTTAGGCCAAAATATGGTGTTCTTGGGCACTTTTGAATTTGTGCTAGAAAATGAAGCAAGTTGAAATTGGACGATTTTTGGTAAAACTGGCAAGCCTATAGCCTTACTTTTTGGCAAAAATATGATGTTTTTCGGTAGTTTATACATTGTGCTAGAAATTGAAGAAAGATGAATATGGATGACTTTTGGCAAAAATGGCAAGCCATTTTTTTAGGCCAAAATATGGTGTTCTTGGGCACTTTTGAATTTGTGCTAGAAAATGAAGCAAGTTGAAATTGGACGATTTTTGGTAAAACTGGCAAGCCTATAGCCTTACTTTTTGGCCAAAATATGGTGTTCTTGGGCACTTTTGAATTTGTGCTAGAAAATGAAGCAAGTTGAAAATGAACGATTTTTGGCAAAATTGGCAAGCCTATAGCCTTACTTTTTGGTCAAAATATGATGTTTTTCGGTAGTTTATACATTGTGCTAGAAATTGAAGAAAGATGAATATGGACGATTTTTGGCAAAAATGGCAAGCCTATAGCCTTACTTTTTGGCCAAAATATGGTGTTTTTAGGGACTTTATAATTTGTGCTACGAAATGAAGAAAGTTGAATATGGACGATTTTTTTGCAAAAATGGCAAGCCTATAGCCTTACTTTTTGGTCAAAATATGGTGTTTTTCGGTAGTTAATACATTGTGCTAGAAATTGAAGAAAGATGAATATGGATGACTTTTGGTAAAAATGGCAAGCCTATAGCCTTACATTTTTGGTAAAAATATGGTGTTCTTGGGCACATTTTAATTTGTGCTAGATAATGAAGCAAGTTGAAAGTGGACGATTTTTGGCAAAAATGGCAAGCCTATAGCCTTACTTTTTGGCTAAAATATTGTGTTTTTCGGTAGTTTATACATTGTGATAGAAATTGAAGAAAGATGAATATGGACGATTTTTGGCAAAAATGGCAAGCCTATAGCCTTACTTTTCGGCCAAAATATGGTGTTCTTGGGCACTTTTGAATTTCTGCTAGAAAATGAAGCAAGTTGAAACTGGACGAATTTTGGGAAAAATGGCAAGCCTACAGCCTTACTTTTTGGCCAAAATATGGTGTTTTTCGGTAGTTTATACGTTGTGCTAGAAGTTGAAGAAAGTTAAATATGGACGATTTTTGGCAAAATTGGCAAGCCTATAGCCTTACTTTTTGGTCAAAATATGGTGTTTTTCGGTAGTTTATACATTGTGCTAGAAATTGAAGAAAGATGAATATGGACGATTTTTGGCGAAAATGGCAAGCCTATAGCCTTACTTTTTGGTCAAAATATGGTGTTTTTAGGCACTTTATAATTTGCGCTACGAAATGAAGAAAGTTGAATATGGACGATTTTTGGCAAAAATGGCAAGCCTATAGCCTTACTTTTTGGCCAAAATATGATGTTTTTCGGTAGTTTATACATTGTGCTACGAAATGAAGAAAGTTGAATATGGACGATTTTTGGCAAAAATGGCAAGCCTATAGCCTTACTTTTTTGCCAAAATATGATGTTTTTCGGTAGTTAATACATTGTGCTAGAAATTGAAGAATGATGAATATGGATGACTTTTGGCAAAAATGGCAAGCCTATAGCCTTACTTTTTGGTAAAAATTTGGTGTTTTTCCGTAGTTTATACATTGTGCTACGAAATGAAGAAAGTTGAATATGGACGATTTTTGGCAAAAATGGCAAGCCTATAGCCTTACTTTTTTGCCAAAATATGATGTTTTTCGGTAGTTAATACATTGTGCTAGAAATTGAAGAAAGATGAATATGGACGATTTTAGGTAAAACTGGCAAGCCTATAGCCTTACTTTTTGGCCAAAATATGGTGTTTTTCGGTAGTTTATACATTGTGCTAGAAGTTGAAGAAAGATGAATATGGACGATTTTTGGCAAAAATGGCAAGCCTATAGCCTTACTTTTGGGCCAAAATATGGTGTTTTTGGGCACTTTTGAATTTGTGCTAGAAAATGAAGCAAGTTGAAATTGGACGATTTTTGGTAAAACTGGCAAGCCTATAGCCTTACTTTTTGGCCAAAATATGGTGTTTTTCGGTAGTTTATACGTTGTGCTAGAAGTTGAAGAAAGTTAAATATGGACGATTTTTGGCAAAATTGGCAAGCCTATAGCCTTACTTTTTGGTCAAAATATGGTGTTTTTCGGTAGTTTATACATTGTGCTAGAAATTGAAGAAAGATGAATATGGATGACTTTTGGCAAAAATGGCAAGCCATTTTTTTAGGCCAAAATATGGTGTTCTTGGGCACTTTTGAATTTGTGCTAGAAAATGAAGCAAGTTGAAATTGGACGATTTTTGGTAAAACTGGCAAGCCTATAGCCTTACTTTTTGGCCAAAATATGATGTTTTTCGGTAGTTTATACATTGTGCTAGAAATTGAAGAAAGATGAATATGGATGACTTTTGGCAAAAATGGCAAGCCATTTTTTTAGGCCAAAATATGGTGTTCTTGGGCACTTTTGAATTTGTGCTAGAAAATGAAGCAAGTTGAAATTGGACGATTTTTGGTAAAACTGGCAAGCCTATAGCCTTACTTTTTGGCCAAAATATGATGTTTTTCGGTAGTTAATACATTGTGCTAGAAATTGAAGAAAGATGAATATGGACGATTTTAGGTAAAACTGGCAAGCCTATAGCCTTACTTTTTGGCCAAAATATGGTGTTTTTCGGTAGTTTATACATTGTGCTAGAAGTTGAAGAAAGATGAATATGGACGATTTTTGGCAAAAATGGCAAGCCTATAGCCTTACTTTTGGGCCAAAATATGGTGTTTTTGGGCACTTTTGAATTTGTGCTAGAAAATGAAGCAAGTTGAAATTGGACGATTTTTGGTAAAACTGGCAAGCCTATAGCCTTACTTTTTGGCCAAAATATGGTGTTTTTCGGTAGTTTATACGTTGTGCTAGAAGTTGAAGAAAGTTAAATATGGACGATTTTTGGCAAAATTGGCAAGCCTATAGCCTTACTTTTTGGTCAAAATATGGTGTTTTTCGGTAGTTTATACATTGTGCTAGAAATTGAAGAAAGATGAATATGGATGACTTTTGGCAAAAATGGCAAGCCATTTTTTTAGGCCAAAATATGGTGTTCTTGGGCACTTTTGAATTTGTGCTAGAAAATGAAGCAAGTTGAAATTGGACGATTTTTGGTAAAACTGGCAAGCCTATAGCCTTACTTTTTGGCCAAAATATGGTGTTCTTGGGCACTTTTGAATTTGTGCTAGAAAATGAAGCAAGTTGAAAATGAACGATTTTTGGCAAAATTGGCAAGCCTATAGCGTTACTTTTTGGTCAAAATATGATGTTTTTCGGTAGTTTATACATTGTGCTAGAAATTGAAGAAAGATGAATATGGACGATTTTTGGCAAAAATGGCAAGCCTATAGCCTTACTTTTTGGCCAAAATATGGTGTTTTTAGGGACTTTATAATTTGTGCTACGAAATGAAGAAAGTTGAATATGGACGATTTTTTTGCAAAAATGGCAAGCCTATAGCCTTACTTTTTGGTCAAAATATGGTGTTTTTCGGTAGTTAATACATTGTGCTAGAAATTGAAGAAAGATGAATATGGATGACTTTTGGTAAAAATGGCAAGCCTATAGCCTTACATTTTTGGTAAAAATATGGTGTTCTTGGGCACATTTTAATTTGTGCTAGATAATGAAGCAAGTTGAAAGTGGACGATTTTTGGCAAAAATGGCAAGCCTATAGCCTTACTTTTTGGCTAAAATATTGTGTTTTTCGGTAGTTTATACATTGTGATAGAAATTGAAGAAAGATGAATATGGACGATTTTTGGCAAAAATGGCAAGCCTATAGCCTTACTTTTCGGCCAAAATATGGTGTTCTTGGGCACTTTTGAATTTCTGCTAGAAAATGAAGCAAGTTGAAACTGGACGAATTTTGGGAAAAATGGCAAGCCTACAGCCTTACTTTTTGGCCAAAATATGGTGTTTTTCGGTAGTTTATACGTTGTGCTAGAAGTTGAAGAAAGTTAAATATGGACGATTTTTGGCAAAATTGGCAAGCCTATAGCCTTACTTTTTGGTCAAAATATGGTGTTTTTCGGTAGTTTATACATTGTGCTAGAAATTGAAGAAAGATGAATATGGACGATTTTTGGCAAAAATGGCAAGCCTATAGCCTTACTTTTTGGTCAAAATATGGTGTTTTTAGGCACTTTATAATTTGCGCTACGAAATGAAGAAAGTTGAATATGGACGATTTTTGGCAAAAATGGCAAGCCTATAGCCTTACTTTTTGGCCAAAATATGATGTTTTTCGGTAGTTTATACATTGTGCTACGAAATGAAGAAAGTTGAATATGAACGATTTTTGGCAAAAATGGCAAGCCTATAGCCTTACTTTTTTGCCAAAATATGATGTTTTTCGGTAGTTAATACATTGTGCTAGAAATTGAAGAAAGATGAATATGGACGATTTTTGGCAAAAATGGCAAGCCTATAGCCTTACTTTTGGGCCAAAATATGGTGTTTTTGGGCACTTTTGAATTTGTGCTAGAAAATAAAGCAAGTTGAAATTGGACGATTTTTGGTAAAACTGGCAAGCCTATAGCCTTACTTTTTGGCCAAAATATGGTGTTTTTCGGTAGTTTATACGTTGTGCTAGAAGTTGAAGAAAGTTAAATATGGACGATTTTTGGCAAAATTGGCAAGCCTATAGCCTTACTTTTTGGTCAAAATATGGTGTTTTTCGGAAGTTTATACATTGTGCTAGAAATTGAAGAAAGATGAATATGGATGACTTTTGGCAAAAATGGCAAGCCATTTTTTTAGGCCAAAATATGGTGTTCTTGGGCACTTTTGAATTTGTGCTAGAAAATGAAGCAAGTTGAAATTGGACGATTTTTGGTAAAACTGGCAAGCCTATAGCCTTACTTTTTGGCCAAAATATGATGTTTTTCGGTAGTTTATACATTGTGCTAGAAATTGAAGAAAGATGAATATGGATGACTTTTGGCAAAAATGGCAAGCCATTTTTTTAGGCCAAAATATGGTGTTCTTGGGCACTTTTGAATTTGTGCTAGAAAATGAAGCAAGTTGAAATTGGACGATTTTTGGTAAAACTGGCAAGCCTATAGCCTTACTTTTTGGCCAAAATATGGTGTTCTTGGGCACTTTTGAATTTGTGCTAGAAAATGAAGCAAGTTGAAAGTGAACGATTTTTGGTTAAATTGGCAAGCCTATAGCCTTACTTTTTGGTCAAAATATGATGTTTTTCGGTAGTTTATACATTGTGCTAGAAATTGAAGAAAGATGAATATGGACGATTTTTGGCAAAAATGGCAAGCCTATAGCCTTACTTTTTGGCCAAAATATGGTGTTTTTAGGGACTTTATAATTTGTGCTAGAAATTGAAGAAAGATGAATATGGATGACTTTTGGTAAAAATGGCAAGCCTATAGCCTTACATTTTTGGTAAAAATATGGTGTTCTTGGGCACATTTTAATTTGTGCTAGATAATGAAGCAAGTTGAAAGTGGACGATTTTTGGCAAAAATGGCAAGCCTATAGCCTTACTTTTTGGCCAAAATATGGTGTTTTTCGGTAGTTTATACGTTGTGATAGAAATTGAAGAAAGTTAAATATGGACGATTTTTGGCAAAATTGGCAAGCCTATAGCCTTACTTTTTGGTCAAAATATGGTGTTTTTCGGTAGTTTATACATTGTGCTAGAAATTGAAGAAAGATGAATATGGACGATTTTTGGCAAAAATGGCAAGCCTATAGCCTTACTTTTTGGTCAAAATATGGTGTTTTTAGGCACTTTATAATTTGCGCTACGAAATGAAGAAAGTTGAATATGGACGATTTTTGGCAAAAATGGCAAGCCTATAGCCTTACTTTTTGGCCAAAATATGATGTTTTTCGGTAGTTTATACATTGTGCTACGAAATGAAGAAAGTTGAATATGGACGATTTTTGGCAAAAATGGCAAGCCTATAGCCTTACTTTTTTGCCAAAATATGATGTTTTTCGGTAGTTAATACATTGTGCTAGAAATTGAAGAATGATGAATATGGATGACTTTTGGCAAAAATGGCAAGCCTATAGCCTTACTTTTTGGTAAAAATTTGGTGTTTTTCCGTAGTTTATACATTGTGCTACGAAATGAAGAAAGTTGAATATGGACGATTTTTGGCAAAAATGGCAAGCCTATAGCCTTACTTTTTTGCCAAAATATGATGTTTTTCGGTAGTTAATACATTGTGCTAGAAATTGAAGAAAGATGAATATGGACGATTTTAGGTAAAACTGGCAAGCCTATAGCCTTACTTTTTGGCCAAAATATGGTGTTTTTCGGTAGTTTATACATTGTGCTAGAAGTTGAAGAAAGATGAATATGGACGATTTTTGGCAAAAATGGCAAGCCTATAGCCTTACTTTTGGGCCAAAATATGGTGTTCTTGGGCACTTTTGAATTTGTGCTAGAAAATGAAGCAAGTTGAAATTGGACGATTTTTGGTAAAAATGGCAAGCCTATAGCCTTACTTTTTGGCCAAAATATGATGTTTTTCGGTAGTTTATACTGTGTGCTAGAAATTGAAGAAAGATGAATATGGACGATTTTTGGCGAAAATGGCAAGCCTATAGCCTTACTTTTGGGCCAAAATATGGTGTTCTTGGGCACATTTTAATTTGTGCTCGATAATGAAGCAAGTTGAAACTGGACGAATTTTGGCAAAAATGGCAAGCCTATAGCCTTACTTTTTGGCCAAAATATGGTGTTTTTAGGGACTTTACAATTTGTGCTACGAAATGAAGAAAGTTGAATATGGATGATTTTTGGCAAAAGCCTTACTTTTTGGTCAAAATATGGTGTTTTTCGGTAGTTTATACTGTGTGCTAGAAATTGAAGAAAGATGAATATGGACGATTTTTGGTAAAAATGGCAAGCCTATAGCCTTACATTTTTGGTAAAAATATGGTGTTCTTGGGCACATTTTAATTTGTGCTAGATAATGAAGCAAGTTGAAAGTGGACGATTTTTGGCAAAAATGGCAAGCCTATAGCCTTACTTTTTTGCCAAAATATGATGTTTTTCGGTAGTTAATACATTGTGCTAGAAATTGAAGAAAGATGAATATGGACGATTTTAGGTAAAACTGGCAAGCCTATAGCCTTACTTTTTGGTAAAAATATGGTGTTTTTCGGTAGTTTATACATTGTGCTAGAAATTGAAGAAAGATGAATATGGACGATTTTTGGCAAAAATGGCAAGCCTATAGCCTTACTTGTTGGTCAAAATATGGTGTTTTTAGGCACTTTATAATTTGCGCTACGAAATGAAGAAAGTTGAATATGGACGATTTTTGGCAAAAATGGCAAGCCTACAGCCTTCCTTTTTGGCCAAAATATTGTGTTTTTCGGTAGTTTATACATTGTGCTAGAAATTGAAGAAAGATGAATATGGACGATTTTTGGCAAAATTGGCAAGCCTATAGCCTTACTTTTCGGCCAAAATATGGTGTTCTTGGGCACTTTTGAATTTGTGCTAGAAAATGAAGCAAGTTGAAAGTGGACGAATTTTAGCAAAAATGGCAAGCCTATAGCCTTACTTTTTGGCCAAAATATGATGTTTTTCGGTAATTTATACATTGTGCTGGAAATTGAAGAAAGATGAATATGGACGATTTTTGGCAAAAATGGTAGGCCTATAGCCTTCCTTTTTGGTCAAAATATGGTGTTTTTAGGAAGTTTATACATTGTGCTAGAAATTGAAGAAAGATGAATATGGATGACTTTTGGCGAAAATGGCAAGCCATTTTTTTAGGCCAAAATGTGGTGTTCTAGAGCACTTTTGAATTTGTGCTAGAAAATGAAGCAAGTTGAAATTGGACGATTTTTGGTAAAACTGGCAAGCCTATAGCCTTACTTTCTGGCCAAAAGATGGTGTTTCTAGGCACTTTATAATTTGTGCTACGAAATGAAGAAAGTTGAATATGGACGATTTTTGGCAAAAATGGCAAGCCTATAGCCTTACTTTTGGGCCAAAATATGGTGTTCTTGGGCACTTTCCAATTTGTGCTAGAAATTGAAGAAAGATGAATATGGACGATTTTTGGCAAAAATGGCAAGCCTATAGCCTTACTTTTTGGTAAAAATATGGTGTTTTTCGGTAGTTTATACATTGTGCTAGAAATTGAAGAAAGATGAATATGGATGACTTTTGGCAAAAATGACAAGCCATTTTTTTAGGCCAAAATATGGTGTTCTTGGGCACTTTTGAATTTGTGCTAGAAAATGAAGCAAGTTGAAATTGGACGATTTTTGGTAAAACTGGCAAGCCTATAGCCTTACTTTTTGGCCAAAATATGGTGTTTCTGGGCACTTTATAATTTGTGCTAGAAAATGAAGCAAGTTGAATATGGACGATTTTTGGCAAAAATGGCAAGCCTATAGCCTTACTTTTTGGTCAAAATATGGTGTTTTTAGGGACTTTTTAATTTCTGCTACGAAATGAAGAAAGTTGAATATGGACGATTTTTTTGCAAAAATGGCAAGCCTATAGCCTTACTTTTTGGTCAAAATATGGTGTTTTTCGGTAGTTAATACATTGTGCTAGAAATTGAAGAAAGATGAATATGGATGACTTTTGGCAAAAATGGCAAGCCTATAGCCTTACTTTTTGGTAAAAATATGGTGTTCTTGGGCACATTTTAATTTGTGCTAGATAATGAAGCAAGTTGAAAGTGGACGATTTTTGGCAAAAATGGCAAGCCTACAGCCTTACTTTTTGGCCAAAATATTGTGTTTTTCGGTAGTTTATACATTGTGATAGAAATTGAAGAAAGATGAATATGGACGATTTTTGGCAAAATTGGCAAGCCTATAGCCTTACTTTTCGGCCAAAATATGGTGTTCTTGGGCACTTTTGAATTTCTGCTAGAAAAGGAAGCAAGTTGAAACTGGACGAATTTTGGCAAAAATGGCAAGCCTATAGCCTTACTTTTTGGCCAAAATATGATGTTTTTCGGTAGTTTATACATTGTGCTAGAAATTGAAGAAAGATGAATATGGATGACTTTTGGCAAAAATGGCAAGCCATTTTTTTAGGCCAAAATATGGTGTTCTTGGGCACTTTTGAATTTGTGCTAGAAAATGAAGCAAGTTGAAATTGGACGATTTTTGGTAAAACTGGCAAGCCTATAGCCTTACTTTTTGGCCAAAATATGGTGTTCTTGGGCACTTTTGAATTTGTGCTAGAAAATGAAGCAAGTTGAAAGTGAACGATTTTTGGCAAAATTGGCAAGCCTATAGCCTTACTTTTTGGTCAAAATATGATGTTTTTCGGTAGTTTATACATTGTGCTAGAAATTGAAGAAAGATGAATATGGACGATTTTTGGCAAAAATGGCAAGCCTATAGCCTTACTTTTTGGCCAAAATATGGTGTTTTTAGGGACTTTATAATTTGTGCTACGAAATGAAGAAAGTTGAATATGGACGATTTTTTTGCAAAAATGGCAAGCCTATAGCCTTACTTTTTGGTCAAAATATGGTGTTTTTCGGTAGTTAATACATTGTGCTAGAAATCGAAGAAAGATGAATATGGATGACTTTTGGTAAAAATGGCAAGCCTATAGCCTTACATTTTTGGTAAAAATATGGTGTTCTTGGGCACATTTTAATTTGTGCTAGATAATGAAGCAAGTTGAAAGTGGACGATTTTTGGCAAAAATGGCAAGCCTATAGCCTTACTTTTTGGCTAAAATATTGTGTTTTTCGGTAGTTAATACATTGTGCTAGAAATTGAAGAATGATGAATATGGATGACTTTTGGCAAAAATGGCAAGCCTATAGCCTTACTTTTTGGTAAAAATTTGGTGTTTTTCCGTAGTTTATACATTGTGCTACGAAATGAAGAAAGTTGAATATGGACGATTTTTGGCAAAAATGGCAAGCCTATAGCCTTACTTTTTTGCCAAAATATGATGTTTTTCGGTAGTTAATACATTGTGCTAGAAATTGAAGAAAGATGAATATGGACGATTTTAGGTAAAACTGGCAAGCCTATAGCCTTACTTTTTGGCCAAAATATGGTGTTTTTCGGTAGTTTATACATTGTGCTAGAAGTTGAAGAAAGATGAATATGGACGATTTTTGGCAAAAATGGCAAGCCTATAGCCTTACTTTTGGGCCAAAATATGGTGTTTTTGGGCACTTTTGAATTTGTGCTAGAAAATGAAGCAAGTTGAAATTGGACGATTTTTGGTAAAACTGGCAAGCCTATAGCCTTACTTTTTGGCCAAAATATGGTGTTTTTCGGTAGTTTATACGTTGTGCTAGAAGTTGAAGAAAGTTAAATATGGACGATTTTTGGCAAAATTGGCAAGCCTATAGCCTTACTTTTTGGTCAAAATATGGTGTTTTTCGGTAGTTTATACATTGTGCTAGAAATTGAAGAAAGATGAATATGGACGATTTTTGGCAAAAATGGCAAGTCTATAGCCTTACTTTTTGGTCAAAATATGATGTTTTTCGGTAGTTTATACATTGTGCTACGAAATGAAGAAAGTTGAATATGGACGATTTTTGGCAAAAATGGCAAGCCTATAGCCTTACTTTTTTGCCAAAATATGATGTTTTTCGGTAGTTAATACATTGTGCTAGAAATTGAAGAAAGATGAATATGGACGATTTTAGGTAAAACTGGCAAGCCTATAGCCTTACTTTTTGGCCAAAATATGGTGTTTTTCGGTAGTTTATACATTGTGCTAGAAGTTGAAGAAAGATGAATATGGACGATTTTTGGCAAAAATGGCAAGCCTATAGCCTTACTTTTGGGCCAAAATATGGTGTTCTTGGGCACTTTTGAATTTGTGCTAGAAAATGAAGCAAGTTGAAATTGGACGATTTTTGGTAAAACTGGCAAGCCTATAGCCTTACTTTTTGGCCAAAATATGGTGTTTTTCGGTAGTTTATACGTTGTGCTAGAAATTGAAGAAAGATGAATATGGATGACTTTTGGTAAAAATGGCAAGCCTATAGCCTTACATTTTTGGTAAAAATATGGTGTTCTTGGGCACATTTTAATTTGTGCTAGATAATGAAGCAAGTTGAAAGTGGACGATTTTTGGCAAAAATGGCAAGCCTATAGCCTTACTTTTTGGCTAAAATATTGTGTTTTTCGGTAGTTTATACATTGTGATAGAAATTGAAGAAAGATGAATATGGACGATTTTTGGCAAAAATGGCAAGCCTATAGCCTTACTTTTGGGCCAAAATATGGTGTTCTTGGGCACTTTTGAATTTCTGCTAGAAAATGAAGCAAGTTGAAACTGGACGAATTTTGGGAAAAATGGCAAGCCTACAGCCTTACTTTTTGGCCAAAATATGGTGTTTTTCGGTAGTTTATACGTTGTGCTAGAAGTTGAAGAAAGTTAAATATGGACGATTTTTGGCAAAATTGGCAAGCCTATAGCCTTACTTTTTGGTCAAAATATGGTGTTTTTCGGTAGTTTATACATTGTGCTAGAAATTGAAGAAAGATGAATATGGACGATTTTTGGCAAAAATGGCAAGCCTATAGCCTTACTTTTTGGTCAAAATATGGTGTTTTTAGGCACTTTATAATTTGCGCTACGAAATGAAGAAAGTTGAATATGGACGATTTTTGGCAAAAATGGCAAGCCTATAGCCTTACTTTTTGGTCAAAATATGGTGTTTCTCGGTAAATTATACATTGTGCTAGAAAATGAAGAGAGATGAATATGGACGATTTTTGGCAAAAATGGCAAGCCTTACTTTTGGCCAAAATATGGTGTTTTCGGTAGTTTATACATTGTGCCAGAAATTGAAGAAAGATGAATATGGACGATTTTTGGATAAAATGGCAAGCCTATAGCCTTGATTTTTGGTCAAAATATGGTGATTTTCAGTAGTTTATACATTGTGCTAGAAATTGAAGAAAGATGAATATGGATGACTCTTGGCAAAAATGGTAAGCCTTACTTTTAGGCCAAAATTTGGTGTTCTTGGGCACTTTTGAATTTGTGCTAGAAAATGAAGCAAGTTGAAATTGGACCATTTTTGGCAAAAATGGCAGGCCTATAGCCTTACAGTTTGGCCAAAATATGGTGTTTTTAGGCACTTTATAATTTGTGCTACGAAATGAAGAAAGTTGAATATGGACGATTTTTGGCAAAAATGGCAAGCCTATAGCTTTACTTTTTGGCCAAAATATGATGTTTCTCGGTAGTTTATACATTGTGCTAGAAATTGAAGAAATATGAATATGGACGATTTTTGGCAAAAATGGCAAGCCTATAGCCATAATTTTGGGCCAAAATATGGTGTTCTTGGGCACTTTTGAATTTGTGCTAGAAAATGAAGCAAGTTGAAAATGAACGATTTTTGGCAAAATTGGCAAGCCTATAGCCTTACTTTTTGGTCAAAATATGATGTTTTTCGGTAGTTTATACATTGTGCTAGAAATTGAAGAAAGATGAATATGGACGATTTTTGGCAAAAATGGCAAGCCTATAGCCTTACTTTTTGGCCAAAATATGGTGTTTTTAGGGACTTTATAATTTGTGCTACGAAATGAAGAAAGTTGAATATGGACGATTTTTTTGCAAAAATGGCAAGCCTATAGCCTTACTCTTTGGTCAAAATATGGTGTTTTTCGGTAGTTAATACATTGTGCTAGAAATTGAAGAAAGATGAATATGGATGACTTTTGGCAAAAATGGCAAGCCTATAGCCTTACATTTTTGGTAAAAATATGGTGTTCTTGGGCACATTTTAATTTGTGCTAGATAATGAAGCAAGTTGAAAGTGGACGATTTTTGGCAAAAATGGCAAGCCTATAGCCTTACTTTTTGGCTAAAATATTGTGTTTTTCGGTAGTTTATACATTGTGATAGAAATTGAAGAAAGATGAATATGGACGATTTTTGGCAAAAATGGCAAGCCTATAGCCTTACTTTTCGGCCAAAATATGGTGTTCTTGGGCACTTTTGAATTTCTGCTAGAAAATGAAGCAAGTTGAAACTGGACGAATTTTGGGAAAAATGGCAAGCCTACAGCCTTACTTTTTGGCCAAAATATGGTGTTTTTCGGTAGTTTATACGTTGTGCTAGAAGTTGAAGAAAGTTAAATATGGACGATTTTCGGCAAAATTGGCAAGCCTATAGCCTTACTTTTTTGCCAAAATATGATGTTTTTCGGTAGTTAATACATTGTGCTAGAAATTGAAGAATGATGAATATGGATGACTTTTGGCAAAAATGGCAAGCCTATAGCCTTACTTTTTGGTAAAAATTTGGTGTTTTTCCGTAGTTTATACATTGTGCTACGAAATGAAGAAAGTTGAATATGGACGATTTTTGGCAAAAATGGCAAGCCTATAGCCTTACTTTTTTGCCAAAATATGATGTTTTTCGGTAGTTAATACATTGTGCTAGAAATTGAAGAAAGATGAATATGGACGATTTTAGGTAAAACTGGCAAGCCTATAGCCTTACTTTTTGGCCAAAATATGGTGTTTTTCGGTAGTTTATACATTGTGCTAGAAGTTGAAGAAAGATGAATATGGACGATTTTTGGCAAAAATGGCAAGCCTATAGCCTTACTTTTGGGCCAAAATATGGTGTTTTTGGGCACTTTTGAATTTGTGCTAGAAAATGAAGCAAGTTGAAATTGGACGATTTTTGGTAAAACTGGCAAGCCTATAGCCTTACTTTTTGGCCAAAATATGGTGTTTTTCGGTAGTTTATACGTTGTGCTAGAAGTTGAAGAAAGTTAAATATGGACGATTTTTGGCAAAATTGGCAAGCCTATAGCCTTACTTTTTGGTCAAAATATGGTGTTTTTCGGTAGTTTATACATTGTGCTAGAAATTGAAGAAAGATGAATATGGACGATTTTTGGCAAAAATGGCAAGCCTATAGCCTTACTTTTTGGCCAAAATATGATGTTTTTCGGTAGTTTATACATTGTGCTACGAAATGAAGAAAGTTGAATATGGACGATTTTTGGCAAAAATGGCAAGCCTATAGCCTTACTTTTTTGCCAAAATATGATGTTTTTCGGTAGTTAATACATTGTGCTAGAAATTGAAGAAAGATGAATATGGACGATTTTAGGTAAAACTGGCAAGCCTATAGCCTTACTTTTTGGCCAAAATATGGTGTTTTTCGGTAGTTTATACATTGTGCTAGAAGTTGAAGAAAGATGAATATGGACCATTTTTGGCAAAAATGGCAAGCCTATAGCCTTACTTTTGGGCCAAAATATGGTGTTTTTGGGCACTTTTGAATTTGTGCTAGAAAATGAAGCAAGTTGAAATTGGACGATTTTTGGTAAAACTTGCAAGCCTATAGCCTTACTTTTTGGCCAAAATATGGTGTTTTTCGGTAGTTCATACGTTGTGCTAGAAGTTGAAGAAAGTTAAATATGGACGATTTTTGGCAAAATTGGCAAGCCTATAGCCTTACTTTTTGGTCAAAATATGGTGTTTTTCGGTAGTTTATACATTGTGCTAGAAATTGAAGAAAGATGAATATGGACGATTTTTGGCAAAAATGGCAAGCCTATAGCCTTACTTTTGGGCCAAAATATGGTGTTCTTGGGCACATTTTAATTTGTGCTCGATAATGAAGCAAGTTGAAACTGGACGAATTTTGGCAAAAATGGCAAGCCTATAGCCTTACATTTTTGGTAAAAATATGGTGTTCTTGGGCACATTTTAATTTCTGCTAGATAATGAAGCAAGTTGAAAGTGGACGATTTTTGGCAAAAATGGCAAGCCTATAGCCTTACTTTTTGGCTAAAATATTGTGTTTTTCGGTAGTTTATACATTGTGATAGAAATTGAAGAAAGATGAATATGGACGATTTTTGGCAAAAATGGCAAGCCTATAGCCTTACTTTTGGGCCAAAATATGGTGTTCTTGGGCACTTTTGAATTTCTGCTAGAAAATGAAGCAAGTTGAAACTGGACGAATTTTGGGAAAAATGGCAAGCCTACAGCCTTACTTTTTGGCCAAAATATGGTGTTTTTCGGTAGTTTATACGTTGTGCTAGAAGTTGAAGAAAGTTAAATATGGACGATTTTTGGCAAAATTGGCAAGCCTATAGCCTTACTTTTTGGTCAAAATATGGTGTTTTTCGGTAGTTTATACATTGTGCTAGAAATTGAAGAAAGATGAATATGGACGATTTTTGGCAAAAATGGCAAGCCTATAGCCTTACTTTTTGGTCAAAATATGGTGTTTTTAGGCACTTTATAATTTGCGCTACGAAATGAAGAGAGTTGAATATGGACGATTTTTGGCAAAAATGGCAAGCCTATAGCCTTACTTTTTGGCCAAAATATGATGTTTTTCGGTAGTTTATACATTGTGCTACGAAATGAAGAAAGTTGAATATGGACGATTTTTGGCAAAAATGGCAAGCCTATAGCCTTACTTTTTTGCCAAAATATGATGTTTTTCGGTAGTTTATACGTTGTGCTAGAAGTTGAAGAAAAGTTAAATATGGACGATTTTTGGCAAAATTCGCAAGCCTATAGCCTTACTTTTTGGTCAAAATATGGTGTTTTTCGGTAGTTTATACATTGTGCTAGAAATTGAAGAAAGATGAATATGGATGACTTTTGGCAAAAATGGCAAGCCATTTTTTTAGGCCAAAATATGGTGTTCTTGGGCACTTTTGAATTTGTGCTAGAAAATGAAGCAAGTTGAAATTGGACGATTTTTGGTAAAACTGGCAAGCCTATAGCCTTACTTTTTGGCCAAAATAGGATGTTTTTCGGTAGTTTATACATTGTGCTAGAAATTGAAGAAAGATGAATATGGATGACTTTTGGCAAAAATGGCAAGCCATTTTTTTAGGCCAAAATATGGTGTTCTTGGGCACTTTTGAATTTGTGCTAGAAAATGAAGCAAGTTGAAATTGGACGATTTTTGGTAAAACTGGCAAGCCTATAGCCTTACTTTTTGGCCAAAATATGATGTTTTTCGGTAGTTTATACATTGTGCTAGAAATTGAAGAAAGATGAATATGGATGACTTTTGGCAAAAATGGCAAGCCATTTTTTTAGGCCAAAATATGGTGTTCTTGGGCACTTTTGAATTTGTGCTAGAAAATGAAGCAAGTTGAAATTGGACGATTTTTGGTAAAACTGGCAAGCCTATAGCCTTACTTTTTGGCCAAAATATGGTGTTCTTGGGCACTTTTGAATTTGTGCTAGAAAATGAAGCAAGTTGAAAATGAACGATTTTTGGCAAAATTGGCAAGCCTATAGCCTTACTTTTTGGTCAAAATATGATGTTTTTCGGTAGTTTATACATTGTGCTAGAAATTGAAGAAAGTTAAATATGGACGATTTTTGGCAAAATTCGCAAGCCTATAGCCTTACTTTTTGGTCAAAATATGGTGTTTTTCGGTAGTTTATACATTGTGCTAGAAATTGAAGAAAGATGAATATGGATGACTTTTGGCAAAAATGGCAAGCCATTTTTTTAGGCCAAAATATGGTGTTCTTGGGCACTTTTGAATTTGTGCTAGAAAATGAAGCAAGTTGAAATTGGACGATTTTTGGTAAAACTGGCAAGCCTATAGCCTTACTTTTTGGCCAAAATAGGATGTTTTTCGGTAGTTTATACATTGTGCTAGAAATTGAAGAAAGATGAATATGGATGACTTTTGGCAAAAATGGCAAGCCATTTTTTTAGGCCAAAATATGGTGTTCTTGGGCACTTTTGAATTTGTGCTAGAAAATGAAGCAAGTTGAAATTGGACGATTTTTGGTAAAACTGGCAAGCCTATAGCCTTACTTTTTGGCCAAAATATGATGTTTTTCGGTAGTTTATACATTGTGCTAGAAATTGAAGAAAGATGAATATGGATGACTTTTGGCAAAAATGGCAAGCCATTTTTTTAGGCCAAAATATGGTGTTCTTGGGCACTTTTGAATTTGTGCTAGAAAATGAAGCAAGTTGAAATTGGACGATTTTTGGTAAAACTGGCAAGCCTATAGCCTTACTTTTTGGCCAAAATATGGTGTTCTTGGGCACTTTTGAATTTGTGCTAGAAAATGAAGCAAGTTGAAAATGAACGATTTTTGGCAAAATTGGCAAGCCTATAGCCTTACTTTTTGGTCAAAATATGATGTTTTTCGGTAGTTTATACATTGTGCTAGAAATTGAAGAAAGATGAATATGGACGATTTTTGGCAAAAATGGCAAGCCTATAGCCTTACTTTTTGGCCAAAATATGGTGTTTTTAGGGACTTTATAATTTGTGCTACGAAATGAAGAAAGTTGAATATGGACGATTTTTTTGCAAAAATGGCAAGCCTATAGCCTTACTTTTTGGTCAAAATATGGTGTTTTTCGGTAGTTAATACATTGTGCTAGAAATTGAAGAAAGATGAATATGGATGACTTTTGGTAAAAATGGCAAGCCTATAGCCTTACATTTTTGGTAAAAATATGGTGTTCTTGGGCACATTTTAATTTGTGCTAGATAATGAAGCAAGTTGAAAGTGGACGATTTTTGGCAAAAATGGCAAGCCTATAGCCTTACTTTTTGGCTAAAATATTGTGTTTTTCGGTAGTTTATACATTGTGATAGAAATTGAAGAAAGATGAATATGGACGATTTTTGGCAAAAATGGCAAGCCTATAGCCTTACTTTTCGGCCAAAATATGGTGTTCTTGGGCACTTTTGAATTTCTGCTAGAAAATGAAGCAAGTTGAAACTGGACGAATTTTGGGAAAAATGGCAAGCCTACAGCCTTACTTTTTGGCCAAAATATGGTGTTTTTCGGTAGTTTATACGTTGTGCTAGAAGTTGAAGAAAGTTAAATATGGACGATTGTTGGCAAAATTGGCAAGCCTATAGCCTTACTTTTTGGTCAAAATATGGTGTTTTTCGGTAGTTTATACATTGTGCTAGAAATTGAAGAAAGATGAATATGGACGATTTTTGGCAAAAATGGCAAGCCTATAGCCTTACTTTTTGGTCAAAATATGGTGTTTTGAGGCACTTTATAATTTGCGCTACGAAATGAAGAAAGTTGAATATGGACGATTTTTGGCAAAAATGGCAAGCCTATAGCCTTACTTTTTGGCCAAAATATGATGTTTTTCGGTAGTTTATACATTGTGCTACGAAATGAAGAAAGTTGAATATGGACGATTTTTGGCAAAAATGGCAAGCCTATAGCCTTACTTTTTTGCCAAAATATGATGTTTTTCGGTAGTTAATACATTGTGCTAGAAATTGAAGAATGATGAATATGGATGACTTTTGGCAAAAATGGCAAGCCTATAGCCTTACTTTTTGGTAAAAATTTGGTGTTTTTCCGTAGTTTATACATTGTGCTACGAAATGAAGAAAGTTGAATATGGACGATTTTTGGCAAAAATGGCAAGCCTATAGCCTTACTTTTTTGCCAAAATATGATGTTTTTCGGTAGTTAATACATTGTGCTAGAAATTGAAGAAAGATGAATATGGACGATTTTAGGTAAAACTGGCAAGCCTATAGCCTTACTTTTTGGCCAAAATATGGTGTTTTTCGGTAGTTTATACATTGTGCTAGAAGTTGAAGAAAGATGAATATGGACGATTTTTGGCAAAAATGGCAAGCCTATAGCCTTACTTTTGGGCCAAAATATGGTGTTCTTGGGCAATTTTGAATTTGTGCTAGAAAATGAAGCAAGTTGAAATTGGACGATTTTTGGTAAAAATGGCAAGCCTATAGCCTTACTTTTTGGCCAAAATATGATGTTTTTCGGTAGTTTATACTGTGTGCTAGAAATTGAAGAAAGATGAATATGGACGATTTTTGGCGAAAATGGCAAGCCTATAGCCTTACTTTTGGGCCAAAATATGGTGTTCTTGGGCACATTTTAATTTGTGCTCGATAATGAAGCAAGTTGAAACTGGACGAATTTTGGCAAAAATGGCAAGCCTATAGCCTTACTTTTTGGCCAAAATATGGTGTTTTTAGGGACTTTATAATTTGTGCTACGAAATGAAGAAAGTTGAATATGGATGATTTTTGGCAAAAGCCTTACTTTTTGGTCAAAATATGGTGTTTTTCGGTAGTTTATACTGTGTGCTAGAAATTGAAGAAAGATGAATATGGACGATTTTTGGTAAAAATGGCAAGCCTATAGCCTTACATTTTTGGTAAAAATATGGTGTTCTTGGGCACATTTTAATTTGTGCTAGATAATGAAGCAAGTTGAAAGTGGACGATTTTTGGCAAAAATGGCAAGCCTATAGCCTTACTTTTTTGCCAAAATATGATGTTTTTCGGTAGTTAATACATTGTGCTAGAAATTGAAGAAAGATGAATATGGACGATTTTAGGTAAAACTGGCAAGCCTATAGCCTTACTTTTTGGTAAAAATATGGTGTTTTTCGGTAGTTTATACATTGTGCTAGAAATTGAAGAAAGATGAATATGGACGATTTTTGGCAAAAATGGCAAGCCTATAGCCTTACTTGTTGGTCAAAATATGGTGTTTTTAGGCACTTTATAATTTGCGCTACGAAATGAAGAAAGTTGAATATGGACGATTTTTGGCAAAAATGGCAAGCCTACAGCCTTCCTTTTTGGCCAAAATATTGTGTTTTTCGGTAGTTTATACATTGTGCTAGAAATTGAAGAAAGATGAATATGGACGATTTTTGGCAAAATTGGCAAGCCTATAGCCTTACTTTTCGGCCAAAATATGGTGTTCTTGGGCACTTTTGAATTTGTGCTAGAAAATGAAGCAAGTTGAAAGTGGACGAATTTTAGCAAAAATGGCAAGCCTATAGCCTTACTTTTTGGCCAAAATATGATGTTTTTCGGTAATTTATACATTGTGCTGGAAATTGAAGAAAGATGAATATGGACGATTTTTGGCAAAAATGGTAGGCCTATAGCCTTCCTTTTTGGTCAAAATATGGTGTTTTTAGGAAGTTTATACATTGTGCTAGAAATTGAAGAAAGATGAATATGGATGACTTTTGGCGAAAATGGCAAGCCATTTTTTAGGCCAAAATATGGTGTTCTAGAGCACTTTTGAATTTGTGCTAGAAAATGAAGCAAGTTGAAATTTGACGATTTTTGGTAAAACTGGCAAGCCTATAGCCTTACTTTCTGGCCAAAAGATGGTGTTTCTAGGCACTTTATAATTTGTGCTACGAAATGAAGAAAGTTGAATATGGACGATTTTTGGCAAAAATGGCAAGCCTATAGCCTTACTTTTGGGCCAAAATATGGTGTTCTTGGGCACTTTCCAATTTGTGCTAGAAATTGAAGAAAGATGAATATGGACGATTTTTGGCAAAAATGGCAAGCCTATAGCCTTACTTTTTGGTAAAAATATGGTGTTTTTCGGTAGTTTATACATTGTGCTAGAAATTGAAGAAAGATGAATATGGATGACTTTTGGCAAAAATGGCAAGCCATTTTTTTAGGCCAAAATATGGTGTTCTTGGGCACTTTTGAATTTGTGCTAGAAAATGAAGCAAGTTGAAATTGGACGATTTTTGGTAAAACTGGCAAGCCTATAGCCTTACTTTTTGGCCAAAATATGGTGTTTCTGGGCACTTTATAATTTGTGCTAGAAAATGAAGCAAGTTGAATATGGACGATTTTTGGCAAAAATGGCAAGCCTATAGCCTTACTTTTTGGTCAAAATATGGTGTTTTTAGGGACTTTATAATTTGTGCTACGAAATGAAGAAAGTTGAATATGGACGATTTTTTTGCAAAAATGGCAAGCCTATAGCCTTACTTTTTGGTCAAAATATGGTGTTTTTCGGTAGTTAATACATTGTGCTAGAAATTGAAGAAAGATGAATATGGACGATTTTAGGTAAAACTGGCAAGCCTATAGCCTTACTTTTTGGTAAAAATATGGTGTTTTTCGGTAGTTTATACATTGTGCTAGAAATTGAAGAAAGATGAATATGGACGATTTTTGGCAAAAATGGCAAGCCTATAGCCTTACTTGTTGGTCAAAATATGGTGTTTTTAGGCACTTTATAATTTGCGCTACGAAATGAAGAAAGTTGAATATGGACGATTTTTGGCAAAAATGGCAAGCCTACAGCCTTCCTTTTTGGCCAAAATATTGTGTTTTTCGGTAGTTTATACATTGTGCTAGAAATTGAAGAAAGATGAATATGGACGATTTTTGGCAAAATTGGCAAGCCTATAGCCTTACTTTTCGGCCAAAATATGGTGTTCTTGGGCACTTTTGAATTTGTGCTAGAAAATGAAGCAAGTTGAAAGTGGACGAATTTTAGCAAAAATGGCAAGCCTATAGCCTTACTTTTTGGCCAAAATATGATGTTTTTCGGTAATTTATACATTGTGCTGGAAATTGAAGAAAGATGAATATGGACGATTTTTGGCAAAAATGGTAGGCCTATAGCCTTCCTTTTTGGTCAAAATATGGTGTTTTTAGGAAGTTTATACATTGTGCTAGAAATTGAAGAAAGATGAATATGGATGACTTTTGGCGAAAATGGCAAGCCATTTTTTAGGCCAAAATATGGTGTTCTAGAGCACTTTTGAATTTGTGCTAGAAAATGAAGCAAGTTGAAATTTGACGATTTTTGGTAAAACTGGCAAGCCTATAGCCTTACTTTCTGGCCAAAAGATGGTGTTTCTAGGCACTTTATAATTTGTGCTACGAAATGAAGAAAGTTGAATATGGACGATTTTTGGCAAAAATGGCAAGCCTATAGCCTTACTTTTGGGCCAAAATATGGTGTTCTTGGGCACTTTCCAATTTGTGCTAGAAATTGAAGAAAGATGAATATGGACGATTTTTGGCAAAAATGGCAAGCCTATAGCCTTACTTTTTGGTAAAAATATGGTGTTTTTCGGTAGTTTATACATTGTGCTAGAAATTGAAGAAAGATGAATATGGATGACTTTTGGCAAAAATGGCAAGCCATTTTTTTAGGCCAAAATATGGTGTTCTTGGGCACTTTTGAATTTGTGCTAGAAAATGAAGCAAGTTGAAATTGGACGATTTTTGGTAAAACTGGCAAGCCTATAGCCTTACTTTTTGGCCAAAATATGGTGTTTCTGGGCACTTTATAATTTGTGCTAGAAAATGAAGCAAGTTGAATATGGACGATTTTTGGCAAAAATGGCAAGCCTATAGCCTTACTTTTTGGTCAAAATATGGTGTTTTTAGGGACTTTATAATTTGTGCTACGAAATGAAGAAAGTTGAATATGGACGATTTTTTTGCAAAAATGGCAAGCCTATAGCCTTACTTTTTGGTCAAAATATGGTGTTTTTCGGTAGTTAATACATTGTGCTAGAAATTGAAGAAAGATGAATATGGATGACTTTTGGCAAAAATGGCAAGCCTATAGCCTTACTTTTTGGTAAAAATATGGTGTTCTTGGGCACATTTTAATTTGTGCTAGATAATGAAGCAAGTTGAAAGTGGACGATTTTTGGCAAAAATCGCAAGCCTACAGCCTTACTTTTTGGCCAAAATATTGTGTTTTTCGGTAGTTTATACATTGTGATAGAAATTGAAGAAAGATGAATATGGACGATTTTTGGCAAAATTGGCAAGCCTATAGCCTTACTTTTCGGCCAAAATATGGTGTTCTTGGGCACTTTTGAATTTCTGCTAGAAAAGGAAGCAAGTTGAAACTGGACGAATTTTGGCAAAAATGGCAAGCCTATAGCCTTACTTTTTGGCCAAAATATGATGTTTTTCGGTAGTTTATACATTGTGCTAGAAATTGAAGAAAGATGAATATGGATGACTTTTGGCAAAAATGGCAAGCCATTTTTTTAGGCCAAAATATGGTGTTCTTGGGCACTTTTGAATTTGTGCTAGAAAATGAAGCAAGTTGAAATTGGACGATTTTTGGTAAAACTGGCAAGCCTATAGCCTTACTTTTTGGCCAAAATATGATGTTTTTCGGTAGTTTATACATTGTGCTAGAAATTGAAGAAAGATGAATATGGATGACTTTTGGCAAAAATGGCAAGCCATTTTTTTAGGCCAAAATATGGTGTTCTTGGGCACTTTTGAATTTGTGCTAGAAAATGAAGCAAGTTGAAATTGGACGATTTTTGGTAAAACTGGCAAGCCTATAGCCTTACTTTTTGGCCAAAATATGGTGTTCTTGGGCACTTTTGAATTTGTGCTAGAAAATGAAGCAAGTTGAAAGTGAACGATTTTTGGCAAAATTGGCAAGCCTATAGCCTTACTTTTTGGTCAAAATATGATGTTTTTCGGTAGTTTATACATTGTGCTAGAAATTGAAGAAAGATGAATATGGACGATTTTTGGCAAAAATGGCAAGCCTATAGCCTTACTTTTTGGCCAAAATATGGTGTTTTTAGGGACTTTATAATTTGTGCTACGAAATGAAGAAAGTTGAATATGGACGATTTTTTTGCAAAAATGGCAAGCCTATAGCCTTACTTTTTGGTCAAAATATGGTGTTTTTCGGTAGTTAATACATTGTGCTAGAAATTGAAGAAAGATGAATATGGATGACTTTTGGTAAAAATGGCAAGCCTATAGCCTTACATTTTTGGTAAAAATATGGTGTTCTTGGGCACATTTTAATTTGTGCTAGATAATGAAGCAAGTTGAAAGTGGACGATTTTTGGCAAAAATGGCAAGCCTATAGCCTTACTTTTTGGCTAAAATATTGTGTTTTTCGGTAGTTTATACATTGTGATAGAAATTGAAGAAAGATGAATATGGACGATTTTTGGCAAAAATGGCAAGCCTATAGCCTTACTTTTCGGCCAAAATATGGTGTTCTTGGGCACTTTTGAATTTCTGCTAGAAAATGAAGCAAGTTGAAACTGGACGAATTTTGGGAAAAATGGCAAGCCTACAGCCTTACTTTTTGGCCAAAATATGGTGTTTTTCGGTAGTTAATACGTTGTGCTAGAAGTTGAAGAAAGTTAAATATGGACGATTTTCGGCAAAATTGGCAAGCCTATAGCCTTACTTTTTGGTCAAAATATGGTGTTTTTCGGTAGTTTATACATTGTGCTAGAAATTGAAGAAAGATGAATATGGACGATTTTTGGCAAAAATGGCAAGCCTATAGCCTTACTTTTTGGTCAAAATATGGTGTTTTTAGGCACTTTATATATTGCGCTACGAAATGAAGAAAGTTGAATATGGACGATTTTTGGCAAAAATGGCAAGCCTATAGCCTTACTTTTTGGCCAAAATATGATGTTTTTCGGTAGTTTATACATTGTGCTACGAAATGAAGAAAGTTGAATATGGACGATTTTTGGCAAAAATGGCAAGCCTATAGCCTTACTTTTTTGCCAAAATATGATGTTTTTCGGTAGTTAATACATTGTGCTAGAAATTGAAGAATGATGAATATGGATGACTTTTGGCAAAAATGGCAAGCCTATAGCCTTACTTTTTGGTAAAAATTTGGTGTTTTTCCGTAGTTTATACATTGTGCTACGAAATGAAGAAAGTTGAATATGGACGATTTTTGGCAAAAATGGCAAGCCTATAGCCTTACTTTTTTGCCAAAATATGATGTTTTTCGGTAGTTAATACATTGTGCTAGAAATTGAAGAAAGATGAATATGGACGATTTTAGGTAAAACTGGCAAGCCTATAGCCTTACTTTTTGGCCAAAATATGGTGTTTTTCGGTAGTTTATACATTGTGCTAGAAGTTGAAGAAAGATGAATATGGTTGATTTTTGGCAAAAATGGCAAGCCTATAGCCTTACTTTTGGGACAAAATATGGTGTTTTTGGGCACTTTTGAATTTGTGCTAGAAAATGAAGCAAGTTGAAATTGGACGATTTTTGGTAAAACTGGCAAGCCTATAGCCTTACTTTTTGGCCAAAATATGGTGTTTTTCGGTAGTTTATACGTTGTGCTAGAAGTTGAAGAAAGTTAAATATGGACGATTTTTGGCAAAATTGGCAAGCCTATAGCCTTACTTTTTGGTCAAAATATGGTGTTTTTCGGTAGTTTATACATTGTGCTAGAAATTGAAGAAAGATGAATATGGACGATTTTTGGCAAAAATGGCAAGTCTATAGCCTTACTTTTTGGTCAAAATATGATGTTTTTCGGTAGTTTATACATTGTGCTACGAAATGAAGAAAGTTGAATATGGACGATTTTTGGCAAAAATGGCAAGCCTATAGCCTTACTTTTTTGCCAAAATATGATGTTTTTCGGTAGTTAATACATTGTGCTAGAAATTGAAGAAAGATGAATATGGACGATTTTAGGTAAAACTGGCAAGCCTATAGCCTTACTTTTTGGCCAAAATATGGTGTTTTTCGGTAGTTTATACATTGTGCTAGAAGTTGAAGAAAGATGAATATGGACGATTTTTGGCAAAAATGGCAAGCCTATAGCCTTACTTTTGGGCCAAAATATGGTGTTCTTGGGCACTTTTGAATTTGTGCTAGAAAATGAAGCAAGTTGAAATTGGACGATTTTTGGTAAAACTTGCAAGCCTATAGCCTTACTTTTTGGCCAAAATATTGTGTTTTTCGGTAGTTTATACGTTGTGCTAGAAATTGAAGAAAGATGAATATGGATGACTTTTGGTAAAAATGGCAAGCCTATAGCCTTACATTTTTGGTAAAAATATGGTGTTCTTGGGCACATTTTAATTTGTGCTAGATAATGAAGCAAGTTGAAAGTGGACGATTTTTGGCAAAAATGGCAAGCCTATAGCCTTACTTTTTGGCTAAAATATTGTGTTTTTCGGTAGTTTATACATTGTGATAGAAATTGAAGAAAGATGAATATGGACGATTTTTGGCAAAAATGGCAAGCCTATAGCCTTACTTTTCGGCCAAAATATGGTGTTCTTGGGCACTTTTGAATTTCTGCTAGAAAATGAAGCAAGTTGAAACTGGACGAATTTTGGGAAAAATGGCAAGCCTACAGCCTTACTTTTTGGCCAAAATATGGTGTTTTTCGGTAGTTTATACGTTGTGCTAGAAGTTGAAGAAAGTTAAATATGGACGATTTTTGGCAAAATTGGCAAGCCTATAGCCTTACTTTTTGGTCAAAATATGGTGTTTTTCGGTAGTTTATACATTGTGCTAGAAATTGAAGAAAGATGAATATGGACGATTTTTGGCAAAAATGGCAAGCCTATAGCCTTACTTTTTGGTCAAAATATGGTGTTTTTAGGCACTTTATAATTTGCGCTACGAAATGAAGAAAGTTGAATATGGACGATTTTTGGCAAAAATGGCAAGCCTATAGCCTTACTTTTTGGTCAAAATATGGTGTTTCTCGGTAAATTATACATTGTGCTAGAAAATGAAGAGAGATGAATATGGACGATTTTTGGCAAAAATGGCAAGCCTTACTTTTGGCCAAAATATGGTGTTTTCGGTAGTTTATACATTGTGCCAGAAATTGAAGAAAGATGAATATGGACGATTTTTGGATAAAATGGCAAGCCTATAGCCTTGATTTTTGGTCAAAATATGGTGATTTTCAGTAGTTTATACATTGTGCTAGAAATTGAAGAAAGATGAATATGGATGACTCTTGGCAAAAATGGTAAGCCTTACTTTTAGGCCAAAATTTGGTGTTCTTGGGCACTTTTGAATTTGTGCTAGAAAATGAAGCAAGTTGAAATTGGACGATTTTTGGCAAAAATGGCAGGCCTATAGCCTTACAGTTTGGCCAAAATATGATGTTTTTAGGCACTTTATAATTTGTGCTACGAAATGAAGAAAGTTGAATATGGACGATTTTTGGCAAAAATGGCAAGCCTATAGCTTTACTTTTTGGCCAAAATATGATGTTTCTCGGTAGTTTATACATTGTGCTAGAAATTGAAGAAATATGAATATGGACGATTTTTGGCAAAAATGGCAAGCCTATAGCCATAATTTTGGGCCAAAATATGGTGTTCTTGGGCACTTTTGAATTTGTGCTAGAAAATGAAGCAAGTTGAAAATGAACGATTTTTGGCAAAATTGGCAAGCCTATAGCCTTACTTTTTGGTCAAAATATGATGTTTTTCGGTAGTTTATACATTGTGCTAGAAATTGAAGAAAGATGAATATGGACGATTTTTGGCAAAAATGGCAAGCCTATAGCCTTACTTTTTGGCCAAAATATGGTGTTTTTAGGGACTTTATAATTTGTGCTACGAAATGAAGAAAGTTGAATATGGACGATTTTTTTGCAAAAATGGCAAGCCTATAGCCTTACTCTTTGGTCAAAATATGGTGTTTTTCGGTAGTTAATACATTGTGCTAGAAATTGAAGAAAGATGAATATGGATGACTTTTGGCAAAAATGGCAAGCCTATAGCCTTACTTTTCGGCCAAAATATGGTGTTCTTGGGCACTTTTGAATTTCTGCTAGAAAATGAAGCAAGTTGAAACTGGACGAATTTTGGGAAAAATGGCAAGCCTACAGCCTTACTTTTTGGCCAAAATATGGTGTTTTTCGGTAGTTTATACGTTGTGCTAGAAGTTGAAGAAAGTTAAATATGGACGATTTTCGGCAAAATTGGCAAGCCTATAGCCTTACTTTTTGGTCAAAATATGGTGTTTTTCGGTAGTTTATACATTGTGCTAGAAATTGAAGAAAGATGAATATGGACGATTTTTGGCAAAAATGGCAAGCCTATAGCCTTACTTTTTGGTCAAAATATGGTGTTTTTAGGCACTTTATAATTTGCGCTACGAAATGAAGAAAGTTGAATATGGACGATTTTTGGCAAAAATTCCAAGCCTATAGCCTTACTTTTTGGCCAAAATATGATGTTTTTCGGTAGTTTATACATTGTGCTACGAAATGAAGAAAGTTGAATATGGACGATTTTTGGCAAAAATGGCAAGCCTATAGCCTTACTTTTTTGCCAAAATATGATGTTTTTCGGTAGTTAATACATTGTGCTAGAAATTGAAGAATGATGAATATGGATGACTTTTGGCAAAAATGGCAAGCCTATAGCCTTACTTTTTGGTAAAAATTTGGTGTTTTTCGGTAGTTTATACATTGTGCTACGAAATGAAGAAAGTTGAATATGGACGATTTTTGGCAAAAATGGCAAGCCTATAGCCTTACTTTTTTGCCAAAATATGATGTTTTTCGGTAGTTAATACATTGTGCTAGAAATTGAAGAATGATGAATATGGATGACTTTTGGCAAAAATGGCAAGCCTATAGCCTTACTTTTTGGTAAAAATTTGGTGTTTTTCCGTAGTTTATACATTGTGCTACGAAATGAAGAAAGTTGAATATGGACGATTTTTGGCAAAAATGGCAAGCCTATAGCCTTACTTTTTTGCCAAAATATGATGTTTTTCGGTAGTTAATACATTGTGCTAGAAATTGAAGAAAGATGAATATGGACGATTTTAGGTAAAACTGGCAAGCCTATAGCCTTACTTTTTGGCCAAAATATGGTGTTTTTCGGTAGTTTATACATTGTGCTAGAAGTTGAAGAAAGATGAATATGGACGATTTTTGGCAAAAATGGCAAGCCTATAGCCTTACTTTTGGGCCAAAATATGGTGTTTTTGGGCACTTTTGAATTTGTGCTAGAAAATGAAGCAAGTTGAAATTGGACGATTTTTGGCAAAAATGGCAGGCCTATAGCCTTACAGTTTGGCCAAAATATGATGTTTTTAGGCACTTTATAATTTGTGCTACGAAATGAAGAAAGTTGAATATGGACGATTTTTGGCAAAAATGGCAAGCCTATAGCTTTACTTTTTGGCCAAAATATGATGTTTCTCGGTAGTTTATACATTGTGCTAGAAATTGAAGAAATATGAATATGGACGATTTTTGGCAAAAATGGCAAGCCTATAGCCATAATTTTGGGCCAAAATATGGTGTTCTTGGGCACTTTTGAATTTGTGCTAGAAAATGAAGCAAGTTGAAAATGAACGATTTTTGGCAAAATTGGCAAGCCTATAGCCTTACTTTTTGGTCAAAATATGATGTTTTTCGGTAGTTTATACATTGTGCTAGAAATTGAAGAAAGATGAATATGGACGATTTTTGGCAAAAATGGCAAGCCTATAGCCTTACTTTTTGGCCAAAATATGGTGTTTTTAGGGACTTTATAATTTGTGCTACGAAATGAAGAAAGTTGAATATGGACGATTTTTTTGCAAAAATGGCAAGCCTATAGCCTTACTCTTTGGTCAAAATATGGTGTTTTTCGGTAGTTAATACATTGTGCTAGAAATTGAAGAAAGATGAATATGGATGACTTTTGGCAAAAATGGCAAGCCTATAGCCTTACTTTTCGGCCAAAATATGGTGTTCTTGGGCACTTTTGAATTTCTGCTAGAAAATGAAGGAAGTTGAAACTGGACGAATTTTGGGAAAAATGGCAAGCCTACAGCCTTACTTTTTGGCCAAAATATGGTGTTTTTCGGTAGTTTATACGTTGTGCTAGAAGTTGAAGAAAGTTAAATATGGACGATTTTCGGCAAAATTGGCAAGCCTATAGCCTTACTTTTTGGTCAAAATATGGTGTTTTTCGGTAGTTTATACATTGTGCTAGAAATTGAAGAAAGATGAATATGGACGATTTTTGGCAAAAATGGCAAGCCTATAGCCTTACTTTTTGGTCAAAATATGGTGTTTTTAGGCACTTTATAATTTGCGCTACGAAATGAAGAAAGTTGAATATGGACGATTTTTGGCAAAAATTCCAAGCCTATAGCCTTACTTTTTGGCCAAAATATGATGTTTTTCGGTAGTTTATACATTGTGCTACGAAATGAAGAAAGTTGAATATGGACGATTTTTGGCAAAAATGGCAAGCCTATAGCCTTACTTTTTTGCCAAAATATGATGTTTTTCGGTAGTTAATACATTGTGCTAGAAATTGAAGAATGATGAATATGGATGACTTTTGGCAAAAATGGCAAGCCTATAGCCTTACTTTTTGGTAAAAATTTGGTGTTTTTCGGTAGTTTATACATTGTGCTACGAAATGAAGAAAGTTGAATATGGACGATTTTTGGCAAAAATGGCAAGCCTATAGCCTTACTTTTTTGCCAAAATATGATGTTTTTCGGTAGTTAATACATTGTGCTAGAAATTGAAGAATGATGAATATGGATGACTTTTGGCAAAAATGGCAAGCCTATAGCCTTACTTTTTGGTAAAAATTTGGTGTTTTTCCGTAGTTTATACATTGTGCTACGAAATGAAGAAAGTTGAATATGGACGATTTTTGGCAAAAATGGCAAGCCTATAGCCTTACTTTTTTGCCAAAATATGATGTTTTTCGGTAGTTAATACATTGTGCTAGAAATTGAAGAAAGATGAATATGGACGATTTTAGGTAAAACTGGCAAGCCTATAGCCTTACTTTTTGGCCAAAATATGGTGTTTTTCGGTAGTTTATACATTGTGCTAGAAGTTGAAGAAAGATGAATATGGACGATTTTTGGCAAAAATGGCAAGCCTATAGCCTTACTTTTGGGCCAAAATATGGTGTTTTTGGGCACTTTTGAATTTGTGCTAGAAAATGAAGCAAGTTGAAATTGGACGATTTTTGGCAAAAATGGCAGGCCTATAGCCTTACAGTTTGGCCAAAATATGATGTTTTTAGGCACTTTATAATTTGTGCTACGAAATGAAGAAAGTTGAATATGGACGATTTTTGGCAAAAATGGCAAGCCTATAGCTTTACTTTTTGGCCAAAATATGATGTTTCTCGGTAGTTTATACATTGTGCTAGAAATTGAAGAAATATGAATATGGACGATTTTTGGCAAAAATGGCAAGCCTATAGCCATAATTTTGGGCCAAAATATGGTGTTCTTGGGCACTTTTGAATTTGTGCTAGAAAATGAAGCAAGTTGAAAATGAACGATTTTTGGCAAAATTGGCAAGCCTATAGCCTTACTTTTTGGTCAAAATATGATGTTTTTCGGTAGTTTATACATTGTGCTAGAAATTGAAGAAAGATGAATATGGACGATTTTTGGCAAAAATGGCAAGCCTATAGCCTTACTTTTTGGCCAAAATATGGTGTTTTTAGGGACTTTATAATTTGTGCTACGAAATGAAGAAAGTTGAATATGGACGATTTTTGGCAAAAATGGCAAGCCTATAGCCTTACTCTTTGGTCAAAATATGGTGTTTTTCCGTAGTTAATACATTGTGCTAGAAATTGAAGAAAGATGAATATGGATGACTTTTGGCAAAAATGGCAAGCCTATAGCCTTACTTTTCGGCCAAAATATGGTGTTCTTGGGCACTTTTGAATTTCTGCTAGAAAATGAAGCAAGTTGAAACTGGACGAATTTTGGGAAAAATGGCAAGCCTACAGCCTTACTTTTTGGCCAAAATATGGTGTTTTTCGGTAGTTTATACGTTGTGCTAGAAGTTGAAGAAAGTTAAATATGGACGATTTTCGGCAAAATTGGCAAGCCTATAGCCTTACTTTTTGGTCAAAATATGGTGTTTTTCGGTAGTTTATACATTGTGCTAGAAATTGAAGAAAGATGAATATGGACGATTTTTGGCAAAAATGGCAAGCCTATAGCCTTACTTTTTGGTCAAAATATGGTGTTTTTAGGCACTTTATAATTTGCGCTACGAAATGAAGAAAGTTGAATATGGACGATTTTTGGCAAAAATTGCAAGCCTATAGCCTTACTTTTTGGCCAATATATGATGTTTTTCGGTAGTTTATACATTGTGCTACGAAATGAAGAAAGTTGAATATGGACGATTTTTGGCAAAAATGGCAAGCCTATAGCCTTACTTTTTTGCCAAAATATGATGTTTTTCGGTAGTTAATACATTGTGCTAGAAATTGAAGAATGATGAATATGGATGACTTTTGGCAAAAATGGCAAGCCTATAGCCTTACTTTTTGGTAAAAATTTGGTGTTTTTCGGTAGTTTATACATTGTGCTACGAAATGAAGAAAGTTGAATATGGACGATTTTTGGCAAAAATGGCAAGCCTATAGCCTTACTTTTTTGCCAAAATATGATGTTTTTCGGTAGTTAATACATTGTGCTAGAAATTGAAGAATGATGAATATGGATGACTTTTGGCAAAAATGGCAAGCCTATAGCCTTACTTTTTGGTAAAAATTTGGTGTTTTTCCGTAGTTTATACATTGTGCTACGAAATGAAGAAAGTTGAATATGGACGATTTTTGGCAAAAATGGCAAGCCTATAGCCTTACTTTTTTGCCAAAATATGATGTTTTTCGGTAGTTAATACATTGTGCTAGAAATTGAAGAAAGATGAATATGGACGATTTTAGGTAAAACTGGCAAGCCTATAGCCTTACTTTTTGGCCAAAATATGGTGTTTTTCGGTAGTTTATACATTGTGCTAGAAGTTGAAGAAAGATGAATATGGACGATTTTTGGCAAAAATGGCAAGCCTATAGCCTTACTTTTGGGCCAAAATATGGTGTTTTTGGGCACTTTTGAATTTGTGCTAGAAAATGAAGCAAGTTGAAATTGGACGATTTTTGGTAAAACTGGCAAGCCTATAGCCTTACTTTTTGGCCAAAATATGGTGTTTTTCGGTAGTTTATACGTTGTGCTAGAAGTTGAAGAAAGTTAAATATGGACGATTTTTGGCAAAATTGGCAAGCCTATAGCCTTACTTTTTGGTCAAAATATGGTGTTTTTCGGTAGTTTATACATTGTGCTAGAAATTGAAGAAAGATGAATATGGACGATTTTTGGCAAAAATGGCAAGCCTATAGCCTTACTTTTTGGCCAAAATATGATGTTTTTCGGTAGTTTATACATTGTGCTACGAAATGAAGAAAGTTGAATATGGACGATTTTTGGCAAAAATGGCAAGCCTATAGCCTTACTTTTTTGCCAAAATATGATGTTTTTCGGTAGTTAATACATTGTGCTAGAAATTGAAGAAAGATGAATATGGACGATTTTAGGTAAAACTGGCAAGCCTATAGCCTTACTTTTTGGCCAAAATATGGTGTTTTTCGGTAGTTTATACATTGTGCTAGAAGTTGAAGAAAGATGAATATGGACCATTTTTGGCAAAAATGGCAAGCCTATAGCCTTACTTTTGGGCCAAAATATGGTGTTCTTGGGCACTTTTGAATTTGTGCTAGAAAATGAAGCAAGTTGAAATTGGACGATTTTTGGTAAAACTTGCAAGCCTATAGCCTTACTTTTTGGCCAAAATATGGTGTTTTTCGGTAGTTTATACGTTGTGCTAGAAGTTGAAGAAAGTTAAATATGGACGATTTTTGGCAAAATTGGCAAGCCTATAGCCTTACTTTTTGGTCAAAATATGGTGTTTTTCGGTAGTTTATACATTGTGCTAGAAATTGAAGAAAGATGAATATGGACGACTTTTGGCAAAAATGGCAAGCCTATAGCCTTACTTTTGGGCCAAAATATGGTGTTCTTGGGCACTTTTGAATTTGTGCTAGAAAATGAAGCAAGTTAAAATTGGACGATTTTTGGTAAAACTGGCAAGCCTATAGCCTTACTTTTTGGCCAAAATATGGTGTTTTTCGGTAGTTTATACTGTGTGCTAGAAGTTGAAGAAAGATGAATATGGACGATTTTTGGCAAAAATGGCCAGCCTATAGCCCTACTTTTGGGCCAAAATATGGTGTTCTTGGGCACATTTTAGTTTGTGCTAGATAATGAAGCAAGTTGAAAGTGGACGATTTTTGGCAAAAATGGCAAGCCCATAGCCTTATTTTTGGGCCAAAATATGGTGTTCTTGGGCAATTTTGAATTTGTGCTAGAAAATGAAGCAAGTTGAAAATGAACGATTTTTGGCAAAAATGGCAAGCCTATAGCCTTACTTTTTGGTCAAAATATGGTGTTTCTCGGTAAATTATACATTGTGCTAGAATATGAAGAAAGATGAATATGGACGATTTTTGGCAAAAATGGCAAGCCTTACTTTTGGCCAAAATATGGTGTTTTCGGTAGTTTATACATTGTGCCAGAAATTGAAGAAAGATGAATATGGACGATTTTTGGATAAAATGGCAAGCCTTTAGCCTTGATTTTTGGTCAAAATATGATGTTTTTCGGTAGTTTATACATTGTGCTACGAAATGAAGAAAGTTGAATATGGACGATTTTTGGCAAAAATGGCAAGCCTATAGCCTTACTTTTTTGCCAAAATATGATGTTTTTCGGTAGTTAATACATTGTGCTAGAAATTGAAGAAAGATGAATATGGACGATTTTAGGTAAAACTGGCAAGCCTATAGCCTTACTTTTTGGCCAAAATATGGTGTTTTTCGGTAGTTTATACATTGTGCTAGAAGTTGAAGAAAGATGAATATGGACGATTTTTGGCAAAAATGGCAAGCCTATAGCCTTACTTTTGGGCCAAAATATGGTGTTTTTGGGCACTTTTGAATTTGTGCTAGAAAATGAAGCAAGTTGAAATTGGACGATTTTTGGTAAAACTGGCAAGCCTATAGCCTTACTTTTTGGCCAAAATATGGTGTTTTTCGGTAGTTTATACGTTGTGCTAGAAGTTGAAGAAAGTTAAATATGGACGATTTTTGGCAAAATTGGCAAGCCTATAGCCTTACTTTTTGGTCAAAATATGGTGTTTTTCGGTAGTTTATACATTGTGCTAGAAATTGAAGAAAGATGAATATGGACGATTTTTGGCAAAAATGGCAAGCCTATAGCCTTACTTTTGGGCCAAAATATGGTGTTCTTGGGCACTTTTGAATTTGTGCTAGAAAATGAAGCAAGTTAAAATTGGACGATTTTTGGTAAAACTGGCAAGCCTATAGCCTTACTTTTTGGCCAAAATATGGTGTTTTTCGGTAGTTTATACTGTGTGCTAGAAGTTGAAGAAAGATGAATATGGACGATTTTTGGCAAAAATGGCAAGCCTATAGCCCTACTTTTGGGCCAAAATATGGTGTTCTTGGGCACATTTTAATTTGTGCTAGATAATGAAGCAAGTTGAAAGTGGACGATTTTTGGCAAAAATGGCAAGCCCATAGCCTTATTTTTGGGCCAAAATATGGTGTTCTTGGGCACTTTTGAATTTGTGCTAGAAAATGAAGCAAGTTGAAAATGAACGATTTTTGGCAAAAATGGCAAGCCTATAGCCTTACTTTTTGGTCAAAATATGGTGTTTCTCGGTAAATTATACATTGTGCTAGAATATGAAGAAAGATGAATATGGACGATTTTTGGCAAAAATGGCAAGCCTTACTTTTGGCCAAAATATGGTGTTTTCGGTAGTTTATACACTGTGCCAGAAATTGAAGAAAGATGAATATGGACGATTTTTGGATAAAATGGCAAGCCTTTAGCCTTGATTTTTGGTCAAAATATGATGTTTTTCGGTAGTTAATACATTGTGCTAGAAATTGAAGAAAGATGAATATGGATGACTTTTGGCAAAAATGGCAAGCCTATAGCCTTACTTTTTGGTAAAAATTTGGTGTTTTTCGGTAGTTTATACATTGTGCTAGAAATTGAAGAAAGATGAATATGGACGATTTTTGGCTAAAATGGCAAGCCTATAGCCTTACTTTTTTGCCAAAATATGATGTTTTTCGGTAGTTAATACATTGTGCTAGAAGTTGAAGAAAGATGAATATGGATGATTTTTGGCAAAAATGGCAGGCCTATAGCCTTACTTTTGGGCCAAAATATGGTGTTCTTGGGCACATTTTAATTTGTGCTAGATAATGAAGCAAGTTGAAAGTGGACGATTTTTGGCAAAAATGGCAAGCCCATAGCCTTACTTTTTGGTCAAAATATGGTGTTTTTCGGTAGTTTATACATTGTGCTAGAAATTGAAGAAAGATGAATATGGACGATTTTAGGTAAAACTGGCAAGCCTATAGCCTTACTTTTTGGTCAAAATATGGTGTTTTTCGGTAGTTAATACATTGTGCTAGAAATTGAAGAAAGATGAATATGGATGACTTTTGGCAAAAATGGCAAGCCTATAGCCTTACTTTTTGGTAAAAATATGGTGTTCTTGGGCACATTTTAATTTGTGCTAGATAATGAAGCAAGTTGAAAGTGGACGATTTTTGGCAAAAATCGCAAGCCTACAGCCTTACTTTTTGGCCAAAATATTGTGTTTTTCGGTAGTTTATACATTGTGATAGAAATTGAAGAAAGATGAATATGGACGATTTTTGGCAAAATTGGCAAGCCTATAGCCTTACTTTTCGGCCAAAATATGGTGTTCTTGGGCACTTTTGAATTTCTTCTAGAAAAGGAAGCAAGTTGAAACTGGACGAATTTTGGCAAAAATGGCAAGCCTATAGCCTTACTTTTTGGCCAAAATATGATGTTTTTCGGTAGTTTATACATTGTGCTAGAAATTGAAGAAAGATGAATATGGATGACTTTTGGCAAAAATGGCAAGCCATTTTTTTAGGCCAAAATATGGTGTTCTTGGGCACTTTTGAATTTGTGCTAGAAAATGAAGCAAGTTGAAATTGGACGATTTTTGGTAAAACTGGCAAGCCTATAGCCTTACTTTTTGGCCAAAATATGATGTTTTTCGGTAGTTTATACATTGTGCTAGAAATTGAAGAAAGATGAATATGGATGACTTTTGGCAAAAATGGCAAGCCATTTTTTTAGGCCAAAATATGGTGTTCTTGGGCACTTTTGAATTTGTGCTAGAAAATGAAGCAAGTTGAAATTGGACGATTTTTGGTAAAACTGGCAAGCCTATAGCCTTACTTTTTGGCCAAAATATGGTGTTCTTGGGCACTTTTGAATTTGTGCTAGAAAATGAAGCAAGTTGAAAGTGAACGATTTTTGGCAAAAATGGCAAGCCTATAGCCTTACTTTTTGGCTAAAATATTGTGTTTTTCGGTAGTTTATACATTGTGATAGAAATTGAAGAAAGATGAATATGGACGATTTTTGGCAAAAATGGCAAGCCTATAGCCTTACTTTTCGGCCAAAATATGGTGTTCTTGGGCACTTTTGAATTTCTGCTAGAAAATGAAGCAAGTTGAAACTGGACGAATTTTGGGAAAAATGGCAAGCCTACAGCCTTACTTTTTGGCCAAAATATGGTGTTTTTCGGTAGTTTATACGTTGTGCTAGAAGTTGAAGAAAGTTAAATATGGACGATTTTCGGCAAAATTGGCAAGCCTATAGCCTTACTTTTTGGTCAAAATATGGTGTTTTTCGGTAGTTTATACATTGTGCTAGAAATTGAAGAAAGATGAATATGGACGATTTTTGGCAAAAATGGCAAGCCTATAGCCTTACTTTTTGGTCAAAATATGGTGTTTTTAGGCACTTTATAATTTGCGCTACGAAATGAAGAAAGTTGAATATGGACGATTTTTGGCAAAAATGGCAAGCCTATAGCCTTACTTTTTGGCCAAAATATGATGTTTTTCGGTAGTTTATACATTGTGCTACGAAATGAAGAAAGTTGAATATGGACGATTTTTGGCAAAAATGGCAAGCCTATAGCCTTACTTTTTTGCCAAAATATGATGTTTTTCGGTAGTTAATACATTGTGCTAGAAATTGAAGAAAGATGAATATGGATGACTTTTGGCAAAAATGGCAAGCCTATAGCCTTACTTTTTGGTAAAAATTTGGTGTTTTTCCGTAGTTTATACATTGTGCTACGAAATGAAGAAAGTTGAATATGGACGATTTTTGGCAAAAATGGCAAGCCTATAGCCTTACTTTTTTGCCAAAATATGATGTTTTTCGGTAGTTAATACATTGTGCTAGAAATTGAAGAAAGATGAATATGGACGATTTTAGGTAAAACTGGCAAGCCTATAGCCTTACTTTTTGGCCAAAATATGGTGTTTTTCGGTAGTTTATACATTGTGCTAGAAGTTGAAGAAAGATGAATATGGACGATTTTTGGCAAAAATGGCAAGCCTATAGCCTTACTTTTGGGCCAAAATATGGTGTTTTTGGGCACTTTTGAATTTGTGCTAGAAAATGAAGCAAGTTGAAATTGGACGATTTTTGGTAAAACTGGCAAGCCTATAGCCTTACTTTTTGGCCAAAATATGGTGTTTTTCGGTAGTTTATACGTTGTGCTAGAAGTTGAAGAAAGTTAAATATGGACGATTTTTGGCAAAATTGGCAAGCCTATAGCCTTACTTTTTGGTCAAAATATGGTGTTTTTCGGTAGTTTATACATTGTGCTAGAAATTGAAGAAAGATGAATATGGACGATTTTTGGCAAAAATGGCAAGTCTATAGCCTTACTTTTTGGTCAAAATATGATGTTTTTCGGTAGTTTATACATTGTGCTACGAAATGAAGAAAGTTGAATATGGACGATTTTTGGCAAAAATGGCAAGCCTATAGCCTTACTTTTTTGCCAAAATATGATGTTTTTCGGTAGTTAATACATTGTGCTAGAAATTGAAGAAAGATGAATATGGACGATTTTAGGTAAAACTGGCAAGCCTATAGCCTTACTTTTTGGCCAAAATATGGTGTTTTTCGGTAGTTTATACATTGTGCTAGAAGTTGAAGAAAGATGAATATGGACGATTTTTGGCAAAAATGGCAAGCCTATAGCCTTACTTTTTGGCCAAAATATGGTGTTTTTCGGTAGTTTATACGTTGTGCTAGAAGTTGAAGAAAGTTAAATATGGACGATTTTTGGCAAAAATGGCAAGCCTATAGCCTTACTTTTGGGCCAAAATATGGTGTTTTTGGGCACTTTTGAATTTGTGCTAGAAAATGAAGCAAGTTGAAATTGGACGATTTTTGGTAAAACTGGCAAGCCTATAGCCTTACTTTTTGGCCAAAATATGGTGTTTTTCGGTAGTTTATACGTTGTGCTAGAAGTTGAAGAAAGTTAAATATGGACGATTTTTGGCAAAATTGGCAAGCCTATAGCCTTACTTTTTGGTCAAAATATGGTGTTTTTCGGTAGTTTATACATTGTGCTAGAAATTGAAGAAAGATGAATATGGACGATTTTTGGCAAAAATGGCAAGTCTATAGCCTTACTTTTTGGTCAAAATATGATGTTTTTCGGTAGTTTATACATTGTGCTACGAAATGAAGAAAGTTGAATATGGACGATTTTTGGCAAAAATGGCAAGCCTATAGCCTTACTTTTTTGCCAAAATATGATGTTTTTCGGTAGTTAATACATTGTGCTAGAAATTGAAGAAAGATGAATATGGACGATTTTAGGTAAAACTGGCAAGCCTATAGCCTTACTTTTTGGCCAAAATATGGTGTTTTTCGGTAGTTTATACATTGTGCTAGAAGTTGAAGAAAGATGAATATGGACGATTTTTGGCAAAAATGGCAAGCCTATAGCCTTACTTTTGGGCCAAAATATGGTGTTCTTGGGCACTTTTGAATTTGTGCTAGAAAATGAAGCAAGTTGAAATTGGACGATTTTTGGTAAAACTTGCAAGCCTATAGCCTTACTTTTTGGCCAAAATATTGTGTTTTTCGGTAGTTTATACGTTGTGCTAGAAATTGAAGAAAGATGAATATGGATGACTTTTGGTAAAAATGGCAAGCCTATAGCCTTACATTTTTGGTAAAAATATGGTGTTCTTGGGCACATTTTAATTTGTGCTAGATAATGAAGCAAGTTGAAAGTGGACGATTTTTGGCAAAAATGGCAAGCCTATAGCCTTACTTTTTGGCTAAAATATTGTGTTTTTCGGTAGTTTATACATTGTGATAGAAATTGAAGAAAGATGAATATGGACGATTTTTGGCAAAAATGGCAAGCCTATAGCCTTACTTTTCGGCCAAAATATGGTGTTCTTGGGCACTTTTGAATTTCTGCTAGAAAATGAAGCAAGTTGAAACTGGACGAATTTTGGGAAAAATGGCAAGCCTACAGCCTTACTTTTTGGCCAAAATATGGTGTTTTTCGGTAGTTTATACGTTGTGCTAGAAGTTGAAGAAAGTTAAATATGGACGATTTTTGGCAAAATTGGCAAGCCTATAGCCTTACTTTTTGGTCAAAATATGGTGTTTTTCGGTAGTTTATACATTGTGCTAGAAATTGAAGAAAGATGAATATGGACGATTTTTGGCAAAAATGGCAAGCCTATAGCCTTACTTTTTGGTCAAAATATGGTGTTTTTAGGCACTTTATAATTTGCGCTACGAAATGAAGAAAGTTGAATATGGACGATTTTTGGCAAAAATGGCAAGCCTATAGCCTTACTTTTTGGTCAAAATATGGTGTTTCTCGGTAAATTATACATTGTGCTAGAAAATGAAGAGAGATGAATATGGACGATTTTTGGCAAAAATGGCAAGCCTTACTTTTGGCCAAAATATGGTGTTTTCGGTAGTTTATACATTGTGCCAGAAATTGAAGAAAGATGAATATGGACGATTTTTGGATAAAATGGCAAGCCTATAGCCTTGATTTTTGGTCAAAATATGGTGATTTTCAGTAGTTTATACATTGTGCTAGAAATTGAAGAAAGATGAATATGGATGACTCTTGGCAAAAATGGTAAGCCTTACTTTTAGGCCAAAATTTGGTGTTCTTGGGCACTTTTGAATTTGTGCTAGAAAATGAAGCAAGTTGAAATTGGACGATTTTTGGCAAAAATGGCAGGCCTATAGCCTTACAGTTTGGCCAAAATATGGTGTTTTTAGGCACTTTATAATTTGTGCTACGAAATGAAGAAAGTTGAATATGGACGATTTTTGGCAAAAATGGCAAGCCTATAGCTTTACTTTTTGGCCAAAATATGATGTTTCTCGGTAGTTTATACATTGTGCTAGAAATTGAAGAAATATGAATATGGACGATTTTTGGCAAAAATGGCAAGCCTATAGCCATAATTTTGGGCCAAAATATGGTGTTCTTGGGCACTTTTGAATTTGTGCTAGAAAATGAAGCAAGTTGAAAATGAACGATTTTTGGCAAAATTGGCAAGCCTATAGCCTTACTTTTTGGTCAAAATATGATGTTTTTCGGTAGTTTATACATTGTGCTAGAAATTGAAGAAAGATGAATATGGACGATTTTTGGCAAAAATGGCAAGCCTATAGCCTTACTTTTTGGCCAAAATATGGTGTTTTTAGGGACTTTATAATTTGTGCTACGAAATGAAGAAAGTTGAATATGGACGATTTTTTTGCAAAAATGGCAAGCCTATAGCCTTACTCTTTGGTCAAAATATGGTGTTTTTCGGTAGTTAATACATTGTGCTAGAAATTGAAGAAAGATGAATATGGATGACTTTTGGCAAAAATGGCAAGCCTATAGCCTTACTTTTCGGCCAAAATATGGTGTTCATGGGCACTTTTGAATTTCTGCTAGAAAATGAAGCAAGTTGAAACTGGACGAATTTTGGGAAAAATGGCAAGCCTACAGCCTTACTTTTTGGCCAAAATATGGTGTTTTTCGGTAGTTTATACGTTGTGCTAGAAGTTGAAGAAAGTTAAATATGGACGATTTTCGGCAAAATTGGCAAGCCTATAGCCTTACTTTTTGGTCAAAATATGGTGTTTTTCGGTAGTTTATACATTGTGCTAGAAATTGAAGAAAGATGAATATGGACGATTTTTGGCAAAAATGGCAAGCCTATAGCCTTACTTTTTGGTCAAAATATGGTGTTTTTAGGCACTTTATAATTTGCGCTACGAAATGAAGAAAGTTGAATATGGACGATTTTTGGCAAAAATGGCAAGCCTATAGCCTTACTTTTTGGCCAAAATATGATGTTTTTCGGTAGTTTATACATTGTGCTACGAAATGAAGAAAGATGAATATGGACGATTTTTGGCAAAAATTGCAAGCCTATAGCCTTACTTTTTGGCCAAAATATGATGTTTTTCGGTAGTTTATACATTGTGCTACGAAATGAAGAAAGTTGAATATGGACGATTTTTGGCAAAAATGGCAAGCCTATAGCCTTACTTTTTTGCCAAAATATGATGTTTTTCGGTAGTTAATACATTGTGCTAGAAATTGAAGAATGATGAATATGGATGACTTTTGGCAAAAATGGCAAGCCTATAGCCTTACTTTTTGGTAAAAATTTGGTGTTTTTCCGTAGTTTATACATTGTGCTACGAAATGAAGAAAGTTGAATATGGACGATTTTTGGCAAAAATGGCAAGCCTATAGCCTTACTTTTTTGCCAAAATATGATGTTTTTCGGTAGTTAATACATTGTGCTAGAAATTGAAGAAAGATGAATATGGACGATTTTAGGTAAAACTGGCAAGCCTATAGCCTTACTTTTTGGCCAAAATATGGTGTTTTTCGGTAGTTTATACATTGTGCTAGAAGTTGAAGAAAGATGAATATGGACGATTTTTGGCAAAAATGGCAAGCCTATAGCCTTACTTTTGGGCCAAAATATGGTGTTTTTGGGCACTTTTGAATTTGTGCTAGAAAATGAAGCAAGTTGAAATTGGACGATTTTTGGTAAAACTGGCAAGCCTATAGCCTTACTTTTTGGCCAAAATATGGTGTTTTTCGGTAGTTTATACGTTGTGCTAGAAGTTGAAGAAAGTTAAATATGGACGATTTTTGGCAAAATTGGCAAGCCTATAGCCTTACTTTTTGGTCAAAATATGGTGTTTTTCGGTAGTTTATACATTGTGCTAGAAATTGAAGAAAGATGAATATGGACGATTTTTGGCAAAAATGGCAAGCCTATAGCCTTACTTTTTGGCCAAAATATGATGTTTTTCGGTAGTTTATACATTGTGCTACGAAATGAAGAAAGTTGAATATGGACGATTTTTGGCAAAAATGGCAAGCCTATAGCCTTACTTTTTTGCCAAAATATGATGTTTTTCGGTAGTTAATACATTGTGCTAGAAATTGAAGAAAGATGAATATGGACGATTTTAGGTAAAACTGGCAAGCCTATAGCCTTACTTTTTGGCCAAAATATGGTGTTTTTCGGTAGTTTATACATTGTGCTAGAAGTTGAAGAAAGATGAATATGGACCATTTTTGGCAAAAATGGCAAGCCTATAGCCTTACTTTTGGGCCAAAATATGGTGTTCTTGGGCACTTTTGAATTTGTGCTAGAAAATGAAGCAAGTTGAAATTGGACGATTTTTGGTAAAACTTGCAAGCCTATAGCCTTACTTTTTGGCCAAAATATGGTGTTTTTCGGTAGTTTATACGTTGTGCTAGAAGTTGAAGAAAGTTAAATATGGACGATTTTTGGCAAAATTGGCAAGCCTATAGCCTTACTTTTTGGCCAAAATATGGTGTTTTTCGGTAGTTTATACATTGTGCTAGAAATTGAAGAAAGATGAATATGGACGATTTTTGGCAAAAATGGCAAGCCTATAGCCTTACTTTTGGGCCAAAATATGGTGTTCTTGGGCACTTTTGAATTTGTGCTAGAAAATGAAGCAAGTTAAAATTGGACGATTTTTGGTAAAACTGGCAAGCCTATAGCCTTACTTTTTGGCCAAAATATGGTGTTTTTCGGTAGTTTATACTGTGTGCTAGAAGTTGAAGAAAGATGAATATGGACGATTTTTGGCAAAAATGGCAAGCCTATAGCCCTACTTTTGGGCCAAAATATGGTGTTCTTGGGCACATTTTAATTTGTGCTAGATAATGAAGCAAGTTGAAAGTGGACGATTTTTGGCAAAAATGGCAAGCCCATAGCCTTATTTTTGGGCCAAAATATGGTGTTCTTGGGCACTTTTGAATTTGTGCTAGAAAATGAAGCAAGTTGAAAATGAACGATTTTTGGCAAAAATGGCAAGCCTATAGCCTTACTTTTTGGTCAAAATATGGTGTTTCTCGGTAAATTATACATTGTGCTAGAATATGAAGAAAGATGAATATGGACGATTTTTGGCAAAAATGGCAAGCCTTACTTTTGGCCAAAATATGGTGTTTTCGGTAGTTTATACATTGTGCCAGAAATTGAAGAAAGATGAATATGGACGATTTTTGGATAAAATGGCAAGCCTTTAGCCTTGATTTTTGGTCAAAATATGATGTTTTTCGGTAGTTAATACATTGTGCTAGAAATTGAAGAAAGATGAATATGGATGACTTTTGGCAAAAATGGCAAGCCTATAGCCTTACTTTTTGGTAAAAATTTGGTGTTTTTCGGTAGTTTATACATTGTGCTAGAAATTGAAGAAAGATGAATATGGACGATTTTTGGCTAAAATGGCAAGCCTATAGCCTTACTTTTTTGCCAAAATATGATGTTTTTCGGTAGTTAATACATTGTGCTAGAAATTGAAGAAAGATGAATATGGACGATTTTAGGTAAAACTGGCAAGCCTATAGCCTTACGTTTTGGCCAAAATATGGTGTTTTTCGGTAGTTTATACATTGTGCTAGAAGTTGAAGAAAGATGAATATGGACGATTTTTGGCAAAAATGGCAAGCCTATAGCCTTACTTTTGGGCCAAAATATGGTGTTCTTGGGCACTTTTGAATTTGTGCTAGAAAATGAAGCAAGTTAAAATTGGACGATTTTTGGTAAAACTGGCAAGCCTATAGCCTTACTTTTTGGCCAAAATATGATGTTTTTCGGTAGTTTATACTGTGTGCTAGAAGTTGAAGAAAGATGAATATGGACGATTTTTGGCAAAAATGGCAAGCCTATAGCCCTACTTTTGGGCCAAAATATGGTGTTCTTGGGCACATTTTAATTTGTGCTAGATAATGAAGCAAGTTGAAAGTGGACGATTTTTGGCAAAAATGGCAAGCCCATAGCCTTATTTTTGGGCCAAAATATGGTGTTCTTGGGCACTTTTGAATTTGTGCTAGAAAATGAAGCAAGTTGAAAATGAACGATTTTTGGCAAAAATGGCAAGCCTATAGCCTTACTTTTTGGTCAAAATATGGTGTTTCTCGGTAAATTATACATTGTGCTAGAAAATGAAGAAAGATGAATATGGACGATTTTTGGCAAAAATGGCAAGCCTTACTTTTGGCCAAAATATGGTGTTTTCGGTAGTTTATACATTGTGCCAGAAATTGAAGAAAGATGAATATGGACGATTTTTGGATAAAATGGCAAGCCTTTAGCCTTGATTTTTGGTCAAAATATGATGTTTTTCGGTAGTTAATACATTGTGCTAGAAATTGACGAAAGATGAATATGGATGACTTTTGGCAAAAATGGCAAGCCTATAGCCTTACTTTTTGGTAAAAATTTGGTGTTTTTCGGTAGTTTATACATTGTGCTAGAAATTGAAGAAAGATGAATATGGACGATTTTTGGCTAAAATGGCAAGCCTATAGCCTTACTTTTTTGCCAAAATATGATGTTTTTCGGTAGTTAATACATTGTGCTAGAAATTGAAGAAAGATGAATATGGACGATTTTAGGTAAAACTGGCAAGCCTATAGCCTTACGTTTTGGCCAAAATATGGTGTTTTTCGGTAGTTTATACATTGTGCTAGAAGTTGAAGAAAGATGAATATGGACGATTTTTGGCAAAAATGGCAAGCCTATAGCCTTACTTTTGGGCCAAAATATGGTGTTCTTGGGCACTTTTGAATTTGTGCTAGAAAATGAAGCAAGTTAAAATTGGACGATTTTTGGTAAAACTGGCAAGCCTATAGCCTTACTTTTTGGCCAAAATATGATGTTTTTCGGTAGTTTATACTGTGTGCTAGAAGTTGAAGAAAGATGAATATGGACGATTTTTGGCAAAAATGGCAAGCCTATAGCCCTACTTTTGGGCCAAAATATGGTGTTCTTGGGCACATTTTAATTTGTGCTAGATAATGAAGCAAGTTGAAAGTGGACGATTTTTGGCAAAAATGGCAAGCCCATAGCCTTATTTTTGGGCCAAAATATGGTGTTCTTGGGCACTTTTGAATTTGTGCTAGAAAATGAAGCAAGTTGAAAATGAACGATTTTTGGCAAAAATGGCAAGCCTATAGCCTTACTTTTTGGTCAAAATATGGTGTTTCTCGGTAAATTATACATTGTGCTAGAAAATGAAGAAAGATGAATATGGACGATTTTTGGCAAAAATGGCAAGCCTTACTTTTGGCCAAAATATGGTGTTTTCGGTAGTTTATACATTGTGCCAGAAATTGAAGAAAGATGAATATGGACGATTTTTGGATAAAATGGCAAGCCTTTAGCCTTGATTTTTGGTCAAAATATGATGTTTTTCGGTAGTTAATACATTGTGCTAGAAATTGACGAAAGATGAATATGGATGACTTTTGGCAAAAATGGCAAGCCTATAGCCTTACTTTTTGGTAAAAATTTGGTGTTTTTCGGTAGTTTATACATTGTGCTAGAAAATGAAGAAAGATGAATATGGACGATTTTTTGCAAAAATGGCAAGCCTTACTTTTGGCCAAAATATGGTGTTTTCGGTAGTTTATACATTGTGCCAGAAATTGAAGAAAGATGAATATGGACGATTTTTGGATAAAATGGCAAGCCTTTAGCCTTGATTTTTGGTCAAAATATGATGTTTTTCGGTAGTTAATACATTGTGCTAGAAATTGAAGAAAGATGAATATGGATCACTTTTGGCAAAAATGGCAAGCCTATAGCCTTACTTTTTGGTAAAAATTTGGTGTTTTTCGGTAGTTTATACATTGTGCTAGAAGTTGAAGAAAGTTAAATATGGACGATTTTTGGCAAAAACGGCAAGCCTACAGCCTTACTTTTCGGCCAAAATATGGTGTTCTTGGGCACTTTTGAATTTGTGCTAGAAAATGAAGCAAGGTGAAATTGGACGATTTTTGGTAAAACTGGCAAGCCTATAGCCTTACTTTTTGGCCAAAATATGGTGTTCTTGGGCACTTTTGAATTTGTGCCAGAAATTGAAGAAAGATGAATATGGACGATTTTTGGATAAAATGGCAAGCCTTTAGCCTTGATTTTTGGTCAAAATATGATGTTTTTCGGTAGTTAATACATTGTGCTAGAAATTGAAGAAAGATGAATATGGATGACTTTTGGCAAAAATGGCAAGCCTATAGCCTTACTTTTTGGTAAAAATTTGGTGTTTTTCGGTAGTTTATACATTGTGCTAGAAATTGAAGAAAGATGAATATGGACGATTTTTGGCTAAAATGGCAAGCCTATAGCCTTACTTTTTTGCCAAAATATGATGTTTTTCGGTAGTTAATACATTGTGCTAGAAATTGAAGAAAGATGAATATGGACGATTTTAGGTAAAACTGGCAAGCCTATAGCCTTACGTTTTGGCCAAAATATGGTGTTTTTCGGTAGTTTATACATTGTGCTAGAAGTTGAAGAAAGATGAATATGGATGACTTTTGGCAAAAATGGCAAGCCTATAGCCTTACTTTTTGGTCAAAATATGGTGTTTCTCGGTAAATTATACATTGTGCTAGAAAATGAAGAAAGATGAATATGGACGATTTTTTGCAAAAATGGCAAGCCTTACTTTTGGCCAAAATATGGTGTTTTCGGTAGTTTATACATTGTGCCAGAAATTGAAGAAAGATGAATATGGACGATTTTTGGATAAAATGGCAAGCCTTTAGCCTTGATTTTTGGTCAAAATATGATGTTTTTCGGTAGTTAATACATTGTGCTAGAAATTGAAGAAAGATGAATATGGATGACTTTTGGCAAAAATGGCAAGCCTATAGCCTTACTTTTTGGTAAAAATTTGGTGTTTTTCGGTAGTTTATACATTGTGCTAGAAATTGAAGAAAGATGAATATGGACGATTTTTGGCTAAAATGGCAAGCCTATAGCCTTACTTTTTTGCCAAAATATGATGTTTTTCGGTAGTTAATACATTGTGCTAGAAATTGAAGAAAGATGAATATGGACGATTTTAGGTAAAACTGGCAAGCCTATAGCCTTACGTTTTGGCCAAAATATGGTGTTTTTCGGTAGTTTATACATTGTGCTAGAAGTTGAAGAAAGATGAATATGGACGATTTTTGGCAAAAATGGCAAGCCTATAGCCTTACTTTTGGGCCAAAATATGGTGTTCTTGGGCACTTTTGAATTTGTGCTAGAAAATGAAGCAAGTTAAAATTGGACGATTTTTGGTAAAACTGGCAAGCCTATAGCCTTACTTTTTGGCCAAAATATGGTGTTTTTCGGTAGTTTATACTGTGTGCTAGAAGTTGAAGAAAGATGAATATGGACGATTTTTGGCAAAAATGGCAAGCCCATAGCCTTATTTTTGGGCCAAAATATGGTGTTCTTGGGCACTTTTGAATTTGTGCTAGAAAATGAAGCAAGTTGAAAATGAACGATTTTTGGCAAAAATGGCAAGCCTATAGCCTTACTTTTTGGTCAAAATATGGTGTTTCTCGGTAAATTATACATTGTGCTAGAAAATGAAGAGAGATGAATATGGACGATTTTTGGCAAAAATGGCAAGCCTTACTTTTGGCCAAAATATGGTGTTTTCGGTAGTTTATACATTGTGCCAGAAATTGAAGAAAGATGAATATGGACGATTTTTGGATAAAATGGCAAGCCTATAGCCTTGATTTTTGGTCAAAATATGGTGATTTTCGGTAGTTAATACATTGTGCTAGAAATTGAAGAAAGATGAATATGGATGACTCTTGGCAAAAATGGCAAGCCTATAGCCTTACTTTTAGGCCAAAATTTGGTGTTCTTGGGCACTTTTGAATTTGTGCTAGAAAATGAAGCAAGTTGAAATTGGACGATTTTTGGCAAAAATGGCAGGCCTATAGCCTTACATTTTGGCCAAAATATGGTGTTTTTAGGCAATTTATAATTTGTGCTACGAAATGAAGAGAGTTGAATATGGACGATTTTTGGCAAAAATGGCAAGCCTATAGCTTTACTTTTTGGCCAAAATATGATGTTTTTCGGTAGTTTATACATTGTGCTAGAAATTGAAGAAATATGAATATGGACTATTTTTGGCAAAAATGGCAAGCCCATAGCCTTATTTTTGGGCCAAAATATGGTGTTTCTAGGCACTTTTTAATTTGTGCTAGAAAATGAGGCAAGTTGATAATGAACGATTTTTGGCAAAAGTGGCAAGCCTATAGCCTTACATTTTGGCCAAAATATGGTATTTTTAGGCACTTTATAATTTGTGCTACGAAATGAAGAAAGTTGAATATGGACGATTTTTGGCAAAAATGGCAAGCCTATAGCTTTACTTTTTGGCCAAAATATGGTGTTTTTAGGGACTTTATAATTTGTGCTACGAAATGAAGAAAGTTGAATATGGACGATTTTTGGCAAAAATGGCAAGCCTATAGCCTTACTTTTTGGCCAAAATATGATGTTTTTCGGTAGTTTATACATTGTGCTAGAAATTGAAGAAAGATGAATATGGACGATTTTTGGCAAAAATGGCAAGCCTATAGCCTTAATTTTGGGCCAAAATATGGTGTTCTTGGGCACTTTTTAATTTGTGCTAGATAAGGAAGCAAGTTGAAAATGGACGATTTTTGGCAAAAGTGGCAAGCCTATAGCCTTACATTTTGGCCAAAACATGGTGTTTTTAGGCACTTTATAACTTGTGCTACGAAATGAAGAGAGTTGAATATGGACGATTTTTGGCAAAAATGGCAAGCCTATAGCCTTACTTTTTGGTCAAAATATGGTGTTTTTCGGTAGTTAATATATTGTGCTAGAAATTGAAGAAAGATGAATATGGATGACTTTTGGCAAAAATGGCAAGCCACTTTTTTAGGCCAAAATATGGTGTTTTGGGCACTTTTGAATTTGTGCTAGAAAATGAAGCAAGTTGAATATGGATGACTTTTGGCAAAATTGGCAAGCCTTACTTTTAGGCCAAAATATGGTGTTCTTGGGCACTTTTGAATTTGTGCTAGAAAATGAAGCAAGTTGAATATGGATGACTTTTGGCAAAAATGGCAAGCCTTACTTTTGGCCAAAATATGGTGTTTTCGGTAGTTTATACATTGTGCCAGAAATTGAAGAAAGATGAATATGGACGATTTTTGGATAAAATGGCAAGCCTATAGCCTTGATTTTTGGTCAAAATATGGTGATTTTCAGTAGTTTATACATTGTGCTAGAAATTGAAGAAAGATGAATATGGATGACTCTTGGCAAAAATGGTAAGCCTTACTTTTAGGCCAAAATTTGGTGTTCTTGGGCACTTTTGAATTTGTGCTAGAAATTGAAGAAAGATGAATATGGATGACTTTTGGCAAAAATGGCAAGCCTTACTTTTAGGCCAAAATATGGTGTTCTTGGGCACTTTTGAATTTGTGCTAGAAAATGAAGCAAGTTGAAAATGGACGATTTTTGGCAAAAATGGCAAGCCTATAGCCTTACTTTTCGGCTAAAATATGGTGTTTTTGAGCTCTCATATATTGTGCTAGAAAATGAAGCAATGTGTAAAAGGACGATTTTTGGTCAAAAGTGCTCACATTTCCCATTCTTTCAATTTCGATTAAGTTGATAGTTTGTCGACAAGCAGCAATATTCCGCGAAAAAGCAAGGCTATAGGCTTACTATTTTGCCTAAAGTTGCTCACTTTTCACTTCAATATTGATCCATTTAATAGGTTGTCGAAAGGTAGCAAAATTTGGCGAAAAATCAAAGCTATATATAGGCTTGCTATTTTGCCCAAAATTGCTCACATTTCTCTTGCTATCAATATCAATCAATTTAATAGGTTGTCGAAAAGTAGCAAAAATTTTGCGAAAAAGCAAGGCTATAGGCTTCATATTTTCACAAAAATTGCTAATGAGTTTTGGTGCGTTAATTTTTTATTAATTTTATAGATGAAGGTTAACTTTTGTGACTTATGCAGACTCTCCTGCCTTCAATAGCTACAGTGATGAAAGTGCATCTAAATAGGAAAGTTTGCTTCCATGTCACATGTAGAGATCATCGATATTTTCTAAAAGTAGCTGAGTTGTTAGTCATCGAATGTATTTAGAACAAATAAAGGACGTTTCATTAAAAAAAAATGAACATGACATATTCCTGAACAGTGCTTTTTTAAGATTATGTTCTTTATGAACCACTTTCGATGCATGGAAAATCTAATGATATTCTCAAATAGATATTTTTTGCATATCTACATTTCAACTAAAAGTAGTTCTTAACTGTCATTTGAAAGTGGCATAAATGAGTATCCTTACCATCAGCCTTTTTTGCAAACTGTTGTTTGCGCTTGAATATTACTGATATTCTTCGCATGACATCTGTTCCCATCAGGTTTTATTGCTGTTGGCATTCCTTCAATTTCACAAAGGGGGGCAACGAAATTATCTTGCCCTCCTTCTGCTCTGCCGTCTTCTTCATTCTTGTCATCGTCTTCTTTGTTATTACCAGCTTCTGAATCCGATTCTCCAATGCTCACCTCGTCGATTTCATTTTCCCATTCCCTATTGCATTCCACAATGCATTCGTCCTTGCACTTTTTACATAAAAACCCCTTTACGTTGAAATTTTCATCCTTGTCTGTTCCACTTTCATCACAGGATTCTTCGAAATCGCAAGTCGTTTCGCCAATCTCGTAATCTGGATCGTTCTCTGACTTATAGCTTTCGTTTACAAACATGTATTGCTCAACCTAGAATCCAGTCAAAAATGGGCAAATAGAAGATAAATGCGAATTTTCACCCGGCTCTTTGAATATTTCAAGAATCATTAAGTTCTTGAATATTGGGAAAAAGCTTTGGACACAATTTCGTGTGCGAAATCAGGCCTCACATCATAGATGCTTCCAGTCATTTGAAAATGCATGGAGATTCTTCGTTCAGGTGCTTTGCTCTCTCCAAACGAGTGAAACGGTCTTGCACTTGTACGAAATCGTTAGGACATCCCTGAGATAGCATGCTATCGCTTAGGGGTATCTGTTCAAAAGACAGTCTTACGTAGATTCAGCGTGTAGTTCAAGACCTGAAGATGGCAAAATATAACATTTCGCATGCCCCTACCGTGGACTCTGCAATACGAAGATTTGCCTGTAGCTTTATATTGCGTGGCCTGTTCAATTCCTAGCTTAGCAAAATGCATCAATAGGCTTCCCTCTAGAAACGTGAATTTACTTAGACGGTTTCTTCACTGATATTGCTTTTATGATGAATTGTGCAAGATTCAAACCCACGACTTCTGTGTTCTGAATTCATTCTCTTAACCATCGAATGACGGCCAATCAGCGAAAGGACGCTTCTTCAGAAGGTGAAAGTTGCGATGGAGTCTCATCTTAGTCAAAGCAGGCAATCTCCCCTGAATAATTTCTTAAATATGATTTAAAGTTGAATCCTTTCCAGTAGCGCTAGTTCATGAGAGGGCCCATTGAAAATCAATACTAGTGCTGAAGGGTTACCCTCCCTCCCTCCTTTGGAAAGATACGAATGAAAGGAAGAGGAAGAATGGCAATGTGACATCAGAGAGCGAAGCATCAACATTAAGAGATACCTCATCGTCTATTTCATCTTCATATTTCCGTTTCCTGTTTATCAATGAATTCCTTTGGTACCTTTGAGTAACTCGCCTAGTTGTTCTACGGGTTTGAGTTGGTTCATTTGAAATGATGTCCTTAATCAACTGAAATGATAAAAGTTTGACGCTGAGAAATTCGGAACTTCGAAAGTTACGCGAATGAATAGGCATATGCGTTTCTTTTCGATTTAGCTAAACCTTTAAGGCCTTTTAACCCACACTTCAAATAGATTGGCTAATGATACTAATAATAAAATTAAGAATTTTCCTCAAAACTTCACTTTGTTATGCATGGAAATTTAAGTAATAATATTAGTAATAATGATACACGTATATACAGGGTAAACCTTTTCAGTATCAATGATACTGCTATCAATAAGGGTCTTCTATTAAAGAAAAGTAAAAGGAACGTCATAAGCCTTGTTCAAAAACTGTGATTCTCTATTGTGCGTTTAAAGGTAAAGAAATGTCATTCAAATTTCCTTAGTGTTAGGCAATTTGTATCTGACTGGCCTAATTATAGAGGCTTCTAAAACATATTCACGAGCAAAGGAGAGCAGTTTAGCAGGAAGAGCCAAAGGAAACAAGGAAACTGTTTGGAGGAGAAGGCTCGCGTTGATCTACGGTTGGTAACGCTTGCATAAAATTTAATAGTCGTACGAATGGTGATGGTAGTAAATTTAGTTAGCATGTAATTTCGATGTGTTTGGTTTATATTTAAATCATTAAACATCTGAACGAATGAATCGCAAGACTGTCCAAAGATTTTAAGAGATTGTATGGAGTAGTTGGCAATTTCTACATTGTGATATTTGGACTATAGATCAATTAGATAGTTGAGATATTGAGCGGAATTTTTTATGGCATTTTTGTCAAGATGATGATGGCAAATCATTCTAATAAATGACATTTACAAATTTACAATATTACTTTTTAGCGAAAGTTAATCTTGACTACCACTCTCCAAAAAAGGGCATGGTAGTCAACCCTTACCGCCCTCAAAAATGGAACCAAAAAAATGTTAAGTTAAGAGTTCTGGATTAGTCCAGTCCTTGTCCCTCTTGCAAAAATATCATACGTTGATCTGATACATATGCTTATAAGCTATCTAACGGTGTTCTTTGATAAATAATAGTAATGATTATTGTGATATTGAAGTTGATTATAATGGGCCATAGTTCCTCAGGATTCAGAATGGTGGAACTCTCGGAAAAGTAGCATGGAGTCTCATAGTCAAAGAGAGCCTCAATACCATACTACTGTTTATGAGCCCTCACCCTGACCAATAGAAGTCCAAGGTTAGGGGTAAAATATATTTCCACGTTAGACTTCACCCTAGTTTCATCCCAGGTAACCACATGTTGTGTATCACCTGGGTGGACAGGGCTCGGGTTCGGATAACGGCGGACAGCTAGGAGCATAAGCAGAGCAGACACATCCTCTAGCCACTGTCCAAAGAACCCCGGGAATTTTAATGCAAAAGTGTATCGATTTTACTTTGATGATATATATCACTCACCTTTAAATCATCTAGCACTTCCTTGGATATTACTTGCCATGACGTCACTGCGAGGTTGAATGTAACACGAGGCCATAGGAACAAAAGACGTGCCCCTAGCAACAGCAGGCTGCATCCCTGTTCGACAAAACCGTTCTCCACCTTGTACTCGGTGCCAGTTTTCTGCAATCAAGAGCATCCATATATCATTCTAACAAATGCTTTTAATGGCAGCTAAAGTTGTGTATCATTATCTTAAAGACCTTTGGTCTCCGTTTTAATGTGAAGAACAGCGACTAAGGACCTCAGGCATAAGATAAACAAGTGAAGCAATTCAGTCAGTTAACTGTCCTTTCATTTCTAAAACAAAGCCTTCAACTAACGGATTAACTAACTAAATAACTAATGAACTAACTAATGAGCTAACTAGCCAACTGACTGACTTTTTAGCTTCCCAACTAACTGAATAACTGAACAAACTATTGATCAGCTAATTAAATACTTTACTAACTAATCCCTAAGATGACAAAAAACATGGATTATGTAAGCTATAACAAAGGGATAATGAAGAACGTTACATAACACATGTGCAGGGGCAGCAGTTCCCAGAAAGAACAAATTGATAAGGAGCTGCGAAAAGCGAGCATTTAAGACGAACTCAGAGCCTAGCAAAACGATCATAAAGCTACTACTCAAAATTTAACAGCTACGTTGTTGAAAGACGCTTTCTGAATTTCCAAAAATCATTGTTGTCTTGCTGACCTTGGTATCATTCGCTGCCTGGGTGCGGAAAATTAAAGAAACCTTATCCAAAGCTGTGCAAAGGCGAACTGTTAAAACTGGAATGGAGTTTATCTTCAAACCTTTAACTGTAAAATAATACTTGTATTTTGAGACGAGAAGTTTAGTTACAAAAGAGCGTGATGATATAGAAAATGGAAGTGAAAAATAATGTGAATAATACTGAGTGCATCCAAAGTATAAATCTGACCTTTGAGAGCTTTTCTTCTACGAATAGAAGTTGATGGCAAACGATGTCATCCACAAATTGCACTAAAAAGAAGACCAAGTTTAAGGAAAGTTAAATGTTTATGCCCTTTACCACAGTTCCTAAGCTCCTAAACCCAGTGGCTCGAGCTCAGTGTCACTGAGAGTCAAGAGTTGAAAATTTTCTGTTATGCCAGGCGGAAGAATCACGAGGTGTGGTCACATAGCGAAAAATCTGGCACGAGGCTCGATATGCATAGCTGGCACAAGTAGGGCAACAATTACCAAAATAAGACTGTAAGAATGTTTTCTCGGGGTCTTCAACCGTGACAGGCGAAAAGGCGGCCAATCACTTGCACCACCCACGTACACACACGGGCTTCGAGCTGCTTTCGGCATTACCGAACTTTTCATGAATGTACGATATTAAGACTTTCATTGTGATTGTAGTATGTTGGGGCAGAAATATTTTACGCTTTTTCAAGCAAGCCCCCAACCCTTCCCCCGATGAAAGAATATCACCCCCAACCCATGTCTCACAAGTTGAAATTGTCTATTTATTAGCATTGTTCATTCCCCTTCAAGACTCACCAAAGGAACACACTAAGTTGCTAATCTACCAAGGCCTACGCTTCCAGCTAGGTGATGAAGAGCAACTAAATTATAATAACTGCTTGAAAACTCAGTGTACGTTAAGATCGTTCTCACCTGGCCAAGATCTACTGATTTCCGAAGGCACCATGAACAGAGCAAATTGGCCTAAATTCCACCAAAAAGCCAATGCTACTTCCAAAAACCAAAAGACTATCGCTAGAGGTGTAGAAGAATGCTTGAGACGATGGTATTTGTCAAGAGCATTGTTTAATTCTCTATTGGTAAGCGGAAGAAAGTCTAAAATGTTTGCAAGCTTCAGGTCTGAACAGGAACGAGCGGTAATCAGAGGCATCTTTAGTCCTTCGCAAGTTAAGAAATAGCGAAATTGTGGTGCACTTCTACAGATCATGTTTTTCTGGAAGGCTTTTACACGCTCTCTGCACGGCATGAGAAGCATGCGATGGGGAATGGGGAAGTGACACACGCGGGAGTAATTTGGTCCTCAAGGGAAGCATTTGTGTTGACGTTGGCTTCAACCCGATCCCCAAGGGAGATTAGAAGCAAGTTGTTTGTCACTGACGACCGGTCCCAAAAGGTCTCCGCCACAACAATGCCAAATAGGATTCTGAAGTTGATATCAAAAAACCGAAAATAGTCCACATAAAAACCTCCACATCCCGAAAACATTATTTGCTCTCATAAAATTACAGAGCCTCTTCTCACGACAGGATTAAAACACAGAACAGATTGTTGGGTTCCTAAAATGTCATTTGTTAATCCCTTTAAAGGATCTACAATTCACGTATAGAATAATACTTCAGTTAATTTTATTTCTAAATGCTACGACTAGAACTATCGCAGCGGGCAATCATTTCATACTGAATTACCAATCACGGCACTGCCCAGCCCAGTCGCATAAGCTGCAGCTAGTGGAACGGGAGGGGATAAGGGGGAGGGGGTAAGGGGGCGAGGCGACACACACTAACTTGGCTGATGGTAAAAAGTTGTGTCGCTTGCAAATGCAAATGAGGGTATCGATCGTAGCATGTTCATTGCGCACGCGATGACACCGTGGGTGTTATATCGCGGATCACCGGCCCTAGACAACCTATGAAATTAAGAAAACCCATAGCAATTGGAGCCTGGGCGATCTTTCATTTGAATCCATGGGGACACCACGCAGTTCTTTACCGATGTTTTATAACGGCCCAGAATTTCTTGAAAGATAATATTGATTGTTGGGCTAATTTATGGGGAGAGCGTACGAAATAGAAAGTTAAAAGGAAACTATTATCTGGGAAGGAGTTCACCTTCAGTTTGCACGGTATTGCACTGCAACCTTACTCTCCTAACCTTCAAATTCTAACCTACAAAAACATGCGATCAGCCACTGAAACAATACATCGAGCTGATAGAAAAATCCTGAGGCTATGTCAGAGAAACTTTGCTTGTCGAAAGTTAGCATTGCACGTCTCTTTGGTAACAGTATGCTGGTTAGATGAAAAAGACGTAACAAACAAATCTGTTATCAAGAATTGTCTTAGGTGGACCTTAACACAATAGAATATTTAAATTTTAACCAAACGACAGACCAACATACGAGAGAATACTTGAGCTTCATTGCTCAAACCATCTGGACGGAATTTGCTTGCTTCCTCGTTTTGAACACGGACCTAATAATGATAATATGAAGAGTAGGACAACTTTTTCGACAGAAAAAGACAATCACGTGGATAGAAAAGAGCAACTGTGTAGATGGAAACAGGCAATCACGTGGACATAAATAGGCAATGAGATAAGTAGACTTTTAATTGCTCAGGTAGTAAGTGAACATGAGTCGATTTATTCCTGCGATGTACTGGACTTTAGCCTTAATTCAGAGATTTCACGTCTGGTTTGATTTTAACGAAGGTCAAGGCAACAAATAGCAGGTGGAACGTGGTTGCAGTAAAATTTTTTAGGGGGTTTGAGGGCAACAAAGATTCCCAGAATCGCCCGAGGCTCATCCTACACTGGCTCTGATCCGATTCCCGTTATTAAGTATTGCGTCATATCGCTATTCGCATTCATAACAATGTAACAAATAGGCTGAAAAATTAAAGTTGAATAAACTACCCTCATTTGTCTATCCTTGAGAGTTGAAGGAAGTGAGCTACGGTTTGAATTTTCATAACAGTTTTCAGTTCAATTGCACAAAAATTCATCAACGCTCATTAAAAGTAACAATAAAAAGGACGAGTCGATAATGAGAAACAGAAGGCTCCGATATTACCCCCTCCCCAATTTTAGACTTCTGCATTCAAATTGTGACTACCCAATGGCAACAAATCATTGTATCAAAGGGGTAAACAACTGGATAACTCGAGTTATTGTGGAAAACATTTTATCAATTTGCTAGAGGATGATAAGGGGCTTCTATTCGTCTACTAGAATAGTTTTGAGAAACGAGAGACACTTCGGCAATTAACCCAGGCCCTGCTTTAGCGAATTACACTTTTAAAGGAGTTCTTTATCACAGGGTTAGTACATCTTTCATACGAAATGGGCGTGAAACAGAGGGGAATCGACGCCGTTGGTGGAAGACTGGTTGATATCCTCCGGTGAACAGACTATGGTTCAACAATGACTGAATCGCCTTTATAAAAATATAAGAGCATTGGAAGTGTGGATATCATAGACGCAGTGGGTGCCTTATTCCTCTACCTTGGATCGGCCGAAATTCCGTAGGAACCTTAGAAGCGATTAAGCCAACAGGATATTACATATTTATACGATGGGCTCTCAAAACGCTGTCAAATTAACTACGAGCCTTTTATCCCATTTGAAATGATAACATAAAGTGTTTACTGCTTATAATTTAGCTTACATACAGACTTATATCAGACGATATTGAGACGCGCGGCCACAATCGTCTTTCATAATGACGCAACACGGTGTCGCACTTAATGACCCCATCTTCCCGACGACGTTGAGTGTTGCGGATGGTGAACGACGTAGTACTCGTGCCTTGAATCGGAACCCCTCGAAGACGATCCCGAATAGGACCTATGGTGTGGCACGTTATGGACATGGCTGCTGCTATGATGATGGGACGGTATGTAAGGATGCCAACGAGCAGTTCTGTGGCTACTTCCAACAGGTCCGTCGTAATCTACCTGCTGCTGTTGCATGTGCTGCTGATGCAACTGATGCACTAATGAGGTATGATGCGGGTAATGCTGGACGACTTGATGGTGGTGATGGTGGACAGGATGGTGGTGATCACTGTTTATCGGCCCCTTCTGATGTTTGTATGACTTATGCACATTGTGCATAGGTTGGTGGTGGGCCACTGGAGCTGACTGATTTTCAAGCGGCGGAGAAGCGATACTCACATCCTCTCCAGCCTTAATCTTTTCCTCCAACTCCTGTTCCTGCTTCAACGCTTTCATGAATGCACTTTTTAGCCTCGACGTGTGCTCCGCCTTCAGCTCCTTCTTCGTGTTTGTAAGGGAGCATTTCTCGCACAAAACGTGGCCTGTCTTTTCACCCTCCTTCGTCTTCCAGTTCGGGGAGAAATCCATTCCACACTGGTCACAAATGAGCGGATTCGCAGGCAGCGTCTCTGTCAGTACGTTCTTCAGCGTGGGTTTACCGTCATTTTCGAGAATCATGTCCACTATTTCATCTAGACCTACTAGCATCATAAAGTCCATGCTGTTTACATTCGGGATTACTCGCCAGTCAGCAGATGGTGGCCTAGGTGGAGGGATCTGCAATAAAGTCTGTTCAAGCTGCCGCCTTAATGCAGCCTTGGCAGCACTGTGCTTTGATGCCTGACTATCTGCATTGATTTGCGACTTTGCTTTGGCAGATGGCACAGTGCCAGTGGTATTAACAGATGATGTTGACTTTGCACTCACAGAAGACGCACTGGTATAAGAAGGCATTGCATACACTGGTTGGTTGATACATGTAGGGGGGGCAGCAGGGACTAACTGATTACCAACTTGTATGTAATACTTGTGATGGACTTGAGACGAACTACTCGACCCCGACCCCTGGACTGAGGCATACGTCACACGAGGGGAATCTCCATTCGACGAGGACGCGGTGCTGGGCACGATGGACGGCACGATCCTTGGAAGGTTTGAGGATCCTGACGACGATCCTTTCGCCCCAACAATCACTTTCGGAGCGATTTGAATGGACGAGCCTCCTTCTGATGGGCTGCTACTATACGACTGGCCTGACAGCCGGCTTTTTGGATGCAAACTGGGAAGATTGACGTGTCGGCTGCCGTTCTCCTTCATCTTGTGCATTGGCATAGAGCCGTTTTTACGACTGGACTGAGAATCAAAAACCTTCCTTAGAAGCAGCAGTTTTGCCTCCTCAGTCCTAAGATCTTCTTTTAAGTTACCAATTAATGTTCTTTGCTCGCATAATCGCTTGACTTTGTGACTCTCAGCATCTCCATTCACCAGAGTTGCAGGTGAATTCGACCTACTCGAACTGTTCAATTCGCTCTCGAAAATCTTGTCGAGAACACTTTCCTTAGATTTTAACGCGATTTTACTAGAAACATTCCCCTCGTAATTCGAAACATCAATATTTTCATTTTTAGCCTGGTGTAACTTGCCAAGAGCCAACTGTTTAACTGCACTGAACCCAAGTTTCTTCAACAAGGAATCCTGGCTGATACTACCGACCTTCTCATCACAATTCTGTTCATCTTTAGCAACAACTGCATCGTCAACGCCAGATAACGATTCTTTTTTATCATCTTCCGTTTTTATGCCATCCACAGCCATAAACTCATCTCTTGATATACTGTTCTGTATTTTGTTATCTTTTAAAACTTCACTTTTAACATCTCCGTTCGATACGTCATCAAAGTGTTCCCTCTTTACGCAGCCGTTGTCCCCAATCTCTTCGCCGTTTTCACAGTTCTCCTTCCTTCCTTCGTCTTTGCCAGATATACCCTCGTCAAGCCCCTTACTATTTTCTACTTCCATGTCCTCAGGTTCAATACCATCAACGTCAGCTGTCGACTCTTGTTTTTCACTGAACGATTTACAAATAACAGACACACCCAAGCTCCGTTCTTGCAACTTTGAACTCTGTTTCGCGTCAGTTACATCGTCTTGCTTGCAAGCATTTTCATGCAAATCATTTTCGCCGGGATCCACACTTTTCGAACAGTTTTCAACGGACCTAAAAAAAAGAATTCAAAAAATTCAAACGACTCGCTTAAGGAAAAAGTTAGCGTAAGCATTCACAAAAAATGGTGACATCAAAATTGAAGAAAAGAACAACCGAGAAGAACAAATTAACGAAACGAGAGACAAAAAAGACAGGCATTAAGATGCTTCCCCGTTCCATGTATTCCATGCAGTGCACTGGGAGGAAATATTGGGGTGAGTATGATTTGTATCGTAGCATTTTAACTGAACTGGCTGCGAAAATTGATGACGATGATGATAATGATTAACTAGTATTTGTGACCTTGACTGATGACCACGATTGCTCAGTTTGATACTGACTTTGACAGAGGTGATAATAATTCCATATTGCACAAAAGAAAGGAGACATGATTTTGTCACGCCGAAGGTCCTTTCGTCCGAATATCTCCACGGTAGGAAACGGTGGAAATCGTCCGAAATAAACCTGCGACACCTTTGCCCTCCTCCCGGGTTCTTGGACCATGTAAAAATTGACAGTGAATGATTGATTCAAACAAGCAGCTAGTCGCTTGCATCAATTGCTCAATTTCACATGCTTGGATTTACATCCAAATGTAAACTTCGTAGTCTTATCTCGGTCGCTGTCCATCATTTTATATTTTGGTTGGCGTTGAAGGAGGACGAAAATGAAACGCAACCGCATCCGCCTTTATGTGCAATAACGAAGTTTTCAAAATCAAAACGTGGCGATCATTTTTGAACCGTGGTCTATTTGATGTGAGACATTGCAAGGTTGTGGTACCTTTTAACGAGTGTTGCGGACAAGATAAAAGCCGCTGTCAGTCGAATGTATTTTCCAAAGGGCAACGGGGGTTGACAGCTGCCACTATGGGCATGCAAACAGTGATAGCAAATGACAGGGAACAACTGAGCCTTGGTCTTCGTGGTCGAGTCTGAAGACTCGTCGCTTTTTCTTCACGATAGTTTTGTCCAATATTTAAGAATTCACGACAGGCAAAAACGCAGTTTGACGACGACTGCGTGGCAGGAAAATTCCGCACATTTCTAATTAGAGCCCTTCTAAACAATACAAGAAAAAATCAAGACGTTTTTGATGTTTTGATTGAAACAAAAAAGTCGTCCAAACAAAAGATGCACGCCTTTAAGGAGACGTTGATGAATGGCATCAACAAATGAAATACCAGCTGCACACACCACGAACAATACTTCAACTCTTACATCTTCTACTAACACACCAGAGCACAATATCTGACACCGAGCCCCCGCGTTTGTCAAGTGCAACTCGGATCCCTTTTTGCAATGGAACCGCATCTTGTAATTCCAATGCATTTACCACTTCTTAAATTCATGACAGTGTCTATGTATATGGCATGACGTACTTATTGAGGGCACAATTTTCCAAAATTGATGCAATGATTTTGGCCATTCGCACCCGAAGTGAGATTTTTAATTTTTACACAGCGTTCTATCAGACAACGCCTTAAGTCTCGCCATTAACTGGCCAAAGATACATACATAGAGGATGGGACTATTTAAAACAGATTCCATGCGCAAAGCACAATTGCCTAAGCATAGGATAATCTCCCTTTTTGACATCGGGCACATCCTGCTAATGGCAAGGAACTACATGTTGGTTAACCCGTGTCACGCCCTCTTTTATTATTCACTCAAAAGGGTCTAGACCAGGGATGCGAACTTAACTGACCTGTTCGAAGAAACTCCGAAGGAGACTGCTTCCAGTCCCACAGCTAAAAAGTACAATCACGATGCATGCTTCTAAGACACGTCATATTTACACGAAAATAATGGAATACTTGACGCACTCTGACAATAATTCCTTCTTCCCGTCCAAATAGAATTCCAAGGAGTATCTGCTCAACTCTATCTGAAAACCTTTGACTGTCGATGATCAGTGGCAATTTTCTCGACAATCTTGTCCAGCGTAAAGACCTCCAATGCAGTCAAATAAATATTTTGACCAACCAATATCAAGGGTAAGTTTGGGGCTGTTCGCCAAGAACCATGTCTTAATGTGTTGTTTAGCGACGCCATTTCAATGAAGTTTCTATCATTCGATCAGCCAGGTTCGATATCGTGCAAAGCTTCTTGAAGTTCCCAAAGTAAACAGCTAGTGACACATAAAGCAGCTTTTAGACCAGGAGAAATGGCGAGGACCCCCCCCCAAAAACGTCAAGGTCAACACCACGAGAAATCCTAAACTTAATCATGCCTTTTCGATAATCAAAACCTATTGCTTGGGACTACAAACACCATTTGGAAAATTCCCTGAAAAACTACTTGCTACGAGAGCAGATTTGCGTGCACCGCTAAGTACAAGAGGGTAGATTTGTGTATACACCATTAAGTACAACTGTCCTACTACGTTATTCATACCCTTTCCAAGTTTCCCTGCTTACTTCACGAACTCTATCTCCCAAATCATCATTCATCCCAAGAACATGAAATCTATGGAACGTATTGCCTTATCCTTACTTTCCTGAACCTTACAACTTGCCATCTTTCAAATCTAAGAGCAATAAACTTGACCTGATCTCTTTTTCCTCTTAGCCTCTCGCTTTCTTCTTTCTTCCTTTGTTGGGGCTTTGCATAGGCCACCATGGCCTTTCCTCAACATAACCACTAAAAGAAAATTGCCAATTTCACGCAAACCATCACCAAATTGTTAATACCCTTCGAAACTAATTTGCCCTGAAACAAATTGTGGCTACACGAAGTCGAAAAGCGTACTAGTTCAGGGGGGCTTACCCTGTCGTGGTTTCGTCTTGGAGAGGTCCCCAAGGCTCATAGACCAAAAAGATGCTAGCAACTGTCCGGTTTTATAGAAATAACAATAAAATATGACAATGACGGTGATTGATGATTGAGCCCACTGACGTCAGATTTTCATCAGTCAAGGAGAAAAGCGACGGCGACATCACAAATTCACTGTAAGACGACTTCAGTTGAGTACTATTTTCCATCATGCTTGAAATGGAGAACGACTGTTGGGTCCAGTCTGGATGGTAGCAGCTTGGTCTTCAACGTCAGTTCAAAAAGCTTTTCGAAGGAAAATCTCTCGTTACGTTGAAATCAAGCATTCAATATCTCTCCAAAAAGGAAAACAATGACTGCCCCAAATGGCCTTGAAATGAGATTAAGTTTACAAGTCATTAACTTAATGGTTTTGCAACTGATTCACAATAGATCCAGCATATATTGCCATTTGTAAACTCAGCGAGTATTTTATATAACAGAAGAAATAAAGCTTAATGGAACAAACTGACAGTTCAGTGGGAAGTGGGTGCAAGAAAGGATGCACAGGACCGATTTAAGTGGAAGAAACTTATCTGCATCAGCAACCCAAGTGATGGAAAGAATCAAGCCAGAAGAAGAACAAACTGACAGTTTTATTTCACATTCCAATATCAACCACAAACATAAAGGGATTGCCAGCACAATGCTGTATACAACTGCATTGTTGTGTTATGAATATCTTCATGCTTAACAGTTGATCAAAAGTGCAACACATTTCGATGCTTCAGTGAAAACAGACTGGCAAGAATGGCTGAAGACTTTTTGAGCCTTGTCACAAAGCCAAACATCAGACTTATCAATTGTATTCTGCACCACAACAGAATCATGCCTAAGAATAGGAATACATTTATAAAATCAGTCCCTTGCAACTCCTTGAAAAAGTCAATAACTCAGCACCAAAAACCCATTCAAAAATTTATTTCAATTCAGACTCAAACACTTTCTAGTGTCAATTGATAAAAAGCAGCAGATTAGTTGAGCAGTAGTCCCTTTTCATAGAAATGTTATTAACTGCCTGATTTGTGTACTGGATACCATGATCATGAAGGCTGATAGCTAAATCAATGAAACCAATGTCAGTCAATTGCGCATCACAGCAAGCAAAATCGAAAATCAATTTAACAACCCTTAACATCATAACATCGTTTATGTCACCATTTCCCATGAATCCATAACTATCAAAACCTGTGTTCTATCAGCATACATAAACATGGCTACTAACCATACTGTTTCAAAGGTTACAGCATTAGTACCGCTTGTATGGAGTAACATAAATTATCAAAAACATGGCCTAATCAGTCATTATTTATGTTCATTTTAACCCTAATTTCACTGCTTATCACTGTGACCACACCACTAATCCTTTCAAAATCAATAAAATGACTAAGTTGCTGTCAATCACTATCATAATTGTTATCATCCTAATCAAAATAACCATCAAAATCACTCCGTCACCTGAAATCATCAAACTTAATATCAGAATGCTTCTCAAATCAATCATAACAAGAGTTTTTATAATGATCACCATAACCAGACACCAGAAATTGTCAAAATTAATATCAGAATCCTTCTCAAGTCAATCTTAGCAAGAGCTTTTGTAATGATCACCAGAATCATCATTGCATACATCATAATCATCATAAAGACCAAATCATTACAAAATAACCATTTTGCATCATTGTAACTGCTCCAAGTTATGAACTGCGATGCAACACATCCTAATGGGAACATTATTGCTTTCAGAGGTCTGATATTGAAGAGCATCGTTCAAACGCACCAACATTTGACGGCAACAAATGTAGCACATAATGAATACAACTATTACGAACAGATAGTTTGCTGAGGAACATTTCACATCTATGTTACTACACAACCAAATACTTCCTCGTGATTCCCAGGTTCCCCAGAGAGGGCAAATGATTATTTGTGGATAGGGAATGTGCTCCTTCTGGGGGTTGGACTTGACTGAAGTAGAAGCATTAAGGTTTGCCACCCTTTCTAACACCATAAATTGCACCAACAGGATTTAAATTGCATGCCTTCTGACCACTGATGACACATGCTATCATCTAAACATAGTACAGCTTTACTACTTCACCATAAAATTAATCACTTCTCAATGAAAGGGGTGAATTTCTCATTCATATATCTTGTTTCCATGTTTGGATATGAAAAGAGCACAAATTTTACAGGAACTCAAAATGGGAAACACTGCCAAAACTCAGAATGGTGATCACGATCATATACTACACATAGAATCTACCTAGAGGAAAAAGGACAAGTCCTTGCCTTAGCATATTGGGATCAGTCAAACAACTAGACAAAAAAGCAAACAAACATGAAGCAAAGATAAGCAATTCCTGCAATTTTCAAGCATTTAAGGGCTTCAAAGATAGCTTTCTAAGTAATCTGGTCTGTGATGAAGATCTACCAGTTGAAAAATAGTGATTAAGAAACTGCCATGACTTGAAAACTATCTGATAAAATTTTGCATTTAAAGGAAAAAAATGAGTGCACCAAGTGGTTCAGCCAAGAGAGAAAGACAATTTTACAGGGAATCTTGACCGGAACAAGAAGAAGTGGAAGACAAGGACAAGATGATGGGACAAGATCAAAAAAGAAACTGGAATGAACCTGGTACACATCAACAAGGAAACCCAAGACAGAAGTAGATGGACCGCATTTGTTATCAAGCAGCTAGGAGTCAAAAACGACTTGATGGCACTGGATGGCGATCTTGACTGCATTTTGACACAATACTTGACTATTACGTCAAGGGATTACAATGTGCATTACTATATGCTACGATTGCAGTAAATCAAGCTAATTTACTTAGAAAAAAGGGGGAAAGTGCATGCTTATAAGAAAAGCACTTTGGAAAGGATTTCATGGTAATGATGAGAAAAGAACAACCTGTGACTTTTGAGGACATATGACTAGGTGGTAGTTTGGATATCTGCTTTCTGAAATCTGGATTATTATCAGGCAAAAAAGTTTCTCTCTAGCAAATGGTGCTTCCCTTGAGAGAGGATTTTTCCTACTTGGTACAACCAAGGAACAAATCAAAGCACATCATGACCTAAATATGAAGAATACTGAGGCCATCTTGGAACTCCCTAATGAATGAATAAACAGTGATAAAGATCAATGAATAGAAAAACAATTGATTCACCACAACAATGACGAAATTACCATAACAAATAAAACTCCACTATCTTGAACTAATTCAACGCATCTGATTGGTCAAAAACCCAATCCACGGATCAGCAAGCTGTTATTTCACATGTCACGTGACATGCATTTACAGATCCTTCAACACCGTCTGCACTCCCTCCAGGGATTTGGTGTAAATAATCTAATACCGATTATGCAACTGTAAAAACCCCCAACGAAACGAATTGACAGATACCCCGACAAATCCACACCGAAATAACATCCCCACTTTGTGTCTGTCTACATTGTGAAGCACCTAGGTGAAATGTTTTGTCCCTTCGACCTAGATAATTGCATCTTCATGACGACACAGTGAGCGACTCACTTCTAAACAAGTCTACTTTGTGAAATGTAGCAATTAAGCTGTGTGTTGGAAAACACAGCCTAAACGTCTAGAAATTCGCAAAAGTACTTATAATCTTACGACTGAGAATAAGTAAAACACACAAAGCCTATTCTGCGGTGAATATGGAGAATTTAACCTTAACTGCCTGCAATGAAAGTAATGTGTTCAGGTTAGACATGTAAGTCAGGGAACACGGACGACGGGCCAGACATGTCTGATTATCAGCGTATTTAAAACAGTTATCGATAGATGTAATCAATTTTATGAGATGGCACTCTATTTTAGAAATTACTATTCAATTTCGTGATGGTCGAATTTATTGTTTGGCCTAAATATTCGAGAGGAATGCGTGGTGAGGCGGAATTGTAGATAATTGTTTAACAATTGTCTGCCAAATAAGTACAAATGTCGAGGTCCTTACAAGCCACTCAAAAAACTTAAATACCTTAAATCTTCATTTCCAAGAGGAACATTAAACAAGGAACAAGCAGAGGGGACGTTGCCTTCAGTCGGCGCCTATATTTTATTATCGTGGTATGAATGGTTACAAAATATTCTAGATTCTACTAGCGATATGTATGAAGGAATGCCAAGCAAAACACATCTAAATGACACGCACCTTTCAATTTCTGCTTCTCCATTTATCAGTTTAGCATTTTCTGATGAAATTTCCTTTCTTGATGTTGACACGTGCTCCTTATCACTATCTTTAATTACTTCAGAGAGATTTTCTACCGCCGCCATATTCTACCTGGTTCGCCGATCCTACGGCGGTTAATTTCAAGTTTGCTTTAAAATCCACAATTTGCTTTGAAATCCTTCAAACGCGCACAACTAATCCATTTTTGTATTGAAATATATTTTCTTCGTTGTAGATGACAAGTGCTTCGTATTTACAATGCGATATCGACTGGGGATATTTACAGAACAACACTTCCAATTGACCAGGCCAGTTGAACAATCAAAGCAACCTGCAAGCCAAGGGCAAACGGAAGTTTCTATATAACAAAAAACTCAAACGAATAGCCCTATAACTCAAGGCGACTACTAAATAATAACCAGTTGTCTTTCTGTAGAGATATTTCCTCCAATATGATCCCCACAATGAAGTAGTCTTACAATATCGCTCGTAAATCTTTCAGTCCGCCAGAACTATGCCCTCGATTAGGTTTAGGACGCAAGACGTACTGTGTCGATAAACGTGAAAGACGCCGTCAAAGAAAGATATCAATTACTGCCCGACTAAAACGCTTAGATAATTTGGAAACGGTGACATGCAACAGTAAACTTTTTACAGAAGGCAACCACATCACTTAGCTATTCTTCGTCCGGTTAGAATCGCGTGCTTAATTGAAATAGGCCTAGCCACTCGGCACAGGCTAGGTGAACCGATTACGCGGTCTTAACGATGGCGGATGGCCGGACAACTTTCGAAACTGATCTCAATTGTGGGTAAAAACAAGAAAACGATGGCGGTATTAAATCAATGTTACTCGAGCAAGGCATAAACCTGAGCTGGGGCAACTGAGTGAGTCTCCTGCTTACCGTATTGCTCCGGACAAGTGTTCTTTTGAAACGGAATCAACGGCGAAGTATTGCAACGTCAGAAGACAGGTCTGGTCAAAGGATGTATGTCTGGCGAGGAGCAGCGTAACGTAACACCCGTCCGATGCGCAAGCGATCCATTCTCTGGGCCGATCTATTGTGTGAAGCGATTATATGAAAGACAAAATAACATAACAATACTCTCTCAATTACAAAACCCAAATATGGATTACTGATGACATTGATCAACAAAGCTGACCAATCACAAAACGAAACTAACCATGAAATCTTTGTTGTCATGACGTCCTTGCTATTTCCGGCATAAATCAAAGAATTTATTGTATCACCGTAAAACGCAAGCAGGTGCAAGCAGTTTTTAATGAGGTTGCACTCGACAGTAAGAGCATTGCTCAACTTTGAGAGCCATGATCTTTCTTCTCCAACATGATACACTCCTCACCACTGTTCAAACCCCGGTCACCAACGGCGAATAAACGGTGACAATGCCTCACCTTACCTTGTCACTGATAGTGGCACATCTGGTCTGTGTAGTCCTTGGCAGGGGCCATCCATCCACTAGACAAAGTTTCTTCCAACAAGATATCTTCGAGATATTTCTATAGGTAGAAGTTCTAGCACGATTCCTGCTGTCAAGAAACGATTTTCTTTCTAGTGGTGAACTCTTTCGGTCAGACACACTAATTTACCAATGCCATGTCTATATCAGACAGCTGTCATTATAATGATCAAAAAGGAGAAAATGCTTCCTAGATTTTCATCTGGACTGCTCCTAACCAATATCCACACTATCGTTTCGCACAATTCCTATGAAATTAATTCTAGAAACAGAGCTAGAGAAAGCATCAGGTAGAATAGTTTCATAAAGCCTCGCTCCTTTCAGCAATCATAAGCTACCATTCTTCAACCTAGAAAACTGGGCAAACAAGTATCACTACCTCTAGCACGTGCTTCAGTGTAAATATTGCCTCACCTTTCAATGATACCTCGTGAGTTTTGAGCTCATCAAGAAGAAGTAGCGATAAGGTAGCTCAAACATCGTGCAATTCAACTATCTCTTACTGTAGCCTTCTACTTCAAATCTTGATGCGCCTTTAAAGTTGGCTTCTACAAAAACCTTTAAATAAATACATTCAAACACGCTCATTCATTGGTAAGAAAGATATCTAGTCTTTAAGAGAGAGATAAGACAGGGAATGCAGATATACGGTCATATTGAGCAAAGAAGAAAGTGTCTTCTGATCAGAGTTGTCTTCAAGGTTGATTAGAAGTAAGAACTACCTATTTGCAAAATGCAATCAAAAAGAAATGTTACAAGAATTGCGGGAAGCTTTCCGGTCACGTTGTGAATAGAATAGAAAAAGACTTATTTTCTAATTCCATCATCCCTTGATTTTGTCGGATCTATTTATTCTTCGTCTTCTTCTTCAACTGCCTTGGTCCCAAGCTGTACCAGGGCTAGCTTGAATTGCGGGAAGCTTTCCGGATGGGAAGCTTCATGGATCCTGGTCCTCCATACCCCACGGTCCATCATCTTCTCTCTGGTCACAATCGTCTCCACTTTGTCTCTCCTCAACCTAACAAAACACCTCTTTTTCGGCCTTCCATACTTCCTTTCACCGTCGTCCTCCATCTACGTCGCTAGCTTCACGCCTCAAAATTCCCTTTTCTACATGTGTTCAAAAATAACGAAGCTTTGCTTATTCCTTCTTATCATAGACTAGCGTGCAAAACTTCTGCACGAGTCTTATTTTCATCTCCTAACAACAATCTTGAAAGTACTTATTAGCAGAAAAGTGTAATACGTTGCTCACCTGAATATTTCAATTCGAAAGACACGAATGAACTATGATTATTACTTCAAGCAGCGAAAAACATGAGATACATGAATTTGATCTTAAATCTAGCACACCCAGTAGGCTTAATGATTTTATACATTTAACGTTTGAATACTATTAGAATAAAGAATGTTGCATACTCTAATCTCTAACGATGCTATAAGTATAAGGCCAGCTCAGTGGTAAGCAACATGATCCAGGCCCTATGGTCAGTGGTTCGAACCCCATCTCGAGCTTCACTTTCAGTGAGAGTAACGGGCGTCATAGCACTCTGCAATATCAGATGCGGAAATCACAAGGAATGATCACATGGGAAGGAATGACCAGGCAATCACCCGATAAGAAAAGTTTCTGTGTCCTAAAATCTATGTCCTGACCATATGATTTATGAATCATAGGAATCTTGACATTATTTCAAATCAAGAGAAAGAACCAGTACACTGATCGACAAGTAGAGCTTCTCTGTGTCCTAAAGCCCACCAAATGGTTCATGAATCATAGGAATCTTGACATGACGTCACATTAAGAGAAACGAACAGAGTACTGCTCGATAAGCACATATCCTCAATGCCCGAAAATCTACGAACTGATTCATGGATGACAGGAATCTTGATATGATGTCAAATCAAGAGAAAATACCAGGATACTGCGCAGTTGCTATAGCTTCCAAATGTCCCTAAACTACATTTGAAAGATAGGTAGATGGCACAAAACCCCTCTAATGAGAATCAGATGCAAGGTACCTAACTTCTCTATGGTGCCTGTGTCTTGCGAAGAAAGCCATTGACTTTTGTCATGACTAATGTCCCCTTTCACAATACAGACCAGTCATATTTAACAGCAGATTGCTAAATGCCGTTTCTCTGGGCATTTGAATGCAACCCCGTCATTAAAATCGTCATCACGTATTACACTGAAGGGTTTTGGGTACTATCAACCACTTGCAGCACATATCAATGCGTTCATGTTACCAGCTGAATTAGCGAAACAAGACGATAATCAAACGATTCAGCTTATAGGAGTATGGCCGAATTATCACACTACAGACATATGGTTTGCTTAAAGGAAGGCAACATCGACATCAATCCTTGAAGTTACAGTGATAGCTTTGCTTGGTTAATAGTTATTTAATCAAATATCTTAAAGATATAAACAATTAAAGTTCAACAGCTAAAAACATCGACGACATATTATCTACCAGGTATGGAGCTAATGGCACAATTCAACTAGCATTTTTAAGATTATAAATGTCAGCATTCACATACTGTGGCCTTTTACAGTTGAAAGACACCGATACCCAGTTGAGCAGCCTCTCATCATTCCACTCATATACCCTCAAAATAGTCTCTAGAGATGTAAGACCAAACCAGCAGGCTACGACAGTCGTCAATGCAAACAAGACTAGGGCATGCAAGATGGTACGGAAATGTCTAGACAAGCAAACATGTGAACAGTTGCAGATTCATTTCACGTTGCAATATCATGAAAGGCACACTCGAAATGATAATCATACAGTAAAAATAGCAAGGATCAAAACTGAGTTTGCAAGAAAATCATTTATGTTTATGGATGCAAATGTGTATAATGAGCTACCGCTGGAACTTCGTAAAGTTGAGAACTATAAGGAATTCGAGAAACAACTTAAAGAACATTTTAAATGACACCTATTTTGAAATTATATTGGAAACTTTGAATTTAAACAATATATTTCCCTTTTTTTCCTTTTTATAACTATAAAAATTTTTAATTGTAAACATTGAGGCCTAGGGCATAGGACACACATTGATAACAGCAGTTTTTACTTGTTGAAGTGTATATCCTGCATAAATATTCGTCTAGTTATTATTATTATATATTACTATGTCTTCCCGTGTTGCTGGAAGTTCCATGAACTGCATCAGGGGATGGCTCATCGGAAAGAGGAGGACCCAAAGTGATAAAGATACAAATCTTTAAGCTAGCTTTGAATTTACTTCCAGACATATAATACTGTTATGGACGTGCGCTCTGATACAATTCACCGACTAGTTTGGTACGGGGGAGGAGTTTTAGTTGTTAGAATTCTGCACTCGTTTTCTTGTTGCAAATCACAATAAATGGGTTGCTACAGAGTACATTAATTCGACATCGCCTCAACTCATCCTCCTTGCTTCATGTAATCAAAACGAGCAGCTAATGCATCTACTGCCTTGCATCGCGCTTTAACACGTTAAAATTACTCTAAAAAAGTTGACAAATCATATACAAACTGTGTGACTACTTCTGAGATAAGAAATGAAAGCTTAAAACAGTTGACATGAATTATCATCTAAAATTCGTTCAAAACTGCACTACCTAAAAACATACATACTCGTGAAAATGAAGAAATATATAAATATTGCTACTTTTGGCAAACCTTCGCAATTTATGACTCATCAGTGAAGTTGTTTATATTGCGTATAAATGCGTGGAAAACGTGAACGTGAAGCTCTTGCTGCATGTTTACTTTTAAACGTCAAGCATTCACCTCTGGGACGCCACTTTACTGAAGGAAGCATCGTCAGTACGAAAGCCAACACCTCGTTTGACATCAATTGGCACAAACAGAGACTTGGCTTCACCAACTCGCGTCCTGCAAAGAGAGGACGAATTAAATGCAAAGAGACTCTTGAAATAAATCTAAGGCAGCAAGTTAAGAACGGAATGAATTTACAATGAGCTAAGTAAGCGGAAGAAATGATTTCATTCTAACCTTGAGTAAGGAGTGCTCAGGTCGTTGTCCTGCTTGGAAGTGATCTTTCAGAAAGGAAAAAGATAGCTTTTAGAACTATTTTTTGATACATTACTAAAAATAAAACCAAAAATTGATGAATTAAGTGTTGGCATACACACACATCTAAATATATGAAAATCTATGGTCGGTGATGGATCAGGTCAATGCTTCACTGATGCCGTTGTCGTGAAAATAGCTTTGAGTCGAAGGTAGGCAGTCACTAGCACAACATGGTTTTCCAAAATTGGACCGACTAGGGTGCATGAGAAAATCTGATCAACCGTTACCTTGCAGCAGCTGCGTGGTATACAGATGATGAAGCTGCGCACCCTCCACTTCACGTGATTCATCTCCAAGGAGATGGTATATATCTGAGAAAGAAATCACAAATTGGTTGAACGATAGCATGCACTTAAGATCATAGGCAATCGCAGGATAGAAGTGGAAGTTTGATACATACTGTCTATTAAGTGTTTTAAGACAACAAATACGAGATAACATGCATATAAATATAAACCCAATATACTTTATAGCACTCGGTCAATCATGGCATTCCCGCAGAGGAGGACGAAAGTCCTCTAGAAAAGTAGCATATCAGAAGACCAATGCGCGTGTGTTCAATGTGTACATAAAAATGCGTGAAGAAAAGCCCCTAGTCTTCACATATTCCCTAATTGAGATCGATGGAAAGGAGGTCCAAGGCCAACGGAGTTTAGGGATCTGCTGCAACCTTCTTGCACCTTAACAGCTATTGAGTACTGGTGAATTCATCTCCCTGATATGCCGTGGAGAACTTTGAGATTCTATTTCCAAACAGATATCGCTCTGCCAGGTGACAACATTCTGGAAAAGAAGTTACTCAAAGGTGGTGCCATTTTCCTCACAGCTTCGCAGTTCTAATTGAAATGTTTTATTTCCTGATGCAGTTTGGTGTCATATCCAGGGCCTAAATCGACGACCATAATGATGACGATCACGATGATGCACGGTTAGTCCTTTTAAAAATTAGCCGCTGTTATTAGCGTGCAACTGGAAAAGCGAAAAGATTGAACAATCAACCCCAATATTTGTCCTTATGGTACCAGTTGACCGACGAATGCTCCGAAACGCTTTACCTCGAAAGTTTAAATTCTCAGACAATAGGGAAGAACTTAAGGCTAACAATGATCATGCAGAAAATGGTAAAAATACCGAAGCATTTAGTGGCGACTCTCAACGACAAGAGACTTACTGAAGCGTGTGCAAGCCAGCGCTGTAGGGATATCTTTCTGATAATATCTTTGACATGAATGTGATACAGTGCAAAAACCTCCATGCAAACGCAGTCGGGCGGCAAAACCGAAATTTATGGAGAGGATGTACAAGATGATGGTGCAACCGGCTATCATGCTCTATTGAATGAAAGCCATTGCCGTGAACAAATGACAAGAGAAGAAGATGAAAGCGCCCAAGATGAGGAAGCTGGGCTCAGCATAGGCAAAACCCGGTGGACAGGGGGAGGAACGAAGTTGTGCGGAAGATACTAAGGTGGGAGAACTGAGTGGGCAGCTGAGAGAGATGCGACTCAAGTGGTTCGGATAGGTATGACGGAGAGACGACTACGTTGCGCGCAGAGGACACGCTGGATGGGGGCAGGCGCAAGAGCGATGGGGAGGGAGACTGAGAATACGATGGGTAGACTGCGTGAGAGAGGACGCGAGGGTGGCAAATTTAACGAAGCAGGTTGTTTTGGACAGAGCAAATAGAATCGAAGGATCCTCACAAGCGACCGCATTTATGGTGGGAGAAAAGCGAGAAGAAGAGGAAGAAGTATACCTGTGCGTCTATCTTCATGTAGCCTCTTAATGGCGTCCGTTATATGAAGGTTCAATTACAGAATCATCCTCTTTAAAAACACACAACTCAATGTGTGGTCTCTCACAGGTGCCCACTATGTAAAGGTTCCACCATAACATCACCTTCTTTAAAAACAGATAAGTTTATGATGAGAGGAACCACCACCTCACAGGGTCCGCTTCCCTAGAAAAAGCTTCTTGAGCCGCAAGAAAGCCTCATGAAAACCACTTCCCTCGGAAAAACTCAGCACCCTGTTTCTGCTTTCTGCTACGCTCGAAATCCAATGACGCAGTTTTTTTCAACAAACGTGTCATCGCAAGTGTCTTTCTTAATGAAGGCTCCATTGCGCATATACATTCTACGAATTTTACAATAAAGAGGATCGCATTAACAGCAAATGCGCACAGATCCCGGAATGGCAAAGGTATATTTCACCAATTTCATTGGATTTTTCAAATTGAGATTATTTCACGGTGAGGGCGTCATAAATGAAGTTTCACTTGGAGGTATAGAAGATTTAATGCAAAAATTAACTTGTTGAAGAGTTTCTAAGTATCGTATGTCTAAAAATCCCTCTGGATTCTCACGAAAATGCGAAACTGAGGTGAATTTTGTAGGGAACATTTCACATTTGTTACTGCCATTTCAAATGGAACTAATTTGCCGATTCTTCAACTCTATCTCAAAGCAAATGGCATTTTGATCGATTTGACAAATTCCAGATCGATTTGCTCAAAGCACCATGCAAATCGAACGCTCATTTTATCATACCCAAACACAAAAAGGAGTGGCAACTGTGGAGAAGAGAACCGGACTTGAATTTTTGTCTTGTTAGGACCACAAGGTCGGTAGGAATCCAGTAAATAACTGCTAATCGATCAAAATTCACATAAACGACAGTGGCTATCCAGCGCTCACTTAAAAATACATTCTGTTACTATAACTGTTTGGGGTTAGGTCAAAATGCCATCGATCATGTATTAGTTACGGCACCACAATAAGAACGGGTAGGATATACGGATTAGTCTTGTCTGGCCGTCCCGAGAAGCATGACAGATATGTAGATCTCATCTAGCTCATTAATGCATTAGTGTTCAGCTATGAAGAATAGGTTTATGATGTTACAGCGCAGCTTGGAGAGTGTTGCTGTGCGCACATCGACGGAATGAATGGAGGGAGGGAGGGACTATGAAGATGAAAAAACGAGACTAAAATACGGTACGGTGTAGTGCACCCCTGTCAATAGGATCCCATCATAAACATCGCGGCTTGGTCCAGTACAAGACAAGGGCATCAACTACGATACGGTAGTATAAATAAAACACAGAATGAGGAATACAGTGCAGTTCAGCACGGTACAAACTATATCTGAACACAAAACAACACAGTGTAATTCAGTCATATAAAATTCATAAAGAGAAACAACACAGTAAATTACAACAGAACAAGATCTGCCAGAGTCTACTGGAGTGCAGCGCAATGTATAACGATGCAATACAATAACAACGAATTAAACAAGGTGGACCACAGCATAACGTAATTCAATGCATTAAAATACAACACGTTGCGAAAAATATGATAATTTATAGAAACATAAAGAACATTGTAATGCAAACTTTCCATCTTTTACAGATACCTTCACGGGCATTGCTCTCAGGAGATCAGGGAGATTATTCCTGTTCCTTTGAGGCATGTCAGGATGACCAGAAGTTCAACTCATTCACATCCTTTCCAAGATTCACTGCCTAATCAACGAACTTTAACCCACAAATCATCATTCATCCCTAGAACATGCAGCTTATGGAACGTCTTGCCGTCTTCTTGCTTTCCAGAAACCTACAACTTGCCATTTTTCAAATCTAAGATCAATAAACTTGGTCTGATCTCTCTCTCCTCTTAGCCTTTCGGTTTCTTCTTTCCTCCTTTGTTGGAGCTTTGTTTAGGTCACCATGGCCTTTCCCTCAAATAACTCACAAAGATAAAAAATAAGAAAAAAAACCAAGACAATACGATGAAATACAGTATAACGCAGGAAAATATAGGAAAGTAACAGAAATACAGAACAATATATGCTACCTTTAACGAGTGATGCTGACCAGAGCTGAAGATACACATCAGGAACCTTCGCTGCAAGTTGCATAGCTGGCATGACCATGCTTAATGCTTCCTGAAAGGTGATGAAAATTGGGAGCAACTTGCATCTCAGAATGTCAAAATGTCTCATTTATCAATAATAGCAATTAAAAAAACTAACACAATATTTGCAACACAATGCACTCTTCAGAGCCAAAAAAGACATAGGGTCACAGGGTTCTGGCTACAAATCGTACTTACAATATACAACATTCAATTGAACCCAATATAACGAGAAAAGGACACAATTGTATCAAGAAGTAAAACTGCCAAAACTATGTTTCAAGATGGATGCCCGAAGGTCCCATGAAAACAATATTGAATTCATCTATGATTTAGTTTGTCGTCAAAATCTTAACATCTTCGTAAAAGAAATTAATTTCGAAGGGATTTGAGCATCATAGCACCCAGGTCAAATATGGGAAATGTTGACATTGAAAAAACCTCATAAAACTATAAAAACTATCACGACATATGTAATATCTAATGGATATGAGTACATTATCAACATTAATTCAGTTAAATCATCATAAGCATAAGGTGGGGTTATGTCTCTCCCTTGAGTGCTGTCTGCTCAACCAGTGCAAGTCAATCACAAGCAGCTTCTCCATTCTCAAATAGTTTCCTTAGGGCAAATGTAAAATTATCGCAGAGCTTCTTCTCCTTCTTCCTATTCTTCTTCCTTTTCTTCTTTATCTTCTTTATCTTCTTCATCTTTTTCTTCTTCTTCCTTTCCTTCTTCCTCTTCCTCTTCCTCTTCCTCTTCTTCACCTTCACCTTCACCTTCACCTTCACCTTCACCTTCACCTTCACCTTCATCTTCATCTTCTTCTTCTTCTTCATCTTCTTCTTCCTCTTCTTCTTCTACAGCCTTCTCCCACAAAAATTGAGTTTAGCCGGTATGGACTGTCCAGCATCAAGTGAACATCTTCATGACGGATTGACTTGGGTTTTGAAGTCGGGTAACCTTCCCTGCCACCAATCTCTTGGCGTTACCTTTGACGACAGAGAGAGGATGCGCTGGTCCTATTCTGCTCCGTAAACCACGCGGATATGAAAATGCTTTAAAAGAAGCCTACCAAATGACATATGGTTTGGGGTTAGGGACATGGCTGGGAATCGAACAGTGATCTACACCAGTAAAGATGTCTGAATTTCATTTAAAAGGAAATTTAAAAGCTATTACCTGGGGATTCCCTGATGCCGTCACAACGTGACCGAGAAGAACCAATGAGCACGCAGTTATCCGATTCAAATCTTCCGCATTACCAAGTCTAAGCGTTTCACGGAGGTATTTCCTATAAGCGGCAACAAAAATACGAGGATATTGAAATGAAGGCGACCCCTAACTTTCATCTGCAAAGCTTTGCGAGAAGCAAGGCAATTCATAGATACGTAATGCACAAAATCTACATGTATTATTTGATAACGATCGTAGCAGAAACTAAAAACAGGGCTCTGAGATATTGCAATGGAAATAAATGTCTTAAAATAAACTCCGCAGCAAACTGGACTTCCCACTTAGCAGAGACCGGAGACAGGGCTTCCAGTTTTCCTCTCTGAAGCTGTTGCCGGCTGCCATTATAGCAATGATGCAATCTAGGTACCAGACTTCTATGTGTTAAACGCATCCTATGACCTGGTAGCTATAGATATAGATCTTTATGTTGTGTTGGGATTACTAGGTGACTAGAAGCTCCGTCTCTGAATCTAAATTTTTGTTATGGCAGAACGAATGAACTTAACACTGATAACAAGTAAAAGAATTAAAGACCTTTTGTCGTGAATAGGTAAGGATTCGAACATACGACTCCTGCGTTACGATTTGGACATTCAAGCCACTAACAAACGGTCAAGGAAATATTGATTCCAAAATTGAACGACGTGTTTTTCGCTCCTGGGTATGAATTTCAGCTACTTACTTTGCTTCGTGGTGATTTGAATCGAAGAATGAGACAAGACCTTTCACGTATAAATACCCAGCCTGCAAAGCTTGCGACCTGTTCGAAGAAACAGCTTTCAGAAGTCGAAAAGAGAGCAAAACGAAATTAAGGACCGAAAATGTAAATACAACAAAAGCCTTATAGGTTTTCTATCGAGCACCCATCAGAGTAAAACTCATTAGAATGACGAATAAACTTCGCGATCCGTGCTTGATGAAAAGATTTAATACTTGGGTGGCAACTCTTAAAAGCAAACATGATGTTCTGTGCATGTATGAAAAAGTCGTAAATCGATTAATTATTGTCTTACAGAAAGAACATTTGACTGAAGTTAAGGGAGGCACCAATTCACTGCTGCGCGGCACAATGAACACAAGTGTGGCTGCACCCTGGGACATTCAGCACAGAGCCAAGGTGGCCAACTGCTCCGAACAGGGCCGCCGAGAGCTAGGACAGGCCCCGGGGCAGATAACAGAAACGGCCCCCTTCTAAACTTCCCATTGATATCAATACAACATATGACAGAACAAAACAGCTTCAATTTCTTACGGGCCCCGGGGCAGTGTCCCCGGCCTCTTGGCGGCACTGACTCCCAAACAACGTCGGTACGATTGCACCAAGATTCTGGGTTCTAAGCCATTAGTTTTTTGTTAGTTAATAACTGATTGTTGCTAAAGCACAAGCTTATTGATAGCCAATCTTGACAAATTAAAAGCACCTATTGATAGCACAACAAAACATGCAAGTTTTGAATGAAATGGAATCAGTCCTTTTCATCAGGAGCATCGACGTTCTGTTGAGCAAGATATTGAGTGGTGCTCGACAGTCTGAAGCGAAGCAATTATCTACAGTGTATTTTTAGCAGCAGCATCTTCAGAAATGCCCGCAGCAACATAATTCACGAACATTGGGCAAAAACACCAGAGAAAAACGTGCTTGTGAAGGAAATCAGCTGCACTGATATGTTCACAGTTTTTTCTCTGTTATAATCACCAAGAAGTCATCGTTTTTCATCTATTATCTCAGGCTGCCTTATCTTGATGCGATTTTTTGACAAGATCTCTGCAACAACAGGTGAATGTATGAATCTGAGCAAAGTTCATTGGAAGAATCGAAACTGCAAGCCAACTCTACCACCGGCATTCCCAGCACCTATCCCGAGCCCAGGTAAATGGGACGGGGGTGGGGGGGGAGGCAGTTGCAGCAGGAGTAGGAAGGGCATCCAGCTGTTCAAAAGAACCCACCATGGCAGAACATACACGATACGTAGGTTTAGATGAACAGCCCAAGAAATCGGCGACCCTACTTAAGAAGGGCGAAAGCGAGAAGAAGAAGGATAATCAAATCTGAGGGGAGCTCTGCTGCCGAGGGCATGCAATTCAGCTAGCTCATGATCACACCCTTTCTATCAATGAAGCTTTCGTATAACCTTTGTTATCTGTATTGTTATTTGTTTAAAGGAGAAGTGTGGTAGCCATACATATCATGCTCCCGATGGGATCGTTCTTGTAAACATATTCTCTTGCAATGTATAATTTTAATTGTTTTAAAAACTGCTGTTTCGTTGGACGCACAGGATACTTCTACGGCGGTTGGAGGACCGCGTATAGAACTATACGGCGAATGAGGGACAATGTTGCATAGATTATGAAAGCAGTGCGATGAGACCACCCCCTCACTTAAACCTCATTCTCCTCCCAGTTACGTAAATAGACATGCCTAGAAATGCACTGTCAATGGTGTATTGTCCCCTTGCCTTTTTCCACCTATATGAACAATCATTTTAGAGTTTTAAGAGAGTCTTTCATTGCTAAATTGAAGTATGGCAATGCAAACATTTTTTCTTGTAAACGTCTCCTGCACTTGTAAACATAGCGGCTTAAGAACTGTCACAGCAGTGGATGTGGAGGAGAAGGGGGGGGGAATAGGCTATTAACGGAACAGCTTGGTGCCGCAAAACCAGAAAGGACGTAGACCAATATACGTGAGTTTCAACGGACGCTTAACACACACACATTAGTTTACCCGGATCAAACACTTAAGATAGACATTCGGATGCACATTGTAGTATCAGATTGACCAAGGCAATCAAACTGATTGTGAAAATACCAACAGCTAGGATGCAGATAACTATCATGCCAACTCCCAATCCCAATGATGAATCAATGCTTCAATGAATTACCGGAGACCCCATCCAGTGAAAAGAAACTCGGTAAAGAAGACGAATGAGATCCGAAAAGAATGACATCTAAAAGCAATCAAATTTGGATGGAAATTCATCTGAAAATCCAAACTCAAAGCAAACTTACCAAATTATTAGCAAGGAACAACACGTTATGAAGTTCCGGGCAAAACCGAAATGACGACTTACCGATTAAAAGTCTTTGGGTACTTGCTTTAGAAGTCAAGAACTAACTATTCCGCCTGAAGGACAGAATTTGACTTATCCAACAGTCAACAACAGCATTTAACAGTAAAATTTTCTTTCAAGTAATCACTCACCGGCCTACGGATTCGTTGCTTAGCTTTTCAAACATGTCAATCAACTAGAGGAAAGGAAGAAATAATACAAGAATAGACAAACGTGATTGTTGAAAGTTCTCGTCAAGAAAATAATTTGTAAGCAAAGGTTTATGAATATCAAGCCGTGGTGTAGTGTTGTGTTACTGAATAATAACTCGTAAGACCGCTTTAAATTTGAATCCATTATAGAAAAAATTAAGCGCTTAAATTCGCAAAGACTTGGATCGGCCAACTTTTTAAGCTACTCCTAAAATATTCACAAACAGCACACAAAGAATACCAGAGGATGTCAATGGAAGCATGAAAATACATATCAACCTTCTGACCTTTGAAGATAGAGTTGCAAATATTAACATAATGCATATGAAACAATATCGATAGTAAATAACAGAAAGTCTCATGAATGAAAAATTTCATCAATTTCAACAACAATTGAAAACGGAAGGTTAGTCACGAGAGACCAGGCTTTTAACAATGACGAATTAAAAATATTATGAGATGTGAGAGCATTTCAAAATTCATTCATTAGAAAATATACGTAGCGTGTAGCTACATTCTCTGATCAACAGTGGCATATCTTAAGTTGTATCCCCTAGCTTCCTTGCCTTTTTCCATCGTTTCCTGTTCCTTGCCTTCAACTTCAAAATTGTGTCGAGAATTTTTGCATTTGAGTCTAGAGGAAGCATCTTCTGACAATACAGAAGGACTTGGAGAAAACGTCCTCTGGAAAGGTCAATCATTTAAACTGCTAATCTACGACATCATAGCTGCCTTACTTCGGAGGTTGATCACAGACTTCTCTCTTTTTTAGTGAGTTATGTTGAGGAAAGGCCATGGTGGCCTATACAATGCCTCAACAAAGGAATAAAGAAGAAAGAAGAAAGCGAAAGGCTAAGAGGAGAGAGAGATCAGATCAAGTTTATTGATCTTGGATTTGAAAGATGGCAAGTTGTAAGATTCAGAAAAGCAAGAGGGAGGCAAGACGTTCCATAAGTTGCATGTTCTAGGGATAAATGATGATTTGTGGGACAGAGTTCGTTTTGACTGCTTTGACTAAAAAATGAGATATTGAAATATGATCCCCACCTCCTGTTTCTTGCTATCCCCAGCTCGAGCATAAACAATGGCAAGGTTCAATGCAGCGATATTGAAGACTTCAGTGCCTTGGTTTGTTAGCTGCAATATGATTGGGTATATACGGTCATGGGAAGGGTGTAAAACAATGGAATAAATAAACCACATTACACATTATTACAATAAATTAGATTAAAAGACAGTTACGTGCTATGTAATAACGCAGGGTACAATACAGCACTAAGCAGTACTGGTAGATTGCAGATATAGATAGCATAGAGTTTAGAGGAAGTTCACACTGCATTGAAGGTCGTGGGTTCGAGGCACACTCATTCCCAATGCTGAATGCTCTCTGTTTATCCATCTAGCAGTAAATGAGTTCAAATTCAATGGAGTATCATGCGATAATAGTAATGGTGGCAGAAAATGGGCTGGTATACCTGTAGTGCCCTTTTGAAGTGATCCGCAGCGTCGCCCATTAGATTCATCGACATTCCATATAAACCCTAAAACAAAAATAAACAAAAGTAAACCAAAATAAATAAAAGTAAACAAAAATAAACAAAAGTAAACAAAAATGAACAAAAATAAACAAAAATGAACAAAAATAAACACAAGACAGAGAGATCAACAAGAATAAAGACCTCATGCTACAAAATTTAACGCATATCGTATATTATCCATCCCACAGCCCGAAGCAGACTATTTGCTGTGATAAGATGCTTGCGCATTGATCATATGGTCAGTGGTTCGAATCCACCCTCAGTTAAACTTTCATTTAGAGGGAGGAGAGTAGCAAGCTCTCTGTAACCCCAGGTGTAGGAATCAAGAGGCGAGGAAGGACCAGGAAACCGCTCGATGACCAAAAAGTTTTTCAGTGTCTGTCGAAGATTGCATGAACATTATAGTATCCATTAATTATATGTAAATATATATATTTAACGTAACCTAACTTAATGCAGAATTAGCTGGTACTCATTCACTGACCCCGACAAGGTGGAGAAGTCATTTGAATTTTGGTGAGCGTGCTCGAGTCCAGATTAGAATTTGCCACAATGGGGGATCGAGATAGGGTTTCTTGCATGATAGCAACTCAAATTTCTAACTGTAATACCACCACCATGACAACTTATTACACTATTATAGATTCAATTTTAACTTCATTAACATCGACGCTTTAAAAAGCATAAAAAAAGACTTAGCATACCATCAACGTGTGAAAAACAGCTCTGAAGCGTGCGTCAATCTTCAAATCTTGTTTGCATAAGAAACACATTTTCCCCAGCTGTATACAAAAGAGACGGATGAGGAAATTGCTCGGCTAGGACACCATCCAACAACAGATTCATAAAACCACCAAAACCTCACTTAAAAATGCGGCAAAATGGATTTGCTTCCAGGAATCCCAATAATAATAACTGAAATATTTATATGAGGCAAATTTTACGGTAGTAGTACGAGTACTGTTATCAGTAAGAGGCCTGTTTCAAATTATAAGTACAGGAAATCGAAAGAAAAGTAAACTCATCCATATACAATGTAAAAAGCTCAAAATGTACTTCGATACTTATATCGTTAAAATCCTAAGTTAGATAAACAGTCTAAGTCCTTGCATATGTTTTTTAAGCTGATACTTAAAAACGACGATGGAGATCTTTCCACCTTTACAGATACTTTCACGGGCATTGCTCTAAGGAGATCAGGGATATTATTCCAGTTCCTCTGAGGTGCGTCAAGACCGCCAGAAGCTCAACTCATTCACACCCTTTCGAAGATTCACTGTCTTATCTACGAACTCCATCCCACAAATCATCATTCATCCCTATAACATGCAATTTATGGAACGCCTTGCCTTCTTCTTGCTTTCCTGAATCTGACAACCTGCCATCTTTCAAATCTAAAGTTAATCAACTTCATCTGATCTCTCTCAACTCTTAGCCTTTCGCATTCTTCCTTCTTCCTTTCTCGGGGCTTTGTATAGGCCCCCATGGCCTTTCCTCAACACAACTCACTAAAAGAAAACAATGGAATCTTAACTTCCAATGTCAACTGGTAGTTCGTTGAAACGAGGTGGGCATTGGAACCAGAAGTACTTAAGCTGAAGCAATGATAATGGTGACTCTATTTATTGAAGAAAATTAACAAAAGAAGATGCGAAAGAAGGAGGATAACCTCTTGAATAGCAGATGACCCTTTCCCATTGACTATCTTACACATGATCGCATGCTCCATCAAAGCCAATTGAAATGTTGTCACCAATCTACTTCCACTTCCCGTGGCTATGGTAGAAAGAAGCAATGTAATAGCAAAACATTGTTGGAGTTTAGGGATCAATAAACAAATAAACCAACCAGCCAATCAATCAATCAATCGATCAATCAATCAATATATCTATCAGCTAATCAATCAACTAGTCAATTTGTAAATAAATCGATCAATCAGCCAATCAGTCAGTCCATCAATAAATCGATCAAGAATTCAATCAATCGATTAAAAAGTCCATCAATTAATCAGTCAATGAATCCATTGATAATCCAGATAAAAATTGACCGAACAGCTAATCAACCAGAAAAATAGTTCACTCGTTCAAATCAAATAATTTCTCAATCATTCAACCAATAAATCCTTCAACATCAGAATGAATGACAAAATGAATGAAAAATTAAACGAATACATCAACCAAGCAAAAACGAATCAATCAACCAAGCAACTAATCAATCGACAAGATAGCCAACTAATCGATTAATCATTCAAAGTCTGTTCCGTCATAGATCAGTCACAAGTTAATCGTCCAATCACTGCCACGATTCGATCTGCTTGACTGAGCAGCGAGCAAATCTGGATGAATAGACATACTTGGTTTGACCACTGGATGGCAGGAACGAAAAGCATTATGAGGACAAAGCCAAGAAAAATTCCCCAAGTACAACAAAGACCAAACCGGGGACAGAGCTGGATAGAACATTGCAAACAAGATGATTGAAAACAGCTGAAAAACAAATGCCACGTTTAAGCAAGATGAGCGACCCCCTTTGAAGAAGGCGAAAGGGAGACAATGGCGATTAATGTAGCTTCTTTTGCTTTATCTGTTAATCTAGAGATTAATCAATCTACTCGTGTTTATTTGTCTCCCGTTAGCAACTGCTATTAGACCGGCTTCGTTTGCCTCATGTTTGCAAAAGTAATGAAGGATTCAGTGGTTTCTCCCAACGCTTTCATCGGCCACTAACAGCGGCACCGAAAAGGGAGGGGGTACACGGAGGAGCAAGTGCTCCCTAACGTCCGAAAGAGGAACGGCCTGTTGCGCCCAATCTTGATCAGAAATAGCAACGGGGCGAACTGCTTCCTATCTATTTTCCAACGAGCTTTGGCGAGTTATGGCGACACGTGGTGGCTTGTTTCAATGCTGAATTAGTCTGTTCTATTACGATAATTCGATGATGTCCATCTCAAGCCCTCTTGAAATGACTCCAGCCGACGCCTTTTCCCGAAAGCATCCGAAACGTTATGCCGAGACGTGGCCAGCTTATCCTAGCTAAGGTCTTATTGCGGGTGCTGGTAAAATTAGAGGCAGAAATGCTAGGAGCAAAAATGCCGCAGGCATATCAAAGCCAGGGAAAGGGGGCTGCGGAAAGGGCGTACTATGGAAATAACAGGAGAACACTGTAAATAAGCATAAATTATACTTTTAATGATTTTATTGTCTAGTACGGTTTTACTTTTCATTAAACGATAGGAGTGGGACTCTGTTGATAACAGTGTGTTTTTACACTGATGGATTACTCTGCATAACAATTCGATCTATTATTATCATGATCATTGATAGATTATCCTGTACAAAAATTCGATGTTTTACTTTCAGAACTATCATTACTGCAATTATGAATATTATTGCCATTCATTTCTATATCTATCATCTTGCATTCTGTTAAGCACCATTTAAGCTATTGACATTCGTTACTGTTGTATTTGAAGTAGATTGCCAATCTCACTAGAGAGGCACAAGCCAAGTTCTCGAACTATACACTTTCTCGTGGTTGGAAAGGCATTACTTGAATAGAATTCATTCACATTCTGACAAAAGAGTCGCTCGTTATCACAAGTGAACGCCTTTAGGGAAACTTAGGGGAAACAAAATTGAGGGATCGTTTTTGGAGTGGTCGCTGTAATGGTGGTCCCTCTTTTTGTACAATTTCTGAATGATCTTGTATTTGCATTAGTATATATCAAGTTAATAGCTGTAGTATTTGAAGGGTTACAATGTATTTTCATGCTACCTGCACTGTTACTTTTGTAGTATATCGTTCGTAGTGCATTGTAAATTAGAACTGAATTGATACAAAAACACTTTTCACCTTCCATGAAAGGGGCAAAGCATTCCCACTTTGGCCACTCAGCAGGATGGCAAAATCCTGGTAGAATGAGCTACGTAAGCCAATAAGATGAATATGTTGTGGCAGCCAAGCGACAACAAGCTTCTTAGCGGGCAGCTAACTCAAAGTCTAAAGCCCCTATTGTTGGCACGAAACCGAAAGTAACAGAGATCAGGAAAAGATAATCAGTTTTGCTTCAGTATTCGAGTCTTTCTACACGAAAAAAAAACAGGTGAATTAGGGTGCGGAACCCTCTAGGGAACTGAGATGCATATTCTAGTAGTGGTGCCAAGGTATAGTTGTCAAGCGCTGTGAGTTGTAACACAGGGGTTGTGCGTTCGAATTCCACACGTGTCACCAGAAAAGAACACCAGGGTGAGGAAGGCAACAGGAAACCACCTCATGAATTCCACTGTCCTAGAAAAGACTCAGAGTCCTGTCTGCTACGCTTGAAATCGACTATGCAACGCAGTTTTCTTCATATATGGATTTACTATCATTATGATTTACTACTTTTATAGGATTTACTATTTTTATATCATTACATTAATTTACGATTGATTATACTTTGATTTATTTTTTTGGAAAAATTTGCAATACTTCTTTTGCTTTTTGTTGTTGCAAATTCTCATTGCAATAAAGAAGGCAACAGCACGCGCTTCTTTTTGATTTGTAAAAAAATAAACGATTTCAGTAAACTTCATTATCCTTCAAAATAGTAAGTAAACGAGCCCCCCTTTCCCCTCCCTCTGCCCAGAGGGGGCTTGATACTACCACGTGGAGCTGTTGAAAGAATTTGACTTTTACTGAAGAACTCCAGATAAGATGGCAGACAGCCGATTGAGCAAGGCAGTTTCCCTCTGTTGATCACATATTCTGTCTTCGGCGTATATGGCCGGTGCATGGCTCAGTCAGCACTGAATTATGAAAAAGAAGGCAAAAGTAAGTGAGTTAGTTAGTAGATGAACTCACCTCTGATCTTTTCAACTTGCGCCAAAGCCTTTTCAGTGTACTTCACGGCCTTTTCTAAGCATCCAGTGTGCATGGAGTACGCAACTGTGATCTAACAAAAAGCAGACAGAAACGATTTATGAAGGAAAATTTCATCAGCTCAAAGACAAATTTCTTGGCCATGAGGAAGAAACGAGAGCATTGTTTCGGTTCATCTAATTGATATGGTAAAAATTTTTTATCCCTGAATGTGGGATAATAGCGAAGTGACAGCTCTCCTTCAGTGGCCAAACTCCTATAAACTAGTGTTTTTATAAACTAGAAATACGTCAACATACCAGATAGACTAGAATACAAAGCTGGTCTTTTGACATCCACTGGAGCGCTTGGGGGTCGGCCATAGAAAATTCTATCGAAAGGAAAACATATTTATTTTATTATTTCAATTCGTATGTCATACTGTAAAGGTTTAAGTGCGCATGCAATCATAACGTTCAAATCATAACGCCAAGCTCTGTTTCTGGTAGCTATTACATTTGAAATAGGGTATACAGCGGATTTTTGGCGTTGCAAGTGGAAATAATGCAGAAAAAGACGCAAATCTGAACCGATGTGAGGCGTGAAAATGGATTATAATACAGACTGAAACTGAGGCTTGTACGTATAGATTAAGCAGACCACTGAAGATGGGAGAACTGAGAGAGAAACTGAGAGAGAGGCGATTCAGGTGGTTCGGAGATGTGCCACGGAGAAATGACGAATATGCTGGACAGAGGACACAGCAGATTGGGGCAGGCGTAAGAGGGAGGGAGAGACCGAGAAGACGATGGGTGGACTGCGTGAGAGACGAGGACATGAAGGCGGTGGCAAATGTAACAGAGCAGGGCGCCTTAGACCAAGCAAAGTGGAAAGGAAGGGTCCGCAAAGGCGACTTCACGTAGGGTGGAAGATAAGCCAGTAGTAGAAGAAGGAGGTAGAGGGGTATTTTCAAAGGCGATCAAAGTGAAATTCGAGAAGCTTTAAGAAGGATGTCATATTTCACATCATCTATTCGAGCTGTTGGATGCAGTCTTAAGAAGACCGAGAGACCATGCCTGTCAAACTGTGAACTGCCACTTTCTCTTGGCATACCCAAATTTAACGATCTCTGCAGTAAATGCTATATGAATCAAACGCAGTTATCAAGCATCTCCGCTCTAAGTGAAAAACACTCTCCAGGGAGCTGCTACGAAGAGGCAAAGGTAAAAGTAAAAACGATTTCGTATGAGATGGATATTATATGTGTCTCAAAGGTTCACAATTGTTGCAGACACTCCCTTCTAATACAAAAAAACTCTACTTTCCTGAAAGACTTCAAAGGGCCAACCAGAAATGGGAACCCCTCTGATTGTCATTGCTGTCTGTGTCGATCCCAAATATGCCATCACTGGGTTTATATAACTCACTTCCATTAGTTCTGCTTGCAATATTGTGAAATCTATTTGCATTCTTAATCAATGCAGTTTAGCAGATTTAGCGGTTGGCTAAGATTAGCTTCAATATCTTCTAATGAAACATAGTTGTGTTAATAAATTGATTGCATCATTATCATAAAAACTGTTTACGGTTTTCCTTAAATCGATAAAAGTACTTATATTTTCAACGAAATTCCTCACAACGGAATACGGGAGTCCGCAGATCACCGTGGGTCGTAGCTCTCATGCAATAGGAAAGAATAGGATCAATGCATCGCTGTACCTTCTTCGCCAACTGCAGTGAGCAACTGCACACCTTGCTGCATCGATTTCAAACTGCCCTTTCCAGATTTGGGCTGTAAATGAAACACAAACACATCGAAATGGTGCACAAATTCCATTTACTTCGTCAGTTATGTCTTTTGTGCTGGTTTTTGTGGTAGTGAGGATGATGAATATCAAACAAAACTAGAAACAGCTCATAGCACTGAAAAAATTAAGCTACGAGGATAGGGATAGCCATGGAGGAGGAATGACTCATTCAGGTTGCAAGCTTTTTTCAGGTCAAGCTTATTGATCTTAGATATGAAATATGGCAAATTGTAAGATTCAGGAAAGCAAGAAGAAGGCAAGAGGTTCCACAAATTGCATGTTCTAGGGATGAGTGATGATTTGAAGTGCAGTTGAAACCAAGAAACTTCAGAAACCAAGAGAATTGGTTGGTCAAAATTTGGATCAAATGTGCTAGCCACCAACTTAGCTAAATATCAGAGTGGTCTGTAAATTATACATAGCTCATGCATCAAGGAACTTTTTCTGGCCAAATTGATGGGAAACTTGAGAGAGTAAGTTGATAATGAAGTTAACAATAAAAATGGCGATGATGGTGATTAGGATGGAATGACACAAGCAGCAAAGATGATGATGATTGCTATAGTGATGACAATGGTGATGACGATAATCAAAGGCAGCTAAATATTCACACGGCAATCAGGTTGTGGTTTCAAAGATTTAATGCAAAAATTCAAATCATGTTTTACCTGTCCAATGAACAAAAAGTAGTATGACTTGAGTACACTCCAAAATACACAGATAGTTTCTCTTTGGTTGGAAATTTGTGGTCGAAATGCATCAACTTCCGCATCAGTTTGTGGTATTATGCTTGCAAATTTATCTGTCTGTCTCATTGCCAGGAGAAACTATTAAAGATTCAAAGATTATCAAAATGTTAATCCCTAATGATTTCAAGATGATTGTGATGATAATCGAGACCTTTGACCATTTTAGATACTGTTTCTCAAACTATCTGTTAAATTTATTGACTTAGATTGGTAAACACTGAGATTGAAAATATTAATCACAAAGAGACTGAAAATTTCTACACTTGGCTAGTAACCGTCACAATGATTTTCATATGCCTGCCTCAAGTGACACCCTGAACGCTACCATAAAAAGACCCTTCTAAGCAGCATCAAACATTGACAATGCATGCAAACGAACATGAATGAAGCTCACTTAGCTTGTTTGCATAATCAGAATTAGATGATAAATCATGAAATGAATTAGTGGAAACACAATGTGTCTTAGACAACTCTTACTCTTAGTTCCCTACATGATTTTCATACCTTGAATTGCAGAGAAACAGTAATACAATATGATTCAAATCAATGTGTCGCTTTTAACCTATCAATCTGTCATTTAATGTGAACAACGACTCCTGGCTATTCTCATAACAATTAACCTTCAATGGTCCTGAGTGCATACTTTCTCAAAAAACTAAAGCAATGTTAGGCTATCCCTGAAAGCCATGATCTTTAAAGTCATCCCTTAAAGATATATGTAACTTAACAAAGACCTAGATCTACTTTTATTCGTATCTCAGAGTAAGGAAACAAATCCTTTTTGACTTACCATCGCTTTACTGACAGTGAAAAGCAGCCTTGAAGGAAGATAAAGAAATTCATTATGATGCATCTAACTTTTTTTATTTCTGCTCATTTGAAGCCAAAAAGCCAGCGGAATACAATGGATAAGACTTTTCGCATGATAAATGGCTAATAAAAAGATGGAAAATCCCTTCCCGTTGACATGACAACATTTAATACTATATAAATGGAATTTATACCATTGCATAGGTGGCTTACTTGATATATATATGACCATTCTGTTCAGCTGTTATCTCTCCTATTGCAGATAGAAGCTCAATGGCTATTCCAAACTCTTTGTCCTCAGCATGAATACCCTACAGTGGAAAATCCACAACAGTGAAGAGCTTGATATTTGTAGGCTGTATTAGTTAGATCAGACTCCATCTGCACTTAAAATATAACGACTTAGGCATGCTTTTCCATTTCTAGATGCACATTACCAATCCACCTATCATAAATGGGTAATTGGAGAGGGGACATGCAGGTGGAAAGGAACTGGCTACCCTAATTTACAATGCCTAGGCATTGTACGGTATCTATCTAAATGGGTGCTTTGAATGCTTCTATTGTATTGGCAACTCAAAGTTTCTTGCTCAACATATTATTGGAATTATAAAAATTAAAGCTTACATGATGAATGGCAAACCAATGCAGTTGATATGATACAGACTGCACATGCATGAAATAATGACTACATCTGCAATGCAGTAACTTGGGGTCTAATATCCTGGTTGCGTTATACCAAAGACTTTTTAAAATGGAATAGGCTGCTTTCTTACTCATCACTCAGTACTTTAAAAGAGATTTTAGGAGTAGAGTGAACGGTGCTACCAGATGAAGAGTCCTTGCTACAGAAATCACTATCATTTCATGGCTGCCATCTCAAGGGCTAAAGAAACAGAGATGGGTTGATGTTTGACATGAATTGGTGAATACTAAATTTCTTGTATGGTATCACTTAATGGTAATGAACCTAAAGGTGGTATCTGAAGCTCTTGATGAAGGTATGTACTGTAAAAGATACAATTTTGGCATGACACAAGTGAGGCATGTGTTATAGACGGGCAACCTTCTAACAGATGTCTCTTGCTATTGCACATAGCTGGCTAAGTATTGACAAAAACAAATTTGATGTGAGGATAGCTCCATGGAAATGCACTTGCTCATAGATCATAGTGTCAGATATATAATGCCCACAGCAAGTTTAACTTTTACTTCAAGTGAGGAGAGTCGCTATCCTATATGATTCCAGCAACAAGAATCATGATCATGGGGTGTGATAGTAATGAGAGGAAGGACCAGACTGCCTTTGGATGCTGGTAGAAGGCATGGTAAATATAGGAAAGTTCTCAACATAACGACTTAATAGCTTCCTAATCTTAAGTGAATTACTTTTATCCTTGAAATGAATTTGAAACAAGCTTAATAGAATGGTAATGCCAACAAATAGATTCAAATCACATACGGCTAATCTGAAGATCAATTTGTAATGCCACTGGTAGAATTTTGATTGAGCAGATCTTTCCAATGCACTTCTTAGGATATTCTTTGATAAATTTGTCTGATTCTGCAAAGGTTGAAAGAGAGACTTCTTCACCCATCAAGTTAAAAAATGATAGTTCACACATTAAAACTTTTGTTATGATATCTAGTCAAAATTCATAACACCATGACGTAAACTAGAAACAATTTTGCAAATTTCCGGGCACTGTAATTGCAATTTATGAAAACAGCGTAAAGTCACAGAATATTGGTGAGCTTGTGAAAAGAGAAATGACAAAATAACAGACAGATAAAATCCTTTAACATGCTTTAAATTCGCTTCTTTCTAAATGTAAGCATGGAATATCAATATGTTGCAGATTAATCTTACGTGCCTCAGAACTGCTGTGGATTGTAAATTTCTCTCAGCACTCTCCTCAAAATCTTGATATGAGAAATAATGGATTGATAGAATACATTACCTGCTCACTGCAAAACTTAGCAAGTAAACTTGCACTCTCAAAGAAGACATCATCTGCTTCTGGACCTAATAGCTACATCCAAGTTAAGAAATACAAAGTGCCGAAAAATTACTCTGTAGAAGATAAATACTAATAGAATATAAGAAAATGGATTGCTTCTTATTTTGTTTGTATCTATACAAACTAATTCACGTTTTTGTTGTTTCCGTGTATTTTTGCAAAGGACATTTTTCATAATAAAGGATACACACTGAGATACTTGGAGCTGTAAGAAATAGAAAATGCAATTAAGAGATCTCTCATGGCTTAGGGTGATAAGATTAAACCTAATATATTGGCTATGATCGGATATATTCATGTAAGTTTGAATTCAACACACAATAGATTAGGTAGGACAGACACCATGATCAAAACCGGAATTAGATTTGATATTTTGATCTACCGTACAGTACTTCAAATTGACATTAAAGTTTGGATTTTAATATTAGCTTTTCTTAATTTCCAATTCATTATTGAAGTTGCTATCTTTATCTTAACTTCACACTTGCCGCTTGCTGGAGGTGACTTCTTGCATGGCCTAAGTTATTCGTTTGCAATAGCAATAGTTTCCCGACATTCAACCTGACTTTGGCATCAAGAATCGCTGGAAGTCCTATATTTAAACTAGCTTGTAAACACTGAATGCATTCTCGTATTCTGGGTGGCTGAGATGTCCGGAAATACTCTGCAAGGCCAACTAACGCAGTGTAGCTCCTTGAATCGTATTCCTCCTGGTTTTCCGCCATTTTGTGCTGCTCCATAAACATCTCCTTCGCAGTTCTGCTATCTACTAACTGGGACCGTCAGAGTTCACCCGTTACGAAACGGCGTTATTGTACACATTTTCATTCACTGCATTGCATACTCAATTTCGAGCGTAGCAGAATCCAGAGACAGGGCTCTGAGGTTTTTTCCGAGGAAATGGACATTATGAAGTGCTTTCTCGTTGACTTCCTCACCAATGATATTTTTATTGTGACACATGGTGGAATCCAACTGACAACCGCTGTGTTATGAGTTCGCACGCCACTACACCACTGCACCCCTAAATGACCCCGGTTCAAATCACTTTCAAGTCACTAAGTCATCTTCTGTATGTGTCTGTTCATCATCTCTTTCTAAATCTGCTGAATCCTTTTATTTCATTTATTGAATCATTCCCTTCTTTTCCAGACTGAAAATCTCACTTTAAAATCATTTCAGAGCACTTTCCTGGGTCAATTATGATCTAATTGATAACAATATGAAAAGCAATGAAATTTTACATCTTACTGCATGCTACTCAGTTCATCGAATCGTGAAAAAGAGACACTAAGATAGTGGTGCATTCATAAAGTATATTACTGTCTGCTACCTGCAACGCCTAGGTTGGACTGCTCGCTGTACATTTTCTTTTAAAGAAGTTTCGGAGAATTGGCAGGTCTTTGGACAAAGTGCAGAGGCAATTTGAGCTGAATATTCATTGCAATTTAAGATTATTCAATTACCAATACCATACCAAAATATTGCTACAAATTCAAAGATATTCATTATTCATAAAAATTTAATTTCCATTCCATATAAATATATTTCCAATGAATGATGCTGGATGATAAAGATTTGAGTGAGTATAAAATTGAACGAATTTTACAGCCAATATTGAAATTCAAAAAATCTCCCATCAAAAAGCTCCTACACACAAAATTATTACGAGGGGGCAATCTTCTAGCTATCTAGCGTCGCGTAAAATTTTGCAGTTTAGCCGTGCTTTATGCGCTAAATCGTGCGCGTCACACGCACATGCACGCACATACCCGAGAATTCACGCACATGCACGCATACACGTATGTACTTATCCATATGGTTTATACAAGCTTAGAGTCTGCGTTTGTCACGACACAGTAGTCTAAAAGTTGGTTCAATGCATCAGCCAATGGCTGTGAAGGATTCAATTAACGAGAGAACCTACATGTGGCAGGTTTAGGTAACTGGCTCAAAACGATGATTGAAAACCCAATGTTCAAGGATTTGGTGATTTGATCAGAGCTGCCTGACAAGTCTAATCAATTTGACACTAAAATGGATATGGCAAATGAGAAAGATGATGAGAAAAAGGATATAGTATATGACGTAAAATGGCGAAGTGGTTACGATGATTGATAATAAAACCTAGGTTCGGTGCTTCTAAATCTAGCAGCTTTCAAACATTCGCCTGGATAAATGTCGTGATAACCATGAAGTACGGTCAGACCGAAGGAAAACCTGCAGCTATTCAATGGCCTAAACGCTACCATAATGAAATGTTGAATCATAGGGTACAAGCTTGGAGGTAGCGACTTTGGCAATGCATACGAGCAAAGCTCCCTTGTGCCCTAAATCAAGGCTTCGAGGCTACCTAGAGAAATACGTAACATAAGATTCCATTAAGGCTACTCTAGCGGTGTCTCAACTTCTAAACAGTCTTGTACTAAGATAATTATAGTAAAGAAAAATCATCATTACAGATCGCTGAAAGGACAATTTTAGTTCGGAGTCCCCGTGTTTCGGGTAAGATTATCGACAAACTGCTTCGCATTTCGATGTATTTCACGCATAAAATGTTTACTCGAGGGACGTGGAGATTCTTCGACCAAAACGACAATATCGTCGTAATAAAAGCAAAACTATTTTCAGTGTCTTGTCATGCAAATCAAGGAAGTATCAAAATCAACATATCGGTAACTGATGATGGTCAATACCAAGGACCAATACAGAGAGATGGAAGTATGGAGGAGATGTGATTTGTGTCTTGCGCGCCTTGTAGAATTGCGATTAGCTCCTGATAGAATAGCATATGAGAGAATTTCACTTCAGTCAAAATGCCCTTGACAATTTCCTTCGAGAATCCAACTTTGTGTACAGTGAAAGAGAGGGAACCGGGCTGGCATCCTGCAGAGGACCGTCCCTCTGGGTAACCCAGCTTCTCCACCTTCATCTCGTCGGGACTTTACACAGTTGCTCGAAGATTTGACTCCGAAGGTGTCAAGCTATTCGAAACTACTGCGATCGGTCGCAAAATTTCGCTGAGCGGTTAAGCTAGATTAAGGATCGGTTTACATAGGAGTCGCCTTAGGGTTTTCGCTCCACCAATAGAAGAAGGGTTCTTCGAACTTGTTGCATGCTGCAAACAGTAGAATTGGACAAAATGCCTAGAAATTCTTAGATCAAATCAATCATCTGCTTCAAAAATGACTGGAACAGCCTTGTGATTCTTTCTAAAGCAAGAAATCCAACCACCGATGCATACAAATTTCCCGACAACATTTCACGCATATCGAATGTAAAAGGCGGTTGCAAAGTAATTCAAATGATTTTCGTAGTGCTTCCTCGTGTCTTTTATACTCTAGGTTCTGCAAGCAGAGATTTTTCATACAGAATGTCCTCAAAATCAGGTGAGTCCACGTCAACATGGGCTGCTAAGAGGTATAATGCCATCTATGAGACAAGAAAAATAAGGTTTATGCACTAACGTACATGAATTGTATCGGAGAATTCGTCAGGCATCGAAAGGGTCAAACTGACATGATTTCGAAAGGTACCAGAAGAGATAGAAATTCGCAAGACAAAAGCATGCAACGCAAGGGAACTTTGGTGAAAAACTGCTACATGTTGTTTGGTGTATCGTTTGGCACAGCCATGGCCACATAGGATGCTGCATTGATGATTATGATGATGATCATCTTCTTCATCGAGTCTTTCCCTCAAATGTGCTTTGAGGGAAAGTGGTTGCAGAATCGCTTACGAGCCGACAAAAATGAGCCGAGATCACTTTTGGCGGTCGATATCCAGGGACACGAACGTGGAGGTTTCTGCATGATGATGATGATGATTATGACTACGATGATAACAATGGCATACATGCATACATGAAATTGAAAATAATATTAGCTACTCACATCCTTGTCAAAATCCAACGTGTATCTGAGTTGTTGGTACTGTCGGATTTCACGAATGGCTCTCGAGATCTGAGACGATGAGAAATTTTCCCGTTACCTTACTTGTTCTACTTCGATCCTTTGAGCTACTTTAAAAACGGTAGCTCGAAAATTTCCTGCTAATTCATGCGGACTTAATCGCAATGTTTCCATCTAGAGAGTTTGAATAGCAACCGAGGCAGGTAAAAAATATAATACATATCATATATTTATTCATTTACATCTAATTGATGAACACTGTAATTTTTACGCAATATCCGACGGATACTGAAAACTTCTTCGCTTATCGCGCGTGTCCAGGTCCTTCCTCTCGATGTGACCACAACTCATGATTCCCACGCCTTGAATTACAGAGAGCTGGCGACTCTCCTCAATCTGAGTGAAGGTTTAGCTGAGGGTGGATTCGAACCACTGACCATGGGATCCGTGCGCAATAATCTTACCACTGAGATATCCTCACACCACCTTATCATGGTTGCGATATTCAGGTAAGAATTGGTCTAATAAGTTACCTACGCGTGCACTGTCGGCGGCATCTTTCAGCAGACAGGAATCTTCGAAAACAGGTGGCCACGACGACGAATTTAGTAAATAGACATGGTTTAACGTGACAAAAAATGGGTCAGGCGATTTGAGCTTCCTTGATTTTGCATGTTTATGGTAAAACTCTTTCAAAGGTAACGCTTAAAAATTCAGCTCTAGCTGACGTTTTACTTCATTTACAGATAGGATTTTTATTTTAAACAATGATTTGAATAAAACTGCAGTTTGATGCTCAAGTGAAATCTTCTTACTTTGCTCATTTTAGCAAAATTGATTAGGCCTTCGTCATTCGTGTTGCCTTTCCGCTCATCCATGAAGAGAAGGTCAGTCAGGTAAAAGCCAATGAAGGGCACACAGGGCGGATTGCAACTGAAAATTAGATAAAAATAATCTAAATATTTGAAAGGAGGCAACATTTATGTTTCACACTTTCTCCTTAGCATCCAAGTGTGGATATTAGGGCATGCAGATGCTTTACTCATCAAGCAGCGTTCAGATCATTTTTTCGTATGGGAAGTCATGTTATACATACATAAGTAGCAATAGATACATAGCCATACACACACACACACACACACACACATAGCCATATATACAGAGCCATACATACATACATACATACATACATACATACATACATACATACATACATACATACATACATACATACATACATACATACATACATACATACATACATACATACCGATACATACATACATACCGATACATACATACATACCGATACATACATACATACCGATACATACATACATACCGATACATACATACATACCGATACATACATACCGATACATACATACATACATACACACATACGAGGTTTATTGAGCATATCACCAAAAATTGGCCATAGACTTTGAAAAACTGAGAATGTAGCCTAACTGTAAGATTGGTGACTTAGCATTGACTGCCATATATAGATATGATGATTCGCTACCGTGTCTAATTATGTCCTGATCGTGTAAAGTTTGCAACGCTTCTGTGCTATATCTGCCATTTCCTGTCAATGCTATTCTTTCTTATATCAAACGCAGCTATGGTATATCTTAGATTAATTTGCGAATTAGAGTCAGTCATGAATGAGAAATCGATCAGCTAACAAGACATGCCTTTAGTATTTGAGTCAAACTGAGGGACACTTGAAATGCTGCAGAATGTCCTTTCTCGCTAATTGACCACACGCCGTGATCCTACACGCCTGGAATCAACGAACGCCCGCACGCAAAGCTAGCACATCTCTTCGCTCTAGGAGAAAGCCACGCTTGGGGTAGGGATTGAACCGCTGACCAACGGGTCTATAAGCAAATGCCTCACCACCAAGATATCTCCAATCCTTCGGTAATGGCACAAAAACGGGGAAAGAATCAGTCACTGGCCAAATCAAATGCCTGAGTTAGCTGCTCAAATTCTGGCGTAATGAAAAATTCATTTAGAATCGAAGCCCTAAATCTGTTATGATCCTAGACGAAGGAATCGCGCCAAGAACAGATGGAGAACGTCAAAACACTACCGCATAAACAATTTCCCTTCGTCGAAACTCCGTCCACAAATTCTATCGGGAAAGTTCAATGGGAATATTAATCAGAACTCAAAGCATACTTATGAATGGTTTCTCGTAGCTTGGCAAAACAGTTATCCGCGGATACCAGTGTCTGAAGATCGTTCAAAACTTCCTTAAGCTGTTGAAGAAAACATCAAAGCATTTAGACAATACATGAATATATATGTATATAAAAGGCTAAGAGAAAACTGGGTTTAAAAAGATGGTCACATCTTATTACAAACGATATCACTAACTTATAAGAACATCTTGCCCGTTTCATTATAGATCTTAAACCATGCTCTTATAATTGGCCTGCAGCCTACCTGACTGACAATCAATTACAATTTGACAGCGTGAAGCAATTATTAATCTATTGATTTGACTCACTGATGGATTGTTTGATTGATTAGGTCAATGTGTTATGCAAGCACTGAGCTAGTAACCGATGGATTGATGCGTTGATTGCTTTATCTGCCTATTGTTTAACAAATTTAATGATCAAGTAGATTATTATGTAACTGATATGATGGTTAATTTGGTCATTATATCTTGATGATTTGGTCACTGATTGACTGACTTGATGACTGTCCATGATTTTTTTCACTAAGTCACTGACTTATTGATTGATCTATGAACTGGTTCACTCAATCATTAACGAATTGATTGAAGATTGGACAATGTCATTTCCTGACCGATCTATCCAAGCATTAATCGATTTCCTGCCTGATCGATCAACTCGCCGATATAATGACTGAGCGACTGACGTACCTGTCTGTTCACTAGTTCCCAGGACTTCTTGAGACGGTAAACGGAGCTCTTCATCAAACCACTTGTTATTTGCAGAACAGAGTTGAAGTTATTCAAATCACGGCATCGTGCAGCAACTGTAATCCAGAAACCAATTCTTTGAGCTCGTAGTTCTTGAGTAGCTCCATTTATCACTTCAGACGCAACCATTCCCGACACCTATAATGATAGTAACAATTTTCTTATAACCCCATACTGATAAATAATATTGATAAAACGTTTGGACTCGTAACACAGGGGTCGTGGGTTCGAATCCTGCATGTATCACAATAAAAGCACTATTGGCGAGGAAGGCAACGGGAAACCACCTCACAGAATCAACTTCCCTAGAAAAAAACATCAGAGCCCTGTCTCTGGTTTCTGCTACGCCCGAAATCGAGTATGTGACGTCGTTTTTTATATAAAAGATGCAAACAAATACAAATCTCTTTAATCATAGGTAATTTGAACTCGATTGGCCTAATTTCAAGTGATTTTAAAAAAAGTCAAAGGCCTGTTCCACCTGCAGAATATGCAATGGGTGTTACGCATGATTATAATAATAATGATAATAATAATAATGAATGATATTTTGACAGGTTGACTTGTTCAGACGTAAAACTATCTGTTATCATTCAAGGACCTGTAATCCTACCTATACATTTGATTTGGTAATGGAAACTCATTCTCAAAAATGACATTTACAAATTTACAATATCATATTATAATATAACGAAAGTTAATCTTGACTACCACTCTCCAAAAAGGGCATGGTTGTCAACCAGCCCTTACCGCCCTCAAAAATGAAACTTCAAAATGTGAAGAGTTCTGGATTAGTCCAGTCCCTCTTACAAAAAATAATAATAATAATAATGATAATGGAAACCTTCATTCGAATTCAATTTAAACTAAAATTACAAACATATCTAATACATAGGCAGTTTAAATTGGCTTACCTGGCTTAGGGCTTACAATATAAAACTAATACAATGGGAAAAGAACCAAATAAATGTAAATATATATGAAGATGGATATCAACAATAGCGATGATAATAACAGTATCTATAACGAACATTTCACAGATCGAATGGAGACGGCTTTCCACAGATACCTGCACAAATATAATAAACTCTTGCCAACTCCTCTTTTTTTTTCTTTTTTTTAGTGGGTTATGTTGAGAAAAGGCTATGGTTGCCTATACAAAGCCCTAACAAAGGAAGAAAGAAGACAGCGAACAGCTAAGAGGAGAGAGAGATAAAATCAAGTTTATCGATCTTAGATTTGAAAGATGGCAAGTTGTAAGATGCAGGAAAGCAAGAAGAAGGCAAGACGTTCCATAAATAGCATTTCCTTGGGATGAATCCTGCCTTCTAACATATGATAAGTCAACCCAAGGAGAAAAAGAATCTCAATTCAACATTCAAACTCTTCCGGACCTGATTAAACATTTTTCCTTCAAGTTATCAAAACACGTTTGATGACGTCTGAAGGTGTTTGCATCAAGATGTTTTATTGCTCCAACGGGCCTCTAAGATCAAACAATTGCGCTGATGAATTACGCACAATGCAGGTGCAGAAGAAACGGCTACATCTGATGGTGACATGAGTCAATAATAAGATAATAATAATAATAATGATAATAATGATAATATTATCGTAATAATAATAATATTATAGTAATAATAATAAGATTCACACCTGATTGAAGCGTCGACTGATTTTTGTAATGAACGGTGCTGTTACTTCCTTATCTTTCTTTGTCCAAGCACACTTCATGAACTCTCTGGAAAATTCAGAGCAAATAGGCGTAGCAATATTTGGAAAGCTCAGAAATTCCAACTTCAAATAACGGATAGGCAAATATTTTCACGGGGTACAAGTCGCAGGTGCTAAGCAACTTTACGCAATGACATGGCGTTGATGATACCAACCGTGTAGAAATCTTGCTGTATAGAGTGTGCTCCAATATTGACAACGTGTTTGCAATGGTATTTGCAGTCCACGAAAGCGGAAGCTCCATCCAGTCGAATTCAATTCGGGTCGTGTTGTTCAATGCATCTTCTATGGAATTTGGGATTGCTTGACGATGGGCATCCATTAATCTGCAATTTTCAAAGGCAAAGTAAAGGAAAAGCTTTTGACAATAACTTGCAAAAACAAAAAGCTTCTCTCTTTGACGCTTGTCAGGGCATATGACTACAGATACGTGACTGCAAGCATAGCACTAGATAAATACCTAGGTGCAACAGACTGATAAAGAATGAATATAAAATAAATATAGATATAAATGAATACGAATATAAATATAAATATAAATATCTGCATTCGAATCAGCTACAAAATACTACCACAGTTAGGCTATGAAAAATAAGACATTTCTGTTCCTTTACTAGTTCGGGGAAATACTGTCCTAAATTTTCCTTCCACGTAGCGAGATATCATACAGGATACTCAAGCTTGATAGAATAAAATTGCTGGAAGGCAAAGGTCATATACACTCAATATCCAGAATCTCTTTAGAACACGTTTCTGCATAGATTCTGTGCGAATAAAGGGTGCCACCTCGCTCTTTAGCTGCCCTACGGAGTTTGCTTATGATCCATCATTTTGGTTCGGGGAGACGATTGAGTAGTGTATGTGATGTTGCTGCTGCCAAGAAGACAAGAACACTTCCTACCACAGGATATGAATACAGCCTAGAAGAACTTCCTGAAGTCTGGTGTACTCTGAAGAACTATCGTGACTAAGAAATCCAATGCAACACTTGAGAAATCTCTAACAGAAATGTACAGGGCTACCGTTCATGCACCAAATTTCTGCATCATTCCTTGGGGTCCACCCTCATCTACTATGTACTCTGGTTGTTTGCTGTTTGCTTGCTGTTGATACTCGCACAGATTGTTCATGTTCAGTTACCTTGTCTCAATGCAAACATACTGTTAAGTAAAATACCTCCAACCCGCTAGCTATAGTAAAAAACACAGCAACAATTGATGTCGCTGTTCACTTCAACACCGTCCCAGTGGGGGGAATTACTCTTAATTGATAAACACTACCAATAAACCAAGACTGAAGTCGTTCCTCTCTAGATCATCTCCTCTCCCAAACCAAATCTCCTCCACTTCGGCCACACGCTGTTACGTCAAGAATTACAGCACTTCCTTTCTCTACAAACAGTAAGAAATTGAGCAAGACGTGAAAATTCGCTCAGCCTTAATCCTATCTTAAACCTCTCAGAAAAGAAGAACTGGACGACGGGAGCGCACGACCAAACTGCCATCTGAAATCAACCACACTTCATCTTTTTCGACGGATGGGTCTTACCTCTCCATGCTTTTCACGATTTCTTTCACCACCGGTAGACTATCTGGATTTTGCTTGACATCGTCGAAGAAATCTTTCAAAATTCCCGCGAGCTCAGAATCCTCGTCGAAATCCTGTTGTAGAAACGGAGACCAATTCGTGATAGTGCAAATGGTTTAGGATAAAGGAAATGGTGGCTACTCGTGCATGTTAGAGCGTCGAGTATTTGGACCGGAGAAATCACCTTTTTTCCTGTATAAATTAAGACTAATATAGATAAATGGAGCAGTGTTAACAGCACGTGTCATATCATTATCATTATAATTATCATATGTCCATATTATCATTATTATTATTATTATTATCATTCAATTATTTACAGGAAGCATAAATAAACATGTAGCTAATATTCAAGCTAATTGAGGCCTAATATTTACAAAAAAATGATAAAGAGGATACACAGATAACAATTCGCTTACATGAAAAGGAGGAAAGTTAAGCTAGTATAAATATGTGATAAAAATTACGGGTTCCGACCCTTGCAATAGAAATGGGTACTTCGCATCAAGACGGGGGTGAAGTGCAGCGAGGAAAATGACGGCCAATCTACATAGCAATGCAGCGGTTCAAGGTGGTACCTCACTTGCAAGGAAAATCACAACGAATCGAGAATGGCATTCTTAACGTCAATTTCTCCTATACATTATAAAACGGTCAATAATTCAGAGCTTTTTCCACTTAAAATTTATTGCTCTAAAGACTCCAGTCATAATGGACAATATTCTAATCATATTGTGGACTATGATTCTGATTAACGAATATATACTATAGACGTACCATAGATATACCATAGATATATCATAGATATATCATAGATATCTCATAGATATACCATAGACGAAGCAAAGATATACATCAATGGTGGCTTTCCACCACAGCGATTAATCAATCGGTGATCTTTTAAGACTTCAGCTAGGCCTAGTAACAGACCATGGAGATGCTTAGATGTAAACGAATCGAAGAGCATCGTCTCTCACTTACTTGATTGTGTTTTGAGACCCAGTGCTTCATGATGTTTAGAATCTTCAGTGGCGCCCGGTTGGGAAGAAATGCCCGCATCGAAACTCTGCCTTCATCTCGGTTGAATGTTTGCGATCCTGGTTGCTTCTTTTGCTCACTTTCTTTTGAGGATTTCTGCAACCGGAGAGTGGCCGTTCTTCCCTTCTTCTTCGACTTCGGAGACGCCTTTTCCTTAAGGCTGTTGTCGCTGTGACTCTCTTTGATAACAAAATCATCCAGACTTGCCACAGAACACAAACTCTGCGTATCCTCATCCAGAGCAAAGCTCCGGCGGCTAGCCGTGGAAGACTTCCGCTTCTTGTCTGTGTCCTCACTTGATCCGAATCCGGGATGAAGCAAGTCAGATTTCGATCTCCGCATTCCGGTATTCTTTGGCGCTTTGTTACGGGTGAAGTTAAATATCTTCCTCTTCGGACTCTCCGGCTGGCTCTCTTTCGATTTTGAAGACTTTGAGTTGAGTGCGGCTTTAAGCGTTTTTCGCATGGACTTTGGAGTTGCCGGCTTTTCTTCACTAACATCTTCCATGTCATAAAAAGTGGATTTACGATCTTCGTTCTGTGATTCGTTGCTACTTGACGTCGAAGGCGAGCGCGACATTTTCAATTCTTTGTCAATTTTGCCTTCTTTCTTCCCTCTCTTGCGCATCGCTTGATTGTGCATTTCTGACAGAGACAGTAACTTCGCCATGTCTCTTTCCATGGAGCTCGAAGGTAACAATGCTGGCAAAGATGGCCGGTGAGAATTCAAGTGATGCTTCACGAGCAGCCTCTGTTTATAATCTAGATGCAAAGTTTTCACTTGCTCCGTAGTTCGGGGACGGGAATCGACCACATCAATTCCTCTTTCGTGTTTCTTATCTTCCGCACCGTCGCGTAATGGCACAAACTCATTATCGCGCGCGTCGTCCTCTCCAATGCCCTCCCCGTTCTCTTTGATCAGTTCATCAAGACTCGCTTCTCTGTAACTACCGACTTGACTGCCTTCGTTTGAACACTCCATCAAAGTTTCCAGTTGTCTATCCGAGACCTCGTCCGAGCACACTGAGTTGACGGACTGCTCACTTGCCGCGCGACTTAAAGTGTCTTTTCCGTTCTCCAATTTTAAACCCGCGCCATCCTCTGCAATCTCGATTCCTGGATTGCTCCTGTCCCACGATGCTTTTCTTGTGCCTGCGGGGAAACTTCCTTGGTAGCCTAAATTTCGAAAAGAGGCTGGGGTGGTTTTCCTACGATCAGAAAAATCGAATTCTGATTTGTCGCTAATAGAGCCACTCTCTTGGGAAACACTTCTTGGTCGTTGATCGACGTTAGGAGAGGTGCTAGTCAATGGATTGTCCTGCCTAAAAAACGGAAATTTTACTGTCTTTTGAGCTTGGAGTAACTTTTTGTTGAAGTTGATGCAAGGAGCGGAAAATTGTAAAGAAAGATGAATAGATGCCTTGGAAATGAAGAAACAAATGGATAGCTATGTGAAGGAAAATTGCTGGAAGAAACTTCAAAAGGAAAAAGATGAATCAATTAATCATCAAGTGGATAAGTGAAGGATGAAATAAAAGAAAAAAGGATAGAATGAATAGATTAATGAATTATGGATGCAAGAATAAGTCAACGAAAGAAGAAAGAAACGGAAAATAAATGAACCAATCAATAAATTAATCAATCAATCAACCTACATATTTATCAATCGATTGATCGATCAATCACTGTATGAATCAACCAAACAATCATTCAGTTGATCAATCTGTCAATCAATTGATCAATCTGTCAATTACTTGATCAATTAACCAATCAGCCAATTACTTACCATTGATTATTGTTGTGTCTTCGAGTCAAAGTCGTAAAATTTACAACATCAGTTGGCAATAAAGGTGACAAAGTATCGTAGTCATCATGAGATGATATGCTTGACGAGGTGCTCATGATACTGGCTGTCCTGTCTCTTGATGCTGGAGAGGAATGGCTTCGAGTAACACCTACAACCACGATAGCGAAAAAATACGAAATCAAAATGAAATCGAATCCAAATTCTCATTGGCAGTATTAAGACATAAAAGGCCAATTGGCAGGCAGTAACAATCGAACAAATAGGTGAAACGTAGCAAAAGAGTCTTTCGTAAGGTGAGCTGGGCAGTCTAAACGCCTACACTGTTCCATAGGACCTTGTTATTCATTTGTAAATTAATTGAGAAATGTGAATGTCATTGACAGTGGGAACTAGATGACCCCGCGTCTTTTCCCACTGTGAATGGCATACGTTATGTAAATTGTTTTGTAGTTTAATCATGCTTTGTTTGTGCATGAAAAAAAATTTCCATAGGAACTGCTTTAAGCTGATAGAAGGTGGTTTAGCCTTGTTGGGAAAAACTTCAAAAAGAAAACAAATTTGAGTTCTACCAGGAACATTACAGCTTAGTTGTTAACTTATTTGCTCAAAGATCTTACGGTCAGTTCTTCCATGAGCCTTACCTTAGCTTTCTTCTTCTATAAAGATAGTCATTTGCATCCTGTCATTCTGGGCATAGAAATCACGAGGGGACCTCGCATCATAAGAAAGCAATAGAACACAACTCAACGAGCATGGCTTCTAAGTTTCCTATGATCTCATTATGATTCATGACTTGTAGAAATCTAGAAAGACCGACTAATGACGAGAATGGACGAAGAGATTGCTCGATAAGCATAGCTTCGAAACATCCTATAACCTGCATTGTGATTCATAAGTTGTGAGAATCTTGGTAGGATATCACATTATGTGAAAGGATCAGGATACTGCTCTATAATCATAGCTTTTGTGTCATAAAATCCATCTTATGAACATGAATCATAGAAATGTTGACTGGACATCACATTACGAGAAATGACGCGGATATTCCTCGATAAATACACCGTCTCAAATTGCGAAAATCCACATTCGGATACTTCGTAGAGTACAAGAAAGGAACATACTTATTTTCCGTTCTCCACTGTTGTCTTTATTTTCATCGTCCTCGTTATTTGCAAAATCAGTTGGAGGACTGAGTAACGTTCTTTGCTTTCCTGTCCTCTGCTCTTCAAGATGGTGGTAGAAATTGACAAGAGATTGCAGAACGAATTTGCCAGTTGTGAAGTATCTATATGTCACTAGAAACGTATCCATGAAATCGGTGCCAGGAAGTCTGGGGTCCACAAGCCTCTCTATCAGTCTGCTTACACTTGCAAAGAGGATCTAAACGAAAATGCTTGGATTGAAAAGCAGATATGCCTAGAAACAGAGTAAGTCATGAATAAATGTGCTACAAAGAGACCATCAAGTGTGGCGGCGAGGAAAGTAGCAGGCCATCCTACCTCACACATTCACAGCCCAGGATGGTACTTTGCAAACGAAATGCTCACCAATGCTCGTATCCAGAATGGGAGTCAGGTGTACTTTACTGTACTTCTCCTTGGTGCTAAATAACTGTAAATCTATCCGTAAATCATGTAAAAATATTTACCTGAGGCAAACTGTTTGCCTCCAGTCTCTCCGCATATTTTATATCTTCAGAATCCGTCACCAGTCTTGAATCGTCTCTACATTTGAAAGAAAAAGGTTCCGGGAAATGAATAAGCGGGAGCTGAACTAAGGATTACAGACAAAACTTCTAATGAGATAAGCTCTGATTTGATGACAAATACCAACCATGCTAGGACAGAATATTCCTGACTGGTAATGTTTTAAGGGACTGGTAACGGGTTAAGTCAAGGTAAGGGTTCTTGTTAGGGGTTAAGTCAAGGTAAGGCTTCTTGTTAGGGGTCAGGTCAAGATAAGGGTTAGGGGTCAAGTCAAGGTAGGGGTTCTTGTTAGGGGTCAGGTCAAGATAAGGGTTAGGGGTCAAGTCAAGGTAATGGCTAAATTAAGCTCGCTCTACGTTAAGGGCAGGGCTTCAGAAAAAGCCAGAGGTTGGAATAAATATAGAATGAGCAAGCAGTTGCATTAGGTTTCTGCTAGCCTACTGCTTCGGAGTCAGATAGCAATGTATTGCAAATATATCTTTTGGCATACTTGATAGAAGTTGTTCTAAAGCAAAGCGATGATGTGAGCTGTGGGGCTGGTTTTTCATTGGTTTCTGTTGATTCTTCTTGCGTTTCTTTCGATTCTTCCTCTTCGGAATGGTAGTAGTAGTCTTCCGAATCCTCCAGAGACAGGTTGTATATGCACTAAAAGACGAACGTAGCTTCGAGTTGATCTCAATGGAAACAAGGTCTCCTTGTGAATATGTTGCTGATACCTCGCCTCAATTCAAGTCAATTCTTCTACGCTTATTGGGACTATAATAGCACAAGTTACTTAGAACCAGCAATAATCATTAACCCATTCTGGCGTGTTGTAGCTGAATTTTAAGGAGGAACTCTCTAAGCAGCATAGCTAACGAGAAGAGTGGCCCCCTTTCCTTCTTAATTTGGTTTTAATTTTGTGTCTGAGAAATTAAAATGCAAAGGTTCATATCAAGGTGCAAAAATGATTTTTTCAACTTTTTCAATTTGTTTCTAAATGAAACTTTAGAAGATCAATTTCTCATATCCCTTGGTAACTTTCCAATGATCTGAACCTCTTATCCCTAACAAAAACATCAATAATCTCCGATGAGAATGAAGTAGCAACTGAAACTTTATCCAGGGGGTAAAGCTGTCAAGATTCAAATGAGATATTAATGAATTAGCTATTGGCTAAGGAAAGGAATGACTCCATTTTTCTAGTTCCTCGTGAGTAAATCTAGAGCCCCTCTCTCCGAAAAAAATGAATTAAAAGAGTGGAAATTATCTATCACTATGGGAGCCTAACAGTTAAAGGATTGAAATGGATAAATCTTAACGAGAATATAACATCTTAACAGTCCAACCAATTGAATTCTTATACAAAAGAGGAGAAAGTGCACGAATAAATGAATATTACACTTATTTCTTCAAACAGTTTCCCTCACTGTACACAAGCCTATTTCTTCGAGATTGATTTAGTAAATGCTTCAAAAATTAATTTAGAATGCAAGATGAGAACGACTGAGACATACAATAAATCAAACTTACACTTATTTCCTCAAACTGGCTCTACACGAAAACAGCTTCTTTGCGATCGAATCGGTAAAATATTTCAAAGACAGAAATACGGTAGCAAAATGAAAACATACTTGACTGATATCTGATGTCCAAATAGCTTTGTCCGTTGGTCTTGCCGCCATCAGTGTCACAAAGAAACATTCTAACTTGCTCTTTACCTCTAAAGTAAATGCCAAGTGGCGACTGCTAGCTGGAACACCTAGAAATACAGCAACCAGCATTTAACAGCAAAAAAATCACACATTTCCCGAATTAAGATACATGTCCAAGACTGTTGATTTAGGATAATAGCTAAATTGCACGATAATAAGTTGATGTATTCACTGGCACATCACGAGGCCATATAAGATTAGAATTGTATAACAGGAACCTAGAAAGTATGAGTACCTGCTTGAAACGGGAAAAACCTATTTCCCACAAAAAATAAAAACCTGTCAGTGTCTCTTTCTACTGCTACATCTCAAATTACCTCTAGACGCCAGATAAAATGGCCTACAATAAGTCTGTTCAATTTTTCAAATCTACCTCGAAATTAATTCTCGACTCATCTTTGGGAACTCTATACAAACCAATTATAATGCACTTCAAAGTGTCAAGATTGTAGACGAATATTCCAAAACGCAGAACGATTGAATGTGAAAAATATCATCAGATATATAAGACAACAAATGATATTATTTACTTATTAACATGGTTATCAAATAAAAACTGCTTTAATCTTGATTTAAAGATTTGGACATTTTGAGATCTTCAACTCTAAATTAAGAGCTTGTTCCAGAGCCTAGGTGCAAGAGTACAAGACACTTTGTCCCGCATTCAGCAGTACAAGACACTTTGTCACGCATTCAGCAGTACAAAACACTTTGTCCCGCATTCAGCAGTACAAGACACTTTTTCCCGCCTTCAGCAGTAAAAAACTCCGTCCCCACCTTCAGCAGTACGAAACTATGAAACCACTGACTACAACTAACCACATTTATAACTATAGCTTGACCCGACGACATTGTGGCCACATCATAGTGCAACAATGCGGGCAAATAGTTTGGTGTCTTAACCCATGGACCAAGGCTACAATCTTTTAAACGATGATAATTTCTCACAAAGAGTTTTCGGCTCTAGATTTGGTTTGGGGGTCATCTCCCATGTCTCCTCAGCATTCACGGCCCTGATTTGAAGAGACTAGAAGAGCAAAAAATTTTCGAATCAGAACATACTTTCATCGTCAACTTCTTCAATGAGGGTTGTGTATTTAAGAGGAATTTTCCCGCAAATCTGAAGAAAAGATGAAAAATTTATGGTCAATTTTATGTTGAAGGCACAAATGAATGTGTGAATGAAGTCAAATTTCATCGAAAAATATAAATTACAAGGTACTGAATAATACCAGTTGGTATAAGAAACTTTCGAATGATTATATACGGTATCGAATAATGCTTGATGAAATTGCGTCCTGTGACGTTTGGTGCTCTTACCATCTTGCTAACTATCGCTAAGAGCAAAAAGCGTTGTGGCAACTAGCAAGGCACAATGGAATGAAGGAAGTATGAAGGATGAAGAGGGGAAGACCACCAAATGACGTAGCAAATGTTGTAAATGAGGCTATGATACCGGTGTTAGAAGAAGTGACATGGCGAAACTTTTTTGAGCTGACAAAATTCAGAGAGTTTCGAAACTATTTTGTAAAAATGGGCAACGGAACATAGTCGAAGCACTGTTACGATGCATACGTATAATGTAAAGTGAATATGGGACATTCTACAAGAATGGCGCACCCAAAAAACGTGGTCTGGACGTTTTCACCTTCCTTTTGTGGACTAAATGATTCACAACAGGATAATGACCAAGAAGATAGTTGAACGCATGGATCCAGGAGCCCGATAACAAAGATGTGTTTCGAAAATTTTGAAGACACCTCACAAAACGTGCAAGTCAGGGAGTACCCTTAAGCACAGTTGCTTGCTGAGGAAAGTTCGTACCTTAGCTAGCCTGAAACTACCATTGGGTGTTCGTGACGTAATGATGAGATGACGGCTGAACAGAAAACAATGCCGCGTCTTCTCTCGGAGGATTCCTAGGCCAATTCTAGATGTGACGTAATGGCGAAGGATACCTGGAAAATGCACGCGAAGTTTACAAGGAAATGGCAAACAACGTTGACTTGGTAAAATTCGTTACGAATAAAAGAGAAAAAATATTGATTGAATAGGTAAATTATTGAGCTTCTCATCGCTGGATAAAAATTTTTGAAACCAAAATTGCTAACTTCGTTGCAGGATGTTGTGTAAAACATGCCATCTACAAATGTTTAAAAATTAGCAAGGCTGCAACAGCTCGTTAGAAAACGGGAGGAAAGACTATGGATGAATTAGAAGAAAGTCTCGCAATTAGAATAGGGTACAAAAATTGGCCTGATGAAAATTTAAATTTAAATCAAAAATGCAAACGGTTTTGAAAGGAAACCGTTATAATTCACTCAAGCGATGAACGTTGATGTTTGAGATGACTTCGAATTCTGAGAATTTTTTCATTTTAAATCAAATATCCCAGCTATGCTGTAAGATAAAAATCCTAAGCCTTTATAATAAAGCTATCTAGGTGATCTAAATATGCAGCCATAAACGCATAATTGATCCTCATTTTTGAGCAAAAACGTCAGATCTTGACGTAATACTTTTGTGCAATGAAAGGAGAGGATAAAACAATGCCAATAGAACATAAGATTTCACGAAGTACTTGTTTATTTCGTTAGACCTTGCTTGGGAGCATCAAGATGAAACAGTCAATTCTTCGGTTCCTGGTCTAGTTGGTCAACTCTTAAACACACAGTCGTGTAAAACGAACGAACAAAGGCCAAAGGAAACTAGCAAACTGATAAAAAGGCATGGAAAAAATCACAATGGGTGTCACCTTCTCTGATGAATTTCTGGTCGGTGTCAAGCAGAACATCACATCCACCATCAATTATGCGCTCCACCTCGAGAGTGTGTTTGATGCTCTCGCTCTCGCTCAGGTGAAGATTGAGACTCTAGGACGAGAAATGGCAGTTTCAAACCAAGTCTCCTTGAACAGGAAGTGAAAACGCTTTGGTGAAAAGCAATTTGGCTGTGGCAAAATGGTGGAGTTTGTGTGGTTAGAGGCTATTGTTTCGACGGAGACCTAACGGAGAGTGGCCACATTAAGATGGACATTCATATTGCGGTAGCTGAAAACAAAACGGATGGAAACAAGCATGGCGAATAATAAAAAATGACTACCATTTAACATCCATCATTGGCACAACGGTTAGGCCACACGTCTTCTGTGCTGAGGGTCATGGCTTCAGCCGATGCTCTCTCCCGTGTACTGTGTGGACGGTAACGGTTCGAGGCGCTCTACCTCGTGTAAAGCTTTGGTTGCAACAAGGAAAGGGACTGACTGCCTTTCCTATTAATGCCGCGGCTCAGGAAGGTGCCTTTATAGCAAGCCCCCCCCCCCCCTCCGACGCTCACATGGAGAATTGAGCTTAATTTTGATTTAAAATTGCGTCGAATGAGTCTTCTCAGCGATGCTTACATCAAAAAGATATAATTTCTGATCCGTAGCACCAATTAATTCTACGATCTCGTCGGTCTTTTTTCCACGAATATAATCATCCGAAAATGGGCTTAGTACTTTGACATTTTGAAGCCTGGTCCAAATGTTTAAGGCTTTGGAACGACAAATATTAATAGAGAAGCAATTGGAAAGCAATTTTTTGAATGATAATTTATGGCAAATCCAGTGCATATGATGATTAATGATTAGTGATGATGATGGCGATGATCTATGATGGCTGTTGATTACGCTGCATGGTAATGATTGATGACATAGCGATTAATGATCATGATTGATGCTTCATGAAGCCTGAATATTTCGATTGGTAATCACGATGATCAATGTTTGATGACGATCGGTGATGATGATCAATGATGATGATGATTGACTAAGATGATGATACACTCAACAGTCAAGTCACTGGACAGTCAAAATTCACTGGACAGTCAAATTCAATTAGAATTCACAAAGTCTCCTACTTACAACATGCAGACTTTCAACTTTATCAAGAAGGTTTTGAAGTCGCTCACGAGTTGGGTCACTATCGGGTGTCGTGTCAATCAACTGGCCCAAAATCCTTGCATATAATGGCAGCTGCAAAGAGGAGCAGAATGTCTGGATCACTTTGGTTAGATACTTACTTACATCTACCGTATAGCTTCTGTGTAATGACCATCACATTATGCTTTTTAGTGAATTGTGTTAAGGAAAGGATATGGCGGCAGATACAAAGCCCCAACAATGGAAGAAAGTGAAAGGCTAAGAGAAGAAGGAGAAAACATCAAGTTTATTGATCTTAGATTTGAAAGATGGTAAGCTGTAGGATTCAGGAAAGCAAGAAGAAGGCAAGACATTCCATAAATTGCACGTTCTTGGGATGGATGATGATTTGTGGAATAAAGTTCGTGGATTAGGCAGCGAAACTTGGAATGGGTGTGAATTAGTTGAGCTTCTGGTGGTTCTGACACGCCTCAGAGGAACAGGAATGATATCCCTGATTTCCTGGGAGCAATGCCCGTAAAATTATCTATAATGGATGGAAAGATATCCAGTAGATAATAAGAAGAGATTCACAATGCTTTGTAGAAGTTAACCCTACATGAATTAGGCAATGACGGATCATTATTACTTCACATGAAAAAAGTCTCCAGAGTTTCAAAATGATCGCCATTGCTTACCAAACCAATTGGATAGTAAAGAAATTGCTCGATGGTTTGACCATTGCATTCCGGTTTGCTCTCATACCAGTTCAACAGTTTCATGAACTGTTTTCGTTGCTTGCAAAACGACAAAACCTAGAAGTACCGAAACAAGCATATCAAATATCGAATGAATGGAAAATAACGCAGACTCAACGTTACAATTGGAGATCATGGGCATGGAAATCCAGCCCAACCCGCGCCAGTTTGGTGAACAGGGTGAATCCCATCTCCAAATCCGTAGCCTTTGGGTACACATCTGCGGACGGGGTGAGAGGAACAGTTGGGGGCTGAATATCGGGTAGTGATGTAGGTTTAACTTCAATACTGTTCCCAAGACGGATGAGTGGGGAGCCGTGAAGCATCATACACCATTTTTAGAATCCTTGATGAGACCTTTGTTGGTCTTCATTGGCTTTAAAAAGCTATTTATTTAGAAAATTCACCTCCGCATAAATAGCCAATAAATGATAGTGATAATATTGACAATGACGGTGATGACAATGATAAACCCAACCACTAGACTGCACTAGGCTGCTTTTACACCCATGTGGAAAGCTGGGGCTGGTCAACCTGCATGGCTATCTGTTCCAACACACACCGTCATAGACGAACTGTTCCCTAATGCTTGGATGTTTTCAGAAATTTCTTGAGAAATATTTCGGAAAACAGGAGGCATAATGAAGATTCTTGGAGAAACCGTTTTTGATGCTTATCACAAAAGAGAACGGAACCAATGACAGGACAGAAAACATTCAATCATGAGCCACACCAGGGACAATACCCGGTGAGTCCCATTCGATCCTTTTCGGAATATTGATGTTATGGCAAGTGTCGCATGGAAAAGTTGCCAAATGCTTCTTATGAGATATCCAATATCCCCAGTTGGCGCCGAGGTGGAAACGCCACTCCGAGGTTTACATTTTGCTGGAAAGGCAGTTGTGCGTCGTTCTATTAAGAAGTTCTGCTGTTTGACTGAGAAATCCTTCAGGAACGGGTGCGTTAATGTACGCTTAAATTACAACTTCTTTTGAAATTCGCTTCAAACCAATACTGATACCAACCGGCGTTGATGGGAAAGAGCTCGCGAAGGCCAAAGAACTGCATTCACGAACAAATTCGGACGATGAAAGGGGGGGGGGTTGGACCAATACCTGAAATCGTGAAGACACTACCATACATACCCGCAAGGCACTGCTATGATTTCTGATGTACTCGTGGTATACAGGGAGCAGAGATACCAAAGATGACAGGTAATCGTCTAGAAGAAAGAAAAACGAAAGGTTAATTCGGAAAGCTGAAATGAGAGTAAGAGAAAAGATTGATAGAGAAGCATCATTCTTAGCCATGACTTTGTGAGCTACCATGTACGATGCAATTCATCGATGCCCTTAGTCGTATGTGAGTACTGCATAGTAGGTATGTGGCCTAACCATTACACCTAAACCCCCAGCAAAAGCAGCTAATCACGTTTTCTTCTTCTCTTTTTCTTTTTCTTTTTCTCCTTCTCCTTCTCCTTCTCCTTCTCCTTCTTCTTCTTCCTCCTCTTCTTCCTATTCTTCTTCTTCTTCCTCTTCTTCTTATTCTTCTTCTTCTTATTCTTCTTCTTCTTATTCTTCTTATTCTTCTTCTTCTTATTCTTCTTCTTCTTCTTTTTCTTCTCCTTTCGGCTTATCCCGTAAAGGATCACCAGAGCGAGTCCCATTTCTCCATCGGACCCTGTCAAGCGCCCTCTTCCTCCACTCCAGCCGCTTTCACGACCTCCCCAAAAACAGCTAATCATTTTTCATCGAAAACTTGGCTTGATATAAAGAGCATTAAGAATAGATGAAATAAAAACCCTCTCAGAAATACACAGCAACAAAAGATTGAATTTTCGTAATTCAAAGGGAATATCTCGTGTTTTTAAAATCTTACCTAGCCTTACGTTAGGCCAATACTTCAGTCGTTGCTTAAGTCCTTCTAGAAACATTTTATGCAACATCAATATCACATCGCTAGAAAACAATATTGTGAATGTATTCAAAACCTGAATAATTGGTACAGCTTTCTACTAACTAAACAACCTACTTTTGTGGCTATTTTTTCACTCATGGTAAGTCCTGTAGTTAGACTTGCACTGTGAACTTACTTGGAAGAGACTTGGGTAACTTGGACAAGCAACTGAGAAAAAGACCTTTTTTACTGAGAATTTCCTACAATGGACGTATTCAGGCACTGTGTGAAAAGAAATATTCTATGAAAATTCATGTTTAAATGTCCATATGTATGACTCTAGGATTTTATGCTGATCAAAAAGGTGAAGACCCTAGCTGTGTCAAAATCAATATAGCCTTGAAAAATTTTTCATGAAATAATCAAAAAACGTAAGCTTTTTTCTACTTCTAAAATTCACATGATACTGTTGCAAGTTGAGATTTCTAGCTATCCCAAAAATTTCGCCATACCAACTGACGACGAGAAGGTCATCTCGCAACAACGACGCTAATTAAGTTGAAATTTGGTGCTTACCAGTTGGAGAAGAGTATTCTCGCTTCATCAACTGATATTGCAGGATACGTGGCATCTGCAGCCATAATCAGTGGCTGTCGAAACACAGATACGAGTGTCGTAAGCTGTTGAACGTAGTCCTCTTCAGAGATAACGAACTGCCAGATAAGCTTTGACAAAGCAAATATAAAAGGATTAAAAAGATGTTCGCCACTTAACTATGATTCGGTTACGATTACCATAACATTGAGAATTGTTGACATTTCTTATAATACTAACAAGCTACTTTCGACTTTAAGAAACAACTGATTGGTTACGATCCATTCCTTGACAATGTTCTTCACTTCTTTTGATACATATACGAAGATTCATCCTTCAGCCAGAAAGGGGTAATATGACATTCGCTATCTGACTAATGATCCGAAGATACCATTGGACCGCACAATTTCGCCCGAACAAACCGTGTCGCGTCATGAGCCCTTAAGTTGACGCAGACATCGAGTAAACCTCGTGGCAAATTGAGTGTGACTGAGAAAGTGACACGAAAAGACAAATCACAATTGACTTATTTCGCTTTAATCAATAAGCGCAGTAAGATATTCCCAAGCTAATTCCAAATTCCACTGAGAATTCGCGAAAACTGGACCAAAGTTAATAACTAGTTACTTGGTCGATGGAAAATAGAAAATCTTTCCTTGCAATTTCAAATGAATGGTTGGAAGGAGGAAAACTTGTGGTATCATGTGAATACAGAGACAAAGGCAAGAGCAGATTCCTACTGAACGAAAAGTGCCCGAGATACCTTTCTCCATCCTCATTAATTAGCTGGCGTTGAGCAGAGAGCAAGGTTCGGCGAGGAAAGGAACTCGCCGCCTTACATCACAATAGCTGTAGTTTGTGATGAGACCTCACAAGCAAGGTGCTGTCTGGTATTCGTTTAGAGTTTGAGACTCAACTCTTCTTTGATGTTACGTGGATATATTTGACTTGTCAAAATATACAGACACGCAATCAAAATAAGAGTCAGCGAGAAGAACGACCAATTGAGTCCTGTAGAATTCATCGAAATCAAACAAAATCTTAATAACTTCAAAAATTCGAAGTTGAGTTTCATACTTGAAACATGTGTCGGGGGGCTGGCACTTTGCTAGTAAGGTACCAACCTGAGTCACAGCATGGTAAGGTAGGGTAGCCAGTTCTCTTCCTCGCCGCATCTTACCATAGTTTTACTCCAGGTGCCTCCCCTGCGTTGCATACTCGATTTCGAGCACAGCAGAAACCAGAGACAAGGCTGTGAGTTTGTCCTAGGGAAGTGGAATTCATGAGGTGGCTTCCCGTTGCCTTCCTTACCAGTGGCGTTTTAAAAGTGACACATGAAGGAATCGAACTGACAACCCTGTGCTGTGAGTCCGCATGCCTAACCACTACGGCACGGCACCACTATACCTCCCCTAGTAATCCTATTAATGGATATCAAGACAAGATGCAACCAGAAACAAGAAAGAGCGGACCAAAAACCCAATACTCTCAGTGCAGTAATAATGTGCTTAACCTCTATGCCAACTAAACTTTGAAAGACAGTCAATACGCACTCACTCTGTTTCGTTTCATGTACATCTCACCGTCCGGTGAAATAATGTAGTTGTTGATAATCTGTGTGAATCTTTTCCGTGCAGCCCACCCGCGAATCTGGGATTGCAGCTGAAATTTGAAAGAAGAATTTATAATCATAGCTCGGTATCTTGACGTGCGTTTGGCGACGGCCTAAGCTCTGAACAAAACCTACCAAAATTGGAAACATTTTACGCCATTGATGTGGCATCTCATGAACTACACTTCACAGACTGTCCCTGCTTTTGTCTTCTTTTCATAACATAATTCTTACTCTTTCATGGCATTGCTACCAAAGTATACAATTTCAAATAGTATTATTGAAATTTAGGTATTTATTTTTTAATGAGTTATGTTGGGGAAAGGCCATGGTGGCCTATACAAAGCCCCAACAAAGAAAGAAAAAAGAAAGCGAAAGGCTAAGACCAGAGAGAGATCAGATCAAGTTTATTGATCTTAGATTGAAAGATGGCAAGTTTTCAGATTCAGGACAGCAAGAAGAAGACAAGACGTTCCATAAATGGCATGTTCTAGGGATGAATGGTGATTTGTGGGATAAAATTCGTCGATTAGGCGGTGAAACTTGGGAAGGGTGTGAATGAGTTGAGTTATATTTTGAATGCTGGACAACGAAGCGAAAATGCACAATGACTTGCACTAGAAACAACCCACGTTTGCAAACCGCTAAACTGACCTTTAAAAACTGCCATCAAATATACGTTGTAGATGAGCAAGTAAACGCATCCCTCTTCCGACATCCTGAAATCCCTTTGATGGCCCACTATCGTTCGGCTAATGCCTTGTAACAAAAACTGTAGAAAACGAACTATATGGACTGAGCTCAAATGCTCCAAATCTAGAGCGCTTGCAGAAGAGATGACTATGTCGGCTATTACCTTGACTATTTTCTTACGATCTTCGGCTGTGTACTGACCAAATATGTCATCATCCACGATCGTTGAACTACTGCCTGGAGTGCCTAGGCTGCTGTTTGTACTGTCCCGCGAGCTGCCTGAAGAGTTTCTGCAGCTGTTTCTACCGTTTACCAGCTTCTTGTCTCTGAGCGTGCTTACCTAAGAACAGAAAAAACTCGTCAAAATAATCGAGAAAATATTTAAGAGGATGGTGAATGCTGAATGGTGAAAAAGAAGAGTATCAAATCGGGCTTAGTAATTTACGGAGTCGATCGCGCATGCACACGTGTGCATGACAAAAAACCACCATACCTCTTCGATCCCTTCCCTATACTTTCAACAGAAGATTTCTGCCTTCAGATCGTGTTTCTGTGTTTAAGTTTCAATGGATAGCACTTCAAAACCATCCTATCACAACCACAGCCAAATGTCTTTAGACCGCATGTAAACACATGTTGCTTTTCGACTGTGAGGTTACACATGGATCATGAATAGCTCCTCTCCTATTCACAGTGTGACTAAATATTTTCATTTGAGTGTTAAGTCAACATTGGTGATGAATTCAGTCCCCTCGACCTGGTGGCACGCGAGTATGATTAATGACAGGAAATCCAAACGACTGGATCAAGAAATTTCAAAACTGTTACAGTTGTTATTCTTTCCACTTTTCGCAAGTTTCCAGAATTACGTCATAAGTCTCCTTCACCGCGGTAGATATGCGACAAAGCCTGATTGAAACGCAGCTCAACGGAGAGCTATAGACGGGCGTTTGAGTAGGTGAGGATGACATACAAAGAAATAGGCCTACCTCGGAACTTAATTGTCACAATTTCTTAACCTGGTCACCTTGCATCTGTTCCTATTCTATTAGCAGAATTTCTAGTCCTTCTGGAAGTCATAGGGACACAGTTAACTATGAATTTGTTTTGTGAAAGGTCTTATCTTGGTCAATAGTGTAGCGAAATAGGGCCTATCGAATACAGTTGCAAACCTGTATATCACGTAAAAAATCAATTTCGAACAACAATAATCGCTCAATTGATTTTGCAAAGTAGTCTTCGGCTTCCTACGCTTTGCAAGGACTATCATGAAGTCACAATCATAAAACAATGATGATAATGATGATAACAATGTTAATGATAATTATAATCATCATCATATAGAACGCCTATTCAGAACGTAAGTTCTGCTGTCAATAAGAATCCTGCCAGATTAAGCGTTGAATTGATACAGAATTTAGAAATCTTTTAGGAAAAGGTGCAAAAATTAAGGAATCTATTATGATGCGAAATTTAGACCATTCATCATAAATGGTACAAAAAGAAGTTCTCAGCAATCACCAATCAATCACGCTCCGGATTTTTAATTGAACCAATTCCAGATATGACAAAGAGTTGGAAAACCACATGACTTTCACGGTCGGGTAGAGAGGTTACTGCTCACAGTAGTTATAATGGGAAACCAGACACCCCTGGATACATCTACAGAATTCAACCACAAAACAAGCAGAGCTAAATGGAATATACTATCAGATTCCCAATATTCTTACTGTAATAAGATTTCAAAAACACGAAAAGACGGCGGGTAGGTTGGAGGTTAAGAAGGCTCGCTCCAGAACAGCTCGCGCTGTCAATTTGTGATCACATAAAACCACAAATTTAACAGGAAAACGCAGAACGGATCAAACAGACATCGGGGAAATGCTCCCTTCATTCGTTTTGCTTTCACAGGATGTAGTCTCACTGGCATTTAATATGTTTTAAAGTTGATGTTGCTTCCCGTGGAATTTCTTTTCATTTAATTGTACGAATGAAATATTGAAAATGAAAAGTGAAAGAGCCTAAGCTTTTGGAGGAAACATCTTCCACTCGAAATCGGAACTCGGGAGGGTCTGATTTGGGCCTATTTTACGTAAAACGTCCCTTAATGGCCACCGTAATATCTCTTGCTCTTGTTTATGACAGTTGACTTGAGAAGAGAGCGAGAACTGAGTCTTAAGGTGCAGCAGAATGGTTGACACTGGAGTCAGTTTTCACGTCCCACCAACAGCAAAGGTTTAGAAACCATGACTTGCGGTCATAACAAGAGATGGAGCCAGGATACAGGGCCGCAATGATAGCATAGTCTGTGGCCACTGCCTGCTACAATTAATGATGCATCTATAAGCAGTAACAGCTATTCAGTGGGTGTCTGTGGCATTGAGTAAAAGCTTAGGAGCTTCCTTCTACCAAATATTATCATAGCTGCGCAGAATACACGAATATCAAAATGATAAAAAGATAAATAAACAATTGCGCTCCATACTCAATTTCAAGCGTAGTAGAAACCAGAGACAGGGCTCTGAGATTTTTCCAGGAAGGCAAACTTTATGAAATGGCTTCACGTTGTCTTTCTCACTAGTAGCATTTAGCATACTCGATTTCGAACATAGCAGAAACCAGAGATAGGGCTCTGAGTTTTTCTAGGGAAGTGGATTGTTCAAATAAGCAATTAATTCACCTCTGCTTTAAGTCTTGAAACCTGAGACCATTGATCGGCACATTCGCGTTGCAATCTCTCTTTGGCTTCCTTTTCTTTCAACACCTGTCCCTCCAAGCTTTTCACTATCGCCTTTAAATCATTGTTTCTTGCTTTCAGTCCATGGCCACTGAAGGGAAATGCAATGTTGAATGTTATTGTGATGTATTTGGATGGTTTTGTCTCAGGGCAAGTTCATACAAGACAGGAACTCTCAATCACAAAATATTCGTGAACTAAGGACCTTTGTCCCTCTGTGAAAAGGAATGTAAGGAGTCGGGTCAGCATGGGTGGATGAATTCAAGATTTTTCCTCTGTTTGTAATTTTATACCTGGAGCTTTTTGAATGGGCCATGCAAGGTAAACTCAATGGCACACTTAAAAACACATGCTGTCTGTGCATCAGTCCATTCATATGTTCGTGCAAAGCATTTTTTCAGAGTTAACTTTGAATTGGCAAACTAGCATTTACCTCCATTTACGAATAGCTTCAATCCAGCCTCCCCTCTCTTCCTCAGAACTGGCAACAAAGAAATACTGTCTGTGGTCCCCAAAATCATTGTCAATCACAAAACCAAACTGCAATACAATGCAAAGGGAATCTACATCTACATCTTAATCAGTAAGGCATCATACTGATGGAGATCATCCCACTGCCCATGCACTCCCATTGCATGGCACAGAGACAATGAAAAAGATTGGAACTCTATGGGGACTGGCTTTATATGATAAATTTGTGGAAGTTTGGCTAAATGTGGGTATGCATGAGGAGTGGAAAGATCTCAAGTGGGAAACAAGTATACTTTACACAAAGAGGAAAAAGAAAAAGAAAATAGATTAATTAATAAGTGAAACTTTATATCTGAATTTTCAATGTCTACCTCTGTTATTACTGAACAGAGCACAGGTTGATAACCATGATGATTTGCTGAAGAGTTTCATCCTGTATCAATATTTATAGATATCATTATTATCATATCTTCTTGACGAGCACCATCTTATGATGGGAATTTCACACTTGGCATCAGAGTTCTACCTGAACACTGAGCAATGCCAAGCACTCTTCTTAAGATGAAAGCTGTACCTAGCAATGCAGCCTTCTGCAAGCACGGTACTACAACAGGTATGTCTATCCAATTCGTATGAAATTATCATGGTGTTTTTCCAGCTCTTTGGAAACTGCTCCATCATTACTTTATTCATCATTACTGTTTTTATCATTATCATAAAATCTTTGTATTGGAATACGAAACTTGCTAAGGACGAATAGAAAAATAAAAAAAGTAAACTTACAATTTTATTGTCTGGAAACGGCTTGCATGTGCATCCTTCAATAATGATCACACCAGTTGGTTTTGGAGATGACTCATTGTCATAGTAAAAGAGCAAGTTGTAGTAGAGAACATACCACCGTTTTTGAAGACGCACTGTTTGTGCATCAGCGGCTTGCTTCTTCCCACTCTTCTTGTATAGATATCCACACTTTGTGGCTTGAACTCTTGCCTTAGAGGCAAGCACATGAAACTGGTCCTCATTAATTCGCATTGCAATGCAACACGTCTCCAATTATTTTACCTCCTTCTACATTAAGAGACAATTCACATGTACCAATCCTGAAAAACAAAATAGGCATCTGATTCATGCATTGTAATTCTTGAAGCCATGGGGTTGACTCAAAGAAATTTTTAATAGCCTGTAACACTGCATTGAAAGCGGATTTTATTAGACACTTGGCAATTTTTAGAGACAGTCTCCAGGGTGAAGATGTGGTATTCCAAATTGATTAATGTTCTCATAACATAACACTTTATGTGGTATTCACTACATTAGTGTCAAAGAAGGGAAGCTTTCAGAAGACATGTATTTACCACAAAATTTGCTGAAAATTCCCAAAATATTAGCGAAGATAACTTAGTCCCTATTGGCAACTGTCTCTAGAAATTCTAATACCCCTGTCTCAGAAATCCCAAATCTGCAGCACTCCTGCCAACAGAAAATAAGGGCAAAGGGCAAATCTTGAATATTGAGATTACGAGAAGTTCAAATGCCACACTGTCCTGAGCAGGAAATTACAGATCCATTGCAGGACCTGGGTGGTTCGTTATGCGAGCGGAGACCTTGGGGCATCCACCGCGTCAAAGATCGTATCACGAAGCTGAACAGAAAATTTCCAACAGTTGGGAATAAGTTCATAATGACTGGACTAGATTATAAGTGAAAAAAACTGCGATCCAAATTTTGTTCCTTTTGGTTACAGACGCAAAGGTCGCACGTCTATATTGGTCAATTAAAAATTGGATCGTCTCCCCTTCGTTCCTACTTGCTACTAAAACCATATTCGCTTGGTAGGCCTAAATCCCAACGTTAAAACGGCACATTGAAGCATCATGTTTGCAGCAAATTCCAGTTTTCCCCATGAATAGGTAAACTCAAATGTTAACTTGGATCTTTGTTGAGCTGTGATTTGGCAATACTGTTCTAAAGATCAAAGATGACTTTCAGAGGGTCGGTGAGTGCCTATTGCACGATACTTACAGTCCAAACCAAATTTCAACACGAAATATTGTCGAAATCAGCTTTTTGCATCGTCGCCATTCGACTATTTCCTTGTTTGCTGGGACTGAAATCTTCAAGGCACAACTGCTTTCTCGCGTTTCTCTCGGCAGAATATCTTCCTCGATTCTACAGCCGTGGGATCAACAGGCATTCCAGCACACGAAAATGCTTAAATTTTCAAACGAATCCACTTCAGAAGATCTAATAATTCTATCTCTTGAGCAATGCAAACGTTAGTAGGAAATAAACGAACGATTTAGGATCAATTTTGCTAAATTCGGTGCAATATCTCGCACCGATGGCTGATCTGCCTTTCCTCACACGTCAAAAACATAACAGTGATTTACTGACACGGCTTCCTGCCCTGGCATCGATCTCGTGCTTGTAAAATCTGGACCAACGGGGGCAGCGGAAGCCTAGCCATTATTGTAGGATTCAGTCTCATCTAAAAGCGGTGCTCAAACTCAGGGCTAAAGGCATTGTGGCACATGTCTTATAATCTGTTCAGAACAAGATAATTTACCTTGAAAGTTACATAACCTTGGTTTATCAATGTACCATTGGAGCATTGCCATTAGCTCTGAACGTGATGTATCTGCCCGCAACAGCGTGGTTGCCTATTTAGGTACATACTGCAGGAGTTGTGGGTTCGGCCCTGCACAGATCACAACAAAAGCGCTATCGGTGAGGAAGGCAGCGGAAAACCTGCTCTGAATATCCCCTCCCAAGGAAAGACTCTATGAGCCTCGTGTCTGGCTAATGCTGAGCTAGAGATGGAGAGTTGTGTGCATTATATGTCTCTCGGCTACCAAACTCCCCAATGGGACACGCACGAGCCTAGTCAAACATTCATCAAATGCTTGCTCACTTAGAAGCCAGCGGTGAATCACAGGTATGTGTAATCGGGCTGGTGGCTCAGTAGACAGAGCGTTCGCAAAGGAATTCCAAAGCTTCGATCGGTCATCGCCCACGCAGCGCTTGTGTACCAGAATGAGCTGCGATGTGCGATGAAAAAGCGTCTGGGAGCTGGGGGTAGGTATGTCACAGCGCCTCAGCCAAAAAGTACTCCCCTTGTCTAGCCAAAATAAGTGGGTGTATACTCCCTAGCAGTTGGATTGACTCTTCAATTAGGCCATTCTTATCGGTTTAGCTAATTGTATTTAAATGGGTACCTACCTGGCGCAAAATGGAAAGGGGAATGGTGATACGAAGAAATTTGGCGAATTCCTTATCAGTTGGCTTAATGTGAATTAGCCGAAGTGAATAATGACAGAGAGCTTACGACATTCGGCTCCGACGTCCTTTTCCTGCTCTTTAGTCCACGAAATATACCATTTACAGACAAGGCAATCAGTTGTGAATAAGTACAAAACGACCTCGTTTTGACCCTGTTTGAAAGAGGTACTCTGAAGTTAGAAAGCTAATTAAGGTTGTAATTACGAAGCCTGAATCGGAAGATGGCTTTAAACTCAACAGAATGGAGAGGGAATCCACCTAAAGAATTTTGCAATGCTTTACGCCTAGATTTAAAGAGGCTGAATTTAATACGGGTGGACAATAGAGAAAGGAATGCTGAAAATTGCAAGGAAGTGCCAACAGCAACACAGCCGTCACGAAAGTACACAATAAACTTATTACTCGCTCTCATCAGCGTGCAAAACCAAGTAGCAATTGAACTTTCTTGCAGTGTAGAAAGTGGACGGTTGGGGTCGGCGATTAAACGGACTCCACAATTGGGCTCAATCGTACACTCTTTAGAGAAAGGGCGTGGACAACCCGCGATCCAAGCAGGTCAATTCTTTGTGGAATAAAATACCCTTACCTGGAGAGAAGATAGATGCCATAGGCTAACTGTTGAGTATTCAGTATAATGATAAAATTATTATCATTAGTGTCCACAGAATGAAGAGCACACTTAACGGGGGGCGATGACATCATGCTGCAGCGACTTGACATAAGGTGAGGACCCTTACAGAATTATTACAGCCTAGCTGATTCCCTTCGCTCAAAGAAAATAATACCGTGAGAAACAATGCGAGTATTAATGCAAGGTAATCTCGCTTAGTGGCCTTATTGAAAACAGCACCTATACAACTGATAGGGTGAGCATTTTTCTCCCCCCACCCCCCTGTCAAGAAAGATGGACTGTTGTGATATAAAGAATCTTCAAACAGGATACACATTTCAACAAAAGATGCTGTTATCACATGCATTTCAAAAAAATATATCTCATACATTTCTGTCATCATATACATTGCAACAAAAGATGCTGTCACGTGTTCTTTTGTTGAAATTCCTTCAGGTTTCAAATTTTGAAGAGATTGATTTAGATTGTTCAATTTCTTTTATCTATTTGTGCAAAATGCTTGAAAGCGATGCTGGGTACTGGCATTTAAGCTAGGGTATAAATGATTACATATACTACAACTATCCTGTAGTTAAATCAGCAAAACAGATTCTAGCAGCATGCAAAATAATATGTATAATACAAGGCAGGTGACGGCGAACGCAGTCTATCACAAACTTTCTTTGGGAAATGTCTTGAGAAACTACTAATGAGATTTAAAGACGTTTAAGCCTGGTAAGACTCTTTCATTTTCAATAAAAAGTTTTCCTCGTTCGTTTAAGCAGTGACTTTGAGTACTTTTAAATAAAAGGTGGAAGATGAATCTGCAACTGACGTCATAGTGACAATAGCGGAAACCTTTCATTCACACTCAATTTACACTACAACTGCGAACCTCTCTAATACATAGGTAGTTTGAAACTGGCTTGGCCGGGTTAGGGTTTACAATATAGAACTAATACAGTGAAAAAAAAGAACAAAATAAATGTAAAGATATATAAAGATGAATATTAAATCAATAGGATGGGACAGGTCTAATATGGAAGAGGGTCAGGATTGGTCCACGTTTTATTTCTGCAGCAAAATATGAATAATAATAATAATGATAATAATGATGGTGATGGAGAGTCAGCGCAAGAGAAAGAAAGCTGTAAGATCCTGTGCGACTTCACAGCACAAACTGATAAGGTACTGGAACACCGGAGGCTTGATATTGTCAGTTTGGATAAAGTGAAAAGAGAATGTGTTGTTATCGACTTTGCAGTACCCGGAGATCAAAACGTCACCACCAAATAGCGAGAAAAGACAATGAAATACCAAGACCTGCGTATCATCATCATCATCATCAGTCGAGCGCACCCGAATCCACATAATTTCTCCATAACTCTGTCTTCGTTAGTAAGGCCGGTGTCTTGCGTGAGGAGGGTGATGTAGTCAAGTTTAGGTGTACCTGCGTATAGAGATCGAACAATTATGGGGTGTCAACGCCGTTGCAATCCCGATCGTAGTAGGTGCATTCAGGGCCGCGGGGGGGATTCATGAACCCCCGGGTCAGTACAAAGGATTATTAGTAAGGCACATTAATTTTTTCACTTCAGTTATCATTTATGGGCCCCTATAACTATGGACCCCCTGGTCAGTGACACCTCTGTCCCTCCGTCCCCCTCTCCTCAGCACTGGGTGCACTGAGAACGGTATCCAAAGAGCTGGAAAATACCTGAATCGGATAGGCATACCTGCTGCAGTTCCATGCTTGCAGAAGGCTGCATTGCTAGGTACAGCTTTAATCTTGAGAAGAGTGCTTGGCATTGCTCAGGGTTTGGGTCGAACTCCAATGTCAAGTGTCTCATCATAAGATGGTGCTGATCAAAAACAAAAAAGAAAATAGCGATGACGATAAGTGTTAAGAAAGGAGCTCTGAATTGGGTCATTGCTTATTCCTGGAACAGAAGATGTAATAACTGGTGCGGATCATGATATAGGAGATTTATTTTATGATGTAATTGAGATGGTGACCGATTTCTGTGCCTTTACAAATCTTTAGAAAAGAGTCAGAAGACTGGCCAATTATGCCTTCACAGTGGACATGTAAGTTTACAAATTTCACCTGCAAATCGTCATTATTTTAGATATGTGAGATGAGGACGATGTTTATCTTCTCTTCCTCCAGCATCGTTACGTAGGTTTGCTACAACAACAACAACAAGTACAAACATAACAATAATAACAATAATTATAATACAAATATCAATAGAAGGATGCACCTGCTAGAAGGGCAGAAGAAGAAATAAAAATAGAAGAATATCAAGACTTGAAGAGAGAGATCGGGATAAAAGTTCAAGCAGTACCAGTAATGATTGGAGCCCTCGGGAATGTGACTAAGAAATTTGATGAATGGATGGAAAAGCTTCACATCTCATGCAACGTCATTGATATGCACAAAACTGAACTGTTAGGAGCAGCAAGGATACTAAGAAAAATGTTGGAAATGTAAATGAGGAAGAAGGCCCTCCTGTTAGCCCTTGGTCATTAGTTGTGACTCGCCAAACAGGAGTAATGACGGCAATAAAAACAGTCAAAGCATCAGCTGACATAGAAATGAGAATATTGGGGGACTGCAGGGTTAAGGACAAAGAACAAGAAAAAATCTAAAACTATGAAAAATTAAAAACAGAAATTTCAAGACTGTAATATGAAAAAATTGACAGTAATTCCTTCGGTGATTGGAGCACTAGAATGCATATAAAAATGGCTTCGGAAGTCACATGGCGAGTTGAAGTGAAGTTACAGGTGGGAAAAAAGACAGCACTACTTGTAACAGCAAGTATCTTAAGAAAGACACTATCTGTGTAGGACAGGGGTCTCAAACTCGCGGCCCGCAGGATGATAATTTTTGACCCGCGTCTTAGAATACAAATGAAGCGCTATTTGGAAACATTGGCATGTTTTTATGAGAACCTTTCTTGCGGACAACCTGATGCGGCCCAGCCTCACCCAGATGCCGCCTCCAGCGGAGCCCAGGTAAATTGAGTTTGAGATCCCTGATGTAGGACATAAGGTGTGATAAGAAGGGTCCTTTTGTCAGCTTGTTGCTGATTCTCCCTTCTTCAGTCACCCAGACCAATTGACATCTTGATGTCTGTGAGTACATTTATTAACATATAAATATCTATACACGATGAAGAAGTTTTAAGCGAACCGTCGCTCTTGTCAGCGTCTATCCTGTTAGGAATAGTGAATCAACCGAACGAGATAAAAATTCCCATGTAGAATTTCATTGACGTGAAAAGTTAAAAATATGACATAAAATTCGAGATGTCGGTATAAAATCATAATTCATTCATTAAATGTTGCAAACATTTAAACATCTTATTAATATGTAATAATTCCGCACGCTATATAAAATTATGAAAACCATTCGATATAAATATAAGATACTACTGGCATGGATATATACCATATGTACACGGATTGGTGAGAATTTTAACGTACTTTGTACGAGAAGACGAAGAGAGTCGTTACACATAAGTCTAAAGGGCCGATGTGATTTGTTACAATATAATGGGTCGGTTGGTTAGAGGAATCGATTCTTAGATTTAACAAGCACAGAAAATCGTGAAGACAGCACGAGGCTGCATCAAAATATTCTACTTTTATGAAAAACCCAAAAACATTTTCGGGCTTCTATAGTTGACGAAACAACGAGAAACATCCGTAAAGACGCTATAATAGCTCAGCTCTTCAAATGCTGAATCAGAAACCTTTTAGTCATAATTGCAAGCTAAACATGGGGCCTAGATTTCATTGATAGCGGGGAGAGGCACCTACTCTCCATAATTGCAAGGTTAGGAGCCACGTTGTGTTGTCACATTCAGAAGAATGAGCAAGAGACCACTCGATGAGCACAATTCTCAGCTTTTGATTTGTCTGGCAAAATGTTGCGGAGGTTTTCGTCACTATGGGTAGCCAGCCCCATGTTCGGTACAGCTTTCAGGTTGGAGTTATAAATTTCCCAATGTAAATAAGTACCCATAGGTAGACTTGATTATGATAACCTAACTACCGAAATAATTTAAGAGAACAACTGAACAACAACCAAGAGCTGAAAACAAATCAGTTCACATCCATGGATGCGTCGTATGACTGGGTAAGGGTTAGGCCTTTTTAAGAAACTCAATCTGGTGGGCCAATTTGCCGTAAGGGGCGGACAAAAAATTTGAAAAGCTCTTCAAAGGGCCAATTTTGTGGTCCCTTGACGTACGATGTTGTTGTTGTTACGGAAGTTTTTGTTGATCGGGCATTCGAATTTTTAACAAATTTATTTTCAACAGAAAGCAATCTGGCCAATCAGCGCTTGAATTTTTCAAAAAGTAGTGGACCAAGAATAGGAGCTCGTGGGCCATTTAGCCATTGGCCAGTACATATGTAAAGAAGGCCTGGTAAGGGTGCATTAAAGAAATCCGACATTTAACCAATGGTGCAGTGGAGCAGTGGAGCAGTGGAGCAGTGGAGCCGGAACACACCGGAACACACCGGAACACACCGGAACACGCCGGAACACGCCGGAACGCATCAGCAAATACTGGAACGCCATCCCGGTAGCATTTTGCTTCGAAATTACTAAAGTGCAGCCAACGTGGAAACTCGGTCTGCATTTTAAGGCAAGCCAGATGCCAAGTTTACATGCTCCTGCTGAGAATGTTTAACTCAGGCTGCGTTTACAATGTACCGGATCACTTTTGATCCGATACAAAAGTGCTTCTTTTCTCTCGCATTTACACTGTACCGGTACAGTTTCGGAGCAGTACAGGTACAATACTGTTCCTTTTTCCTAGCAGGAACAAAGCTGTACCTGATAGCAGGTACAGAGTTGTACCGGATCACTTTATATAGTGTAAACGCATGGCTGATCCGTAACACTTATGTATCTGATCAAAAAGTGATCTGGTACAGTGTAAATGCAGCCTCGGTTCCATGCATTGCGCTACATGTGGATACATACGGTATGCTGCTGGTTAAATTCTCTTCCATGCATTGCCTGGCCTTTCTTATTCATTCAACACACGCTGCTTATGTTTTTCGGTTGTGGTGAGCATGAAAGGTACCGAGAGCTTTTCAAATGCCGAAGCGCGCCCTTCAGATGATGCGTTCCAGTAAGATTATGAATAGCACTGCACCGCTGAATCTAACATCAAGGGAATCAACGCACTGACTTGACGTCATCTTGCGTTGGAGACGTCTCCTTTTACCCTGAAGCGGATCGTGTCAACAGGCCATGGAAATGTATCGCTAAAAATAGCTTAAACAATAATTTGCTCTTTCTCCTTACGTAGAAGTCTTCATCGGTTAATTCAAAACGAACCCATTGATGATTCCATTCAAAGTACAACCAAAATTTGCGTGGCAAGTGAACATTTACCGATATTGTCATCCTCAATGGAATAGTATCAATTCGAAGTGAAAGTACTCTGTTTCGTCATGTCAGATGCAGTAGTCAGTGCCAAGTGGAAAGCGAATTGCTTATTCACTCCTAGGCGTGCAAACGAAGTTATTTACTCTAGGAAATACGCATTTGAAAGTGACGTCATCCACTGGATTGCCCATCTATTGTCTTCAGCTTCGATTGGTCGTTGTTTGCTACCACTAGCAATTTTGTGGTTAATGCACGGAGAATAGACGATCTAGCTATGCGATTACTCTGTGGGATTCTTCTACTTATAAGAAGCCCCTTTTTCTGACTTGCTTTGTCAGCACGAGGACTTTCCGTTGCTTCCTCTGTAGTTTCTTTCGCCGCACTTGCCGGAGCTACAAAATTTTGTTAGAGAAGTTCGTTAAAATGTGCCTTGAAATAGGACTGTTAAACAGCATACACATTGCTACTTACAGCGTGTATGAAAAGTTGCTTGGCGCTAGAAAAACAAGCAACAACATTTCAAACGTTTTTTTTTTAGTGGGTTAAGTTGAGGAAAGGCTATGGTGGCCTATACAAAGCCCCAACATACGAAGAAAGAAGAAAGCGAGCAGCTAAGAGGATAGACAGATAAGATCAAGTTTATTGATCTTAGATTTGAAAGATGGCAAGCTGTAGGACTCAGGAAAGCAAGAAGAAGGCAAGACGTTCCATAAATTGCATGCTCTTTGGATGAATGATGATTTGTGAGATAGAGTTCGTGAAGTAGGCAGTGAAACTTGGAAAGGGTGTGAATGAGTTGAGCTTCTGGTGGTCCTGACACGTACGTAGTAGAGCGCGTTCTATCAATTTCAGGATTTCACTGCTCTCTGACTATCCACCGAGCAATTACTCAAGGATCCAATTATCAGTGGATCAAGTAAGACATCAAGCTCAACTTAAGCTCAGAGCGAAGAGAGTCGATGGCTCTGTGCCATTCCAGGGGTAGGCATCACATAGGTATGGTCACACTGAGAGGAAGAACTACGACAATGCTCGATAAAAAAAGCTTCTCAGTAGCCCAATATTCACGCAATGGTTAATGAATGATAGGAGTTTCGACCTCACGCCACAGCGATATGAAGGACCAGGACACTACTCAATAAGCGTATCTAAACATCTTTCTTGAGATTCATTACCTATAGGCATATTAATATGAGGTCACATGTGAGAAAGACCTAGGACACTTGTCGACAAGCACAGTATCTGAGTCCCAAGGAAGGAGAAAGGTGCAAGGAACAAAGAATGGTGAAAAAGCAAGAAAAGGGTTCTGGCATAATGCTGGAGGCAAACAGAAGCGAAGATCGGAAAAGACAGCCTTACCTCGTGATGCGAGGTCCCCGAATAGCATCTATCGTTGAAAACGATCCGAAATGGTTTCATCAGGAAGTGAGATTCAAATTTGCTCATTTTACAAGGGACGTTATCATTTGATGATTCTTACCAAAATGAGATGTGTGCGTGCGTGTGTGTGTGTGTGTGCTGAGTCAAAGGTGAGGGAAAGAAACAGTTCTCTTTGGAAAGCAATTAAAAAGGAAGAAAGAGAAATCGCAATTACCCACGTTTATGATCTTGAATGATTAATCTGATCTTATCGTCCTCGTTCCGCTGCTCATCTGCATCCTCAATTTTCGTAGGACTCACCGATTCAACATTCGCTTCATCTGTAAGAATTACAGTCTACGTAATGTACAGTTATCGTAATGCCATATTGAAATGAGTGTTGATGTTGCAAACTTTATAAAGGTATGCGCATAGGTATATGGTGTACAGATAACAGGCGGTGTGGCAGAGTCGCGAAATGGCGGAGCGGTTAAGGCGCAGTGTTTCAAATCTGGTGAGGTCTACTCGCATGGGTTCGAATCCCGTCATTGGAACCATCAACGACGAGCCAACAGCAAACTCAGCTGTCCACCCTTCAGAGGTCAGTAAATGAGTACTCAGGGGTAACTCTGAGGGCATAAGCGGTAACGCCGCAGCCCCACATCAGCTCAATAGCTGCCCAAACACCCAGCCTGCGTTAACGTTAACAAATAAAGACAAAAAATAAACAAAAAAACAGGCCCCATTCTACGCCTCAAAGTGGTTGTTTTCTGTATTACGGAACACCAAAAAGCTCTCTAAATGAAACGATAAAAATTAAGCGAAAAGCGAAACTCGCATTGATATGATAAACTTCGGTGGTTTGGAATGAATGTCGAGATTCATAGGTTTCTATCAATAGGCATGGTTAATAGGCAATCGATAAGATGGTTGAGGAAGATATGGTTGAGAGGCAATCGATAAAATGGTTGAAGGAGATATCGGTGATTAAGCAATTATCCTGTCTGCATGTACGATACAAGGCATTAAGTATGAACAATTTCAGTTTGCTCTGTTCGCTTTCAACTTGGATGCAATGCAACGCTAAACGCTAACCGCTAAACGCTAACCGCTAAACGCTGACCGCTAACCGCTAAAAGCTAGCCGCTAAACGCTGACCACTAAACGCTAAACGCTGTGATGATTTAGAGTGAGTAACCTGAATCCTCCTCTGTGTCACCACCTCCAGAAATGTCTTCAAGGTCCATTTCTAGCGGCTCGTACACCCAGCTCGATGGCTTTTCCAGCAGTGCAGATTTCCCAGTAATCGTGTTGTTCAGTTCTACTTGGGTATCTTGAATATCATCAACTGCAACATAATAAGCTTCTGTATAATCTCTTGCATTTGCAACTGAGCACGGGACATTAGAACAGGAAATCATCGCAAAGCAGCAAATATGAAAGAAGTGCAAAGTAGGACGGCGAAGGCAGAAAATGATGGTGGAAAAATGTAACGAAGATATATTAAAGAAGAAGAGGAATATCAATGAAGAGGAATAAGAATGACTAAAGAGAAATGAAACACAGAAAGAACGGAAAATAGAGCGAGAAAATGGAAGAGCGAAGAATAACAAAGAATGGAGAATAATATACAAGAATATACAAGAAAGAGCAAGAGAGATCAAGAATAAAGGTTGGAGAATACTGCAGCAAAATAAAGACAACTGAAGAAAAGTGACAAAAAAACGATGAAAATAAGTGATGAAGAGCAACGAATAAAGAATAATGCAAAAGAATGAAGAATATTGCAGAAGACTGCAGAATAATGCATAAGGATAGAAAATAATGCAAAAGAATGAAGAATAATCAAGAAGAATGAAGAATACTGCTGAAGAATGGAGAATGATGCTGAAGAATAAAGAATATTGCTGAAGAATGGAGTAAATTGCTGAAGAATGGAGAATAATGCTGAAGAATGGAGAATAATGCTGAAGAATGGAGAATATTGCGGAAGAATGAAGAATATTGCTGAAGACTGAAAAATATTGCTGAAGAATGGAGAATAATGCTGAAGCATGGAGAATATTACTGAAGAATGGAGAATATTACTGAAGAATGAAGAATATTGCTGAAGAATGGAGAATAATGCAGAAGAATGGAGAAGATCAAAGAGGAACGAAGACGATAGGAGAAGAATGACAGTTAGTGTGACCTCATTGTTCCATAGTGCAGTGGTTGAGCGTACAAACACAACACAGGGTTTGAAAGTTTAATCATGCAAGGTTCAAGATAACAAAGTCATTTGTGAGCAAGGCAAATGAGAATTGTATCAGAATTATCCACTTCCAAGTAAAACCTCAAATTCACACACTCAATTTCTGTTGAGTTTGACATCAAGAATATGATTAAATTTTTTGTGCCATATCAAAATTTTGTACAACAAAACATTCACATAATAATTGCATTTTTTTCTAATCAATGATTTCAATAAAGAATCTCAGACAGAATAGAAATCACTGAACATTTCAATTCCTGCTTCCCGTGCAATGTAACGTGAAAAATTAGAACAAACTTGATCCGCAACTTACCGGAATTTTTACGTGTTTCGCATGCTGGACCACTGAAGTCAGGTAGGCATTGGCACTCATACTTTGCAATACAATAACCAGCATCTCTCCGACATGATGGCAGACACATTGAACCTAAATACAAATACGGTGCTGATGTCAATGAATATGAAAGTAACTAATGGAGCCTTCGAAAGACTTATAAATCTATAAATATTTATAAATCATAAGTCTTCTAAGTGTGATGAAGCCTTCGAAAGACTAGCGTGAGACATGGACATACCTTGGCCTAGATACAGCTTCTGAGTGACGACTTTCTTTCCAAAGATATTTCCGGCCACGCATGAATATATGCCCTCGTTTTCATACTGCATGCTTAGAATTACAAGTGATCCATCGTGCGCCATAAACACATTGTTATCGAACTGAAGCATCGCATCGCTTTTCACCCATGAAATTTTCGGCTTTGGGTACCCTTCGGCTCGGCAAGGCAACACGACACTCGTCTTTGGAATGTGCACAACGGTTTCTTCCTTTGGGTACTTGATTATGTCCGGGGCAGCTGGAGACAAAAATGACCAAAATCAGGAACTCAAAGGCAATGATTTCTGAATAGAGCGGAAAAGAACATAATCCTGGCGAAAATCGGACGAATTATTATGATGAATTAGTTCGTGGAAAAATCTGAACATGTATTTTCGTAAAACAGTTTCGAAGGAGATTATAACCTCTCTGAGTAAATTATCAGAAGAAGGGGCAACACGGATATCAAGAACAATGAAGACATTGAACTGACAGATTTGACCAGCAGTGAAACAGATCCAGACATCGCATTAATGAACTGGTCACCGATGGCATACACACATAAACACACACACGTAAACATACACACGTAAACACATATGCTCACACATAGACACACACATACAAACACACATAAACACACACAAACACACACACACACACACACACACACACACACACACACACACGCATTCACACATGAACGCACACGTACATGTGTATGGCGCCTGAACGATTACAACTGGCATATAACGTCAACCGCAAATGCTTAACATCAGGGTGTAAATCTTGAATAAATCTCTTATTATCAACTGAAATTTGTGACAAGGAGCTTGTAAGCGCTGAATCTGATATTGTTACAATCGGCAAACTTTTTGTTTTCCCGACCTGGACATTCTCTCTTTGAAAAAAGCGTCCCTTAAATCCTTACAAGAAATGCCACAGACGGTTCAATTGATGAGAAATGAGCAGGCTGGCAGAAGGTAAGTGGCATGCGGGAAGGAAGAAGGGCATCTCCAGCAGAAATTGTGAAAACTCGGGGCTCTAAGCTAAAGCAAAATGCTGATAAAACCATTGTTCTTTCTACAATTGGCCACTCGTTAACGACTCTTGGTGATTCTGTCACTAGTCTCTTGGGCCAATGAACATTAATATGCACACATGCATGGTTACATATGCCAATGTGTATGTCGAACATTAAAAATACGCAAAATACTAGTTTAAAGTTTTAGTCATGACAGAGTGTCCGTTTTGCCGGAATATCTGCTTTTCCTTCGGGTACAACCATATGTATACGTCATATATGTATTTATAAAATATAGAATAACAAATATCACTCTACATTATATAAATTATATTAATATGTCTATATGTACGTATGTATGTATGTATGTATCTGTGTATGTATGTACGTATGTACGTATGTATGTATGTACGTATGTATCTGTGTATGTATGTACGTATGTACGTATGTATGTATGTACGTATGTATCTGTGTGTATGTATGTATGTATGTATGTATGTATGTATGTATGTATGTATGTATGTATGTATGTATGTATGTATGTATGTATGTATGTATGTATGTATGTATGTATGTATCTGTGTGTATGTATGTATGTAGGTATGTATGTATGTATGTATGTAGGTGTATATATATATACATATATATATATGTATGTATGTACGTGTTTATATATATAAATATATATACATATAAATATATTTATATATACATGTATAAACATATATAGTATAAAATAAACATATGTAACTATATATACATAAATATTATACCATACTCATATAATTTTAAGTGTGCATATCTCCATACATTCACACATGAAGGAAAGATGCCAGTAAGCAAAACTTACACCCAATCGAAAGCTCTGCAGAAGCTGCTGATACTCCGGCCTTGTTCTCTGCCAAACAAATATACGTTCCTGCATTTTCTTTGGATACTTCATTTATCTCTAGTAAACCATTTTGTTGTACCGTATATTTATCACCAGACTGTTGCAGATCAATTTTCATTCCATTGTGAACCCAAGTGTAGATTGCTCCGGGCAATACACTGCATTTGAATGAGGTGCCACCCCCTTCCAATACAATCGCACTACTTGGGATTACCTGGACTTGCAATGGGTCTGAAATCGAAGAACAATAAAAGGATCAAATTGGCAAAGGAGAGAGATAGAGAGAGATACATTCTGAGATAGGGAGAGAGAGAGAGATTCTGAGAGAGAGAGATTATTGGGAAGAGATTTCAATATGAAGCATGATGGGATTCAATCAAATTGCATACGCAAGAAGAAAACGAAATAAAGCGAAAGTTAAGGAATAATCACCACATGGGAAAGCTGTCTCTTTGACCTGAAGCAATTCCTTCCCTTTGAAAGTTTCAGGGGACGCACAAGAGATTTTCGATGAAGCAAGTGCAGTTCGGTTTTTTAACCATGCTTGCAACCACAGTGCATTGCAATCGCAGTGCAGAATATTACTTTGAATCGTCTGCAATTTTGGGTGAAAACGAATCAGAGTTGTGGGAGGATTCCAAGACCTTTTGAAAAAGAAATACCAAGGCTCATCAGTTTGTATCATAACTTACATTTTACAAACTACATCTAAAACACACATACATAAACGTCAACACACACACACACATAAACGTCAACACACACACACACACACACACACACACACACACACACACACACACACACACACACACACACACACACACACACACATACACGAACAATTGACTCATCTGAGCTCATATCTTAATCAAACAACTTAATGCGTATAATATGAATACAAATACATAAATTTCAGCAGCATTGCTGTTTCAATAGCATTTATTCTGTAAAGTTGAAAGATCATAGAAAATTTTCCGCTGGTTTGTTTCTGATGCTCTTGATGAATTCAGATTTAGAAAGAGGATAGGAGAAGGTTTTGCTTTTAAATCGTACTTCATCGGCCTCATTTTCTTGTAAACATTATGCGCTGCTATGGCAATGGATTATAGGATACAGGAGAGGGAGTTCAAAGAGAGACAGAGTACGAGTAGCATGGCTGACTCTAAAGATGGGATTCGGTTGCGTTGCTATGCATGGTGTGACGATCGTTTATTACAACGAAAATGGCCTCAGAACTAGAACTCAAAGCATGTTGAAAATAACGAATTTCCCCAACTTACAAAACATTGAGGCCTTTCAAAGGACTAAAAGCATCTTCAGCAACATAACGAATCTGGTTGAAGTACAACGTTCTAAAAAACAAATTTTAATCAAGGGTATGATCAAAAATAAAACGACGCACAATTCTAACTTCAAAACTACAGCCTGAGTTCCCATCCCAATATTTTCTGAACAGGTAACCTGGTATGTGGTGCGGCACTGAGGCTGTTCACACTCAGCATCGAGTATGCTACGCAGCTCATTTAAGCTTGTCTAGTTCGGAGCACTTCGATATTCAGAATACTTTTAACGATTTCAATTAACGTAAGAGGATAATGAGAATCTTCATTGTGATTCAAACTGGTCACTAAACTGTACAGCACATTTGACCCAGAGGGTGCAGAAACCAGAGACAGGGCTCCAGTTTTTCATATGAAAGTCGATTCTTTGACATGGCTTCTCGCTACCTCCCTCGCCATTACTTCTATTGCTGTGAGCCGTGCTGGATTCGAACTCACGGCCCTGTATCATGATTTAGAAGGGCTAACTAATGCATTACGGTACCACTTAATTTGTTCACAGCAAACAAAATAGTTCTCAAAAGTTGGATCACGAGTGGGTGCAGAAGAAAGTTCAAAATTGTCTGACAAGTGATTTTATGTCATGAAGCGGTCAAACTCTTACATACGAATCTTCAACTATTTCCCTACTCTAACATCTTTTCAAGATTAGAGCTGCATGATTGAGAATTTTCTTATTTTTCTTACAATAATGCATGTATTTGCATAAATTTCCTTTATTGATTAGACGTTGCAAGAATCACTTACAATTTCTGAAGAACAGAGAGGCCTTTGAAAACGTGTCCGAGGATCAGCGACAAGTGATTTGAGTTGAGTGACCTGCAGAAGATTTCGAGAAGATAGAATGCTTCAAAATGAGGAAAATATTCTCAAACACGATCAAAGTTACGATTAGAGGGACTGTGTCGATGGTGCAAATGGAAAACAGCACATCCATATATAATAGTTGAAAATACAAATCACTAATATAAGTACCACTCACTGGCACAATGATTAGGACAAGCTCATGGATGATTTGGTTAAAATTGATCAGCAAAGACACTGCCATTTCAAAATACAGTCAACTCTGTCTAGATCGAACGCTCACGAGAATCAGATCGTAAAAATGTTTGAATTTTCAAAAGTTCGAATTACACGAGTTCAAATTAGACAGATTTGACGAAATTTGCAAATCACTATCAAGGCAAGCAAACAATTTTAGCGATGGAACACAGTGGAGGAATATAACAGAGTCTTCGCAAAAAACGTTACTGGACTAACGTTCCAGAGAGCAAAGAAATTTCTTAATTTCAACCTCGCATGGTGTGATAAAGACAAACTTCCGTCCACGAAATCCCCTATTTTGTGGGTGGAAAAAGGCTTCTAGGTGTAAACATTAGCTGCAAGTACTTGGCGGGCAGTTCTATTTTGTTTCTTAGCCTGTAGGCCGTGGGGGTGGCCATTTCTTGACGGGCAATGCGGGATAAAACTTTGAGTTGGCCTTTGACAAGACATATCACTTGAAAGGCACACAACAAAGGAAATGCAGAGCGCTGCAACTGCTAGGTGATGTTTGCAGGTCACGCAAAACCTAGATAAACATGGCCTTTTGCATGGCCTACGTCGGTGTTGTACAGATGATCTAGATTACTGGGCAGTGGACAAGTCTTAAATACAATGAGCAAATAGGAGACCGTCGAGTGGGGAGTAGGCGAATTTTGAGGTAAGGGGCCCGTAAAAATTCTATAAAAAATGGTCTCAGATGTTTCGGAAACCTAATGGGGCCCGGTGCTATGAAATACCCCGGGCGCACGCTGGCTCTAGAAAGCCCTACTGCGGATGCATGTAGTGTACCAGCCTATGCTGCTATACGAAGCGCAACCGAGACATTCACTCCATGCGGAATGCTAGAAGAGCGAAACACCAGACGCGTAGCACAAGTCACTGTAATACAACTTGAATAAGGGTTTTGCAAAATTCTCACTTACAAACTGACTAGCATTGGCAGTCCTGCGAAAGCCTCGTTATCAATCGAAGCAATACGATTCACTCCAAGATTCCTGAGGCAAATTGAAAAATACGATTGTTAAAATTCATGCAGATAAATATTAGAGAAAGATGAATTGATTTCCTAAGCAGAGGTACCATTCACAAGTTTGCAGGCTAGGTCATTTCAACAAGTTCTATGCATTTACGGATAACAGTACTCTGCATATTGAATAGCATACCCGGCTCCGAGTGCAGTAAGATTATATAGGAAGAGTTCCGAGTTATCCTAACTAGTAGTTTTAAAAAAGTTAAAAGCATAGGTAAAGCATAACCATATCGAAACTGCCAAGAAGATTCGACTTCAAATTTACCAGGAACAATAGTGAGGCTTAGGAGTTCTGCTAGAGAGGGAGATTTTCATAAAATAGTTCCATTTGCCCTCCTTGTCGATTCTTTGATTTGAGCCAGGCCGGCTTCGAACCCATGCCCCTGCGTTATAATTCAATACAGTTAGGCAATTTCACTTCAGACCAAGATTATAAATGGGATGAAATGCGCGATTATAGACGTCGAAAAATTGCTTCAAAATGTTTTCTCACAGCTCCATTAACTTGTGTAGTCCCATGAATGCTCTTGACGGGATGTTTGATAACCGGTTCCTATACAAATACCTAAAAAAAAGAATACAATTAAATAGATGGGGACAGGGCTAGTAGAAGGCTGAGGGCTGGGGCTAGAACTAAGGGTAGGGCTGGGAGGAGCGTTAGTACTAGAGCTAGGGTTGGAATTCGGGCCAGCATTGATGTCCGGATTTGCATCAGCTTAGAACATGATCGAGTTACATTAACGCATCGTTTCACAAGTTTGAAATAATTCCATGAAATCAAAGATCATTTGCAGACATCCGTCACCGTCGCATTCTCAGACGCATGAACAAGGAAATGCAACAGAAGAAAAGAGACGAAAAGGGAGTGCCTGGGAAATACAGTGTCTTTACAACCTGACCTCATCCGTAGAATAAAGCATAATAGGAAAAAATACGCATAGATATGTCAAGAGCAACCCTCAAGCAAAGTAGACGGAGGAGTAGTTGAACCATTTAGACTGGGGAAAAGGAGATAATACTGACACTTAGTTCCTTTTGTATGGTAAGTTGGTTTTCCTAAGCGAACTATTCCTTCGCTAGAAAAATGTACGTTCTCAAGTAGAACGTTCAGCTCGACAATAACAATCTTCAATTGACGGTCTATCTCTGATTGATTCTTTCGCTTCTTTCACTTTGTCAACGCGAATCATTGGTGAGGAGAAAATAGCAGAACGAGCTAGATACGATATGAATGAAACCTACAAAGTTACAAGATTCCGAAGACCCAAAAACGAATCTTTGCGGATCTTTGCGATGTTGTTTTCCTGCAGCGTCCTAGAGAACATAACAAAATCAGAACATTAAATCAAATGTGTTTGTACAGCAGAGCAGGAAATGCGCTTTTTGGATTTCAAACGGCGGTAATCGTCCAGCATTTTGCATGACACCTGTCACAGCATCAAAACACAGAATGATGTTCGATGAAAGAGTGAGGGAAATACACGATGTGATTCAAAGCATTTGTGCATGTCGCATATTTCCTTCGTTTTTAAAATGCGATTGTTTTCCCAATTGAGTTGGAAAAATTTCAGCTAAATCAAATATGCGAAAACAGGTAAACGCCTCGAAAGATTTAGAGTGGTAATTTACTAGAAAGCAGCACATTTAGCATTAGATTGATTGAAACCGAGAGATCAAACTCGGTTTCGAGAGCAGCTGAAACCAGCGACAGGGCACCGAGTATTCAAAGGAGTTTCCAAGGGTAGAGGTAGAGGTAGAGTATAGGTAGAGCTTAGTAACACGTAAACGACATATCAGAGTATATTCCGGGCTTAGCAGCAACGAAACACAGCGTTCTGAGACTTCTAGAGACGACTTTTAAGAAGTTGGCTGTTGTGTTCTTCACAGACAGTGCCGTATGAAGAATCGAGAAGGATTTGTACTCACGACCACCCTTTTATGAGTTACAAAACGTAAGTCGCAGCACTGCGGTACCAATGCAATATGGCATCAGCAGCTCTGCTTTCCAAGTAAAACGTCATAGATAACATTGACTAACGTCAAATGTCATAGATAGTTTTAGATGATGTATCCATACAGAAAATGAGATATTAAAAGATGATAGATAGCTTCCGATTACAACTATGGAGAAAATTCTAACGACAAATTTCCATCGAAGTATTACATTTTTACATGAGTCTAGACTCGAAATGTCATACTCACAAAATTCTGAGTTTATCTAAACCCTCGAACCCTCTTGGGGTTAACTCTGACAGCAAATTTCCCGAAAGGGATCTGAAATTGATAAATAGGATTAATGAAAGATTATCGAAGATTGATAGAAGGTTGTTGGAGCCTTGCGTATAAATTAGGTAATAAGTAATACGATATTGCAAAGAAAAACGGAAGTATAAGTCCTCTTGCCGAATATCATTTTGTTTGACACTCATCAGAGTATCAACGTCGGAGAATGGCCGTAATAAGACTATGCAACTTATATCATAATTACGTCACACCGAAGATCTTTTCATTCAAAACTCGTCAGAGTATGAAACTTTGGATAATGGCTGTAATAAGACTGTGAAAGCTATACCAAGATGCGATTTGAAACAAGGAGAGGAAGAGATTGACGCAAAGTATTGCTCCCAGTTTGATGAGCATCAAACGAAACGCCCTATATTGCAAAAAATACGTTTCCGTTCTCCTATGGAAAATCGAAGTCTGCACGTGAAAAGATTAATGCAAGTTGTTGGATGCTCGTAATGATGATATCTATCGCTTTTCTTGATGATATTCATCGATTTGTCTAAAGATAATTGCGGGGGAAATATTTTTTTCTCATCTCTTATTCAAGTCGACAGAGAAAAGCAAAATTCATTGCGTTTCCAGATGTTGGATGCGTTTATCGAGTGGAGTTCATGTTCCAAAACGGCAGATTTCATAGTTGTTAGTGAAAAACAATTAAAAATCAGTCAGCTTACAATTCAATTACGTTGATGAGACCATCAAACGCCCCCTTCTCGATGGATGCTAACTTGTTACTTGCAAGAGACCTAAACAAGAAAGGAAATTCAATGTATCAGTAACGAAAATCAGTTGAAATCGTTTCCAACGTCTGCCTTCGTTCTACGGGGTGACTAAATCTCTGTGAAGCGCAGAACAGAATATAACTTTTTGTACATGAAAACGTGAATATATGTAATGAACCAAGTCAACGTCAAAGTCAAAGTTCCTTCCCTCACTATTATTGGCGATTAGGGCGGCACCCATCTCCGTTTCATTAGCCTTCGGGCGACACAGTTGAGCGAATGCTTGTTGGGCGTTGGTCATCTGGTAACACTGTGTGTTTCAATCCCATGCTCTTTCCCGAAGTGCTGAAAGCTAAGCAGGGAGATAGCACGTACCACTTTTCAAGTCTTTGGTATGACTCGACCGGGTATCGAACCCCGACCTACCACTGGGCCACGGACGAATGAACTAAGTACAGACGTAATATTGTTGACAGTCAAAGGTATGAATGCCGTAAAACGTGGGCTACAAACAACATGAATGAACGTATACGAACACGAGTCACAAGCGAATACGAAGCGTTGCAAAGTGAGCACGAAAGCGAAGAGAAGTGTAGTTAAGTAACCGACTTGGCGCTATTCGTAGATTATGAAGTAAAACAGTAGTAGAGCCCAGACTCCTTTAGGACCCAGACCTCAGTACTTGTCATTTTCGATACCAGCGAACCATGAGGAAGTCTACCCCCTGTTCGCTTGCGCTAAACAAGGGGAAGCTCTTTTCGGTTGGATGGTATTCTGTTCGTTCACGGAAGTTCGCCTGCAATGGCAGAACGCCACAACTACCACCACCACCACTAAGTTCAGATTACTTGAATAAGCTTCTGACACCCTGAACTGGGGCAAGACTCGCAGCGCATCCGCAAAAACCTTAAGATTAATTGGTTAACACTCCACGGATAAAATTCTGTTTAAAAAGCATCGACAAATGAGCTGAGTAAGTGTGAGGCCATTTTGAAAGATTCCTGTCGGCCCAATATTTCTAGTTGTCGCTACCCAGCTGCGGAACGCGATGAAACAGGTGGGCTATAGTCTGGAGCCTCATTTTCCAAGTTCAATTCAAAAGTAGAATAAATTCTTCTACCACGCAACTGAAAAGGATGCTGAGAAACTACGCATATCAAGCAGCGCCTTGATCCTCCCCTCTCGATGAAGACAAACCTCGTGTGATGGCTACCCCTTGAATTAAAGAGTACAGAGGACTAGCGACTCTCCTCACTCTAAGTAAAAGCTAAGCAAAAGTTGAGGCTTGAACCACTGACCACAAGACCGACGAGCAAACACCTTGCAAATGAGCTACCCTCACACGAGGAATGAAACGTTGACAGTGCTGTTTCTTGTCGAATAGATGTCGAACAGGAAAACTTACAGCTTCTTAAGTCCACGCAGTTGGGTAAAGGCATCGTTGGGAAATGATTTGATGTTGTTGTTGTTCAGAAATCTGCGGGAGAAATTTCGAATACAATTTCGAAGGCTGCAAATGGTACTTTCAAATTAGCTACGTTGTGTTACATCACGATGTGGCACTTAATTGCAGTAATCCATCTATCATTTCGATATCACACAATACTTAATTACAATACACCATACCATACTAACATACACCATATCATATTATATCATATCATAATACACCATATTACATTATATTATATCATACATTATATCATATCATACATTATATCAAATCATATTATATCATATTATGCTGTATAAATAAATGTGACATGAAACATTGTATAAAATGTAATGGGATATGACACGCACATGAGTTTGTACGATATGGCATGATATGATCTGACGACGGATGATGTCATTTGATATGATAATGAACACCGTGGGATACGATGCGATATCATACTTTCATACAATATAATAGAACTAGCTCACTCGACTTCCAAATTCTCCATCCAAATTTTATCCCGCTCGTCTTCCAAATTCTACATCTAAGTTTTTCTCCCACTCGTCTTCCGAATTCTCCTCCCAAATTTCTCTCCCAAATAAGCGAACACGGTGTGCAATTGACATAACTAAGCAGGTTTTTCTGTGTGGCATTCAATCGCAAAGTTGCATGCTTCATCAAAATACGGAGAGAAAAGACGGAACTTTTGCACTTACAATTCTTCCAGGTTAAATAAACCATTGAAAGAAAAACTCGAAATATTTGTCAGCCGGTTGTAGCCCAAAGACCTAGAAAGGAACAATAACAAAAATCATGGGGTTGAATTTAACACCTTGAGTAAATAAGATTTAAGGTCCCATCAAAACTGGGTGTCAGTTACGATTTTCCAAGGCTGATTCCCATCCTCAGAAGGAATTGATTTTTTCATCACAACTACGAGTCGCAAATGTATCTTACGTCATCAAAATGACTTTTAAGGAATGTCACTATATCAAGTAAAACCACTGATATGTTTATCGTACATTTTATTCAATTTTCTTGCATCTAGTTTTAATTATTAGTCGCCGACGACCCGACCATAAAATCAATGATTGAAAGAAAGATCGATCTAATCTAATTTACTGTTCGTGTCATTATTATGGATTGTAATTGATGTTTTTGTCGGAGGGCTCCTTGAAAACCAGCTTATGCTGAAGGGCAATTCTCCTTAAAAGAATTAAATATTTGAAATAAAAAACCAAATATGAAATCTTCATTCAATTTGTACGGTTTGCTCTGTATTTGTCTTTCAAGATGATGAAACGACACTAGAGGGGTAGTTTGAAGTCCTTCCCCCAGCATTTTGGGGAATAGGGGGGGCACCCATTTCCATTTTAGTAGCCTCAGAGCCACAAAGCTAGCCACTGATAGCACTGCATGTTGAAATCAAATACTCTCTCCCACAGTGCTGAATGCTATTGGAATGACTCGACGGGGTATCGAGCCCCTGTATATACCGCATGGAACTTGTGGTGCCGTGGCGAGTGGTTAAGCATGCAGACTCACAACACAGGGGTTGCCAGTTCGATTCCTCCATGTGTCAATTTTAAAACGCCATTGATGAGGAAGGCAATGGGAAATTGCCTCAAGAATTCCACTTCCCTAGAAATATTCAGAGCCCTGTCTCTGGTTTCTGCTACGCTCGAAATCGAATATGCAACGCAGAAATATACCGCATACGTACCACCCGACTACTGGGCCATTTATGCGGCTACAATACTCAAAAGTACTCTAATTGAGCCGTGTCTTGGTCTATTTGACCTATGGTAACATCAGGTGGTCTTTTAACTATGATAGCCTCAAATCGATGTGATGAGCTCCCTCACCCTGTGTGAAATTTTCCCCGAAAAAAGAGGAAATAAATAGGTGGGTCTGCTTTAAGTTTTCTTAACACATTCGAGTTCCTTTAGCAAACAGCTAGCTTGGAAATAAAGACATCCTTGGTTCAATATTTGTCAATCTACTGAGCAGCCGAAGGTAGATTTCATAACACCGTGAAGCAATGTTTATTGAGCAATGTCCTTGTCAACGATGAAAAACACCTCTTGATTTCCAAGAATGGTAATTAATGTCGAATATATTAAGGCTGCGAGAAACCAAGCTAACTGAGCATTGTAATTCCTCTCGACGTGCTATGCCTTGCAATTTCCAGGCCTGGAATTAAAGAGAGCTAGCGACTCTTCTCATTCTATCACAAGTTACGCTCGGGACCAGTCCATACTTGATTATTTTTTCCGAATCTTTATACTGGATGAAACACTTCAGCTTTAGATTAGCTGTTATCAATGTGTGTCCAGTGCTTGTGCCCTCAGAGTTACTTCTGAGTATTCATTTACCGACCTCGGAAGGATGGACAGCTGAGTTGACTGTTGTCTTGTGGTTAGTGGTTCCAACGACGGGATTCGAACCCACGCGAGTAGACCTCGCATGATTCGAAACACTGCGCATTAACTACTCGGCCACACCATCATATTGAAGTTCACTTACAGTTTCACCATACTTGTACAATGTCTAAAGCTGTCATCATCTATACGGGCGATTCTGTTCTGGGCGAGGTACCTAAAATAAAAACAGAAGCCTCATAACGGTCATGATCATTATGATCACTTCGATCGCTATTGCAATCATCATCATGATAACTGAAATTGATACTGATGGGCTTCTTATCAACTTCATAATCACAACCATCATCATAATCATTATATACATTTCTGTCATAATCAGTATTATAACCAGAACCGTAAATCAACGAATCAATCATAAAGAAGATCACTCCAATGCTCACTATAATAATCCAAATCGCAGATTAATAAATTGATAAATCAACACCATCATCTTGATAGAATTGATTACATACAATCACAGTTCCTCGATAATCATACGTAGGTATGATAGGATATAAGACATGATACATGATATATCATATATGGTATGATGTCATTTATGTTATGATATGACAAAGTTTATATTTTTTAGTGAGCTATGTTGGGGAAAGGCCGTGGTGGCCCAGCCCCAACAAAGGAAGAAAGAAGAAAGTGAAAGGCTAAGAGTTGAGAGAGATCAGATCAAGTTTATTGATCTTGGATGTGAAAGATGGCAGGTTGTAAGATTCAGGAATGCAAGAAGAAGGCAAGGCGGCATGTTATAGGGATGAATGATAATTTGGGAGATGGAGTTCGTGAAGGAGGCAGTGAAACTTGGAAAGGGTGTGAATGAGTTGAGCTTCTAGTGGTTCTGACACGCCTCAGAGGAACAGGAATAATATCCCTGGTCTCCCGAGAGCAATGATACAGAAGATGAGGTGAGATTACATCAAATCATATATGACATTATGTGACATATGATATGATAGGGTATGACATGATATTATTTGACTTGCCATGATATGTTATGACAAGATATAATGTGAAATAGTTTGGCATATGGTATGAAATCAAGGTCGCAGAATTTTCCCATGATGCTCTCGAAAATTACTCACTGACCTCGTTACTAACCTGTCTCAGGCTTTTCAATTGCCTTAGCCTCTTTTTAATGACGACTTCAAATCATTACGTGGCACGAGGTGATATGATGTGACAGGATATAATGGGAAATAGCACGATAGGTTGCACCGTGGCAATGTGATAGAAATTCAATCAGCTAACGGCGCTGAACTATGCAATAAGTCTCTAAAGACTTTTCTATAAATATTGAAAAACAAGAATACATGCATTTCTAGGTAGAGTCTCTTTAACAGAAAAAAAACTCAGCTGCTTTTGGACCTGGTAAATATCAATCCTTGATTGGATTGATATTTACCAGATTTGATTGATTGATTTGATTGAAGGATTGTTGAGCTATGAAAAGGCGCAAGTTCAAGTTCTATGGGCATGTGGTGAGAGGAAGGGGAATAGCGAGAGCAGTGATGGAAGGAGGAATGGAAGGAAGAAGAAGAAGAGGTCGACCAACAGAGAATTGGATGAGTAACTCGAAAGGAAGGAATGGGAAGACAGGGATGCAGCTGAAGGAGATGGCAAAGAACCAGGAGGTGTGGAGGAGTGTTGCCAAGAAATGGGTGCACCCACGGCCTGATGGCTAAGGACGTGATGATGATGAAATATCAATCAACATCATTCTTATTACGATCTTTATTTTTGTCCAAGTAGCCAATTGTAGACTACTTATTTAGAGAGGTTTGCAGTTGTATGTTAGTATATATTACAAGAAATGAAGTTTGAAAAAAAAATTAACATTATCATCATCAACTTCTTGTCACTAGAAATACCTGTAATCAGGCAAGTTTAATACAAATTGTCTATCATTAGAGAGACTTGTAATTGTATGTTTATTCTATAAATCAAAGTGAAGTTTTAAAAAATTGCCATAAGATTATAGGATATGACATAGTATCATATGAAATTATAGGTTGTGATATGACTGTGATATGGTATGATTAAGATTATGATTAAGATTATGATGTGATATGATGTGATTAAGATTATGATGTGATATGATGTGATATGGTATGATTAAGATTATGATTAAGATTATGATTAAGATTAAGATTAAGATTAAGATTAAGATTATGATTAAGATTATGATTAAGATTATGATTAAGATTATGATGTGATATGATGTGATTAAGATTATGATGTGATATGATGTGATTAAGATTATGATTAAGATTAAGATTAAGATTATGATTAAGATTAAGATTATGATTAAGATTATGATGTGATATGATGTGATTAAGATTATGATGTGATATGATTTGATATGAAGTGATTAAGATTATGATTATGATTAAGATTATGATGTGATATGATGTGATAGGATGTGATTAAGATTATGATGTGATATGATGTGATATGATGTGATTAAGATTATGATGTGATATGATGTGATATGATGTGATTAAGATTATGATGTGATAGGATGTGATTAAGATTATGATTAAGATTATGATGTGATATGATGTGATATGATGTGATTAAGATTATGATGTGATATGATGTGATACAATATTTAGCACTTACAGTTGAAGTAGTCGGCTGTTTTGACAAAATATACCCGATTTGAGTTCTGTTAAATGATTTCGGTACAGGGACCTAAAAGAAATAAATTCTGTTATCTATCTCTAAAATACATTTTGAGTAAAACGTAATTCTTTTCCGTACGCATTCGACTGACTTTTATTGCCAAAAAATATCTAAAAAAGAATTCCTGCATACAATTAACTGTCTTCGCAGCAGCACCCCCTTATAAAAGATCACTTCTGAATGCATACTGGTTGCCCACACGGCACAACCAGGGGGGCATTCAGTTGCATCACCATTGAACTCAATTGTAACGCTTGAAGCATAAAGATTATCATCACGAAGCAGGGTTATAGCTCATTGATAACGAAAGTATCTTCACTGTCCTCATTTATACAGCAAACACATAGAACACTTTGCGGTGGTATGAAGGCTTGAGATACAAAGAAGACTGGTTAGTCTAACATCAAAATATCCTTTTCGGACTTCAGCTTTTACCAGCATTTTCAGTTAAAAGGATTAACACAATAGTCATTTCTTTTCAATATTGTTCACCCAACAATCGGGTTATCCTGTAAGAGACAGAGAGGCCAAGCAAATAAAACGTCTACGCATTGCTTTTCAGTCGAATAACACCAGAGGGCCGGATGAGGAGATGGAGATGGCGACCAAAGATGCGCTGGTGGTTACAGTGAAAGGTTTCTCAGGCTCGATTGATCCACCCAAGTCGGGTCGGCTGTGGACCGTAGACAATGGGACACCTTGACTGCTTCATGCGTCGCGCGTTGCTAGAATACCTAGGGATAAGTCTAAGTAGTGCGATCACGTTGAGCAATCCTAAACACGCTAAAACCTTCAGCGGTTGAGTTTAAGCAGTAGAAGAACAAACATTTCTGCCGTGCTCAAAGTTTCTTAAGCAGAATAATCGCGGCTGATTCCTGCCCGTGAATTAGAATTCAAATTCAATTAGCATCAGAGGGCTGAGAATGACTGCAGACATGAACAGAGCTCAAATTTGCCTTGATTCGAATCAAATCGATTACACAGAAACACTTGCGACCTTTGCCATTTAAAGCACTTTACTTCCAGCTTTGCCTTTGGGCCGGTAGTCTGGCGGGTACAGTAACCAAAAACATCATCACAGCCGTAGACACAGCGGATAAAGGAGATGAATGCATTCCGCGGGTAACTGATCGATATGCTTTGGAAGCAAATATGATAACAAGAAGAATCCGTTCTGTATCGATACGCCTACAGCTACTCAGTCGGTGTTGAGCCAATTCAGTTACGGATTTAGGAAAAGTAGCTGACCGTTTCGCTTCTTAGAAAATCAATTTAATTGAAGCACGGTTTTCCTATTGTTTTTCGGCACTAATTGAGCTGTTCTGGAATCGAATTCTGAGTTCAGAGGTTGACAGATCAATGAACAATTTCATGTACGAAACTTCAAATTTGCACAGAAGAGCGGCGAAGCAATGACGCCGCACTTAAGACCTTTTCTTCCGACACTTATCAGAGCATGAAACGTTGCATAATTGTCGAATCGAAACGTGCGAGAGGGAACGAATTATGTTATTGGTTGGTCGTTTATCTGGCCTATTTAAGCAGACGACATAGGGTTTCTTCTTTTTCTTTCAAATAGACACTAGATATTGTAAGTAGATTTTTACATTGTGAAATAGGCTTGATTTTTAGATTCTGGAGTTTTTACATTAATCACTTTTGTAATTTGGTTTAGTTTTAATTTGTGGGAGAACCCCTTGAAAATCAGCGATTCTGCTGAATGGCTACCCTCCCCGTTAGATAAATAAATCAAGTCAAAATCAAATCAAAGTCGCCCGTTTCGATCATCATCCGACGTTTCATACACTGATGGGTGTCACAAGAAAAGATCTTAAATGTGGATCAATCAAGTTCCGTTTTTCCTTGAAATGTTGACAGACGAATGTGCCGAGGACAAGCGAGTAAACGATCATTATCAGGACCAGAGGGGAAAAACCACAGTGGGCTTGAAATCTTGAAATGATGATGAATAAATACGAATATGATAAAAATCACACTTACAAGAACAGCAACTCTTTTAGGGCATGAAAAGAATTCCTTGGGATGTGACGAAGATGGTTTTCGTGCAACGACCTGAAATCAAGACGGAGATCACTCAGGCAATGCTTTCTCGGTGAAATCAAAAAAACATCAAGAAGTTCACACGAGAATGACAAATGAAGCTTTCAAGAGCTCTTCGTGAATTCATGTACATTGAAATCCACTCAACTTCCACCGGGCAAAATGTCACTAGCTAGAGATTTGTTACATCAATAGAAGACTAACAGCGAGAAAGTAGCTGCACGCTAAACTGAAAAATATCAACTATCTGATTAAGTTTTCTAAAGTGAGATCTACACAACTGGCCAAAATCATGTAGCCGCCTACGAAAGAATAGGAATAACAGACTTGGCTTCTTTTGAGCATTTTCATTGCATTAAACGCAATGGAAAATCAATCTTAAACTAGAACAAAGCTCTTTAAATAATGCATAGACTGCCATGTTGACATACGAAAACTTGATACAAGTTAATTGGTACAGTGACTGTTTTGTTCCAGGACTGCTGGGAAAATTTTTTAGAGCCGAAGTGAATGAAAATTTTTTGTTTTGCCATGGGATGGCAACGTAATTTTGACCCAAGTAGTGTATTTTGGTGGATGATTGCTATAGAAACATTGAAAAAATAGAAGCACGAATGAGCGTAGCGATCAACAGATGAAGTCAGGAATCAAGCAACAAATCATTGAACACTTGAAGAGTCAGGGAAAGATGGACAAAGAAAACAAGGAACAAATTAACGAATGAAGGAATAAATGAATGAAGGAAGGAAAAAATGAATGAAGGAAGGAATAAATGAATTAATGAAGGAATAAATGAATTAATGAAGGAAGGAATAACTATAAAGAAAGGCATTCATTAATTGACCAATCATGTTATGCTCCGATTAATTAATCAATGATGGAATAAATAAAGCAGACACTATATGAACAGAATGGGCGAAAATGTCAAGCAGCTGATGAATCATTGAATGCTTGAATGAAATGATAAAAGACGAAATAAACCAATCTGATAATGAAGGAATTGATGAATTCGTCAATCAATTAACGAATAACTGAATGCTTCAGTTAGTTAGAAACTGAAACCACAAACCAGAGAATCATGGAATGATTAACTGAATGAAGGAATGAATGAATGGATTAATGCTTCAGTTGATTAATGCTTCAGAAGAATCAGTAAATGAAGGAAATCGAGAAAATAAGAGCGTTACTGCTCTTTCAGAGGCTTGAATGTATAAACAAGCCAAGGCATGAAGAACACCAAGGATGAATGAACAAATGAATGAATAGAAAAGGAAAAGATCTAAATCAATCAAGCGATTAATTTACGACGTAATCGTTGTGTATACAATCAACAGAAATGGTAAATAAATGTAGGAATTAATGTATGTATTAAAGAATGGTCTAATTTGATGAGTAATCAATTTCTTAGAAACGATTTTACTTCGTACATTCTTATTTCTTATAAAAACTTCGCTCTTCATTGCAAGGTAGACCCTATCATATCGCGGTCCTGTTGCTCTGCATTGGTAAAGAGATTATTTTAGATGACTATGAGATTACCCCATAATCTTACACTGCTTTACAGAGATTATGATTGTCTTTCGGTAGCAACAAGAATTCTTGAAAATTTCAAAGCGAAACTCCGACGGACTCGCCTCGTTGATTGTAATAAGATACTTTTGCAAAAGGCTTAGCAAATCTGTATGAGGTATGGCAAAAATCTATGAAGCAATTATTCGCAGTGACTTTCGAGGTGCGTATTCTCAGGCTGTGATAGAAATAAGTGGCCTAAATCAGAATGACCTAAATCAGAATGGCTTGAATCAGAATTGCCTAAATCAGAATGGCTTGAATCAGAATGGCTTGAATCAGGAAAGGTCATAAATCAGCCGAACAGCAAGGGAATCTAACCATTTCGTTAGCGCTATATAAGAAGCGGTGTTTTTTCTTTCAGGTTGAGGACCACACTTAACATCAGCAGAGACAACCATTCAAACGCAAACAGGTCATGCTACCCAAAATGTGCAATTCATAAGCAGTGGCGGTTGAGGGACTGCGGCGACCGGTGCCGAAATCATCTGCACTTGATTGAAACTTTTTTGTTAACCGAAACCATTCTTGATTCCTTTTCTTCGTGTTTCTTCTTTCTTCCGCTGCATCAAATGATTTTTTTTTTACTTTTCTCTCAGGTGCTGGCCCCCTTTTTGGATATCAAAATTGTGGGCCGTGGGGCCGTGGGGCCGTGGCGCCGTGGCCCCCTTAAAACCGCCACTGTTCATAAGCTAGGTTTGCGAGGATTGGTGCTGAAACGAGAAGTGCTACTGTTATGGGCCGATGCTCTACAGACTAAACCGCAGATCTGTTTGAACTTAGGTTGTAGAAGAGTGGTGCTTCAAACATGCTCAATCGTTGTATAACTTTACAGGAAGTACTTACAGTGTGGTTAGTCTGCGAAGGCCCGTGAACGTTGCATCGTTGATTTCTTCCAGAAAATTCGCATACAAGTGTCTTGAAAAGAAATGGCACAAGAAGCATTACCTAAGGGCAGTTACTGGAAGTGACAGGACTTCTGTCATACCAGTATATATAAATATATATAGTGTGCACCTTGTGTGAATACGACACCACTGTAGAAAAATCGTGCATAAATATTTTTTTCAAATTTCATCCTTTTATTAGATATTAGATACTTTAAATGCTACATATACAAATCTCACTAAAAAGGTAACTTGATTTAGTAAGTATATGCATATATGTACGTATATGTTAGTAAGTAAGTATATTTTACCATGGATTTTATGCAAGTATATTCGTAAATATACTTGCATAAGTATTCGTTGATAATGATAATAATAATAACAAGTAATTGTTTGCATAAAATTAACTGTGAAAAGCAAGAAACCGGTTATTGGAAAGCTGCCATTTTAAGGGGCATTCCCAATTAACTCCATGTCTCGGCAGGTCATTGGGTTAAGATTGGAACTCGTAGGGCAGCCTGCATCGGACAATCGCTGGATGGGACAACTCTATTTTCTCTTTGTTAAACTAGGCCGGTTGCCTGCTTGTTGTAGACGGAGCTATGATAGAAACGAAGCTTATCGACGCTCTTACAAGTTCCACTTATAAAGTTGCTTTCGCGTTTACGATTCTGCACCGGATCATAGCTACTAGACAATAAATGGTTGCAAGGTAACAAATTATCGATCGGGCTTTCAGATAATAGCAGCATTAGATTAAAGTGACCAAAGCATATCTTCACGAATTTGGTATGGCGTCGACATAACAGCCGCATAATTGATGTTTCGAAAATGAGCTGCAAAGCTTAATGTTATCAGTCAGCCAATATATTGGAAGTGCGCAGCCTTGCGAACTGAAGCGATAAAAGAGACCGGAGAGAGAGACCCTGAGAGAGACACTGCGAGAGACCCTGAGAGAGACCCTGAGAGAGACCCTTAGAGAGACCCTTAGAGAGACCCTTAGAGAGAGAGAGAGAGAGAGAGAGAGAGAGAGAGAGAGAGAGAGAGAGAGAGAGAGAGAGAGAGAGAGAGAGAGAGAGAGAGAGAGAGAGAGAGAGAGAGAGAGAGAGAGAGAGAGAGAGAGAGAGAGAGAGAGAGAGAGAGAGAGAGAGAGAGAGAGAGAGAGAGAGAGAGCAATAGGTCAGAATGTTAAGGGGAGAAAGGTTACAGAAAGAAGCAGAGAACAAGGAGAGAACAGGCAAACAATAACGAAACATTCTTTTGAAAACGGGATGGCTATTGGGAAAACGAGGACTTTTCGAAACCACCTAAGGGAAATGACCTTCTTAAAACCCCCTGTCATTGCTTCAGGCTTTGGGATGTGGTTATATCGCCCGAACTTCCTCCGGCGAGGATGAGAACTGTTGAAAACATCTGATGCTTCCGATTTTTAATAGAGAGCGTGTAAAATCCTGCTCGAGCCCTAACCAAAATTTATCAAGTGCAGTGATTCCGTCTGCGTTTTCTATCAAACGATATCTTTCAGATCGCGTATCCTATCATCTTCTTACTAATCTTATTCATAACGCTGCTTCATTTTCCGGTCTTACGGTTTCTTTTGGATGAATTTTAAACTAGAAATGGCTTTGCTTTTGTTTCCGCAAAATGGTTTCGCCAAATGTTTCAAAAAATTTGTCTTAACTTTCTTTAGTACGGAACAATCGAACAGAGAATGAGTGTCAACTTTGTTGAGAACAGGGCGACACTTGTCGATTCAATGTGCACCAAACCAATTCATCTTGACATCCTTAGACAGCTTGACCAAAGAGTGAAAGAGAAGAACGAATTCAAGGGAGGTCAAAGCATTGTGAGATGCTTGCAAAACATTTCTGCAAACAAAGCTGCCAGAATAAATCAGAATGGGCAGACAATGATTTGCCACAAATTGATATACCATCTATTAAAAGTGGGAAATGGAGATGAGAAGAATCACAGACAACACTCACAAGCTTTGTAGTTGAGACAATTCCCGGAAAGTTCCATTCTGGAGCTTTGTCAGTCGATTGTGATGAAGTGACCTGGATGCGATAGAAACCTTGAAATGGTAACAAATCATTGCAACACGACCTTTCGGCTACCTTCATAAAGTTCCTGCAGATTCTAAAAAAATCTCAGCTGATCAAATGACCAAATGAATTGATCAATAACTCAAAATTTTGAAAACTCGTATATTTGATGTCTGGATATCAATTTCTGTTACAAAACTTTAAGAGCTTAAAGGTTAACTTTTGACTCTTTTGATCCTCAGATTACTGCAAATTGGAACAAATCTAATGATTTATAATGAAAATTGAAGCAAAAAGGGAAGCTTACAAAGTTTTCAGTCTGCGGAGTCCATTAAAGGCATCTTTGTCAACAGTGGTGATAAAGTTTTCATAGAGATAGCTGAAATGAGCAGAGTTAGAAAATCAGGTTAAAATTAGGTTAGTACTAAAATCGAGAATCCATGAAAACCCTGTGCTCTTCAGTCACAAAATTATAATTAAGCAAACAATATATAATGTGCTTTCTAACAAAAATTAGAAAGCAGACTTTGGGACACGGAGTAGCTATACTTATCAAGCAGTGTCCTGGACCTTCCTATTGATGTGACCACATGTTGTGATTCACATGCCTGGGATTACAGAGAACTGGTGAAAATCTCACAATTGGAGATATGAGCAGCTATCCTACCATTGAGCAATATTTGCAGCTTTAATGCCCCAACAATACAGGGATTCCATATCACGAGAGCTCGTGCAAATGGTCCAATTCAAAGTCTTATGGCAGGTGGGAAAAAGAAGCAATGCTTTTGAGATTTCTTTTAAAGAAAATCAAAGTCCCTTTAATCTCACATTTCTTTAAGATATCTGAAACTTCTGAAAGCATTTCTGGGAATTTCTTGAATGTAGTTCTTGAAGAGGACTCTAAAATGGAAAGAAAATTAAAGCTTAAATATGGGTGGGGCTAAAAGCCCAAACCTTAGGATTTTTAATCCAGTGCCTCAACCAATAAGACATCTGTAGAGTTCCATTACATAGACCCCTAACTCTCGCAGTGCAGTCAGTGGACATTGCATGGACTACTGTGAAATTTCCACTTATCATCAAACGCATTTTTACAACAAGAGGCCTGTTAGCATAAAACAGAAACATAAGAAGCATGTTTTTATTGCCTTTGAAGTATGCCAATAATTTTCAAAGCACTGTTTCTAATGGTTCGGATTTAGCACCTTAAAAGGTATCTGAAGATAATAAGTCAAAGAAATATCATCGTAAAACAAAGTTCTTAAAAAGACTGATAAAATGGAGTATGACATACAGTTTGGTTACATCTCTTGGCATTCCATCCCTTACTGTCGGAATTTTCAACAGATTTCCTTCAGAGCAGTCAACTTCAACTGTTGTGACACCTCTAATCCAGGAGGAATGACATTTGCATTTTCTGGGGCACTTTGACCACAGTGCATCAGTTGTGATGGTAAAAGATGACAATATGCAAAGGAAAGCCAGGCAGGCGTAAAATCTGTAAACTTGTTGATCAACCTTCATGATTCACAACTTCTCTATAAAACCATAACTTTCTCTGAAATATGATGAGAAGAACCCTTTTTTATAAGTCTCACTTCAACTTCTTTTGAAAAATGGGTTAACAAATTATGGAATAAACAAAAAAATTATGTTAATAAGGATATCGTGGTGCAGTCAGATTATGTGCATTGCATTAAATATATTAATGAACTTTACTATGCATGTTCATAATCAACTAGAATCAGCCGAAATTGAATAAAAAAGTAGCGTCCTTCTAACCAATGTATTACTCCAATTTCCATTCAACAATCGGCAAAGCCAACAGGAATTTGTAATGATACCCTCTCGGGTCTCGGATTCCAACTGAAATTCCACTGTTCTTCGCCAAACTGGAAACACTGATGACTGCTTTCAATGCTTTAAGTTTCCTGTCTCGTTCCACTTTACATATGGTTAAACTAACGATCCTTGCTGCCTATCGTCTTCCTTCGACGAAACTCGAATCGAATAGTATTAACACAAGTTAGAGACATACAATAGACACTGAGCCATGCCAGCTTCGCACCCAATTGTCATTAGAAATATAACCTCTGACGAATAAACAGAAAGCTTTTTGTGGCGAGATATAGAGCTTGCCTTAAGGCTGTCCTATGCAACATTTTCAATGTTTTTATTATCATTACGAACACCTCCGGTTAAACTTTGGAAATATTTGAATGGGAATCACCAGCATAATGTACTCGTTTTCAACATCTCAGAAGTCTTCCAGTACCTTACTCATTAAATCATTAAACCATCACGAAATCAACGATTTATCGACCTCTCTACTATCCACGAAACGAATTCGCAGATAGGCCACAATGAATTTCAAAGACCAATATTTCCAAAATATCGGTTTTAAAAAATTAATTTATCAGCAGATAATGTAAACTTGTTAGAATAAGTAAATCATACCTTAACCGCTTATTTAGAGCGACTGGATATCTATCCCTTCGAAGAATGTGCTGTGTTCTGCACCCAGAAAGAGTAACTGGGATCTCTACCTCAGCTAACACCTCAGGATATAAAGGCGGGAGGGAGGAAGCGGTCTTAGCACACCTTCTGTCTGAATAACCCTAATGAGACGTGCCCATATCCGATTGAGAGTCTCTAAGATCAACGATTGTGATAAGAAGAAATCAACAGCGCGAGTTGAATTTTGAATGCGTCTTATTAGGCTTAGGCAATGACCTTCGGCGCGCCGATACAAATTCAGACCGGTTTGTGGTCGAATCGACAATGCACTGAGCCACATTTACCAGAAAAAAATTAAGCATTGTGCTGACCTTCCCGACATAATCAATTCTTAGTCAAGATATGAGCTCTCTTAAAACCTTCTCATCTACTGCTAGAATCTTATAGACATTTATTTATGGGTAGATTTTTGTCATTCTTTGAGGTTTCAATTCATATGGCAGGAATGATCGCTCAGTAGCGAACACAGGTCAAAGGACCAATAAAACATAGCATTACGCACCCCCGTCTTTTTTTAATAAACAATCTATCGTCCGCTCCCATACCACAAATTGCAGGCAAATTGCCCTCATTTATAGTATATTTTACGATTTGGTTTGGTTATCGACACTTTCCCATTTCATAATTGGCTATTTCAGCCCTTCGGTGCTTCTCATAAGGTTATGGATTTACCACGACTCACGCCGCCTGGGGTTTGAGGAGAAATGAATCATTGTAGGCGCGTCCAATGTTGATTTTCTGCACGAAAAGTCTTTAAAGCTAAACAGGCAAACACGGATTATCTCAACGTCTGCATTGTGCCCTTCAAAATTTTGCCGTCGTCATTCAAAGACAGTGTTTACATTAAGAAAATGTACTCATCCCATTACGCATTGAATTATTTAGCAATGTTGATAGGCCTAAACAGATTACTTATTACTTCGTAACAAAATAAATACTTTGGGTTGTTTTCTCGTGATGCTCATGACACTGTCATTTCGCATTCGTCGGGTTGATTTTACGACGTCTTCAAGTGCATCACAGCTGCTCTTATAATATTAGTTGAGACGTAAGAGATTCATAGCTTGAAACTTCAACAAGAGCGAAGTTATGCCATGCTAGTGATGGTCGCAATAAGGGGTAATCAACGCCAGCAGACTCACGGAAGTTACGCCGAAAGTCTCGGGTTAGAACCACGCCAGTTCCCGTCTCTGAACGCCACCGATCTATGTGTCCTCCTAGTAGTAGATGGTGAATGGGGGAAAACCTGGGGGCAAAATGCGGCGAATAAACGAACTGACCATTCTACCTCACCATGCATTCAAAACTCTTTTCGCGCTCTTAGGTAGAGATTGTAATAAGGCTTTTAAACTTATTTTTCTGACCGTATTATGCATTGATATGGAACAGCTACGGCTGAAGGCCCAACCTAGCTAGCCATTTTCAATTTAATACATGATACAGAATAAATAATACATGATGTAAAACATATAATATATAATATGATATGATATAATAAAATACCGAATTCTTGATAAGAGCAGAAGGGAGCAGCCAGCCAGAGAGCCACGGTATTTGAGTTGGAGTGGCGAATTTCTGTACTCGCCGCACAATTCTCCAGCTTTATGTCAGATACCAATTCGCGTTCTGGTGGTCAGAGATGGAGCAGTCAGAAGCGGGAAGAGCAAGCTTCCGGCTGTGGATCTCCAGCGCATCAGAAATGCGATCCAATCACCCTGCCAACAACCCCCCCCCCTCCCCCCAATACCTACGTAGTACCGTTGAAATTCACTAACACATGTACGTCTAGACATATTAGCATGTTTGGCCCTACGTACACAAACACAACGTGACATGAAACGTATTCAGCTCACCTTTGCAGTTATCGAAACATCAACACAGTCAGCACCGCTGCACGTATTCCAATCAAAACTCGCCCAAGACACGCTGCTTCGTATCGAATCGAACAGAGATGGATACGTAAGGAGGGATGCAATTAGCTCTATTGTAATTAATCGACCCAGAACAAGATCCTTGTGGTAGACCACAGCTCACTCACCAAGATGAGCTCTTGCAACCTGTTTAAACCTTTCTGCCCCAGCCAAATGCATTCGGAATTCCACTTGACGACGTTCGACGTGTTGTAGGGTCAAACTTCAAAGGCGTTTATTTTGGATTCGCATTGATTTTGTTATGATTTATTTGAATTGGAAACAATTGAAAAGTCAAGATAGGACACAGTATATAATGCCTTTCATCAACACGACAATCACCGTGTATAGACATTTTAAGCATGAAGCTGATTTGCAAGCATATGAAGTGCAATGACAACATACTTCAAACCCTCCTCCTGTGCGAATTCCATTCGCATTTTTAAGGGCCCCAATGCTGCCATCACCCCCTTCGTGCGCACAAAGAAGTCCCAATCTTTAAAACACTAGGACACCAAGGCTTGGAATTTCACATGCAACTGTAAATCATATAAGAGTTTTATTGCAAATTTAGGTGTTATTTAGACAGATTTATATTCTTCGTTTTATTCTGTTTTGCTTGTTGATATTATTGATACTTCGCTATGCCGATTTGCTCGTTGAGAATATTTTATCAAAATGGTTGGCATGAATTAGCCTCGAGCTAACAGGCAAGCCAACCTGAAGTAAAGAATTTTAATAATATTGTTATCATTATTCTCATAGAGCAAAGAGCTTGAAAAATCGACATATATCGAGCACGGCTCAAAGTAAATACGATACGAAATCTCAGAATACCAGAAAACAATCTTATTGTTTTTGGCAAGTACCTAGTAATTTCATGGTCAACTCATGCAGCGATGTTGGTGTAAAACGATATTGCAGTGGTCTGACGATGTAAGAGGTCAGTGAATAGTAGTCGCACGTCTTGTCAATGAAAATGCACATGTTAAGACTTTCACGACAAAGAATACCGTTAAGAGCTTTCGGTCTCGTTTCGGTGAAAACCCGACTCAAGCCTTCACTCGGAACCAAGGTTTCTATGGTAGAAACACGTGGGTAGCCAGCGGAAAACTTACAAAAACCGAAGCTCTGTGATGATGAAGATTTCGGGGTTTATGTTTACAGTATGGGTGAACCTATCGTTGCAGATCAAAACGGAGACTGTGAACCACTTGAAATTACAACAGCTTACAGAAGGGAAGATTGAAGTGTTATGGAAATTGGATTGCGAATTCTAGAAGAATAGGTTTACTTGTCCTCTTTACTTTAACATGGCATTTTACAAATGTAAACTAATTATCTTAATAGCAGTCTAAGACAGGTAAGCCTACGAATGATCTAGTCGAGTATCTTAGAAGGACGCTTTCCAGTCTGGAGGGAAATTTATCAGATTGACTATATCAAAATCACTCAATAAAAGGATTATAAATTAAGTGATAACTTCCTAATCCAGGAAGCTAGGCTAAGAGAAGAGCTTACGGAAATTTCACAATAACGACTTTGCGAGACCTTGTCTCTACACCTAGAATGAGGAGAGTCGCAAGCTATTGCCAGTGTTCAATACAATAGATCCCCTCTAGAATGCATTTCATATTGTATTAGTGCTCACTGCATACTGCAATGGAATCACAAGATGTGGTCACAAGATGATGTCGATAGGGAGGACCTGAACACTGCTTGAAAGCCCACCAGCCAGTGTCCGGGTCCTTCCCCTCGACATCGTCTTGCGGGTATGGCTTCTCAGGGTCTTAGAATATGCCTGTGTCAAATATTAATTTCGGATCTTTCACTGAACGAAAATGCGAAGTTTATAACTCATTGCTTTCTATCTCTATGATTCTACCTAGATACCAAAAGTATAAATTTGGACACGAAAGAAGAAGACTTTTCCTTATCGAGCCATGTCCAGGTGGGCTCATGATTCCCACACTTGGAACTGCAGAGAGCTGGTGACTCTCCTCAATCTAAGTGAAAGTCTAGCTAAGGGTGGGTTCGAACCACTGGCAATAGGATCAATGCACAAGAACCTTACCAGTGAGCCATCCCGACACCTCTGATAATCGAAGTTGACGTCTACGTTAAGAGATGTATTATTGGATCATCTATAGAAAGAGAAGATTCATGGCGAGCTCTCAAAAATTCGTAGGTTTTCAGAAATGAAGGGGCGAGATTTCTTTGCCTTCGAGATTACTTTGATTCTTTAAAGGAAAGCAAGAAATGTTCGGCGCGCCATTGTCAGAATTATATTCCAGTGAAGGATCTAGCGTTGTCATGAAAACACTTCAGTAACTCAATTCTACTTGAATGAATTATTGATCAATAAAAACATTCAGGATTTTGGGGTGAAAAGGACTGGGGAACAATTTTCAGAATCGCATCAGCAGGGTATTTGTCATATGCGGCACTTCTTATGAACCATTTCAGAGAAAAATGGCGTGAATTAGCAGGGCATACAGATTGGTAAACATCGCGCCCATTTCGGCAAACTCAGTCATAGGATGCTAATAGACACAGATGTGATATCAACTCGATGCAGTTTTTCTGAATTTACAATCAAGAATTCTTTGGCATTTTTATGTATGCCAAATCGTCTCCAGGTAACTACTAAAATTGGGAAAAAATGTCAATAAAACTGAAACTGAACATAAAGGAAGGGCGTTTCGGCAACTCTAGCTTTGTTTGCAAAGGGAGCTTACCTCACACGATGGTCATTGTGGCAATTTATGCATTTTGTGCTTGCATAGGCATTGCTTCCACGAGCAGGCAAAAATGTCTATCTGATCTAAAAACGGTGAACGACGCTGTACAAAACGCAGAAGATGGCGACCATATCTGTGTCAAAAATGGAGTCTACAGAGATTGGATGATCGAGGTGAAAAAAGACAACATTGAGCTAAGAGGGGAAGCAGGAGGCAAAGTCATACTGAAAGGTCGCTCACAAATCAAGATACGTGGAAACAGGGTTACTGTCAAGAATTTCGTGTTCACAGCTCCCATGGAGGAGGGCAACAGCAGATTGCTACCCCCACCGATAGAGTTTTGGTACAGTGCAAAGTTCAGTGCAGTTATCGACTGTGCAGTCAGTAACCATTCCGCAAACACATGGGTGAAAGTTCGAGGTAATAATAACCAAGTGTATCAATGCCTGTTCGAGAACAAAACAGCACCCGAGCTTACGAAAGAAGGGAAGGAAGTCGCTTTATCCAATATCGTCAGCGTTAGTGATAGTGGGATGTTCAACAATGGGGTTCATCATAACAAGTTTAGCAGGTATGACCCCGATGCGAAAATTGCAAAACACAAGCATGGATCAGCCGAAGCAGTGTACGTGAAGATAGCAAGATCAAGGGGACGAGATAAGAGGGATCTAGGCTGCTCAGTTCATCATAATTACTTCTACAAAATCGACAGCGAAGAGGAGACCATTGGTATAAAATCATCCGGGAACTTTGTATACCAAAATGCAATCGAGTATTGCTACGGAGGTATGTAATTCTCAATGCCAGAATCCTTACGTTGATACCTTAAGGTTATCTTAACTTAAGAACAGTAATAATGATTTTCTTATTTAAGATTGACGTAGCTAATAGCTCGAGGCTAATTACTGCCAACCATTTTTAATCCAATAGCATAACAAACGGAAAAGCGGGTCGATATTTTAGCGGCGAGCAGACCATCTCTAGTACGGCATACATTTACAATAAAATTCTTACATAATCTACAGTTGCATGTAGAATTCCAAAACTTGATCTTATTAAAAATTGGCAGTAAGAAATATATTTTGTGATACTTAGAAGCCATACCAATCGGACGGCACCTTATCAATGAGTACCATCATAGATGAGACCACGCCTGATGGCATCCACCATTATCATAAAGTTATTGATTTTTCGACATAAATCTTTAGATATCGATCTTTAGATATCGATCTTTAGATATCGTTCTTTAGATATCGATTTTTAGATATCGTTCTCTAGATATCGATTTTTACCACGTAGAATCCAACGCTGACAGTTAAACGCACTCCATAGTAACAAGTTCGCAGTCCTTTTCCAAGGTACTACCACACCCCATTTCAAATGGTTCAATTCGGGTCTGTGGATTTTATGAGTTTACCGTTCGCCAATGGGCCTGCTTTGTATCTCTCGGGACCAAGTGTTTGCTATTAAGGTGACTTAGTTGAATTTGGTGATAGATCCTCATCACGGATGGTTAAAAACGAATGTGAGGCTATAAATGAATGTGAGGCTATAAATGAATGTGAGGCTATAAATGAATGTGAGGCTAGAAATGAATGCGAGGCTAGAAATGAATGGGAGGCTACTACAAATGAATGAGAGGCTAAGGAGGAAGCCAGAAGCATTTCTTTAATGAGTTAAGTTAAGGAAAGGCCATGATGGCCTATACAACGCCCCAACAAAGACAGAAAAAAGCGGAAGACTAAAAGGAGAGAGAGATCAGATCAAGTTCTTTGATCTTAGATTTGAAAGATGGCAAGTTGTAAGATTCAGGAAAGCAAGAGGAAGGCAAGGCGTTCCATGAGTTGCATGTTCTAGGGATGAATGATGATTTGTGGGAAAGAGTTCGTGGATTAGGCAGTGAAACTTGGAAAGGGTGTGAGTGAGTATGAATGTATTAAAAGCTTTAATGCACTAGTGCACTTCACATGGCTCGATAATATTCCTTCAGAATAAGACCATAGATTCATACCAGTATATAGCAGTAATTTCAGCTGAATGGTTCAAAAGACTCACTTCCGAGTCGAACCAACTGCATATAGCAGCTTCATGTAGCACGATCTGATACAACTTAAAATGCTTCAATCTGTTTGTGGCAATAAAAAGCACTGGCCCAACCAACACAAAGAAAAGTAAGGCCCTTCAGCTCGTGGAAAAATATTCATAGTTCATGGGACCCTTCATCTATTCAGCTTGGATGCCTCTCATTTAATAGACGACGACCATGATAATCCTAGAAAATCATGCGCTTTTTTACGAAAAATGATTCTTTAATGACATTTCATGCATCTGAATAATGAGAAATAGTCTCAAGCGCTAAATGTTTTTCGTTATCAGTGCAATAAATTCTTGGCAATTCTAGATAAAATTTTCTCTAATACTTCATTATTTTCTTTTAATATTTTGATCTCAATTACTTGTTAATGAGGCCCCTTGAAAATCAGCTTCGGCTGAAGGGCTACCTCTCTATAAAATTATTGAATTAAATCAAGTTAAATCAAATTCATCCCGTCGTTGGAACCATTTACGACAAGCCAACTGTCAACTCAGCTTTCCGCCCTTCCGAGGTCGGTAAGTGAGTACTCAGAGTCTAAGAGGTAGCTCTGAAGGCACAATAAGTAATGCCACAGGCCCTGGATAGCTGCCCATGCACGCAGCTTGCGTTAGCAAGTAGGGCAAAACAAAAGAAATCAAAGTGAATTTCTGTCGGATCTATTTTCCTTTCTTCTTTTTCAGGCATTTCTCTGCGTCACGGCAAGAACAACATCGTAAAAAACAATTATATATTGGGACGACCGGACGACAGTAAGCTGGACTATGGTATTAATGTCCATGACGAGAACCACCTTGTTGCGGACAACTGGGTAATGGATGTCGGACAGTACCACGGAATCAAAGTGGTCGGAGGAAACGGGCCTACAGACTGTGACTCGTGCCACGTACGCGCCAAAAACGTCCGAATCTTTGGAAACACTTTGGTCAATTCTGCATTACACCTTGGTAAGAAGTACAAGACCGGGGGCTACTCAGACCCAGTCAACATTAGAATTCGCGGTACGACGTCATCAACCTACAAAGGGAAATACGCCATGATAACTGGGTATGGTCTGGAAGAACCCAAGGCGTTCCAAGGTCGTCCTTATACGTTCAGTGGTATCAACCAGTTCTATGGCAAGAAGCTGGCATATGGAGGCGTGGTCGAGAACCTGAAATTGTACAGGGAGCAGAAGATAATACGATGGTCAAAGAAGCCAAAAGATTTGGGGGATTCTGGGACAAGGATGATAAGAAAAATTGAATGCGAGGCTGGGCCATCATGGGAGAAGAAGAAACAAGAATGTTCTGGAAAGGATTAACACTTACGTATGCTCTTCGTATCTGTATAGATATGCACGAAGCACATCTTCAAAACTAATTTATCTTTTGCTTTCGAATGATAGTTTTTTGCGATGAATGCTCAAAGCTTGAACTTTTGCGGGAAAGTGGCTTTAAGTAAGAAGTCATAAAAGTTGTGGGAAAACGGAAAGACGTCATCTATAATTCATTAACAAACACCACACGCGCGCGCACGCACGCACACAAATTTACGTACATATGAGCAATCAATGTTTGTAGATAAATATACACATTATACAGAAATGAGCAGTGTATCAAACATTGCGCCATCTATGTTCTTTGATTAAAACACTGATTCGAACAATGACTTGCGATCTCAGATCAAACTCACGTAATTTTTATCAAGAAAGGAATCTCAATATTCACACCTGTTGCGACCTTTATGTTGTTATCACGACAGGAAATGCAAACTACCTCAATCAGCATGATGGCTGGTCTGATACTTAACTGAAAAGATAAATTACTTCTATAGTAAGGAGCAGTAAGCTAGAAATAGTTGTCTTTATCCGCCAAAGTAAACACCGTTCTCCTGATTTTTCTGCATTAACTTGCAGAGGAAATCTTTTCCCATACTTAAACACTTGGAGAGGTGACGCAATCCAATCCTCTTCATCTACTTATTAATCATTCGCGACCACGTGCCACGATCCACACAATCCGAAATCCAATCCAGACTGAATGAAAATGTTTTTTAAAAACTCACCTGCAACTCTCATGCCTCAAACTGTTTTTCTTCTCACGGCGATGCAGATTTTGACGTTGCAAGGTACCTCCCATCCCAAGAGGAGCTGGGAAAGAGGCATATGCTTTTCTCATTTGCTTTCTTGAGAGCCAGTCGAACCCAGCCACTGACATTCGCAGTGCAGGTCCCAAGCACGGATGAATGGGGAGGGGGGTTGGGTGGACTGTTGCAGCAACGTTAGGTGATTCATGGTGGGTGCACAATCGTAGTTCGACTACATAAATGCACAGCTGAACGGCAATGGCGAAGCTTTCCAAAAAGTCTGTAGCAATACATGTGTATGTACAGCAAGCTGACAGAATGATTGCGAAGAGAACTTTTGAGACAAAGAAGAGAGAAATTTCTCATGGTACCGTTGAAATTCAGGCCGAAAGGTATTGTACCAAAAGCTTTCTGCCTCGATTAAAGTGAGAAAATGAACTTCATTTTAGGAGTGAGCTCTGTATTTTCTATCGATCTTGCGATGCGATGCCCCTTCCAGTTGGAGAGGCCTTTAAAATCAGAATATCTGTTTGCATTTTGTTACGGGCGATATCGATTGGGGGGTGTTTAAAGAGGGTAACAATGTATGTAGAACGAAAAACAAACATTTCATAACAAAAGAGCTGATCAGCTAACAATGTCTCATTCATAACGTCAAATTTCTCCAGTAAAGGGGATTTTCTCTTGGAATGAAACATTTGATAATAGCAATTAGGCGCAGTTAGCCAATAGGGGTTTGCATGAAAAGAATTCCTGTTACCGGTCCTAACCCCGGGTAAATGGGGAGTGGGGGCACAAAGGGCATCTGGCTGTAAAATGGGGAAGCCCCCGATGCAAAGCTATACAAGACACGGGTGTAGATGGACGCCCATTCGTACTAGTGGCCTTAGTTAAGTAGGATTAAAGCCAGACGATGACCATACGGGGAATTCGTCACTGGTTGAATAACTGAAGAATTAGCACGATATCTATAGCAATTGCATTCTTTTGGCTTCCTGGGAAGCGAAACATTGGTCGTCTTCAAATACTGTGTTCGGACAGGTTTGACATGACACTAGAGCGTCTCTTCCCAGCCTGCAAGGTCAAAGTCAAAGCTCCTTCTCTTACCATTTTTGGGGAATAGGGCGCTCTTTGTGTTTCACTCCCATGCTCTCTCCCGAAGTGCTAAATACTAAGCAGGTAAATAGCATGTACCATCTTACTCGACCGGGTATCGAACCCTGTCCTACCGCGTACAAAGGACCACGCCACGGACGCGGTATGATTGCAAGGACGTGTCATAAAACGTGGTGACATTTTGTGAATAAGCCTACAAAGACCTCTAGGTTGTGAATTGACTCAAGAGGACAAATCCATTAGCGTTTCTCTTGTCTAGAGATAGAAATGGCTAACTTATACTACGGGAGCGAGAGACTGGGGCAGTAATGTGGGCAGATGAAACGGTCTCTCTCCGTGAAATCTGGAGCTGTTTTGCACTATTTTCACAGAGAACTGTCATGGAGGAATTTGCTAGCGATCAAAATTTTCTTGTACGTCCCTAATTATACTTACGTGGCGACCATACATGCTATCACCATAACAGGAAACCTCAGTCTTTATCGATTATGAAGAATAAAGACGTCGAGGAATACTTAGGCTGCGTTTACACTGTACCAAATCACTTTTTGATCCGATACAAAAGTGTCACGGATCAGCCATGCGTTTACACTATATAAAGTGATCCGGTACAAATCTGTACCTGCTATCAGGTACAGTTTTGTACCTTCTAGGAAAGAGGAACAGTTTTGTACCTGCACTGCTCCGAAACTGTACCGGTACAGTGTAAGCGTGAGGGACAAGGAACATTTTTGTATCGGATCAAAGGTGATCTGGTACAGTGTAAATGCAGCTTAAAGATGATCTGAAGCATGGTCGCCTATAAGATGGAATGAGTGCGAAATCCCAGAAAATGAATGACATAGTAGTAGACGAGGAATAACTGTCTCTAGGACACCACACAAAAATCAGACCCTTTTTGTCCGGTATGACTACTTCACGAAATTCTCAAGCTGCTTGGATCAGACGGGCATACATTGCGCTTCGTAAGGAATGGATAGATATGATTCTTGTCACATTATCTCAAAAGTAAGACCGGTCTTCCAGGCGGATAAGACTATTGTGTAGTGGTAGCAGCTGATCTGTCGGAATCAATCGCGTGTGAATGTCGTGTCGATATCTGCTCACTTTTCAAGGGGGAAATACGAAAGCGAGATTCCCATGCGTTACAAGAACTTTTATCGGACACGCCCGAAAACGGGACAACTAAGCTCATTTAGGTCATCTATACGCAACCCAGCCCCATCTCCGTTCCTTGTTCAGTCCAGACTATGTGATATAAGACCATCAGTCGAACTTCACAGTATAAGCCCCGAATATAAAGTGTGGTTTAATCTAGAGCATTAATCCCGACAAATTGTTAAATACATTAAAAATCTAATAAAAAATGAAGCGAGTTAACCAATACAGGTACAAATGATTTATAATTTTTTCGCTTCAATCTGACACCTAATACATTAAATCTTTATAACTTTAATAACTTTATAACTTTACTAGTGAATAAAATCATCAGGAATCTTCAGCTGATTCGGAGCTTTGAAAACTGCGTGAAATAGAAGGAGGCAGCTTGCCATAATTACTGGGTCATAAGATGCTATTGCTAGCCACATTGAGAAGGGGAACTAGTGTGACGAAAAAGGCACCGTCGTAGGCCTTCATTAAAACTTCCGTGTTATCATGAGCAATTATATGCCGTTGGCGAGGAAGGCCACGGGAAACCACCTTATAAAAATCCACTTCCCTAGAAAAACTCAGAGCCCTGTCTCTGGTTTCTACTTCGCTCGAAAGTTACTATACTAAACACTATTAGTAAGGAAGGCAACGGGAAACCACCTCATAAAAATGCATTTCCCTAGAAAAGCTCAGAGCCCTGTCTCTGGTTTCTGCAACGCTTGAAGTCAAGTATGCAACACAGTTTTTTTATATGCCCCTACTCTTGACTAGAGCTATCATTTTGTAAGCAAGGAAATGGCGTATCAAGTCAGAATAATCAAAACATAAGTACAGGTTATTTTACACTGCTAAAAATTACAAGTTTGAATGTGATTCGCGTGCCAAAAGCGAATTTCGTTGAATCCAATATGACGTCAAATACTGCAAATACTACAGAGATAGATAATGTTTTGTATGGGTCGACGTTTCTAAGTGGGCCTCACAAGTTTTGTTCTAACAAAAAATGAGAAAAATGCGGAAAATGTAGCTACAGTTTGATGGCAGCCATTGAAGATTTTTCGGTGTCACAACTGCCGCAGCGTTAACTGGATTTCTCCATCGCTAATTGTCTCAACTCAACATAATGAGATTTGAAATTAACGACCAAACGACCAAAGAAACACCTCTAAAATGTACATTGATCTTAAATCTCAACCATGTCTGATTCAGCTGAGAGCCCTCAACCACCTTCAATTGTGAATAGAATTATTGTTTTTATACATTATTCTGATGGTTCCTCCTCGTCACCAGTATTTTATATGGCTTAGGAGCAAGGAAAAGTCCATAAATACCTTGGAGATCGGGCAGTGGCTCTTCTGGGTCAGGCAAGAACTTATATTGGTGCAGCATCCGGGAAATGAGGAGAAAAAGTTCCACTTTGGCTAAGAGTTCCGCTAGACAAACACGCCTACCCGCGGAGAACGGTAGATAGCTTCGCTTTGCGCCAGGAACGATGTTTCCCGTCACGTCTAAGAATCTCTCCGGTTTGAACGTGAATGGGTCCTGCCATTCTCGCCTGTCAAAATGCATCGCCCAAATATTGAAGAAGATCTACGAGAAAAAGGACACTTTATCGACAGTGATTGCGACGATGCTTTACGTATGCACAGAGGCTGGCCCGTTAGGTTCTCTTGGTAGCTCTTGGTTTGTTACTTAAGGCATTACTGGTTCGTGTGAATTATTTTCAGTGACACCAAAAAAATCAACAGGATTTTCACATTCTTTGTACGTTTTCCAAACTTCTTTTTCTTCATTTTACATCTTTTGATGTGGAAAACACGAATCCCGCTACAATGGATGCTATTTACCGGATAGGTGTACAGTTATTAACAATCTTTAATACTATGTTCACAAGATCAATAAGAAATCAATCATCATCAAAGGAGTTCTGCATTCGACCAGGGTTCTATTCATGTGCAATGGATGGAATAAATGGTTTGGATGATGGTGGAGAAGAATTTCGCTGAGATGTAATGGAGATAACACCAGTTGATGCATGAAAACGGTTAAAACGATACACGATTTGATGTATAGGAAACTGTATCAGCGAAAATAGTCCTAGTTTGCATCGCTATCACTGTAACGGCTAGAATCCCGTTTTTGACAGTGAGAGAAAAAATAAGGATCAGAAAGGACCATTTTGCATGAAAGATTTATAAGCAATTGTTATGATGCAGATCGAGAGATGCTCGACCAATGCAACCGATGCCGCAAAAGATGCAGCTGATGCGAGATTTATGTTTGGTGGCTATCATCAATCGGAAATGCACGTGGATGCTTGCTTGCCTTGCCGATACCGAAAGGTATGCTGCACTTTGAATGCATTAAAACACCTGATCATGCTTGAGAATTGCCCCTGGAAGCGAAAAACTTTTTAGGTACAAGTTGCTGTCGTGACTTGCCATCATTTTTAAAACATTTGTATTGATTTCTGATCTTAAGAAGGAGAGAGGTAGGTATAAAGTGCTTTCTATCAAAAGAAAAATGGACCATCTTTCGTTCAAATTCATCATTCCAATATCATTTGCAACTGCTGTTTACTTTGTACTTATTAACAATGTGTCACCTTTGATTAACAATACCCCTTCTGATCTAGGAGTTTTACCCACTTTTATCGCTCTTAAAGTGCTGCGTTGCATACTCGATTTCGAGCGTAGCAGAAAGCAGGTACAGGGCTCTGAGTTTTCTAGGGTGGTGGAATTCATGAGGTGGTTTCCCGTTGCCCTCCTCGCCAATGGCGTTATAAAAGTGACACATCGGGAGGAATCGAACTGACAACCCCTGTGTTGTGAGTCCGTATGCTTAACCACTACGCTGCGGCACCTCTTAACGAGTAGGAAAGACTAGAAACGGCAGATTGAACTTACTTGCGTGCCCTTGTCGATGCTGTAACCACCTAACGTCGTATCACACGTGGTTTTGTGGGGAACTGCAAAGGGAGCAATACAGGCCATCCGTAATACTTCATGCACAATAGCATCAACATATGGTAGACGCTGTCGATCAGCAATCACTGGCAATCGCTCTGTCCCGATCGATTCAATCATTGAGTGGTAGGCTTTGTCTTGAACCGAAGGCCAGTGAGCGAAGAACAGGAAAGCCCACCTCATGGTTGTTGTCGTTGTTTCCGATCCAGCTCCAAACATGTCGTCCATGATTTTATATAAATGGTCATCTGTTAGAAATTCTTTTGCCTTGAAAACGAGCAAAAAGACAATTAGATGGCGGCAAAAATTAAATCAAACTTGACTTCCATACTACATAGGAGTATCTTATAAGAGAGGCGCCATTCTGAGCAACAGAATCACGAGGTACGATGGCCTCTTTCTTTCTTGCAGCACGTGATCCATAACTTTACGCCAAGTTCCAAATTCATTCAATACTTCAGATTATGAAGAAATTTTGCAGAGCGTGGACCGGAAAAAGTGACCCTCTGCAAAGAAGACGTCTCTGAATACTATGTAAACTACCAACTGGACGACGAAATGACTGATGACTATTGAATGACTGTGGAGGAATTGAGGTAGAGTTTGTGAATCAAAACTGAATAGACCGATCAAAATAGACAGATCACAAAAAAGCAGAGTAAAAAACTGATGTCGACCGAAAGACGAAAGAATAGTTGTTAATAGCAAACGAGACTATGTAATTAGGAGTAGCTGGCAAAGTGGTTAGAGCACAACTGCTGCATTGAAGATTCGGGGTTCAAGGCGTGCCGGAGATTTCTTATTTGCCCGCCTAGTATTACGAAGAACTTTGCACAGCCATGTCAGACAGAGAGTTATGGAGAAACTATGTGAACTTGGGCGTGTCCGACTGGTGATGGTGATGAGTATCATCATAATAACTTAACTCTACAAAGTTGGTACTTACAATAGCTGATTTATAAATACCTAATTCAAACCAATTATTGTCAAAAGGAAGAATTCCCAATACTCAAGAAGAGTAAACTAAAAGACGCTTAGTATTCACAAAGGACTTTCGAAGTTATTTACAGCAATTTCTGTGTGTTCAATTTTAAGCTTTCAGCTACCTTTCTACCTAGTAGTTAATGGGGGTCTGACGTCAAGCTGGGGAAAAGTACGCCGAGGAAACGCTCGAAAACTCGTCGAAATGCTTCAGACAACTAGAATACATCGCATTAAAGGATCTCTTCAAATAGTCCAGTTTCTACTAGCATGAAAATACAAATACTCAATCGAATCAAAACGCGACCCCATTTTGTGGCATTCACAGTCACGTGGCGTCACAGTAACAACAACAACACTTGTGCATGGGAGACTGCCGCTACGTGGCGCTTAAGACAGTTGCTCGAGAACTTCGAAATGTCTACCGATCCTTAGCCACTACCGGCAATCCGACTTATTAAGCCGGGTTGGGGGGAGGCATGAGCAGCAGACGACAACAACAGCAAAATAACATAAATCATAAAGACGGGAAAAGGTAGACAACAATGGGGAAAGTGGATATGTTGACTCCTCACGTCACAACAGATCTTCCTACCTCCCAGCGCCATCGCTCCGCATGACACCTCTCCAACAAGATCCTGCCTTATCCTCGTTTCGAGAATGGCACAGGGAAGTCGTATGCAGAAACCTACACATTGGTGTCCCTGGATGTCGACCGCCAAAAGTGATCTCGACTCAATGTCTAAAAGATTTGCTCGTCTTTCAGCCTAGGGCTTTGATGCTACAAAGTATATTGATTCAAGATATTCCAATACCAACTTTGCTTCACTATCAGGGCCCATGGGTATAGCGAGCACTTCTCCTGACTAAATCCTTCACTTTTTGGGGCAATGCAGAAGCCTCCACATTGGTGTCCCTGGATATCTACCGCCAAAAGTGATCTTGACTCATTTTTGTCGGCTTGCAACCGATTCTGTAACCACTTCTTCTCAGAGCACATTTGAGGGAAAGACTCGAGGAAGAAGTATGGCACTAAATGTTCAATATGCAAAAGGTACGCCAGGATCCGAAATTTCCACGAGATCCAAGAAACGTGCAGAATGAATCTGCTTGGAAGATCAAAGCAGTCGAATTTCTGTTCCTTAGGTCCCAGAATAGGGAGGGAAAGGGGAACCATAGCCACAATTGCACAGGGACCCTTCTGCGATCGAGTTCCTGATGAGAGGAAGAGTTGCAATGCCTGTGCCGACTACTACACAGAAAGCGCATGCGCGCAACTAGGAACTTTAATTGCAAGGGTCCAGGCCCCAAACAAGAACAATAGTTATGTTATCAAAAGGGGATATGGCCTAGAATGGAATTCTCCAAATTTAGAAACAGCAGCATCGCTACAGGACATTCCTCATTTTGCTACAGGAATTTTCCTTGATTTGAATTCAATTAAATACTTATCACCCTGAACTCATTAAAACAGCCACTAATCTTAGTGGGAACAACAACAACATCTAATCCTTTCATTTGCGAACTAAAGCTTTGCATTTTCCCTAGAAAAAGGGCGCTTTCGCCCTTTGAGGAACAGGGCTTGGATGTGGACCCCAAGACCTTCCTGGAGTTTATGTGCCTCGAGCACCAATACCTCAGCTAAGAACCTGTTTTTGATGCGACCCTAGCCGCAGAATCTAAATTCGGTGATACGATCAAGTCAATTCATGGGGAAAAGCATTCGAGACGAAGAGCGGCCTACCTGTTTATCATCTTCAATGGCGTCTTGAGAAGCTTTGATCAACGCATCGGTAAGGTCGCTCACGTTTTCGCCATCAAATCTCGCTCTATGCTCTCGCAACTGTCGATTGAGAACCGGTTCTCTTATGGCCAAAGCTTTCTTGATCATCTTTATCTTCTTGTTGGGCAGCAGCCTCAGTATGGGGAAAATGTCAACGAGGTTATCATACTCGAAGGCACGCACGAATGTGACGTTCGAGTTGACGATGCAGAGAAACTCCTCGTCATCAAGATCATAACGAGAGCCGAAAATCATGGCGCATATAACATTCATTATTGCCAGGGCTGAAAAAGAACCAGATATTTTTGAATTTTTTTATAAATGAAGCTCTCCAGCGCTACAAAGCTACAGAAAAACTTACAGCTGACTTTCACAGAAGCGGTATCTTTACATGTGCTGGGACAGCTCATTTGCCATTCGCTTGCTCACGGAGTTGATGGCGACCTGCCGAGCTCTACATGACCTTAAATTTCATTTAGAGTGAGGAGAGTCGCCAGCGCTCTGTATTTCCGCCTGTAGAAATCGCAATGAGAGGAAGGATTCGGAAACTGTTAAAAAGTCACAGTTCATGTGGTGGCCTAAAATCCACCTTTCGATGCCGACCAGAAGCTTCACGCGCTTGCTTGCTCTTCTAATCAAGTTGATCATAGCAAATATCAGACGAAATATTTCATTAAGTCGCAATTTCATTACTTTCCAATTGTCAGGATGGTCATTACGGTGCCGTTGTGTAGTGGTTAAGCGTGCGGACTCTCATAACACAGGGTATGTGAGTTCCAATCCTACATGCGTCGCAATAAAAAAGGCCGTTAGTGAGGAAGGCAAAGGGAAATGGCCGTCCGAGATTCGCTTTTCTAGAAAGAACTCAGTAAGAAAGAATGCAACGCAGTAGCACTTTGGGAAAGAGCAAGGGCAAAGCGCTATTAGATGGCCAGCTTCTAATTGTAGCATACAAAATGCATGTAAAGCTGCTTATAGCTCAAAGGCCCAAGAAACGAAAATGAACGCCAAACTTTTGGCCAAAACTGCCAGAAAACAAACTTTTAGTTTTAACATAAATTTTTTTTAACCGAGACTTGTGCACTCATTACTGATTTACTGGGGCAAGTTTGATTTCACCCTGATCTTTCTTCTTCTTTTTATCTTTTTTAGTGGGTTATGTTGAGGAAGGCCATGGTGGCCTATACAAAGCCCCAACGAAGGAAGAAAGAAGAAACCGAAAAGCTAAGAGAGAAGTCAGATCAAGTTTAGTGATCTTAGATTTGAAAGATGGAAAGTTGTAGGACTCAGAATCAATATTCTGCTTTCTACTTGATATCAGGAGGTTGATACTTGGACGCTGAGAAGCTTTTTGCTTATCGAGCAGTGGCCAAGTCCTTCCTCTCGATGTGACCACACCTCCTGACTCATACGCCTGGAATTACAAAGAGCCAGCGACTCTCTTCACTTCGACTGGAAGCTTAGCTTAGGGTGAATTGGAACAGCACGCCATAGGATGAATTAACAAGAATCTCAGCATAAATACACCCTGACGCCTAATCTGCCCTTATCTTGGTACTACAAATCGAGTTATCTATCTGTGTGGTAATTTAGGGCGTGGTTTTTTTTCTACATTTGAGAGCGTCAAATATTATTTGTATCCGCCCATGCACTCGTTCTGATTAGGAAAGAGCTAGCCAAAACTTTATAAAGGAGAGCACTCGAAAGGCCCTTGAAATACTATCTTAGGAATCTTAGGAGTCAAGAGATGCCACACAAAACAGAAAGGGCAACAAATGTAATCTTTTGACAGAGCTTCACCGTGCTGCTGTCCAATTCTCAGATAGCAAGTTACGAAAAATTATGAATACCGACGCTTCCAGCATTAAATATTCGTCAATTAACCACAAAGCAGATCAAATAGGACACCATTTCTTCACGCGCAAGACTTCGAGAACTGCGATGCGCTCATTGGACGTAGATGTAAATATAAGCTTGATGTCTTGAAAATCAGGATATGAACTGTCAATGCACGTAATACTTCTCAGTCAAACATAAAAAATCGGGGGGGGGGGGGGGGGAGGGGGGGGATTCTTGTCATCAAATCTGCGCCTTTGAGAGCGCAGCGAAATTACGGACCATTTCATGTAAGGATAACTTACGTTATGGACACTGAAAAGCTTTTTGCTTATCGAGCAGTTTTCAGGTCCTTCCTCTAGATGTGACCCCACCCCGTGATTCCTACGCCTTGAATTACAGAGAGCTGGCGATTCTCCTCACTCTAAGTGAAAGGGTAGCTAAGGGCGGATTCGAACCACTGACCCTATGATCCATGCACAATAATCTTACAACTGAGCTATCCTGACACATCTGATAATCAAAGTTGATATCTCTGTTAAGAGATGCACTATAGATGCATTATAGAAGTAGCATAACTCATGCGTGTGGGCCCAATTGGAACAGTGATAACCCAACGGTCTTAATATAAGTGGTTTGAGCTGAATGACGAGCCTACTAGCCCTCAAGTGCACCAGGTTATTGTTGGCATAGCATGCTTGGGTGGCTCTCTGGAATTCCAGGCGTAGGAAGCACAATGTGTAGTCACTTCGAAAGTAAGGAACCGGACATTGCTCGATAAGAAAAAAGCTTCTCAGTGTCATGAAATCTACTCTTGAAGATAGGTGGAAAGAATAAAAAGCACGGAAAATGATATTCAAAAAGCAATTGCGAACGTTTTCATCGATTTTCTTTCTCAACTATTCAGAAGCCTTTTATCAAATTTGACACGGTTTAGTGCTTCGGTGAATTCGAAACATTGGTTGGAAAGGTAGCACTTCAATGCGGTATGTCTTTGGAAGGCTTGGCATGACCCATTGAGAGAGTGAAGCATTTTTTGCAGCCCCGAGCATATAAACCCCTTACTGCGTCAAATGCATTTCGATTCCGAGTAGAATATTCACCCTTATCAAGACCTAGGTAAAATATTCACCCTTATCAAGACCTAGCTAGGTAAACAGCTGAGAGCAAGGCCTCGGGTTTTGCTCCGCTCGAAATCAAGCATGCCATGCCAACAACGCTTGGTGGATACACATGAAATGAATAGCCTCGGTGCTTTCCACTTGGGTTATCAAAGCACAGTTTCTTGCAATATCTCTTAAAAAGTTCTACCACACACTTGTCGTCTACTTGTCCAGTTCTCATAGTCATCATCATTTTCTTTTACTTCTTCGGTACAGATTGTTTGAATTGAAGGGCAGTTATGGTCAAAATTTGATCGCTTTCGAGCGCTGAAACGCTTATTACTTTAATCGCCTAACTGCATTATCATGACTTATTAACAATTTGTACTTGTTTGCACCTACTCGGTTTCATAAACCATGTCATTTGAAATCTTCCACACATATTCTCGTATTAATCGCAGATCATTTGCTAACCTGCTAAACTTAAGTCGTAAGTACGAAACGAGCAAAGTCCAACGACAGTGGCACCAGCTTACCAGGTTTCACGTTTCCAAACAACCGAAGGTAGATTCCATGACACTGACATGCAATGATGCTTGCAAAGCAGTGTGTTCATTCGCTTGATGTCTCATACGTTTCCGGGTGGTTGAAGGAACTGAGAGGCAGTGATGCTAATAGGGAATCGTCCTGTCCTTCCATCGTGGTGGTGGAGGATGCCTTGTCAGTCTATGACATCAACTGTCACATCATGAAATACTTCTCGATTTTCAGCAAGTTGGGTCAACCCCATAGCATTTTTACCAGCATGCTTTGCCAGTTGTTTCGTATACAATAACCGCTGTCTACCTCTGGATCTTCTCCCATCTACCCTTCCAGCGATGACCGGTGTTCGAGGATTTCTCACAAATGCCATGTCCCAAGAATCAAAATTTCTATTCGTATCACTGCCTTCACCAAATGATATTCCACTTGTGCTAATCTTAGTACTTCCTTCTTTCTAATACCTTTAGTCCATGGTTATCTTAGGACTCTTCCCAGGAACCGAATCTCCATTGCTACAAGTCTCCTTTTCATTCCTCCACAGATGGTCCAGGTCTCACACCAATAAAGAAGTGCAGTCAAAACATATCACTTAAGTATACCAATTATTGTGGCGATGGTAATGTTTTTAGCCGATTAAACATTCGATATTGATTTATGGGCTGACTTTGCATCCCTGTTCTTCTGAAAATTATTTCTTTGTCTGATTTCCCATCTGAGGTTATCATGCTACTGAGATAGATGAAGTTGTTGACCTGTTGCAAAGACTTTCCATCTACTTGAATTGAGGATTTCGGGATGTCTTCTTTCTTGGAGATTACTTTGAAGAATTGGATGTACTCCTATGAGTAGTTGTTCCCTAAGTGTATAGGAGATGCAGATGGCTTGACAGTCTAACTACTTATGGGGCTCCTTATTAAGGACTTTGCATTTCATTGGTCATTAAAACCATGATCAATATCATAATGTTGCACCTTAAATTTGATGTATCAAAATTGCTACTGTATATAGATATTTTTAACTGACTTTAAATAAAAGCAAGTAAAAATTTGACATTCACGATGACTTTCAAATCAACGAGATAGAAAAGTAGTTAAAACTTGATGATTGAAATTAACAGGACAGTGTCCGGATGCTTATTGCTGTTCCTGCATTGCTGCTGGTGCAACCAAACGTACAAAGCATACTCTAAACCAGCACAATGAAAATTCATAACGGATAGCATTGCCTTCAAGCAAAGGTGACACATTGTCAACTTATCCGGGTCTCTTGTTTTAAAATCTACCCCTTCCCGAAGGTATAGGATATCCCGACGATCTTGCTTGAGTTTGCCTACCACCGCTTACGTCTACAGCTACGTAATCGACCCCCACTGAATAAAGGTGCACAAAAGGCTTAAAAACATCCTCTCATATCAATTACAAGGTAAAAAGATAGCTGTTCAATCCGTGGTTACGGTTGTATGACAACAGGGTATGAAGCTGCACCAAAAAAAGATTGAACAAAACTATATTCTGCAGCATTATGATGATGCCAAATTTCGAATTGCTGTCAGTCTTATTGCGCAGCTGATAATGGTCGCGCATCCTCTCTAATGACAATCGCTTATAGGCCATCGGGAAATCCAGTCGCTTGACGCTAAATTCCCTCCATGTATGTATCCCAGTACGTATCAGCTTGAAAAAGCAAATGCTTGTAACGAGAAGCGTCTCTCTTGAGGAAATCATCCCACAGAATCCTTCGTTCGGAGGGTCAAGGGATCGATTTCTTAACGTTTTGTCCACCGAGCCGGATCCTTACCAGCGGTATGAGAATTTTTCCTCAACATTCTTACGGTCAAACACCAAGTGCCCAAAGACTTATTGGGGTAGGTATCAGCAGATGTTTGACACCTTTGACTAGCTTTTCTTATCAGTGCAAGCTTTTAGGCCGTAAAAACCTGCAGGGACGCCACGAAACAACGAATTACCAAAATGCAGAGCGGACTTTGCGCTGTGAGACTGAAGATATGACCACGACAGTACTCGTCTCTTTGCGAATGTGAGCTGGAGCTTCATACAACATTGTTGCACGAAAGCGAATTCGTTTTTGGCGAACGATTCCAGGGAACCTTGTGAATAACACTTAACGATCGAACAAAAGCTTTCAAAACAAGGAAAAGTTGCTTACCAATATTGTGATGCGGATTCAGGGATTTGCCGACATGTTCATCTAGCCTCTTATGCAGCTCCTCACTCTCTTTGATGATTAACGACTCCAAATTCTTCAGCCCGTCTCCATACATTCTCAACGATGAGTGGCCGATCTTCCTTACAAGTCGCCACATTGGTCCGTAATCGGCAAATGCGATTCCTTTTCCGTCGCCACTCGCCAGATCCAGCGTATACGTTCTCGGCCTTCCGGCAAACTCGGCGCCCTTCTGAATCAGCCCTTCCAGGGCGTAATCGATTTGCGTGACGACAATAGCAAGCTCAGAGCCGAAGTAAATTCGATAAATGTCTCCATACTTTTGGGATATCTCTTTCATCGAAACGTGCGGGCTTGTCCCCAGCAGATGCAGGTTTCCAATTATCGGGATTGGGATGGGACCAGGGGGTAGGTTCTTGTAATACTGGTGCACATAGTGGAACGAAATGTGCATGGCTATGTAAACAATGGACATTGAACATAAGAATATGAACCACATGCTTGCCAGGTGGTGGGAAAACGGCCTAGAACAGAAAAAATTGATTGATTGATTGATTGATTGATTGATTGACTGACTGATTCCATATACTTGTGGAGGGTCACCTTTCAGCGATGAAGCTGATTTTCAAGGGGCCCACCACTTAAATATTTACAATTAATTGAAAAACAAATCGGGACAGCAGGCCTCCGGTAGGGGGGCCATGGATGGGATCATGTGCGTAACCCAAAGCACATAAAATTCCTGCTCCGAACACCGCATCGTCCATCCCACTTGCGTTCAATGACATGTTAACCGGGCCTTGAACGGTTTTTTGCAATTTCTTCTATGACAGAATTTTTTTTCTTTGCTTGTATGTAAACTACATAAATAATATATAAACTACATAAAACCTTATTGCAAGTAATTGCCATGATAACACCACAATGAAGATTAGCAGCGCATTCTAGCCGTCTACAACATCTATACGTAAACTGTATAAGAAATTATGCAATCATTTATACATATTTTGACAGATTCACATCCATAGAGATAAAAGAAACTTCTGCCATTAAGATGAAGGCATTACAAAAGCAATGGACCGAGATGGACTGAAAGTGGCAGCAGGAAGCAGCGAAGTTTGGCAGATTCACATCCATAGAGATAAAAGAAACTTCTGCCATTAAGATGAAGGCATTACAAAAGCAATGGACCGAGATGGACTGAAAGTGGCAGCAGGAAGCAGCGAAGTTTGGCAGTCCACGAGAACGATAGTGGGTGAAATTAAGAGAAAATGTGCCAACAACAACATCATATGCTGCCTCGATTGAGGCTGCGTGATTGAGAGTGGGAGAGGAAATGCAGGGTTGTCAAAAGCACTTTGCTATGAAACGTTCAAACTGCATAAATAAGAAACTAAACATTAATCCACTTCATAAAAACAAAAATATCGAGTTTACAAAGCCAACGGAGCACAAAACTTGATTCATCTGTGGAAGGTAATCAAAATTCTGATTAGATCAATCACACATGGCAACCTTAAATAATTAACGAGTTAAATGAACTGTTTATACGATGATGCGAATAAAGAGTCGTCAGTTGTTATTTGCGATGATTAATGAACAACTTAAGAAATGCGAAAATGTGACAAGAACACGTCAGAATGTAAATCAGGTAAAACGCAAGCAGATAAAGGTGAAGCAAAGCCAGTGGATCAAAACATTTTGGCTAAAGTTTGAATCATGCTGCGATTGTTTGAGAAGCATAATTCAAGTAGCTTAAAAAGCACCACTCGAATTGGCAGTTCAATCCCACGCAGTTTGGTGAATGTAGCGGTGCCTATCTCCGTTGGTTTCGTCTCTGGGCCACACGGTTGTGTGTGCTACGTTTTGGGACTGGCCATCTGGTGGAAGTGTGTGTTAATGTGAGACGGTCTTTCCTAAAGCGCTAAGCAAAAGGCTGGGAGGCAACATTATATTTCTATTTGCAATTTTGGGTGCTGTCCGACCGGGCCTTTGCGCCCCGAATCACAGCACACAAGAAGAGCACTCTACCACTGGGTCAAAAACAGGGCATCAACTCAAATCACATACTCGGAAATCAATTAAGTAAGAATACATACAAGTTACATGCAAAAATACTAATTCAAAAACAGAAGAGTTAAAAGAAAAATCAGTATAGATGGTTAACTTTAGATAGAAGTGAGAGGAATATTTCGGCAATCTATGATGGAATGCGATGACACTATGCCTGGGGTACAATAGAAACAGCAAATAGCAATTGCATTGACCAGGTAATAGCAATAAAGGTATGATAATCGCTAATATTGATAATGCTAATGCATGTCAAATTTGGGCAATCTGAAATTATCAGTTGAGTTAATTTGTCAGCAGGGCTCACCGAAACGTTAACATAGCTTTAGCCATATGCATACATCGGAGTTAACATTTTGCAGTAGGAATTGGAACGACATAAGTGCCTGTAAAGGCGATCGGGTTGTCTTGAATGGTAAGACGCTTGAATTCAATGAAGCAGAAGTTAGATTGCCGTTCCAAAATGAAATATACATCGCATGTGAAACGTGCAAGAAGCTCTCAAGAGTCTAGGGACTTCTCACTTATCTTTTGTTTTATCATACAATTTGTGACCCAGGGGAATTGGTGTTGTTTTGGTTTTGAGTGGAGAGAGCACGTGGAGAAGGCGAGCGATGGCAAGGATTGCCAGATAGGCCGTTACTCGCTACTGAAATTAGATTTATAGAAGAACTGCTTTATGCGCATTGGCGGCGCGTTTGTGGCATATCTATTGCAGTTTTACGAATCATTTTTCGGACGTTATTTTATAGTTTCTTCATAGTGGCACACAGATTGTAAGATTTTTTGTTTCGCTGTTTCGTTGCCTCATTTGGTTTTGCATATTTCGTTCACAATTTCTATTACGTTAGGGTATAGCTCTCTATCTTGTATGTCAATTCTATTTCATCTATTGTTGTTTTAGCAAACCATATCTCGAGTTCTCATTGTCACAGAATTGTTTGTTCGTTCGCTGTGTTTTCTTTGGCTAGCGAGGCTTGGGAGTGAGTTTGCACCTGTGGCCAACATTCGATGCTACAATATGAATTATAGTGTACAAAGGTTGGATCGAAAATGCCAATTGAAGCTGACGAGAAATGTTATGTAAGAGATGGGGGCGATTGAGAAACTTCTTCGTCGGCGTCCTTAGATATCGACCGACGAAAGCAATTTTAAATCTTGAACAAATTTCGTCGGCTCGTAGCCGATTTTGCAACCATTTTACCTCAAAGCACATTTCGAGGAAAGACTCGGTGAAGACGAAGATGCAAGAGATAAATCGCAGAACAGCGAGAAAAAAGCAAGTCGACGATTCAACCAGTCAACTGAAAAGCCCCTGAGCTGTGCTTCTTTTGAACATAATTGCTTGAAACTCTTGTGTCGGCCTGCTATTGAGACCCCGTTAACAAGAACGCTATGTAAATGCAAGTTTCTCGCGTATTCTACGTCATTATTCAAACCCAGCCAACGGGGCTGTGCGTAGAATGCATTCGCAAGCCTGGAGAAATGTGTTAGGTTGAAAGTGCGAGGGGAGACCGCTCATCTACGCCCGTTACCTCATCAACATAGGTGAGATCAGAGCCATGGAAAGAAGTACCCTATCCTGTTATGTCACATCGTAGTATGCTTCATCATGCCAACTCAATATTCATCATTGAAAAACCAATTCTAATTTATAGAACGTGTTGCCTTCTTCTTGCTTTCCTGAATCAAACAACTTGCCATCCTTCAAATCTAAGATCAATACACTTCATCTGATCTCTCTCTCTCTCTCCTCTTAGCCTTTCTCTTTCTTCCTTCTTCGTTTCTTGGGGGTTGGTATAGGGCTCCATGGCCTTTCCCCAACATAACTCATTAAAAATATTGAGGCTGTATGCAACAGAGCCTTGCTAGTTAATCCTGTTCTTTCTAATCTGTGAATCGATGCCTCATTATGATGGGCGTGATGTTAGATTAATAAAATATCGATTAAGGAGATGAATAAATATCGAACAACCAGGAGATGAATTTTCATAAATAATCATCATCGTATGTTGCCCAAGAGGTCTACTGAAGAAAAGATGGATGGACAAGACTCGAGAGGACATGGCTCATTCCGGACTCCAGTCGAACGATGTTCACGACAGACGAAAATGGAGGAGATGAAGTCGAAAAGCCGACCCTGAAATTCAGGAATAGGCAAAGACAACGAAGAAGAATAATGAAGGTGTGAATAAAAGAAATCTAGAATGAAAAAAAGGACAGATTTACATAAAGACATTTTAGCAACCACGCAAGGACAACTTGAGAATCAGCTACTAGAGTGTACGATCTAGTTGTTATCGTTTACTTTCATTCTTTTGCATATTTAACTCAGATATTCGTGTGATTAGTTACAAATGTAATTAGAGCATGCCTGGGCAGTTTGGTGCAACCACGGCCGCCTCAGTTGAGGAGCAAACAATGATGATGATGATGATGATGATGATGATGATGGCGATGATGGTGATGGTGATGGTGATGATGATGATGATGATGATGGCGATGATGATGATGATGATGGCGATGATGATGATGATGATGATGATGATGAGAATGATGATGATGATGATGATGATGATGATGATGATAGTGATGATGATGATGATGATGAGAATGATGATGATGATTATGATGATGATGATGATGATGGCGATGATGGTGATGGTGATGGTGATGATGATGATGATGATGATGGCGATGATGATGATGATGATGGCGATGATGATGATGATGATGATGATGATGATGATGAGAATGATGATGATGATGATGATGATGATGATGACGATGATGGTGGTGATGATGGTGATGATGATGAAGATGATGATAATGATGATGATGATGATAGTGATGATGATGATGATGATGATGATGAGAATGATGATGATGATTATGATGATGATGATGATGATGGTGATGATAATGATGATGGTGATGATGATGGCGATGATGGCGATGATGATGATGATGATGGCGATGATGATGATGATGATGATGATGATGATGATGGTGATGGTGATGATGATGATGATGATGATGATGATGGTGATGATGATGGTGATGATGATGATGATGATGATGAGAATGATGATGATAATGATGATGATGATGGTGATGATGATGATGGCGATGATGATGATGATGATGACGGGCAGTTTTCGTAAATCGATTCTTATTGTGAACTTTACCCTGCATAATAAATTTTAAATGAAATGAAAGTATAATCTAGTGATCTCGCTATAATTTGAATTAAAAAGTTTAAATATTGCATACTTCAATGTCCAATGCATGCAGCCGTCGGTTGTACGCCTTTCACCATGTTAATTCGCAATCAGGGAAAATGGCAGTTCTAGTCGTTCAAAATGCATTACCAAAGACGATGATACACTGTTCCCATGAAGCTGAGTATGAAAGCATACGATCCCCTGAGCCGTTCATAAGGATATCTAAGCACCGTCTTGCTATTAATTCGTGAAACACGTCAAGTCGCTTGAAGTTAATTCGCGATTATGCTTGCTTCGCACGCATTAGGAGTAGTGAGAACTACAACACCAAGCTATGTGGTGTACATGAACATTACATAACTCTTCATCCGATCAAGCATAGCAACGATGAATAATTGATTTGTGTTCCAGGCGTCTGTCTTCAAGTTAGAAAAAATTTCATTGTCATTCAAACGAAATCGCAGGTTCGCCTAAAGAGCTCACACTACGGTAATTTCATGGTGATGTATATGTAAATCCTTAATGAGGAAGGTGAGACCGAAAATGCTGTTAGAAATATGAAATATCATGGTGTATGATGGTCAGTGGAAGTTGATTATAATGACTGGTTGAAATTAAAATCACAATTGTTCAAGTTGGATTGTGGTGATTGGCGGAGGTTGATTATGGTGATTGGTGGAGGTTGATTATGGTGATTGGTGGAAATTATGATGATAATTGTGATTGATGGGGACTGATTATGGTGACTGGTGGAAAGCATAATGATTATTGGAAGTTACTGATGATCATTGTGATGATCGGAAATTGCTTATGGTGATTCGTGGCGATCAATTACGATGATTTGAGTCGATGGGTTATCATGCTTGGTGGAGATGCAAAATGATGCAGATTGATTACGGTGCTGTTGCAATCGATATGCATTAGGACGACGCTGATAATAAAGATTAAGCTATGATTCAGGCGATACAAATGAGACAATTTGCTCAAATGTTTTAATTTGACTTCTTATGGTAGGAACTCTTCAAGACTCTTCTCTCTGAAAAACGCTGCCAATGATTTTCCATCACGAATCGTTTTCTTCTTGATTCCAAGTGATGAAAAATGCAAAATGCAAATCGTGTGTGTAGGAAGCGGTAATTTTTCATCACAAACAATTCTGAGTCGTCGGATATCCAGGAGTTCCGTAGCCACTATGGGATAAAGCTTGGACTGACAACAGAGCACAAGCTACCTATAGCAAATATTTTCATTAATACTAAGGTTGCGTTGAAAGAGTCAAAAACGGCCGGAAAAGTTGCGAAGGAAACAAGGTAATTCGAGATACCAACACAGAAAGATTTTGAACAAAATAATTAACAGAAAGAAAGCATTAAAAAGAGGATACTTCAATGGTTAGATAGAACAATGATGTATAATGTGCTCCAAAGTCTCCAGTTTCTGAGAGAAATCATCTGCTCTTTGCAGCACTGAAAACGGAGACAGGCCCGAGTTTGTGGGTGATAATGATGAAAGAAAGAACGACAGAGCGACAGAACGAAAGATAGACACACTAACAAACATATTAATATAGATAGATAGATTGATAGATAGCCATAGATAGCCATAGATAGATAGCCATAGATAGATAGCCATAGATAGATAGCCATAGATAGATAGCCATAGATAGATAGCCATAGATAGATAGCCATAGATAGATAGCCATAGATAGCCATAGATAGATAGATAGATGAATCATGAATCGCTGCAAACCTGGAGCTTAACTAATACTTGGAGTGAGGGGAGTGGCTAGTTCACTGACATTCCAGGCGTTTAGGAGCACGAGGCGTGGCGTCAAATCGAAAGGACCGAGAAAGGTTCATCAGAAGTTGCAAGGTATTCTACATTCCGGTGAGAGGGGAGCTGGCATGATGGTTAAAGCATTCAAAACTATTGAATCCAGCGGAAGCGCACATCTTTTTATGTGGTGCCAATGACATGCGTTTTAAACCCTTACTCTGATTTATCTACTAGTCAGACATTCGCCAGACATAAACAACGTAACAACAATACATTGCGAATTGCGAACAATGCAATACGATTAAGAATCATAAGGACTACATACTTTTTAGTTCTTCTGCACTCCTTCACTTTTCCACATGTCAAATTTCAAACATTGCCAGATATTGCGTTAGCTAGAGCATAAACCAGGCGTTTCAAACTTCCTCCCGACGTTCAGAACCAACAAACATTTCCCTTCGTTTTTACCTCTCTTCTCGTGTACTCGACAAACGTTAAGCTACTTTAAACTAGTGAAAAGCTTGACCATGGATTAGTCTACTGTATAGTGCACGTGTAGACCCTTTCCGTTTGGTACGTCCACGAGACTTTTGCCATAGGTGTGGGCCGTGATTCCATCGTTTAGACTACACACAAAAAGCAAATCAAGATTACCTTATCATTCTAAATGGAAATATTTACTATCAGAGCGACAAATATTCCTGTTATTTACCAACCAAAGAGTGGACGATTATCAAAGAAAATCGTGCCTATGTGCATATGCTTAAATGCATACTGTGACATCCTTGAGACACTTGTGGTGGTGCCATTAATCTCATATTATGCTTATTATCCAAAGCGCATTGCAAAAGCCAAGAAGATGAAACCTTGCTTATAGTAATTATTAAATTTCAATAAAGGCGACGCCGTAGTGCACTTGAATTGTTTCAGTGTATTTTTGCTTTTTACATTGTTAATGGACACCGAGAACATTTTTGCTTATCGAGCAGTGTCCAGGTCCTTCCTCTTGATGTGACCACAACTCGTGCTTCCTACGCCGGGAATTACAGAGAGCTGGCGACTCTCCTCACTCCAAATGAAAGTTTAGCTGAGGGTGGATTCAAACCACTGATCAATGCTCAAGACGATGAAATCTTGAAGGAGAATCTTAGCACTTGGCTTGAGCGTGCCATCTGATAATGCAGGAGTGGTGAGTTCAAAGTTTGAGCAACAAATTATACAGGGCAGCATAGCTGGGAACAAGGTGGGAAACCAGCTCATGAAATCCGCTTCCTTGGAATCAAATCAGAGCCTGCTGCTCCGTATTGCGTGTGGATAGTAAGTAGCTTACGTACGGTTGTGCTTGGCTCATTCACATGCTCTGATTTAAAGCTATTGGTGAAGAAGATCTAAGTCTCTGTAGCTGGTTTCTGCTACGCTCGAGATCTAGTATGCTGTGTGTGGTCACCAAAACTTGCAATTAATATCCTGCTGCAAGCTAGCGTTCATTTTAAATACAAATCTTTGTTCTGCAAACTATGGGAGGGTAAAAATATCGACTCAGATCTGCGTAACCAATTAACACAAAGTGCTACTTCATAAAATGCTTTTCAAACTCAAGCAGAAATTTCCATACCAAAGACAACTAGCTTACGGCCTTTATTTAGATCACCAGGTCGAGCTTGAATTAATTTTGGAGCAACAGAAGAAAGAGCAAAGTCCTTAATCTGGACGTGAATAAACCTCCAATAGATTGTACCTTGAGACTCGTACACATCAAAGACAAGACAGAACTACGGATACAGCAAGCAAAAGGCGATAGGGTCGTTTTGATTCAGCGAACCTCTGATGATGAAATTGGCACTTCAAAAGGGCGGGTTGCGGGAGAAGTAGGGCGAAATATTCCATTCAAGTTCTTATATTCAAACATATATTGTGTATTGAATTGTATCAAGTTATCAATGCTGATTGACAGAAAGTGGCCTATCTTTTAGGGCTCCGTAAAAGGTACTTCTCTACAAAAAATGACCCTTGTACCTTCTAAGGATTGAGAATCCCATTAACGAAAAAAGTTCTTGCGAATACTTGAGCTAACTTCATTCGGCATGCCTTCTCAAAACATTTCCTAATAAAAATGAAAATCACAGGACATGAACTTCAAGTTATCTAGGTCTTACGTCTACAGCCAAGCCCTTCGTGATAACATCTTTAAGCAAAGCTGACATGGTAGTCGCGTATAAAGAATGCCACTTAATTACTATCACAATCATTATCATAATTATCATCATGACCCATTCCGCCTGGCGATCAATTGAGGTATTTTGACGCTTTTTCCCAATCAGGCTTCTAACTGCTTATAGTCAAAGCTAGTGTTTATTTTAGATAAGAAAAACTTGTTTACTCACTTATAAATCATGCATTTACAGCGTCTTGTCGGTCTACCATGTGGCACTGCATTATATAATCGACTCTCTGTTTCTAGAATACCAGTTATCTCGCTATCTTCATCGGCTTCCTAGATCCCCTTGCAGCCCGCTATCTCGAGAACGGTTAGCTCGAATTCTCTGCTCTCTCAAACGAAGTTAATTTCCCGCGGGGCAAAAATCCTGGTTATCTCAAACATGAAATTGGAATTTCTTCTGTCATTGTCAAAATGGAGGTTCGCAGAAGAAACAAGCACCAACTTCCGTCTGCCACTTTGTGTCATTAGAACAAGAACGGTGAGACTTTAAAGTAGAAGTATAATCACTAATCAGAGAAGTGGCTGCTCAGAAGGTGGAGCAACTCGGTATAGAAGCATCGTCCTGGGCTATCGCATTGTAAGATACCAAATTTCCGCAATTCCATACTGCATTACTATCTATTGATAAAAAGGACAGATATAGGGTGCAGAGAAAATGAGCACGAGGATGCCTCGAACCCGTACCGTCCCAAAAGTAGACGCACGCTGAACACTGCACCAACTGTCCCTCCAACCTTCTATTGGGAAGAAAATTTCATCAATTTACTTACAATAAGGGCGGTTAAAAGTAAAGAATAACGGTCTTGGTAGGTATTCTACTGCTTTGAGGAAAGACTGCTTCAGTCGAAGAAAATTCAAACTCAGGCCAACTCAAGAGACCTTGTTACGTCCATTTATTTTTCCTCCCGTGCAAGTTGGGCTTAGCGGGAATCTCATAGTTTCGCAAACCATATCTCTCGGTGATTATGAGTTAAATCTGTAAAAACATATCTAACAAGGGAGGATTTCATAACGGAAACAGCGCATTGCCGGAGCATGCTCACAATGCGATGAAAAAACGTGAGTTGGACGCAGTTTTGCTTAAGCCTTTGAATAGGATTGAGTTGGGCTGTAAACAAAATACATCGATACCTAAATCTATTTGTAAATATTGCAAGGGCTGTTAACGTAAATAGATTAACAAAGTATGTGAAACTCTTATGTTTAACAAATATCAAGGAAAAATTCAACACTAAGATTTATGTAATGCATGGTGGGAGGAAATCATACAATCGAATATCGCTCAATGCCCGTTGGCATTTCCTTTAGAAAGTTACGATTTACGGATACCACGTGCACTATATAAATCTGCTACAGTCATTTCCAATACTACAGCTAACACTAGTAGCATCTCGAACCCAAACCGTGGCTGATCAGAAATATCGTCGCAAAAGTCATCTAGGCCCATGTGTCAACGCGAGTTCGCTATCAAATGAAAAAGCGAGGCTACTTCGCTCTCATTTTCCGTCTACAAAACAAACACTGGTAATTTTTTTGTGGAAGCGCATCTCAAAGTGAAAGTTTTGATAAGGTGACTTTGCGATGACGCATCTTCCCCGCGTTGACAGCTGAAAACGGTATTTTTTAAAACGATGCAGCAGCAGCAACAACAACTAAACAGAACTGGGAGCTTTCGGCAGCAGCCAGCAAAATTCCTGAAGAATCTCGCCATTACATCCCTGCCATTAAGTTTGATAAGGGTGTTCCAGATGCATCTCAATGTGACGTCATTTAGCTGCAAGATTACTCTTCAGAGAAATAGGAAACCTCTGATTTTTAAGGACCTGAGCAGTTGCTTAATAGTTGTCGCCGTCATCGTCTGCAGACAAGCCTGGGAAGCTACTCCTGACATCGATGCGACGTCTCCAACTACTTCTGTCAACGGTGCCCTGCTTTGTCAGCCTTGTTACCGTACAGATGCTGTCCAGCCAGCGTATTGGGGGCTGTTCTCGTCGTCTCTTGCCTTCAACTCCCGCAGTTAGAACGTCCCATTCTAGACATGGCGTTGGCTCCTTAGCAAGGTGGCCACAGACGGACAGTTGCACGCGACGCACCTTCTGCAGTGGGCTACTTTTGCGCATTCTGGTGCGGTCGATCTCCTCAAGAGCGCTGAAACTGGTGCAATTAGTCAACCAAAGATGTTGAGTACGATTCGCTATGACTACATCTCGAAAGCCTCTATTTGACGGCTTGAGTCAGCTTTCAGTGTCCATGATTTCGAAGCTTCAATATGGACTGCTGTCGTTTGGGAAAACGGTGGCCGGGTGAGCCTGCATAACCCAAGAAAGAGTTTTCCAGGCCATTGGGAAAGAACATAGGTGCTAGGATATGTCAGTGGTAAAGGTACTTGCTCAGAGATGCTACGGTGAGTGGTTCGGGCCCCCTATGTAATGACGCATGGTGAGTAACAAGCAATGTCAAACGTAATGAAATGACATAATAATCAAGTACTGCCGGCAAATAATTCGATTTTCAGCCCATTGTATTGCAAGAGTCGCTAATTGCAATTCTGTGACATTCGATGGCCATGTCTCTTACACGTGCAGAATGCATCTTTAACGGTGAAACAGGAGATAGGCCTATCTGGATGCTCTCTCGTAACGTCTTACAAATTTGAGCAACGGTATGTCTAGACAAGAAAGCTTAAATCAATACTGGGATACTCGCTCGAGCGAATAATCTGAGATGATGACGAGGCTGTTGGCGTTCGAAGACATCGAATACCAAATGGCTGAGCGATGCGACAACGACGACGGCGACAATAACGGTGACAACAATGGGTCGGCCGACTGACGGGGAATGATTTGCGACACGGCGAAGAGAATTACTTCTCTGAGATACTGGCCTGGCGGTGGCCATAAAGATGGCCGCTAATTGCCACGTGACGAATGGTGGCGAAAGATATGGCAATGCGAACGAATGAATGGAAGATTAAGACACAGGATCGGAATGTATGGAGGCGTACAACACTGGATTAAGTTCAGAAATGAGTTCTTTCCAGCTATGCAAAATCGATTTCCTGGGGACCGATGATCGCAACTTAACAGCTGCGAAGAGAACAGGTTGAGACACCAGTGAAAAATTACGTGAAGTCATGGCTCTAAATATGCTGTAACAACAAGATGGTAAAAGGTAATGCCAGAGGCATCACAGAGAACACGTCAAGCTGTTGGTTACCGGGATCTTATATTCAGGCAGTCAGCAAGGAAATAAATGCCAGAGTGCATCGGCAAATGTCAGAGTTATTTTTTCATTTTCATTAAGTATTAAAATTTGTTGTAAATTTACTAACTATCCCATACTCGTCACCAAACGCAACGTTCTTGTGGGCCTTAGCTGCGTTTCCGTAAAGTCAGGGATGCGACACGCTTTTATGAAGAGAACAGAACATCTAATACTATTCAACTAACTACTCTACATGTCACCTTACTGATGTCAATCAAATGGTGAATATGTAATCACGTCATCATGCTAATATCCATCATAATAATAATGCTACAAAACTTAACTATGAACACCTCCGCCAATGCTCGGTCCCAGGTCCGAGAGGAGGAAGGAGGAGGTTTGCGTCAGGCGAGGCGAGCCGCCGTAAAAACCCAAGCAAATATTCTAAATGGAAAGTCAGAAAAGGAGTTTCATTCGGCCGTTGGCCAGGGCGTCCGCCGCACACCCGATGCGGGACAGTCGACCCCCCCCCCGACTGTACCGAGAAGTGAGCAAGGGGTACCACAGCAACCACGACTGCGGCTAAAGAAGCGAGTGGACAAGCCAAGGACTGTGAAGAACAGGTGGAACGTCAGATCGATGGCTGGAAGAGGGAGGGAAACCGCGCCGATGTCCTAGAGAGAAGAAGAGTGCAAATGGCATGCATTCAAGAGACCAGATGGAAGGGAGCGAGCCCCAGGGAGCTGGGAAGTGGCTAAAAGCTTTTCTACCACAGAACTAACAAAGGGAAGAATGGAGTGGGAATCATACTGTGTGCAGAATGGAAGACCAGAGTCATCAAGGTGCAAAGGCAATCAGATAGGCTGATGGCAGTTAAGCTGACAACGGAAAGCGGCATCCTCAACGTTGTATCAGCCTATGCCCGCAGCAGGGGTGCATGGAGGACGACAAAGAAGAATTCAGGGAAGAACTGGAAGCCATGATCCACAGCATCCCAGAAGAAGAAGATCTAGTAATTGGAGGTGACCTGAATGGACACGTTGGAGAGGAAGCAGAAGGATACGAGGAATGTCATGGAAGCTGGGGCTACGGAATCAGGAATGAAGAGGGAGAGAGAATCCTGGAGATGGTAGTAGAATTGGACGTGTGGCTGGCAAACATAGGGTCACAGAAAAGCGAGGAGCACAGAGTAACATACAAGAGTGGAAAAGATGCAACACACCTAGACTACCTCCTAGTGAGAAGAAGAGATCGAGCCACAGTGATGGACACAAAAGTAATACCAAGAGAGGCAACAACATACCAGCACCAACTACTAGTCGTGGATGTCAGAAAGAAGAAAAAGATGCATATCAGACCAAAAGCAAGGGCCGTGAGAATCAAAACCTGGTTGCTGGATGGGAAGAAGAAGGAGGAGTATGCCGAGGAAGTCAGGCAGGAAATGGAGGATTTCAAAGTGGGAACGGTGGAATAGTACTGAAGGATACAGTCCTGAAGGCAGCGACATCAAAGTGCGGAAGAACAACAGGAAAAGCGAAGAAAGACAAAGATACATGGTGGTGGTGTGAAGAAACCCAGAAAGCCATCCAGAAGACCAAGACCGCATTCAAGAAGTGGCAAGAAGTTAAGACCGAAGAGGCAAAGGAAAGATACAAGGAAGCAAAGAAAGAGGCACGAAGAGCTGTGGCAAAGGCAAGATCTGAAACAACCGAGGAGTGGTACCAGGCCCTAGACACCAAAGAAGGAGAGAAAGCCATCTACAAAGTGGCGAGAGCAAGGCAGAGAGCAAGACAGGATGTTGGAGACCTGATGGTGATAGAGGATGAGGAGGGAAGAATACTAGTGTCTGAGAAGCTAGTGCGGCTGATCAAGTGCATGTACGAGGGAGCAACGACGAAAGTCAGGACTCCCCACGGAGACAGTGACAGCTTCTGGATAGGAGTAGGAGCACACCAAGGGTCAGTCCTGGGCCCACTCCTATTCAAAGTGGCTTCGGATACCATCAGCGAAGAATGCAGGAAAGGACTGCCTGGAGAAGCACTCTATGCATACAACCTCTCTCTAGCCACAGAGTCACAGAAGCAGCTGGGAAAAAGCGCAAAGAAATGGCAAACGGCACTGGAAAACAAGGGACTCAAAATGAATGCAGAAAAGACAGAAGTCATGGTGAGCTCCAGACCAGCAAGTAAGGCCAAACTGAAGATCATTGAGGAACACGGCGCAAGACTCCAACAAAACAACCATAAGTACCTGGGGGATGTGACAGAGGAAACAGGAGGCTGTGAGATGGCTGTGAGAGTCAGAGTGAAGGCAGCATGTCAAAAGTGGAGAGACCTCTCGGCTGTGTTGCGCGACGCAAGGTTGCTTGTAAAACTGAAATTCAAGATCTAAAGTACAGTGGTCTGACCAGGGTTACTCTATGGAGCTGAGACTTGGCCTTTGAAGAAGAGGGAAGAAAGACTCCTCTGCAGAACAAAGATGAGAATGTTGAGAAGGACGCAAGGAGTTTCACTCAAAGAACACAAGAAGAACGAAGAAGTACTGCAACAGGCTGGAATCGAAAGTATTGAAGAAAAGCTGAGAGATGCCAGATTGAGGGGGTTCGGCCATGTAGAGAGGCGAGAACCAGAACATCACCTGAAAAGAGTAGTCGACTCGCCAGTACCAGGGAAGAGGAAAGAGGAAGAGCAGCAAAGAGATGGATAGATGTGGTGGAAGAGGAGTGGAGAAGAAGGGGGATGAAGAAGGAAGATGCGAACGACAGTAATATATGGCGGCAACTACTGACCTCCAGACCAACCCCTCAATGGGGATAAGGCCAAGAAGAAGAAGACCACAACTATTAACATTTGTTTCACGCACTTAGCGTTTTGCTTTCTATTGCAATTAAGTTACCTACGTTATTCAACATTGCAATTTGGTTACTTCTATATCGATTCTAATTAACGTTCTCAAGTGGAGGACCCCGTTTAAATCCGCTCCGGCTGAAGGGTTCCCCTCCTTGATCGAATCAAATGAAATGAACCAGTTCGGCTGATCAATGGACAAAAAAGACAAATCGATAGTGTCTAGGTCCTAAGCTAGGTGACATCGAGGTCAGTTCATGGCAGTTGACAATGTCGTGCTAATCTGAGGGCCAATTCACAACTTAAGTTTGGCTTATTGTGTAAGTTATGCCTTGGTCTCTCAAGAAGCCTTTAAGTTATATCACTTATTACCTGGTGAAAGGGCAATCTTTTCGCTGTAAAATTGGTTTTCAGCTGGGACTGCAATCGACTGAAGAATGTCTGCCATGGGCTGAATCGTATCACGTGACAATGGCTTAACGACTAATTAATTGGGAGTACACAACAAAGATAAAGCACGTGAAGAGGACTAGTGCTGCCAAAAATTGAGTAAAAAATTAGGTGGTGTGATGACCATGACGACAATTATGATTGATTATAATTTATGATGATGATGGTGATCACAATGATGATCGATGCTGATGATGATGATGGTGATAGTGCTGATTGAAGGTGATAATTGATGCTGATGATTGATGCTGATGATTGATGCTGATGATTGATGATGGTGATGATTGATGCTGGGTGATGATTGGTGCTGATGATTATGATGATTATGATTATTATAATGATTATGATCATTATAATGATTATAATGATCATGATGATGATAGTGATGATAATGATGACCACGATGGTGGTGACGACGGTGATGATAATTACGATTATGATGATGGTCCGAGCTTCTGGACTCCGTGATGGCTAAACTCACTGGCTGGCAAATGAGAAACATAATTGGTACATTGCATCACAAATATTTAATACATGTGAAATTACATTCAGGTTTTCCTGAGCGAAAGAGGGAGTGTATTACATTCCAAGTGTTGCAACAATATGGTGGGCAAAGACAAACTGCTAATAGGTCATTGATACATTTACGTTCGCTTGGGTGAGGCTTAATGATTGCAACATCAATCATCATCATACTTCACTCAGGTATTCCTATCTTGCCCTCTTGATCACAGCCTCGATGCCACCATTTGCTTGCTTCCAGTCTAACCAAAACAGCCCTATTTTTAGTGAGTTATGTTGGGGAAGGGCCATGGTGTCCTATACAAAGCCACAGCAGAGAAAGAAAGAAGAAAGCGAAAGGCTAAGAGGAGAGGGAGATCAGATCAAGTTTATTGATCTTAGACTTGAAAGATGGCAAGTTGTAAGATTCAGAAAAGTAAGAAGAAGGCAAGACGTTCCATAAATTGCATGTTCTTGGGATGAATGATGATTTGTGAGATAGAGTTCGTGAAGGAGGAAGTGAAACTTTGAAAGGGTGTGAGTGAGTTGGGCTTCTGGTGGTTCTGACACGCCTCAGAGGAACAGGAATAATATCTCTGATCTCCTGTGAGTAATGCCTGTGGAAGTATCTGTTAAAGATGGAAGCTACCGAATTATGTATACTTACAGAGGCATAACTTTATTCTTAGCTGAGTTGGGTCGAGGCTTTTTCATTCAAAGGCATAATTCAAGCAGTATTTTGGCAAATAAACCGAATTCTTTAAAAACGAATTATACTGATGGTCAGTTGAAAGGGATCTTAAGAAAAGCTCACATACAACAGTGTCTTGAAGTTATTCGCTCTTCACGCGGGGATTGATAGGATTCTCGTAGGTAATCAAAACAGTGCAACATTTCACGAAACGATTGCAAATTGATACAAATGGATACAGATGAACACGAATTAACCAGCCATGCCAAAGAAAGACAAGCGAAGACGACGGTGGCCACAGAACCTTTCAAAATACCTGTCGTGTCTACGAGGTTGACTCGAAACAGCACGTAACGTTGTTGTGCAACACTTGCGTACATTTAATCAATACGAAGTTAATGAAAACAGAAGCAGGAATCTTTACGAGTTACGACAGAGCACCTGCATAGCATACTCGATTTAGAGGTCAGCACGATACAGCGACACGATTCCAAGTTTTTCAAGGGAAATGGGTTTCCATATGCCAGTGTCTCTCTGCTGCCTGCCGTTCCAATGGCGTTTCTCTTATCGTGACATTTGCAGGATTCGAACCAAAAACCCCGCGGTGAGTCCATCTGCTTAACCGCTACACTGCGGCGCCATGAAAATCAACAAAAGAGCGCCCGGCCCCATCCAATCAACAAATTTTCACTTAATCCCGTAACAGCTTAAATTCTGGAAATCAAGTACGATAATTTACCTTTAACGAGGTCAAGTGGTACTCAGATGTTTAAAAATGTGATGGAAAATTGACAAAGAGATTAAAATCAAGTCATTAAGAAAAATCACACTGGTGATTAATTTGACAGATTTGCTCGCATTTAAGGATAACATTTCTCTCCATTTCTTCTCATTTCTTTTCGCAGCTTCTCTTGAAAATGCGAAAGAAAATTAACAGAAAATTGATTCTATTTACTTTTTGTTGGTTCGTCTTTGAAACACAATTCACAAATTAGGACGGGTCTTACACTTGAAAAAACAGAAGTCGTTGAAAGCATCCGTGTGCTCAAACAACGCCGCTGCTTCCATGCATGTTTTGATAAATGGCCAGCGTGCAAGAAGACAACCTGTTGCATTTCATACCATCGAGTGCTCGTGTAACAAAAACGGAGTTTAAAACTACAGGAACAATATACAAACGCTCTTTTGAACAAACCCTCTGTGACTACGGTCCACCACGCTATACCCAACGTGTCTGCCAAATCTCTCACTCTCTCTCTCTCTCTCTCACTCTCTCTCTCTCTCTCTCACTCTCTCACTCTCTCACTCTCTCTCCAAACTACAACGATCGATCACTCTAGTTCACTATGGAGCACTCTCGCTGATTTTATCATATGTCTCTTTGACATAAATTCTGTGTATGCTTATACATAAATATACGTTTAGCTGGAGATTGTTAACAATCTAAACCAATGCTTACTCTCCTTCGTTATACTATCAATCGCTCTAGTCTAACTATTGAGCACTCTCGGTAATATTAACACTTGTCTCTCGGACATATCAGCACACGTATAAATAAATCAATACAGAAAGATGTATGAATATATGAGTATATGTTTAGCTGAAGATTATGTAACATGAAATTCAGAGTTCTAAACTAGTACTGGTTCTTCTCTCTCGTTATTCTATATATATTTATATATATGTATACATATATTTATAAAGAAATATATTTGTACATTTATAGATATATATAAATAAATATATATTTACATTTATATAAGTGTACAAATATATATATATAAATATATAGCAGAAATATATATATATGTATATATATCCATGTTTATATATTTAAATATATACTCCATAGTCGAGCATCAAGTAGATTGCTCCACCTAATCGTATTGGGCAACACTTCTTAAAATGGTTGTATACAAATCTACATATTTGAATATATATATAAATATCAAATATATTTATACATGTATGTGAATATGTCCAAGAGACAAATGATAAAATCACCAAAAGTGCTCAATGGTAGAACTAGAGCGATTGATAGAAAAAAGGAAGAGAATAAGTGACTATTCATCCTCTTCCGTTTTTCGATGTATAAAAATATATATATTTCTATACATTTCTATATATGCATATACATGTATATATTTATATATATATATTTAATCTATTCCACTGACCATATTTCACAATGCATTCTTTATCCTTACATTCTACTTCAAATAAATCAATTTCACATTACCAAAATTAACTATATTTTGCGTTCTTTCCTATAATTGTTTTGATATTACAATACTGTGACTACTATTGAACTGAAGTTATCTAATACTATGAAAGTCATATGGAAATTTACACGGCACTCCTTCCTATCGTCTTGCTCAATATTAAGTGCCGGCAAACTACTTCAATCGTTTTACAATGAGCAAACGGATGCAGACAGATGCCGTGTAAACGCAGGTGAGTTTCAATCAGAACTGCTCCGTACCATAAACGCCATCTCGCAATGTCTTAACAATTGGATAAAATTCTCTACTCTAATCCAACTGGTATCACTTCAAACTTGCCACGTAGCACCAGCTAAGGGTATTATGTAAGTAGTACCCTTGCCATGAACCAAACGCAAGTAAATTTACTGGGCAGAACCCGCCTTACGACTAGTCTAGGCTGGGGATGGCGATTCGTAAAAGACATTTTCTATTGGGGGGGGGGGGGGGGGGGGGAGAAGGAGTGAGTTTCTGAAAGACAGCGTCCCATAAGAGTCCATTGATCACGAAAGCAAAATCGCACTGCAAAAATTACCAACGGGAGATTACCAACTTACGAGAGCTGATCTTAAATCTCTATCAAAAAGCACGCGGATTAAGAATTCTTAACGAAACAGATTTATTTCTGCATACAGTTGACTCGCGATCATTGCAGAGTTTTGGCACGGACGGGATAAAAGCGGCACGAAAAGGTGCAGTCCTTCACAGAAACGATTTCAATCTACACCCCTGCAGAAATAGACGCAAAGTGAATTGTGTGTGGTTGAGAAAAACTATAAAAAGTGAACTCACCGAATGATTTATAGCTTTGCCTCTTCAGAGTAGGGCAGGACAATCCGTTAGTCAAGCCAAATTGATTTACGACGGCTCCAGGAAAGCGTCACACGAGTGTGCCGTATCACAGCTGAGCCACACGTTTTGAATTATACATTCTTCTCGGATAACATGCGGTGAACTGACTATCAATACCAAACGCGTGAGTTTTGTCGTGGCAGATCCCCCGTGGTGAAGCGGTCAGAATCTTTCCTCTCGCCTTTACTAGAGTAGCCCTCTGTCTAGTTGTGCAAGTCTCTGAAAATGGAACGGGGGTTTGCGTGATTATCTTTTCATCTCATACACTGAAGCATATGGCTACGTAATGAGTGTGCGATTCAAGGACGACATGTACACCTGCTGAAAAACTGGAGTTGGTTGGAGCAGTGCCGAGATGTCTAGATAAGGGAGAAACCTACCAAAAGATGCAGAAGTTAATGGGCGGTCGTAGGTAGGGATAACAATTCAACATTCATTCATTTGTAAAGATTATTTTTATCCGAGTCAAAGACTGTTTACAAAATAAAAGTGTGTTGTTGCGGTTGCTTCCATGACGGACTCTGAACTGTGACGAATCGAGGCTACTATCAAGTGGTACCCCAACCCTGTTTAGGGCCCTAATTCCTTTAACCCCAACCCTGTTTAGGCCCTAATTCCTTTAACCCCAACCCTGTTTAGGCCCTAATTCCTTAAACCAAAGTCCAAATGAGAAAGGTAGCTTTATCCGAGCTAAATCTGGCGAAAGAACGCTGGTTGAAAAGATCTCTTTCTCAAAAACCAAACTCAAAACCCAGTATGCCTCTCAGTTGAAGCGATGTCTTTACGTGTGAAGAAGTGAAGGGAAAGGAAAATTTATGAATAACAGAACGCAGCAGAAGTGAAATGGAAATTGTCAAGGACATCCCGATGTGTAAAGTTGTCTGAGGTTTAATGGCAAAGTGTTTCGTTTACTGGCGAGTCATGCGTGCATCTCCTAAGAAACAGAGCGCAGTATTATATAACTGTGATCGAATGACCATGACAAGCTTCTAAAAATGACTGCAAGAGAGACAGCATTTGCGTAAGAGCCATTCACATCATCACTGCGAACAATGCGAGGCTCAAACACCTTGAGCTAATTCATGAGAGGCTGTTCAAAAAAGGCACGCAAACAAGATAGACGACGAATAAAAATTGAGGAGAAAACAGCGAGGAAATTAATTTCTGTCAAACGAATTCGAGGTAAATGGAAGAGGGTTGAACCGGGAAAATCTGCGTGGGGAAAAACCAGCCAACCAACCTGAGCAACTAATACGACTTCCCTTTTTTTCATCGAGTCTTTCCCTCAAATGTGCTCTGAGGAAAAGTGGTTACAGAATCGATTGCAAGCCGACAAAAATGAGTCAGGATCACTTTTGGCGGTCGATATCCAGGGACACCGATGTGGAGGTTTCTGCATTGCCCCAAAAAGTGAAGGATTTAGTCAGGAGAAGTGCTCGCTTTACCCATGGGCCCTGATAGTGAAGCAAAGTTGGTATTTTTTTTTTTTTTTTTTAGTGGGTTATGTTGAGGAAAGGCCATGGTGACCTATACAAAGCCCCAACAAAGGAATATCTTGAATCAATATACTTTGTAGCATCAAAGCCCTAGGCTGAAAGACGAGCAAGTCTTTTAGATATTGAGTAGAGATCACTTTTGGCGGTCGACATCCAGGGACACTAACGTGGAGGTTTCTGCATACGACTTCCCTGTTTCTTGAAGATGGCACCCTTGAAAGAAACAGACTACCTACTGGCAAGTTTCGTTTGTATGAGAGGATTGCAGTTCATTGATGAATATAGATCTCAGTTGATTGGACGAGAAACCAAAGCGGCAGTCATCGGTAAAAATTCGATACTAAGCGGTGAGACATTGTTGATGACGGACAAGATACGGAAACAGTATTCGGGTTAAGACGGTGACAGACACGGCACTAACGATGTCCCAGCTAATCTTTATCAATAAGAAGACCCATGGAGACAAGATCAGGAATGACCAAGTAATGGCACTGCACAGCGAAGCCAAGTGGAATACTCGTTCAAGCAAGGGCTGTGAAGAAGAAGCTAGATTTGGTTAATTGTTTAGTAGTTGTTGCTGTTGTGGATTCATCCCAATGCAGAATTTACAAAGCTAACAATGCAACCTGGAAACACCAAGTTGCGCAACCGAAATCGAGTGAATTCAAGATACCCACCAAAACTTACTGCAAAATAGAATCCAAACTTTGAGAGGTACTGAATTTACGTTCTGGGCCATATCAACTGCTTTTTCAATAGGTCAACAGTTTCCAAGTCTTCAGCAGATTTCAATTTGCTTAGTGAGCCATGTCATACTTGAGGCCCGTACTCCAACGATTTTGGCAGCTCTTGGCTTCAACTCAAAAGGAAATTCCACAAAACCAGAGCTTTTTCACAACTAGCAATCGCCACGAAGCAACTGCCAATTCAGTTTCGAAAACTTACTACAGCTTGCTCTGTTTAATTCGAACTCATGCCATTCGAACTGTTGCTAATTCGAACAAAATTTTGAGGTCCCTTGAAAATCTCCTGACAAAAAATCTCCATCATTCGAATCTCTGTAATTCGAACTTTTAGTAATTCGAACATTTTGACGATCCCCCAGAGAGTTCGAAGTAGACAAAGTTGACTGTAGTGCGAAGATAGGCCTGTTCAAAGAACGTCTGAGAATTTTTCACAAACCCTGAAATTCCACAAGAACGTTTCGGGAGCTGCCGAATCACCAAGGACCAAAATTACATCCAGCTGGCACCCGTTTTACAAAATACTTGCAAGAATGCTGTCATGTGTGATATATGCTCCATCATATCTAGCAGGTGACTTAATCGACAGAGTGCTCGCTAAGGAATCTTTTGGTGCCGGCCTAAGCACCAATCCTCACCAACTCGATGAAGGAGTGGCGCAGTCCGGTTATATGAATCTGAACTTTGCTGACCCGAACAGTATCTGAAAATTGCGATAAATCGCCTGGATGCAGATGACACATGTGAAATTCCACCTCAACAAAAAGAATCCCCCTTAAAGAAAGTGCACATGAAAAGGGGAGGATCTCCCTTGTTGCTTGCCTGATATCAAAATTAAGCCACTCCGACCGGTTTCCCTTTATCAATGATGGACGATATCGCCAGCGACGTTCGACGGCTTTACATGGCAACAACAGCAACCTTTAAGGACGGCAACGCCTCGAGAAATGCAGACACAAGTAGCAATAGCAAAAGCGTCAAACCTCATGGAGAAACTATTTCGTGAAAAAAGTGTGAACAAGGTTCTCTTGCTTGCAATTAACAGAAAAGACAGCGTCTTACGTTGTCGGAAATGAAAGACGTTGTGGCAGTCATCACTGTTATTCTCCGACAAAAACCGAAGTCCGCTTTTCAGTCAACTCATCCGTTAGGCTTCGGAAATCGGCCAGTGAATCACTTCTCTCGTTAATCCAAAGGCTAGAATAAGCATCATCAGATTAACGACTCCTTAGTCTGATGCTGCATGTCTGTAAACCTCGATAAAAGCATCCAAGCTCTTGCTTTCCTGAATCTGACAACTTGCTATCTTTCAAATCCAAGATCAAGAAACTTGATGTGATCTCTCTCTCCTCTTAGCCTTTCGCTTTCTTCTTTCTTCTTTTGTTGAGGCATTGTATAGGCCACCATGGCCTTTCCCCAACATAACTCACTAAAATAAAAAAAAAGCTACCGAGGCATTGAGCAACACACGAATGAGGGATGAGAGAAGAACCAGAAGCCACGGCTTATTCTGCGCTTTGAAATGGAATGAACCACTCAGTTCTGGAATTGTTTCCATCATTGAAAAAAATTGATCACGATTCCCATCAACATGTTCGACGATTAACCGACTCGGGGGCCTTGAAAAGGGGCGTGGCGAACCCACTGGTGTAAGGTACCATTAGAGTCGAAGAGAAAAAAGTTCTATCTCGTAGTGAAGTCCGTGGATCGAAATGATTCATGGATGGAAGGAAACATCTTCGGGCCTGGAAGGAAAGATTGCTGCATGGCTTCGTTTCGCAAGTCTGCTGTGAAAGGAGTGACCTCGAGATAAATGGCGACTTTAAGGCAGAAAATACTCCCTCGATAAAAAGATGGCATGGTTTCTCACAAATAGCAAGGGCTCTCATTTTTTTCGTGTAATAATCCTTGGAATGACGGAGGATCGAAGTTCATAAAAATTCCAGTTGGTGCATTTGGCCTCATAAAGAAGGGCACGAATCATTTATTGAGAAAATGATATCACTACAAGAAATCCAAAAAAAGTCCTGAATAGTGAAGAGGCTGTTTTGAGAAGAGCTCTCTCAACTTCGAATATCCTCCTTTCCGCTTTATTCTTTCTTTCTTCATCTATCTATATTCGTACGAAAAACGCCACTTTCAACCACCCCAGGTTACTAGCAGTAGTCCGGAGATTGGTTGAAATATAGCTCATCAAAGAAAATTTATAATAATAAAAAAATAATAATTATGATCATCATCATCATCATCATTACCATATTTCAAGAGGTCTATGGCAGTGAATAGGATATTGGATTGGGAAGTAAAAAGGGAATTGCCAATAATAAAGCTTTTTACTTTGAGCTTTTTACACTTGCAAAGGTTGTATCAGTTGATGCCAGTGAGCTCTCAACCATACCAAATCCCCAAAAATGATAATCTTTTTAAACCATTCATGAACTACATGTCTGAAATACGAAAACACACGTCTCTTATCACAGGCAGTGTGTTATTGGCTGTTTCTACTTAATACTAATGACAATTCAAACGGAAAAGGAAAGAAAAGGAAAGAAGGAAGTACAATGTTAAATGAAGCGAAAAAACAGTTCAAAGGTCCATCAAAGCAGGGTGTCCAGTCCTTGTTCCGTCAGCAAAATATTTAGTACGTGCATCGTATAGAAATGCTCATGATTTTCAAAATTAAGCGATTCCTTAAGTTGTATGGAGTGTCGAGATCGTTCAGCATAGCAAGTAAAGAATCACAGGACTTGTCCAATGCTCCAATTGCGCCCATTTAAACGTTGATGAACTTGACTTCCGTGTAAGTAGCTTGTAATGTTTGTATTAGAAAATAATAACAAAAATAACAATAATAATTATAATCATCATATTCTAACACGTCTGCCTCTCCAGTAATACAACTTTGCTGTTATCAATTAAGGATCTGCATATTCAATACATAATACATGTAGGCAGGGAGAGAGGGATTTTGTTCGATTTGCATATTTTCCTATTTATCAAAAATTTTGATGCAACTTTGTTTAGATTAGGAGTCCTGTAAGTATTTTGAGCCAGGCTCTCTAAATTAATGCGTCAATGTTTTTTTGGTCAGCTCCATTCATCTGCTGCTAGATATGAATAAATGAATACTGCGAAGACAAGTCTGATCTTAAGAGTGCCTCCCTTTTCATGCTGATATGAAATTGATTTGCTTTAAGTGGATGTATCGATCTCAGCGGGCAACAGCACTTGTAGCTTAAAACCATGCCGAGGTACACCGCAAAGATGATTCAAGTTTGGCTGTTCATTTATCGTCAGTTTGGGTGCCATTCAATAAACAGTTGCACCCAACCACCCGTAAACAATGTTACACTTCCGATCGGTGCATTCATCTCACTTGAAAACGTTTAAATATATCATGCATTGTGTCTGGCAATTCTGAGCCGTCAAATACTGAGCTCTTTCCGTCCGCATGGAACATCTGTACCTGAATACCATGACAATATATCTGTTTTCTCTGGTTCGCATTTTGTATGCTGCTGAATCGCTGCTACAAATTTTCTACAGTGTTCCCGGGATGGGAAATGTTGATTAAATACGAAAGGGATTGAGAACTGCTTTCCCTGCTAGCTTCCAGTGCTACCAGAACCCAGCTGGATGCACGTAGAAACACGTGTTGCAAAGGAAAATGCACATGTCAGCGTCTTTCTTAAAGTGCATGTCTGAGTGTGACGTAAGAGACTTTGCAGTTCGAATTTATCTATCTATGCCTATCAATGCCTATCTATGCCTATCCATGCCTATCTATGCCCATCTATCTATCTATCTATCTATCTATCTATCTATCTATCTATCTATCTATCTATCTATCTATCTATCTATCTATCTATCTATCTATCTATCTATCTATCTATCTATCTATCTAACAAAATAATCAGTAAAGCCAATCAGTAAGCGACGGCATCACACTGATGACAACATCCCCACGTACAGTACATGAATCTAGGGATGGAGGCTGATGTATCACATATGAGATACATTTGTGGAACAGTATGTGCTTATTTCGTCTTGGAGAATAACGTAGAGCTTTGTTTCAATGTTTGGTTTCTTTGTTCTCACAGTTGGCAGCAAGCTCGGAGAAACGTTGTAGTAGATCAATGGGCTGTTGTTCCAAATTACCAGCAACCTTTATAAAGAGATTGATCTCTCTTCTTACAGTACACTTTCAAAACCAACTCGATTTTATGGCATTCCTCAAAGGAGACATAGCCCCATTCGGGGGCAGCGTATGGGGCCTCCCCGAGTAGTACGAATTAACTGAAGCGTAGGGTAGGCGATAAGGAATGGAGACCCTTACTGACCGGGATCTTTAAATGATCAGTAACATCTTTTCAAACAGCTATTTAAAGCTTTATTCCATTTTTTCACTTCAATTTGAGACAATATTATAACTAGATACTTGTATTTGAATTCTTATATGTCGCCATTTTGCTAATTTACTCTGTAGATGGACAGCCACTTGTAAACCAGCAATACAGAATGAATTACAATGATCATTACTGTTATGTCGTTATCATTCCAAGCATTAAAATAACACTGGGTTTTGATCCCGACGAGGCCACTCCCTGATCAGATGTGTAACCACGACTCTCCAGGACTTTTAGAAAAGGGATCTTTCTCTAATTTTCGTCTACCAGAAAGCACCCTTACTACCAATCTCTCTGATCAAAAATCTAATTTGCTACCCCCTATTTCTAGGAAACCTAGGTTGCCAAAATTCGATAAATTTTATCCGAAGGATACATTTTAAAGACTATTCTAGCCAATTAAATACTAGACTATCTTATTTGCTTCTAGCACATTTATGGACTGATCCTTTTAAAGGAAATCTAGGAGAGCTTTTGAAAATGTAGCCCTTTTTTAATTTCTCTGTCCTCGATTTCGTGTAAAAATAAACTACTACTCCTGGATTTTCTAGACACTAATGGTTACAGTAAGGGAAATAAAGTGGCCCAGCCGGGGATTTGGTCTGGAGACACCACGACAAATACTAGTACAGTTTCGGTGAGCATACTGCATAAGGTGCTGGGTGATGTTGCGTGCGAAATGTGAAGGAAAACAACAACTTCGTTCCACGCACGATTATCAGTTAAAGTTAAAGAGAGTGTTAACGTTCCGATTACCGTGACGAATTAAGTGGCGATTAGTGAATTCAAAAGGGGTAGTTGGCTGAGTGGTCAGAGCACCTGTCTGCTCTTCTTAACACCCTGGACTCAAGGCACGCTAGGTCTCCTTGCTCGTCCTCGGCAAATGGGCATCCAGCGTAAAGAGGGGGTGAAGTTCGTTGTGGAAAGGATCTGGCAACCCTCATTGACAATACCACGGGTGAGGGTATTCCTTCTCTCTGGTGCTCCCTGGCACTCGTTTCTCGTTCGGAATTCGACCTTCCCTTTTTGATTATCCGATTTGAACCGTCTCTCATAATTGAATTCTAGAGGAGTGAGGACGTTGGAAAAAGGAACAATTTGGCTGAATGGCAACATTGCCATTAACAACAGATGAAGAGTGGTGCCTTGCTGTAGTGACTCATAAAACAAAGGTTGTGAGTTCGAATGCTATCTGTGTCACAATAACAATGCCATTGGTGAGGAGGGCAACGGGAAACCACCTTATGAAATCCATTTCCCTAGAAACAACTCAGAGCCCTGTCTCTGCTTTCTGCTATGTTCGAAATCGAGTATGCGACGCAGTTTAACAGGTGACGACTAATAGCTGCAGCTCAAGATGACAAATAAAGGTGAACAATTCACGAAGAGACGAAGGGCAGAAAGTCTTGAAGGCTGCGTTTACACTGCACCGGATCACTTTTGATCTGATACGAAAGTGTTCCTTTCCCCACACGTTTTATACTGTACTGGTACAGTTTCGGAGCAGTGCAGGTACCAAAGTGTTCCTCCTTCCTAGCAGGTACAAAGTTGTACCGGATCACTTTACCTAGTGTAAACGCATGGCTGATCCTTAACACTTTTGCATCGGATCGAAACGTGATCTGGTACAGTGTAAACGCAGCCGAAGTCTACCGTGGGACAACAGGATCTGGTCACATGGTACAACTAGGAGCGTATCGGGAAAGAGCCGTGGGAACAACTGGGATCGTGCAACATCCTATAACCCTGAGTATGGCCACATGGAAAGAAAGAATTGAAAAGAAGAAGTAGAATCCCACGCGAGATGAAATCGTCGGGGAGCACCTCTCTAAGAAGGTGCTATCCTAATCCACAGCTCAAGGCCGAAAAATGTCCATTCGGACGTCAGTTGCGTTGCCTGCTAAACAAAAAGGTTGCACTTGATGTGTCTCGTTTGATACTTATAATGATAATAACTATAATTTCAATTACTTTAGGACGGTGACCAATTCAGCAGTGCTGGTTTACATCTACAAACAAACTAATTTACTAACTAATTAATCCAAAAAAATGGCGATATATAAAAGTTAAGATAAAAATGTTCATTACTAACAGAAATCTAAAGCAAGGTAAATTCATTGGGAGTTCAGTTTGGTGATTGCTTAGCAATGCACATTTTGGCACTTGCTCCTTCCCTACTAGCCATATTGCATTGTTTTCGCGACACTGTTATCAACAAACATAGGTGCAGGTCACTAACTCCGATCGATTGATACCCACTCAGTCAATACGGAGAATGGAATGAGCTATACACATGTTGGAAAAGTAGCAGAAAAGTAGAGACCCAAACTCGAAAAGAGCTTCAACGAATGCGTTTGTGGGAGCGGCATCGCCCTAACACAAGGCATTTTAAGGTATGGCAGTCAGTTCCTTTCCTAACAGGACAGAAACCTTCGTTTTTACGCCCATAATGACTATTGTCCTAATCCAGGGACACAGTAATAGAAACAGGTTTCTCGGCAAACCAAGAAGAACATGGCATGAAGAAGTCACAGCGTGGACAGGATGTAACATCCAAGAAGCAAGCTGGCGAACGACCCATCGCAGGAAATGGCGAGCAAGCGTCTGTGCTTGGGTGCACCAACGGCCTACAGGGCTACGGTATTGATTATGATGCTGATGACCCAGTCACTGCTGAGTGAATAGAAAGGAGGCATCAAGGAACATGCCGAAACGTGGACCAGCATCCGTAACCTTCGGCATTGTAGGTATGTGCTCAAAGCAATGGGCCAACGACCCTATGGCACGCAGTATATGATGCAACCGACCATATCAATGGGTTTGTACAAGCTGGCAACAGAGATGCCAATGAATTTCAGATAATTCAATGACGAATACACGCACTTCATTTGGAAAGAAACTATTGAAAGGCCTTAGCACTGAATGTTTCTTAATTTCTTTTATTTTCATTACTGACATTTTATTACTTGGTTTCTTACTTCACTTCAACCAGGGCCTCGTCACATTCCATTTTATTTTCGAAATCATATCAAAAAAAAAAAAAAAAAATCTAAACAGGGTTGTCTGCTTAAGTCTTGTTGCCATCTTCACGAATTCGAAAAAGAAACGTTCGGTGTCTTCCTTTTGTTTTGACGTTTTCCATTAAGTCGAAATTGGCGATCGAATGCAGCAATTCGAATCAATGAAATTGAAATGCGATCTTTCTTGTGATGTCTTTCTCTTTCTTGCTATCAGAAAGGTCAGCGCATGAAGCTAGCAAAGCTTTAAAAAAAGTGAAAAGCTTTTTCCAAGGTTGTAAGAAATTAAAGTTCCTTAATGTTCTTGGAGCAAAAGAATTCGATACTGAATATTACTTAACCTTTCCGTAGCCCCAGCATCTGGTTTCTTATCAACGCGTTCCCTACGAAATCAAATACGTGAATGTAACGTGCGCAAGACTACAAGGGCACTTTCGCATTCTACTGTGCAATGCTTCAGGTCACACAGTAGCTGGGATCCTGGATCCGTTTCGGTTTGCTAACAGACATCCGTTGTAGATTTCAAATGCAAGAATTCTTAGAACTGATAACCAATGGCCTCTGGAAAATGCACCGAATTCCCTAAAATCTTGTTTAAACATTCCGGATCCAGCAGCGAACTGACTGTATTGCTGATTGAGCTACGGTTTTTTCCCAAACAGCGGCGAAATCACCTGTGCACTTTTCGCTTTCGATCAACGCAGAAAATAATCTACATGGCAATGTGTTTGGAAGCAGGAATTTATGAAGCATTATCAAGCAAAGGGGGTTTCTACGCAGAGCACACAGAGAGGATATCCTAGAAATGACAACGCATATGGCAAAGCACTGAAAAATGATTGAGAGACACCAGTGCGAGAGGTATGGCCGATGCATTAAGTAGCCTCGAGGTAATAGGCAGGTCAACCTTAATAAGAGTATTCATTATTGTGTTTCCTAAATGTCAACTCAAGGCAGTAGATCTTAGATGCTTTCGATAGTCTCTGTGAATGCAGGTATCAACCAGATACCACAGAACTCATATGTCCTAGAACCAGGTAACTATTAACCAGGCAAAGATGTTAATATTCTACCCTTATAAAGCAGCTTTCTGCGCTGTGTACCCCTTCTTACTTGACAAACTTCTCTGATCGATTTGATACCGCTCCCAATGCTCCAATTATTATCATTTTTATTATGCACGGCTTAACACAACGAATGTGACTGTTTGACCTTATAAAACACGCTCTACATCCAGGGACGAGAAAGCAATGTATTCGAAAATTCCTCCAAAGACGGCATGAGAATTCCACTATTGTTTATAAAAAATATCCTGACCCAGAGGTGGATTGATCGTTTTGCATCGAGTTGGTCAGGACTCGGTACCTGGTCCCGTCATACATATGACTTGAAAATGGTCCACATTATTTCCCTGCTTAGCATTCAGCACTTTGGGAAAGAGCATGGGAGTGAACTACACAGTGCTACCAGATTGCCAGCCCCCAACTGTAGCATTCACTGTGCTTGCACAGCTGTGAAGCCGACAGACTAAATGGATGCATATGGACTCATATGGACGCATATGGACGCCGCCCTGTGCACCAAAATCGTGAGGGAAGGAGCTTTGAATTCGATGGTTCAAGATATCTTAACAGGTTTAACAAGGCACGTTGGTAAACCAGAGTAAATCAATTATGTGGTAAACTTTAGCCTGTATCAAGAATTGAATCAAAATGTTGAAAATAAAAAAAAACGCATTCGTAATATGCTGTGAATTAATCTATAGGAGAGCCGTAAATAGATATCAAGGCACACAATATCAGCTTGGATGCAAAATATGAACTTTAATTTGTGTCGGGGTTTTAGAATCATTTTAAATCTGAATGAGAAGTTGCGACGAACAGGCAAAGTCCCTCTCTCAGTAGACATCGAATCCGCTTCCGGTTGGATTATGATGATGATTGATGATGATTGACGATGATTGATGATGACTGAAGATGCTGAGACAAATGATTATGACTGCAACGCTCAACAGCCTTCGTCAAAATACCAGATAACTTACTTAAGCATAACAGTGCCACACCATCCATCCATACATCCACTTCCATTTTGAAATGTTATGCAAGTTAGTGACGATGTGAACAGTGCAACATACTTGATTGGGTTGTAAGTTGCCATAAACACACTTTTAACACACTAGACCAACATAGAAACAACATCTTAACCAGAGGTGGTGTCGGAGGGGGTCAGGGGATTACAGTCCCCATCGGGGGGCACTAGCATCCATCAGAGCAAAAATGTCAAGTCTGTGCCCAATCTTTACCAAACGCAAGCTTCTATGAATTAAGAAACTAGCCCCCTTGTTGGAGAACGGCCCCCTGCCATGGAACTTAGCCCCTTGACAGGAAAATCCTGGCGACACCGGTCTTAACCATACATAGGTAAAAGTCATGGCATCAAATTCTGCTTTATTCAAAACGTCGTGTTCTTTGATGAGATATTTCATGTTAATGTACCTTGATACACATCTGATAATAAGATTGATAATAGCAATGATAAAATACTTTCAATTCTTTAAGGACGCAACCAATTCACCAATGCTGTTATACAAGGGGCCATCCATCTACAATGTTAAGTAAATTAACAAAGTGGTAATGCACAGGAGTCAAGATAGCAAACTTATTTCTACATCACCTTTTCAAAGTATTCGCTAAAATTGTTTATAGACTTATCTTACATCAGAATCACTTGGGGGGCTTAGGGACCACTGCCCACTCATTTTGTGGAATGGAATTTAGGTGTTCAAGAAATACCTCGACGTCAAGATAGGAGGCACCACCACACGGAGCTCTGCCTTCATGGATGGAAACGCGAAAATTCACACGGAGCTGGCTTTTGGCGGGGGGGGGGGATGCTCTAGTTGTTATGTCGCAACACGGGTACGAAACACATACGTACTAGATCGATGAATGCATACAATCATCCCTGCAGATATCTGAAAGGTTTCCAAAAGATTATTGCTTTTGAGAATTAATTATTGAAATCCCGTTTGCAGTATTTCCCGTTTGATATTGTCTGTCCAAATATGATGACACGTTCTTCTGATTTCTCAACGAAATAAAAATTCAAACATTTTGCTTCCAGGAAATTATCGTTGCTTCGTGTGTTTTAAACAAAAATTAAGGATTGACAAAGACCAACCGGAAAGCACATCCTTCTGTTCAGTACATAGCATTTGTCTATGGTCCAGAGTAGAATTTTAATGGCAGACACTGTTTGGTACTTTGGTGCATTCGTTGGGCGCAATTCACATGGACTTAGCCCAAATTGAATGGTACAGAATTGGACTTAGCCCAAATTGAATGGTACAGAATTGGACTTAGCCCAAATTGAATGGTACAGAATTGGACTTAGCCCAAATTGAATGGTACAAAATTGGACTTAGCCCAAATTGAATGGTACAGAATTGGACTTAGCCCAAATTGAATGGTACAGAATTGGACTTAGCCCAAATTGAATGGTACAAAATTGGACTTAGCCCAAATTAAATGGTACACAACAACCAGCCTTGGAAGGATGGAAATTTGAGGTATTTTTGTGTGCAAGCCTTCTAGGGGGCAGGATAGAATTTTCCTCCACGAGGGAATATTCCCGGACTTTCACACGATAGCATAGCACATCTCCACTTCTACCTTTGCCACCACTTTGGCACTGTTCCAATCATTTTTCCATCCCTCAACTTTCAAATACTAAAAATCGTAAACACATATAATTCTGCGAGCAAGGTGACAAATTGATTGCACTTCACGTTTAGCGTGGCCAGTTCCCCTGATCAACGATGGCTACCAAAAAAAAGTACGAAATATTATTTCTGCCTTGATCCGTTCTTGGGATCAAACGAACAACCAGCAAATATGCAAGCAAGGACCTGATCACTAGCCCACAACATCACAATTGTGCCGTGGATGAAAAAACATTGGAATTCTGATTCAAAGATTTGTTATGACTCAGCTTACTACAACATTTCTGGGCTATAAAAAGAATGCTGCATACGAGGAAGGCATATGAGAAAGGATGTGGTGTTGTACGAGATAATGGCCAAAAGAAAAAATGCAGCCAAAACAATCTGTGAAGTTACAAAGATATCAATCAGCATGCAGGATCGACATGGCAATGATGTTTTACCGATGTTTTTGACTCCCTAGAATCGGGAAGGCGAAACGTTATGTCTAAACAAGCCAAATTCCCTTTATCAATTAAGATGCAAAGCGACTCTAACTACGAGATATCGCTTTGCAACGTCGATCGACTACTCTGCGCGACTATGCAGCCTTGACAGAAAACTCAGTAAACGCTACGCCATCTAGAAGCCTTCTTTCGCAGGAAACTAAAAACTCAACTAGAAAGAATTAGAGGTTGATATTCATACATGCTTCAAATTTTCTATCTAAATCTATGCATGTTGATTCACGATGCAATCAGATATGATTTGAGATCCGCACACTTCCACATCAATACCTATTTCAACGAGTTGGCTCAGTTGAATGCTATGGGCAATCATTCTGTGGGCATATTTATATGCGTGGGTCACTTACTCGGAAGCTCGGTCCCTTTTCAAGCAGGCCAGACCATCTGAAAAATGACCCAACGTTGTAGCTCAGAAACAAAGGACAATAGATTTAAATTAAACAGCCACCCCTTGTTCTGCCAATTCATTGACATGATGAACTCGTTGCACATGCTAGATCAAAAAATCAGCTTCACTCTGATACACTAATTGGTTTGTATGTTTGTAAATTGAAGATCTTTGCCACGAATAGTTTATCAAGACAGCAACTCTACCATTTAGTACCCTATTCATGATAGAGATATTAACAATCATCATAGAAGCCAAGTAACTGAATGCATGTACCATTATCAAATTCCTTGCACCAGCACAAAAATTTATTCTTCAGAAGCACTCAAGATCAAAGCGCGCGACTAACAAATTTGAAGGAATCTCCAAGTTTTGGACAACTCAAGTCTTCAATTCAAACTCATTTAACTGTTCAACTTTGCGTGAAGAAAATAAACACTAAACCTTATTTGAGCAAAAAAAATTTAGATAAGATATGCCCAATATATAAAATATCCTATTTAACTTAGGCATCATAAAAAATCTAGTACTAAGATCAGCTTTTGTATAAACATACATAGCCATACATAAACAATCATACATACATACATACATACATACATACATGCATAGCCATACATACCTAGCCATACATACCTAGCCATGCATACATACATACATACATACATACATACATACATACATACATACATACATACATACATACATACATACATACATACATACATACATACATACATACATACATATATAAATAGCCATAAATACATTGCCATACGTAATCTAAAATGCATCGTTTATTGAAAATAGAGTAATTAACAAACGCTCCGTTTCGCAACAGTAAAAACTTACCCCAACTTTGGTCTTTTCGCAGACATGAGCTCTATCGACGCAAGATTCTCTACGCTTGACTCTATCGTCTTGGGAGGGTTTTGACCGTTCCCTACCGATGGAATCTTCCTATAAACAAGTCTTCCTATCGGATCTTCCTATCTCAGCAGTTGATTGATAATTAGAAGAGATTCCGTGCCGTACCTGTGAGAAAATGCTCGCACTGTAATCAATTCATTACAATTGGGAGGGAAACCAGAGCGGAACATGGATCAGATAAACTATCGTTAGACGGGACCTTAATTTCAAGGAACCTTAATATGTTACCTTGGTTAAATGGACAACATTTTCACTCGCTTAATCGGCTGATTCTTTTACACAGGCCACCGAAAGAGACGTCAGCATCGCACAAAACATTAGTCTATCCAACATAATTGCAGTCTGTAATTGTGGTTTTACATTGTTCAAGTTCTCGAGTTATCCTATTTGAGTAAGTTCCAATTTTTGATTCACTGAGGTAATTTCTTGAGAAAACATTGAATAGGATCATAATAGGGAGTTCAGCTTATCTGCATCTGAAAATTAGTGAACAATTATGAAGCCAAGCGCAAATGAAGTGATGTACAGTAGTTCAAATCATTTCTCAGACAAATACGACCTAATTCATATTTTCTCAAGTGCTTTTTATCCACGCTTATAAATCCACCACGAATGAATTGAGAATGTCCTTTTTATTTCTCATGAGAATCAATTTCCACAGAGCAGGAACTCAAAGTATAAGGATTTATTGTTTGTGGCGCTTAAAAGTTCATCATCATCATCATCATCATCGTTGCCATCATCATCATCATCATTATCATCATCAAAATCATCATCATCATCATCATCATCATCACCATCATTATCACCATCATTATCACCATCATTATCACCATCATTATCAGTATCATCACAATCAAAGTCATCATCACCATCGTTACCACCATCAGTACAATCAATATCATCATCACCATCATCATCATCATCATCATCACCACTATCATTATCAATATCATCATCACCATCATCACCATCAACATCATCACAATCAATATTATCGTCAACATCATAATCGTCATCCCAATAACAATCATCGTCGTCATCGTCCATTCTGGTCTCTGTTTTTCTTGCTCGAGTTGATGACGCTCTAAACCTCCCACCCATCCGGCCCTTGATGGCAATCATCGTCGTCGTCATTTTCGTGGTCGTCCTAAGCTCCTCGTTCCTGGCAAAATTCTGCTGTCGCTCTACCAATTTCAGGACCTTTGTATTTTCCGCATATATTTTATGCTTCAGTTTTTCAATCATTCCTTTACTAGATATTACCTTCTTAAATTGACTAATCACATTTGTCCTTATTTCTCAGCGTCAGTGTATGACGTCACTTAAGTTCCTTAGTCGATTGGTTTAATCCGAGCGTCGCGCGCATTTCATAGTTCCAAAAGACAGGTAGCAGATTTTCTAGCAATGCCATCAAGGTTGTGGCACTCGTCAGTGGTACACTCAGAAGGAAACATAGAAGCGACGAAACATTCCAACTCAAGTGGCTTCTTCCTTGTTGCTGGTTCAAGCCATTTCATTACCGTATCCTGTTGCTTGTCTTTCCCTCTCTTTCCGTTTCTATTAGTGGGTTATGTTAGGGAAAGGCCATGGTGGCCTATACAAAGCCCCAACAAAGGAAGAGAGAAGAAAACGAAAAGCTAAGAGGAGAGAAAGATCAGATCAAGTTTTGTGATGTTGGATTTGAAAGATGGCAAGTTGTAGGACTGAGTGAGTTATGTTGGGGAAAGGCCATGGTGGCGTATACAAAGCCCCAACAAAAGGAAGAAAGAAGAAAGTGAAAAGCTAAGAAGAGAGAGAGATCAGATCAAGTTTAGTGATGTTAGATTTGAAAGATGGCAAGTTGTAAGGTTCAGGAAAGCAAGAATAGAGCGAAAAGCTAAGAGGAGAGAGAGATCAGATGAAGTTTATTGATCTTAGATTTGAAGGAAAGTTTCCTTTACCTTATCCTGTTGTCTTCCTTTCTCTCTCTTTCCTTGAATCAGTCCCACCAAGAATCTCCTTGCCAGTCCCCCCTTTCGAATGACTTGAGCATTTTATCATATATTCAAATTTTTGCCCCACTGATATCTTCCACTTTTTATAGCACGACCTTCGTTGATAGAAGATTCTTATTAATTAAACTTCTGAAAATACGTAGTAACTGCTAGCATTTTAAAGTAATTATTACCATAATGTACCTTGCTTTGGGAATTCTATTATTAATGAAAATTTTGTGTCTTATTCCTCTATACCGCCATTTTGTTGAATTAATTTGTTTGTAGATGAACGGCCCCTTGTAAACCAGTACTGCTGAATTGGTTACCGTCCTAGAATAATTGAAATTATTATTATTATTATTATTATACTACTAATATTAATTTCATCGAACTTTCAATATAATTGTTAAGAAACTCTTTTCAAGGTTACCGGACTTAGGCTCATCATATGTCGGAAGCTATTTTTGGAATCTTCACGTGGGGAAATTATAAGGCGCACTTTATATTCAAACAGGCCATCGAAAGAGGGCTCTTGTGAACCTTGGAGTCGTGCGACAATGCACAATTTTCTGGCGAAGAAAAGTGAGGCTAACTAGCATTTTGTACAGGTTACCACAGCGATAAAAAGATACAGCAAATAAATATCACGCCATAGAAATGCTTTGGTTACAGTTTAACTGATTTTGTCTGTCGGCAACTTTATAGGACCACACAGATCAGGAAAAACATAAATTACTGCGTTCTTCTGATCATAGAATCCTTTTAATTTTTACTCATTTGGTTTTTGAAGATTTTTTGTTCCTTTCAAATATGATAGACATGCATTTTACAACCTACTGTTCAATACCTGGATATGCAATTTGACGCCGCAACAATAAAATATGAGTCAGCATAATGTATTTACCGATGCAATAAACAAATCGGACCGACGCATCAACCGATCCTAGGAGCAGGTCTGCCCGACGCAATCCGATCAAGAACTAAATTTACCGATGCAATAAACAAATCGGAGCGACGCATCAACCGATCCCAGGAGCAGGTCTGCCCGACGCAATCCGATCAAGAACTAAATTTACCGATGCAATAAACAAATCGGACCGACGCATCAACCGATCCCAGGAGCAGGTCTGCCCGACGCAATCCGATCAAGAACTAAATTTACCGATGCAATAAACAAATCGGACCGACGCATCAACCGATCCCAGGAGCAGGTCTGCCCGACGCAATCCGATCAAGAACTAAATTTACCGATGCAATAAACAAACCGGCCATACGAAAGGTCGCTCCAATGTCTACACTCTAACTTCCGATTATCAAACTAGGAACTCTGCCTGCCTCAGATGGAGATCTTGCCGTGAACTCGCAAAAAGAGCTTTCAAAGCTAATTTCATGCTATTTATAGCCTTTTATCAAATACTGTAGGCGCCAGGATAGCTGAATGGTAAGATTTTTGCGCATTTATCCGATGGTCAGAGGTTCGAATCCACTCTCATCTAAACTTTCATTTATAGTGAGAACATTAGCTAGGTCTCTGTAATCCCAGGCGTAGGAATCACTAGGTGTGGTCACACCGACAGGAAGGACATGAACACTGCTCGATAAGTAAAAAGCTTCTCAGTTTCATTCACAATGCTTAAAAACAGTTGTCGTTTAACCTTTCTGTTGCATGGGTTGATACTTGTATGTGAATCAATGCCAAGACGTGCAGATATTCCATTTTTCTCCAATGTCCCTTGCTTTATCCTGTGACTAATTCATTTCGGATGAAATAGCTGTGGTCACGACGTGCTCTTATTTCATGGGAGAAACGTAGTTCTTTCCCATGACTTTTGGCATGTTTTCAGTGTGCGAAAGTGCCTCGAATAATGGATTGAGCTGCATGGGACAATGCCAATTGAAAGCGTTATGGGGCACCATTGATGCTGCCAACTGCGTCGCATGCTCGATTTCAAGCTTAGCAGAAACCAGAAACAGGGCTCTGATTTTTTCTAGGGAAGGCGTTAAATAAAGACACTAAATCCAATTACTATTCTTGTCTCGTAATATGACCTTTAAGCGTGTCAAGGAAAAGCTTTAAAGCAAACTTTGTTCCTTAAAGACAGGCACCAATTTCAGTGCGCATTTCCCCTGGTAAAATATCCTCGATAGTGGGGACAATGAGGGAGGCACAAGCTTCGATGTCTACATGGAGTGTTTCTAGTCATCGCCCGTGATATTGCCCATCATCACGTTACAAAATTGCCATAGATTGGCAGCCAAAGGTGTAGGATTTGGAGCCTTCAAAATATTCATGCAATGTGCACGAGGAATACGTCTTGGAAGTCCGAAATCTTCGTCGAGGGATTCCTGTAGAACAGGGATGGGGAAACTACAGCCCGTGGGCCACATGTGGCCCGTCGAATGCTTTTTTGTGGCCCGCCAAGAACTTGTATCAAGCAAAAACTCTCCCGTTATTCTCGTTTTCTAATCGCTTGATACCGTATAAACTCTTTATAAACATGTAAAGTTTCACCATACTGAGAATGGATTATGTTTTCAAAAGATTTAAGCACATTTTTCATTTTTATTGCGGGACAATCTAATTTTGAAACAGCTTTGGCAACTTGCTGTGCGGTCCTCTAAAACTTAAAATTTGTGACTCCGGCCCTTGTGCTGAAAAGTTTGCCCACCCCTGCTGTAGAACAACGTAGTTCTGGTTGGATGGAACGACTCGTCTTTCAGTCGGCCCACGAGAAACGTAAATTTGGTTGAACTTCGGGGATCTGGAATGTTGCAAGCTTGAGAGTGAAACGTTCCAAGAACCCCAACCGTTCTGCTACTTTGCCCTCAAAGGTTGGGAGGTCAACATCAGGTAATCTAGAACGCTGTGAGGGCAAATGAGAATTGTGCATCGCGTTTCGCGTCGTCTGTCTATCACATCTCGAAAGAAAACAACTCGAGCTTATTGAGCTAACCTCTATTGATGTTTGTTATTTCGTCAATTTCGTGGAAGAACGCTTCCGATTCAGTTTCGTCGTCGATTTCCTTGATTTTACCGAGATTCCAGTTTTTCTTTCAAAATTTAGCACACTGTAAATTTCCTAACTAGATGATCCCAGGTAAGTTGTAAAGCAAAGAACAGATGTAGAGCCATTCAATGGAGATACCGGTCTAGATTTCCTCGTTTTTCTCATCATCATTGATAACTGCTGTTAATACGACAATTTTTGTTTTTAATAAGTCTTACTATTATGCTAAAACTGCATGAGATGATTAGCTAGTTATCAATGACATCACAATTGCCAGATTCCATACAAATAGTTTACACTGAAGCTTTTCTTTTAGGCACCGTAAACAAGTGGAGAATGCCAAAACAACTCTTGGCTAGAAACTTAGACAAAAGCTCACCTTTGAATTGCTTTCAGGTGCTCCCAAAGCCACACTACTGTCAATTTTCTTCTTTCAAATCCAAGCTTGGCATCCATTAAATATATATTTGAATGATTTTAACTCCTTCTTCCATGCTTCGTCATTTCTCTGATCCCTTCCTGATTTCGGCCATTCCTTCCTTCTTCCTTCCTAGCATGTCTATCCACGCCATTTCTTTTTCGTTTCGATTTTACAAGCTCATTGTCGTTTTCCCAATTTTCAATCTGTTTATCCTCACAGTTGTAAATTCATCAATATCAAAGTAATTTTGGCTTGATTGAATATCTTGTTCCTCTCTATTTTCCTTGATTCTTCGCTCATATGCATAACCGCTTCATTGCTTCACTTCAATGTTTAATTTCTCCTGACCTCGTTAGCTCTTCTTCCTTCTTCTTCTGCATACGCTTCCCACACTGCCCTCGCTACCTCTTATTTCTGCTTCTCAACACCCTTACGTGGTCTGTCTTGGACAATTCTAACACAATTCAACACAACGAGTCATACTTTTCTTCTACTGCTCTCAGCAAAGATAGCACCTCTTTAAAACTTGCACTGGACAATCCAAGCTCCTCGATTTTGTCAAGTTTAAGTCGAAGACGGATGAAGAAATCCATGAAATCTTCCATCCCTTTATTACCAAATCGGGTATGCTCCTTCGCGTAAGGCTGCATCACATCTTCACTCCCATCGGATGCCCCAATTGAGCTGTATTTATCATGATTAATCAGAGATCTTTCCCCGCAAGACGTTGAGACCAGACCTAGGTCAGAACTAGATGCAATGAAACGACCGGTCTCAGAAACGTCTTCAAAAGAATTATGATCGCCATCATCAGATTCCGAACTGCTATAATCTACTAAAGACAATACCTCATTTGTTCTTTCTGCAAGATCACTTGAGCACCGGCTTGCTTCTTTGTTGCTTAACGTCTGTACATCCAATTGCATGTCTTGCTCACTTTTGAGCGCAATACCCGTGTCTCCTTTGGTTGATTCCAATTCTCTATCATCAACATTACATGCTTCCACGTCGTTTTTCGTACATCCGTTGCTAATCCTAGGCTGTGGGTATCCACTTGATTGCAAGTGGTCTTCATCCATCATATCAACAGTTGGGCTACTCACTCCGAGATGGCTTGCTTTCGCCAATGACTCCGCCCTCAGCAGTGAGTCTACAACAGGCTTATATACGAAATCATTCTGAGGACTCCGATGCTTGATACTACCCTTGCCAGTACCTTCCTCGTGACAAATCCTGCTGATTGTTTGGGTAAATGTGTTGAAGTCCGATAAGATTATTCCAAGGTACAGTTGCAAATTACTTATGAAGCAGGTCTCATCGGATATCAACCAATCAATGCAAATCAAGTGGTCAAATGAAATCTCTTCAAGAAATGAATGAAACAGCTTGTGTGGGAACGTCGCATCAAAAATCCGATTGCATGCAGAATCAGCTCCAAATTTGCTGAAATCAAGAGGACTTGTCTCAAAAAAAAAACAATGAAAATATGACTACAAGACATTGTTTATGCGTTCTATCTCGCATTCAAAGAAAGGTTTTTGGGCATTGGGAAGCTATGGTTGTCCAGTAGTGTACTGCTCTTTTCTCTTGATATGACATCAATGCCTGGAATGGTGAGTGTGGAATGGCGGACGAAGAGCTGGTGAATCTTCCTACTCAAAGCAAAGGCTTACTGTGCGGTTAGGGCTTGAACCGCTGACGATAAAGGATCAGAAAGCAAGCAACTTACTACCCAGATACCCTCACAACAATTATGATAGCAATAATGATAAAAAACTCATAACTTGTCACATATCCCCAGGGCTCGTGAGCACATAACACAATTCATTAAAATGTAAAATGCTTACATAAATTGATATTTACAAAAAACGGTTTTGAATTCAAAAAAGTCATCAAAAGATTTTTGAATGACACAAGTGAGTTTGATGCTCTCAATAAAATACAATAGTTCATTCCGTAGCTTTGGAGCAACACGAGCAAATGAAGGATCCCCTTCTGTCACCATTACAGGACCCTTGACAACTTGGGATTCACAACCTACTCAAGTCAGACTCGAGACTATAAAAATGTTCGTACTGCTCCTCTGCATTTAGCATTTCAAAGATCATGAGAGTGGAACATGCAATGCCATTAGCTGGCCATCTGTCAACTGAATAGGCATCTGGCAAAACTGGCCAAAGAAACAGACAAGGGTGGCGCTCTATTCACAAGAGAAAGAGGAGGGAGGCTAACTATTCATAGAAACTTTTGCGTAATAACCTAATTGTAGGTTGATGTGCAGTAAATTTATAGATAGATAGATAGATAGATAGATAGATAGATAGATAGATAGATAGATAGATAGATAGATAAATAGCTAATTCTATAATAAAAATAGCGGTTCAATAGAATATATATTGTAAGCTGCTTCCTGTACAACAGATTTCTCACCTGAATTCCCATTCAAGATAATGCATCTTAAACTCAAACAAAGTAATCGTTTGCAATATTTTGCTTTTTAAAGCTATGTAGTGTTTTTAAAAAAGAAGAGACTGATACCTGGCAAGATTTGTTGCTTTGATGCATATTTGCAAAACATTCTCTAAGCACAAACAGAGCTGATCATCTTCGTCCAACATTACAGCAACCAAAAGTGAAGGAAATGTGTTGCTTGGTATTTCATCAAACTGCACATTCACAGGTTTGAGTTCACTCTCTTTGGCAAAAAACTTCAGAAGCAGTGCAGATAAGCTCCCACAGACTTTTTCAATCAAATTGAGAGCAACTGTCCAAAAAAGAAAGCCAAGGATCAGATATAAAATACATTAAGTATGGTAGAGTGGAGCAGAGAAAAACAAGATAATGGGAACTTTTGATGATTAATGTTTAATTCAACATGAAATTATATCTAATTTCATAAAGATGTAAATACCTTTACCTTACCTACAACTAAGACAAAATATATTTTCTATCACACTAGCTACCACTAAAATACTAGAATTAAAATTTACTTTGATTATTATGTTCACCAATGCAACCAAACTGTGGCTTTTCTTCTAGACTGCAATCGATGAATTATTTTAATGATCTTAACAGACAACTTTCTCAAGCAAAGTCTTAGATTCTTCTCATTGCAGCACAGTTTCTGATACCAACAACTTACCAGAAAAAAGTTATTTCTTCAGGTTTAGTCAAGCTCTTAACCTTAGCAGGACTGAACTGGATGTTTACATAATTCTTAAACTGGCCCTTCCTCTTTATGTGACCACACCTCATGATTCTGATGCCAAAAACTACATAGTTAGCAAGTTTCTTCCAATGGGACATAACCTTGGTGGTAAACCAGCAGCCAATCAATGTTGAAAGGATAGAGGCAAACCTATCCAGAAAACAGGGAATAGGTCTATTCTGAAGTAGGTGCAGGGTCACAACTCTTCACTTCTCTCCCATCAACAAATACTAGACAATCCAAAAGTTGACACATGCCCACACCATCAAATTCCAACCACAAAAAGGACTTTAACATAATATTTCCTCTATTTCCCAACTCTGTTATAATCTATTCAACTTGAGCAAATATTTGAGTGAGGTGGATTTCCTGAAATAGCAGAATCCAGGGATCCCTCCCTTCTACTACTATTACAAATATTCTTACTACTACTACTTCTACTACGGTGCCTGCCACTTTGACCACCACCAGTTGTCTTCCATTGCCGCTGACCGTGGTGCAGCAATGTTCATCAGGCTGTTACCTCATTCGAGGACTCTGACACAGTGAACTTGAAGGATTAATGCAACAGGAGAAAGAACCTTAAAGTCTCAGCAGCCATACCCGATGTGACCTTTCAATGCAGCTGCTGCAGCCGAATCTGTCTGTCCCATATTGGGCCTTTCACCCACCAGCGCGTCTGCAGCAAAAGTGGACATCCCCCTTCATAAGATCTTCGTTTGCAAAGCCAAGCCAAGAAAAAGAAGACTACTATTACTACTACTACTACTACTACTACTTCTACTTTTACTACTTCTACTATTACTACTACTACTATAACTACTACTACTACTACTACTACTACTACTACTACTACTACTACTACTACTACTACTACTACTACTACTACTACTACTACTACTTCATGTAGCACTGTGTTTGGAAACTTGTTGCTTCCCCGCAGTGTCTAATGTACACTTAATTGTAACTTACATATATTGTAAAAATACTACTACTACTACTACTACTACTACTACTACTACTACTACTACTTCTACTACTGTTACTTCTACTACTACTAGAATTCAATAGAAGGTCAAAATCTGTCTGTTAAAGTATGCTGTCTGCAAAGAACAAAGTGAAGGCCTTTAACTCTATATGTGTAGGGCTACTCTCATATTCTTTTGGGATAAGTGAATGGACAAAAAATGAGCTGGAAGACCTTGACAAGGAAGTCAGAAAGATCATGAGCATGAGCAAGGGCTTTAATAAGCATTCTGATGTTGACAGAATATTCTTGCAAAGAAAATTAGGAGGAAGAGGTCTCATTTGCATAAAAGATTTCCATGACAGAATGTGCATATCAACAGTAGGGTACATAATGACTGCCAAAACAGTTCAGGGAAAATCAATTAAAGACCATTTAATGCACAAGAGAGAAGGTACACTTTTGCAAACATAGTCAGCCAACTGGGCCTTAATATTGAATTTAATGAAAACCAGGTTCTTGTAGATGGTAAAGAGGCTTCAGGAAAAGTTGCAGTAAGTAAAATAAGGAAAACTCAACAAAGGAAACACGGAGAAAGGTGGGAAGCAAAAAGTGTTCATGGAGCAGTATGTCGAAATGCAGAAGCATAGGAAGCCAATCTGAAAACATCGTTTGGATGGATGGAAGGTAAAAGCTTGACTGCAATTACAGAGATCAAAGTATTTGCTATCCAGGAACAAGATGTGGCCATTAAAGCGACAAGAAAGGAAATATGGAAAGAAGATATCAAAGATGTAAGCTGCTGTTTGTGTAAAACAGACAAGGAGACAGCAGGACATGTTCTCTCTGGTTGCCCAGTGCTTCTAAGAATCCAATATTACGCAAGACATGATGCTGTGATGCGTGTAATTTACAGTAAGCTTCTTGTTATGTATGGGTTCAAAACCGAGTTAAAACCATGGTTCAGAGACAACTATGTTGAGAAAATTGAGGAGAATTAGTTCTGCAAGTTATTTTGGGATTTTTAGTTCCAAACTGATTCCTTTGTGAAATATAACAAGCCTGACATTGTGGTGATGGAAAAGATCACAAAACAGATCTTAATAATTGAAGGAAGCATTCCTGGAGACATGAATCTGGTAGAAAGAACAGCAAATAAAAACAAAAAATACAGCCAGCTTGGTTCTGCACTGATTAAACTGAATGGAATGAAAAACGTTAAAATGATTGATCTTGTAATAGGAGCTACCGGAACGGTCCTGGATTCTACAATAAAGAACTTTAAGACCCTTTTAAAAGTAAATTCCACCAATGCTTAAAAACTATCTTAGAGAGCTGCAATTATGGGAACTCTAAAAATATTCAAGTCATTTTGTGGAATTTAATGTGTTAAATTTCAATTGAAGTTGTAGTACTGTGTTTGGCTGTTCGTCAAGGCAGGCTGTTCGTCAAGGCAGGCTGTTCGTCAAGGCTGTATATTGTCTCCGCCTTTGTTCAACCTATACAGCAAACAGATCATGAGGAACGCAGGTATTAAAGATATGACAGAAGGAGTGAAAGTAGGTGGCAGGAATGTAAACAATTTGAGATATGCTGACGACACCACGCTGCTTGCGGAGATGGCGCCAGACCTAAAGGATAAGAGGCGGGATAAGAGCATAACTGTAGAAACCAAGGTCAGATTAGTATGTGCTCTGGTATTCAGTGTGGTTCCATACGGGTCTGAAAGTTGGATGACGAAGAAATCTGACGACAAGAAGATCAACTCATTTGAACTCTGGTGTTGGAGGAGGCTCCTCAGGGTGCCGTGGACAGCACGCAGAAGGAATGAGTGGGTCCTGCAGCAGGTTGGTAACCCTGAGTCACTTGAGTCCACCATGGTCAGAATAAGGCTGAAGTACTACGGACACTGCAACAGGAAGGACGGAAGTTTGGAAAAAGATTTGATGATGGGCTTAACGGTAGGGAGGAGAAAGAGAGGCAGACCGCCAAGAAGATAGTTGGATGGTGTGACCGGTAAAGGGACCCTGAGAGAGACTAGTGCCCGTTGCAGGGACAGGGCTGGGTGGAGGAGCTAAGCAAATAGAGTCGCTAAAGGTCGCACGAGACCTGACGGTCTTTAGAGAGACTGTTTGGAAACTTGTTGCTTCCCCAGCGTCTAACATACACTTTATTGTACCATACATTTATTGTAAAAATTACTACTACTACTACTACTACTACTACTACTACTACTACTACTACTACTACTACTACTACTACTACTACTACTACTACTACTACTGCTACTACTGCTATTACTACTACTATTACTACTACTCCTACTATTACTGCTACTGCTGTTACTACTACTTCTTCTCTGAATGAAAGAAAATGTCAGATTAGCCTTAAACTATCAATCATAGTTTCTAAAATTAAGCACTATGACTATTGAACGATTCCACCACCTTTCATCCAAATGCCACCTATCTTTACTTGCTACCTGCAAAAATTTTGCAAAAGCAACTTTGAATATGGTTTCTATTGTAGGTAAATAGTACTATAAAAATATTCTAATAAAAATGACACTACCTTGTAATATATCATACTCGTTTGCTTCTAGAACAAGGCAAAAGCACTTGAGAGTCACCAATACAAAAAGTCTAAGATTTGGAGTGATTTGGCTGCACTCTGTCATTTCTGCTATTGTCAATTTCTTATCAAAATTGCCGGCCAGCAAACTGCCTCCAAATCCATGCCTCAATGTGAAATCGATATGCATCAAACACTCTGACCTTTCAATAAAACAAGTTAGGAACTCTATTGCCTGTTGAATCATGCACTCAGGCGAATTCAACTTGAAAAACAATATTTTGAGTTTGTAAAATGTTGCGAATCTCAAAAACTCCTCTTCTGTTAAGATTTGTTTCCAATTAATAGGGTACAGTTCCAAAAATGAGCTGAGGTGTTTAGATAAATCCTCCCACATTTGTTGTGTTTCTTCCACTGGTTCTTGTTTGCCACGTGACAGCAAGGGTAATTCTAACTTTTTAGCCTGATAAATGGCCTTAAGTGTTGTCACATCAGCAGGATCTTGACTGTCACAACCTCCTGGTGAATTTCCTTTTTTCAAGATATCATTACAGACTTGGAACAGCATCTTCAAAACTTCCATCTGGGAACTTAAATTTCCTTCATATAGGAAGTCAGATGAGGAGTCGTCCCACTTGATCGTCTTCTTGCAGCACTTCATAACGCTAAGCAACAAACTCATAAACACGTATCTATTGTTCTTCATGCAGCTGCTAAGCAAGCCTATGGCTGCATCCTTACAAGTGACAAGAGCACAAGGGTGAAAACTGAAATACTCTAAAAATAATTTTGACGCTTTGTAACGCACAAATTTATTGCTATCGCCAAGACAGGCGTATAGAAACGATACCGTCTCGGCATCCTGCAAGGAAGCATACAACCCGTTCAATTCGCGATTTCGTCTATTCTCTGAAATCACCCATTTGATTTGTACATCGCAGTATCTTTTTTGATTTAGTAACATTCCTATTTTAGTCGAAACTCCACTAATCAGTGACAATGCGATCAATTTACAATCAATAATCGTTGGGCATTCATGCTTCACGTCACATAGGCCTAACAGCGCAACAATTGTTGGACATGCACCAACAATTTCCTTCCAGGTCTCTTTCGTGTTCGTGAGTAGTTCAATTGCTGCAAATGCTTTCCTTAACTTGTCAAGAGCGTATATGCATTTGTTTGGACAATCAGGATCGCCATTGCCGTCTGTTGCTGCATCCATCCTTCGCGGCAAAACTTTTCTTCCATCTTGTTATGATAAAGAGGCTGATTCGGTATGGCAGTGCACAATTAAATATCGATTGTAATGAACGTTCCGAAGTGGAGGACACTTGTAAAGCAATTCCGGCAGAAGAGCTTCCCTCCTTAATTGAATCAATGGAAAGTGACAGTGAATTTATGCCCCCTGCGTTATGATTCCGCACACTGAAGCGCAATAATGCGACAAGCACCACTGCTGATCCACATCCCGAACAAACGAGAAACTTTGGTGGTAGGACGAGCACCCAGGTGTGAAACGGGGGATTCTCCCATACCAGACTATGTAAGATGCCGATGAAAAGAGCGTTCAGTCACACCAGCGACTTCACTTAAGCGTGGAATAGCAGCAGAAGAAGAGGATTAGAAAGAAGACTATTTTTATCTTATGCTAATGTCACGTTCTCTAATCATCAACAATCCATAAAAAAGTAACAAATTATACCTTTGACTGGAAGAGTCTCTGTCAATAAGCTACAGAAATTTTTAATAATCATTAAATAAACTGAAATAAATCTTTGCCTGGTTTAGCGTGGATCAGCTTCACAACTTTTTGAAACAGAAATCTTGATAGTGGAATAGCCCTCGAGAAGTCTGGCGTGCTCTTCGTACATTCTTGTGACCTGCTCGTCTTCCATTTGTGACTGTGCAGTATTTCTGCCAAACGGAGCGGACCCTTCCAGCCTACTTGAGGAGTCCCCTTTTCTTTCCAACATGGAGCTGGTTGAAGAGCTCTCGGCGGCTGTTTGAGCGCTGTTTCGAGCTGAAAATAAATCCTTTTTTCAATAATTGACTATACATATTTGGCGGTAAGCTCTACAAGACATCTTCTCATTGGGAGAGAATAACAAAATCCCTTATGCAAAAAAATCTCCAGTTTTCATTTATGTTTAGATGAGGCTCAAAAACAGCTAACTCATTGATTTCAACTTATTGCTTAAACACAGATGCCAAAATTTCCTTTTTTTTGCTGAGAAGATTTTCAAGAAATCAAAACGTTTGCTGATAAATAGGGATCTAGGGATCAGGTTCAGAATTCAATCGCTTATCAATGCATATCCTAAAACTGGATACAAATAACGTATAAGTTTTTACCACCTCCACGCATCCCAGACAAAATATAGGCGAGCATCGCTCTATTGCTCGTACGTATGGACGGATGGCGGACAATCGTTGTAATCAACTATCTTTTTCTAAGCATGAAAATTTCCTTCATTCTTGCTTTAATCTCAGACACGATCGAAAACATGTTTGGGCAATAATTGCTTGGTTACTGGTTGATTGCAAAAAATAAAATTTACTTGAAATCATTTTTTCCTATATAACATCTATAATATTTTATCAATTCATTCTATGAATTCATAACTATCATTCACTGTTTGATTTACACATTGTCCAAATATTATTCATTTTTTTTCAGTTTTAAAGCGACGATTCCACTTCTAAACCCTTTTTGAGATTCGGTGTAAGAGTGGTTTCATTTTAACGCGTTTTTGCCAATTTTAACCATAATTCGGCTTGATATGAACTTAGCATATATAGTTTCCTGCATTGGACCTATTTCTACTGAGATAAAATAATGATCAATTAATCCTAAAAGTAAAAATGAAATGAATAATAATAATGATGAAAGTATGTTTTAAGTGTATCTACTGAGCAAATTTTCAATTTTTACAACAGGGCCAACTTGCGCTAATTTTATACAATTCTGTTTTACCTTCCTCCCTTGCTTTCGCTTCTTTAAGTAAACATCGTACTAGCGCTTCTTCGCTTTGTAAGCCTGAACTTCGACTTTCTGTACAGCTGGAAGATGGCCCAGGCCTTGGTTCTTCGTGTCTCTGGAAAGCTTGCTCTGCTGTTGATCTCGTAAACGTTTCCTGAATATCAAGATTTAGATGCTAATTTTATCTTTAACTGCGTTCAAGAAACGTTGCGAGTAAAGCACTACAGCAAGCTGGCATGCAATGAAATAAACTTTGAGAAAGAATACAGCAAAAAGGATTTTTAACAAGCAGCGTTCAACCCAGACATCTCCATTCGCCACCTTGCTACAGTCCTAAGCAAGACTGCGTTTGGTCACGTTTAGATATAGGATCAGTATAGTGCACGATATAGCGTTTGAATAAGGTCAGCCCAAAATCATCTCATCAGCTGACGCCTTTAGAATCTCCCCAAAATACCCATTGTAAGTAAGTTAATCAAACATCGAAATTATTATCAAAAGAGCACAAAATATAGATGAGCATTCAATCACATTTTCGGGTACGTTTTGCAGAAGAACTAACGGAAAACTCAAAAGCAATCAGGTGTAGTTCACAAGAGAGATGGGGTCGATAGAATATTGATAACAAAAATTGAATAGCTTTCTAAGTCTCTGTTCTGTTTTAAAATCAGTATTAGCTAGATTACCAATTGATAAGTGCATCGCTGTAGTGACTTAATCCCTTCTTTCTTATATGAGTGAAGTGCAGCCAATTTTCCCGATTCTAGGTGCAATAATCACGAGGAAAGATACCGCAGATATTGTTGTGGCCTTAAGTTGGGGGGCAAGAGTGGGCCTAACTTAGTGTAAGCGGTACATACACTGCCGAAGAGGCAAACTCAAACGAGGCTAACCAACACTAACATTTATAAATAGCATATCAGCTATCATACGAAGTTTCAAATGACCATAACATGTTCTTAGAATCACAGGATATGCTTTTGGAAGGTAAGTAGCTGACGGAAGCAAAAACTCACATAAGGCAAAATTGAGAATGGTTCTTAAGGCAAGATCAGAATACCTTGAATGAGGCTTTATTGAATGGATTGTATCTTTTGAGTTGATTTGGAGTCCCATAGCCGCCGAAAAAAGCATTGGAGAGCGCCTTTTTAGAATGGTACCATCCTGAGTCATGGCTTTGGAACATGTGGTGATTAGTTCCTTTCTGCACCACACTTTACCCCCAGCTTTATCCTAGGTACGTATTGATGCTTAATGGGCAGAGAAAGGGTGAAAAGAAACATGCACGGGTGTACCTCGCACCTAGACCGGCCGCACAGTAGGCACATGCTCTAATCACTGTGGCAAATTCCCCTCCACTGCTTTGGCAATGCAATCCCAAATGAAATTTTCGAGGATAGACAGAGCAAGGTGTCTTGCGAGAAACGGCAAGCAAGAAGAAAAACAAACAGATGAAAGACCAGTCCGAGAAACTTCAGTACACAAGAGTAGAGCTTCATTGATTCTAAAGGATTGAAGGGCAGGTGTTCATTAGCAGACGTCAGCGCGAAAGTGACTGTACGAAAGATCAATGCTGGAATACTATAGGAGATGCCTGAAAATATGGAAGAGACAGCCAGCTACCTTTCGTCAAAGAAACGCCAATAGCAAAGTCGCCTTGATATCCTAGTTTCAGGCAAGAGGGCGTAACGTATGGAATTGAAGCTTGTTTCAAAGATATAGCCTTTCAATCTCTGTATCAAAACATTTTTCAAACTTTGAGAGAGGGAGAGGGAGAGAGAGAGAGAGAGAGAGAGAGAGAGAGAGAGAGAGGAGAGAGAGAGAGAGAGAGAGAGAGAGAGAGAGAGGAGAGAGAGAGAGAGAGAAGAGAGAGAGAGAGAGAGAGAGAGAGAGAGAGAGAGAGAGAGAGAGATAGAGAGATAGAGAGAGATAGAGAGAGAGAGAGAGAGAGAGAGAGAGAAGAGAGAGAGAGAGAGAGAGAGAGAGAGAGAGAGAGAGAGAGAGAGAGAGAGAGAGAGAGAGGAGAGAGAGAGAGAGAGAGAGAGAGAGAGAGAGAGAGAGAGAGAGAGAGAGAGAGAGAGAGGAGAGGATAGAGAGAGAGAGAGAAGATAGAGAGAGAGAGAGAGAGAGAGAGAGAGGAGAGAGAGAGAGAGAGGAGAAGAGAGAGAGAAGAGAGAGAGAGAGAGAGAGAAGAGAGGAGAGAAGAGAAGAGAGAGAGAGACCGACCTGAGAGAGAGAGACCCTGAGAGAGAGACCCTGAGAGAGAGACCCATGAGAGAGAGAGCCCTGAGAGAGAGACCCTGAGAAGAGAGACCCCTGAGAGAGAGAGACCCTGATGAGAGAGTAGAGAGAGAGGAGAGAAGAGAAGGAGAGAGAAGAGAGAGAGAGAGACCCTGAGAAAGAGACTCAACCCGATGCAAAACTAGACGTTCTAACAAGGCGTTCACTTCATAAACCTATTTGCAAAATGCTGCCAGAGCTTTTTTTCCAATGTGATTTGAAAATAGAAAATCAAGTTTCACAGGAATTTTTCTTTTTCGTAGTTTGAAACAACGTCCGATGTGACAAAAACCGAGGAAACATCTCAGAGGTTTAACCATCCATCAAGCTTATTTTCGCCATGCTTGTTATTCATAACTTTCCCCAAACTCATTCAAGATTTGAATTTATCTAATTTTAATGAAATCAAAGAGGTCTTGCATGTTATTATGATCGAAATGCAGCGGTAAAAATCTTGTATGAAATAAACGGCTTAGTAGCAAGATTTTACATAAAAAAATCGACGTACCATGCTCTCTGTAGGTTTGCCTCGCATTACACTCATCGCCAAACGGTCTTCTTTCAACCTTTTCTCTTTTGCTCGTCTGTTTTGAAACCAAACTCTTACTCGATCCACTGGCAGGTTTACTGTCTTTGCAACCTCCTTCCTCGTTGAAGCACTCGGGTAGTTGTTTTCCTGAAATGTTGCCTCTAATACCTTCAACTGCTCCGTTGTAAATACAGTTCGGGGTTTCTGTCTTCTCAGGTAAAGAGAAGGATCTATGAAGGAATTCGAATAAGAAACTGTAAGGATTCCTCAACTTGGTTTCTCTTCAGGATGAATTAGCATATTCACAAACTCAGAATTTCGAAGCAAGATAAACGCTGAATTATTGATAAAACATAATAAAATCGAATGCTGATGATAGCTTTTTCACAGTCAGGATTGTTCGACGGAATGTAGAGACTAATATGGTATAATCGTTTAAAAAATTGGGGACAAGCTCCCTTGTAAAACATCAAATTTAATTTGAAGAGAGGAGAAGAGGTGGCTTATTTACAGGCTTATACATAAAGCGAAAGAAATGCCCCGACAGATGGTGTATCAATGCAGAAAGAAGCCCAAGCTTCCTTGAATCAGATTTGAGTCAACATTGAGATTGCAAGAGTGAATTTTATAAATATAGATGAATTTCGAAGAGTGTGAAACTTCTTGAAAGGAAAGCTGCCTAACATATCACTAAAAGAAGAGCACTTGTTTGTGCAAGAAACCAGTTGTATCGGTGGTTCTGATTCATGTTTTAACAAGAGCTTTTCAAGGGTGCTTCTTTAAATGACTTAGACATAGAAAAAACATTGGCAGATTCAGTTGAAATATCGCAGCGATCTAAAGGAATAAGTTCGCTCTTTTCTTTGCAAAACGAGATTTTCAATGAGTGATTAGAATTAGTAGCTGCTTATAAGGCTAGTAGTGGGCTACAACGCTGTAGATGGCTAGGGAACAGTTTATCAAATGGTCGAAAAATTAAATCTTTTACTCACCAAACGAAACATAGTCACTGTATGGCCCATTCATGAAGCTATGATAAGCAGGCATATAGCCATAGCAAAGATGTGGCTGCAACAATGTATGCCCTGGTACTGACAATTGCATGTTCCCTCTCACAGTTGGTTGATTGCTAGGCCATGAAGAATCTGCAGAAATGGCTAGCAGTGGGCCTTGGGCACCACTTGTACCCTGTGTTGGCCGATACGTGAGATTGGCGAGTGTCGTATGGGCTGAAAAACCTGTGAGCATTTCCTGTCCTTCGGAATTGTTCATAATATTAAAGCGCTGACCAGATGCCAACGTGTGTCTTGCCATGCTCTCTGCGGGCCTAGTTACCTTATTAGCTTGCTCTGAACTCTGCATTATCGCATGTAGAATATTAATGACCGCCTGCCAGAACAGCACTTATAAACTGAATCCAAATTTTGGGGACTGGAGTTTCAAGGTAGCTAGCAATATGACGTCACACCATTCTTTCATCTGACGTGTAGAGGAGTTTCTGTCTACATCTGCTCATTTAGACTCAGGTTCAGAGTTTAAGGCTTACGACTCCCTCGCATTTCATAATAAGGGCAATTAAGTGGTATTTACTGTAAATGAAAGATAGCTAGGTAGTGGGTTATCAGCAAAGCTGTAATCGATTACAACTCCGAGCTCATATACGCCTGCTTAAGTTGCTACCTTTCTTCCATTCGACCAGAATGCAAAGCGGCAGTGACAGTAGCTAGTTCAACCAACCCATGCTTTTGCATCAGCCTCGTTCCCGCTGCCGCCTCCTTGTCTACTGAATTACTTGTATCCCAGAATAGATAAACAAGTTCCAATGCCGCCTTAATGAAACAGCTACTTTTTGTTGCATGCAAACGACGGATGGGGTAGTCGGAACAGCGCTCTGAGTGCATCCTTGGTGTGCTGGAGGTGCTTGGTTCGGTTTCACTTTCGTGCCCGTATCGGGATGTCTTCAACACATCCCTCCAGGAGTAAATGGGCACTTGGAGTATAGCTAGGGGTAATGTGCGGTGGTAGGATAACTCACTGGTGAGATTCTTGCGCATTGATCCTATGGTCAGGGTTCGAGTCCCACCTCAGCTAAACTTTCACTTAAAGTGAGGGGAGTCGCCAGCTCTCTGTCTTTCCAGGCGTAGGAATCACGAGGTGTGGTCAAATCGAGAGGAAGGACCTGGACACTGCTCGATAAGCAAAAAGCTTCTCAGTGTCGAAATTTCTACCTTTGACATCTAGGTAGAATCATGTGCATAAAAATCATAAAAAAAGAAGTGCGGTGAGGAAAGCAACTTGTCACACAACGCTGCGGCTCACAATGCTGCAACTCACAATGCTGCGACTCACAATGCTGCGACTCACAACGCTGCGACTCACAATGCTGCGACTCACAACGCTGCGGCTCACAATGCTGCGACTCACAATGCTGCGGCTCACAATGCTGCGACTCACAATGCTGCGGCTCACAATGCTGCGGCTCACAATGGTACCTCGTCGCTACCAAGGTGCTCCCAAACGCCCGCAGCAAGTATGGAATTAAACTTTTGACATTATGGACGGCGTGTGAAGAGGGAAAGATTGGAAGAATGCAAGTGTCCCTTCGCTGAAGAAATGGAGGGTCAAACTGATTGAGAATGGTGGTGATATGGAATTAGAACAGAATTGGAGTGACGAGTGCAGTGCAGCACCTTGTGATAACATGTGGTCCATTCAAACGTACAGCGTTACGCAACAGTAGAGTTTAAGGTTATGCAAAAATTAGATGCCACTAAGCTGCTTGTCTTCCTCTTTCGTAACGCCATTAGAGAAGCAACAGCCAGTCGGAGGGCATCGATCAGCCAGTCAGTTCTCCTTCAATGCGATTCTTCACGTCTCCCTTCTGGACTATGCATGTACAGCTTGGTGGATTTTCAGCTAAAGGGGAGAACGAGTCATTAATCGCATTTATTGAGTTCTCAAGCACGACAGTTCATCTCATAATCTAAAATTCGAAAATTTGGTTTAAGAATATTTGAAATTGCTATTTTTTGATGCCCATCAAGCAGTATCCTAACATTCATCCTTAATAGTACCAGAAGAAACTTATGATCTTGATGAACTATAGGGCACTTAGAGTCGTTCTTAAAGACAAACACTTGGGCGATTCGTTTTCGAGTGATAGTGCTATTGATTTCCTACATCTCCGAACCCGAGTATTTGAGAATTTCTGGCTTTTTTCAACGCCTAAGCAAAATTTGCCAGCTTCTGACAACATTTTGAATGTTGTTTGATGCAGAGCCTCTCGCGTACAATTTGAGCTTTCACAAGTCCTTTTTGCAAGTGCTGTCATCATTAGCGTTCTGAGAAAGAAAAGCTCTCCGATTTGCATTTTAATTTTCACAGCTGGTAAGCCAACAGTGCACCATTGCATCCCAGTATGACCTCATAGCAATTAGAAGACCCAAAGTATGGCGTAAAGGACATTGGGAGATTCAACATTGCAGTTTAGAACATCTCCAACACACCTGCTTTCGGGGGGTTTTGTTGACAAGTGAAAAATGCACCCCAACAACAGAAAATGACGAGGTTTGGCTTTGTATCAACTCTCAATAACCCCACACCTCCATGCGACAGAAAATTGCATAGTTAAAGAGCTTGCTATTTATCAGCGCAGCGCTGGGTTCCACAACCACATGCTTCAACAAAGTCAAGTCCAACAGGGTATTTACAAAGCCAGTCAAATCTTATCGATCTGTTAAGACATATAATGAACACAGTTTGCTTTCCTGAGTCCTTCAACTTGCCATCTTTCAAATCTAAGATCAATAAAATTGATCTTATCTCTCTATCCTCTTAGCTGTTCGCTTTCTTCTTTCTTCCATGTTGGGCTTTGTATAGGCCACCATAGCCTTTCCTCAACATAACCCACTAAAAAAAAAAGTTGTATCTGCAGAGCTGCTTCACAACAGCTTGCCGCGAGCACTAAAATGTATTTTTCTGATACATTTGAAGCTTTCCTTTGATTGTGATTTGCTATATTTAATGCTTTGATGCATGTAAGACGAAAAGCTTTTTGTAATTTTGTGCTGATCGTCTACTCAAAACAGACTTCGATACATTGAATCACAAAACTCTTTCTGTAAGGTTGTAAAGGCTCTTCTCGTCTCTGCCTTCTATCCTATCGAGCATCCTAAGGTATGTTCTAGAACCCTGAGAAGCTTTGACTACCTTTTAATGTCTTGGCCCATTCTCTCGATGTGTCCCCACATCTCGTGCTTCCTGGACCAGGCATTAAAGAGAGCTAGTCACTCTCCTCGCTTTAAGTGAAAGTTGTCTCGGGGTTTCTTTCGAACCACAAACCAAGCAGTCTGTAATCAAGTACCGAAGCACTGAGTCTCCCTAGCGCCCCCTTGTTCCCTTTCACATCGCTAATCTACGAGTGATTGAAACGAGCTAGCCACCGCTTGGTATTTATTAACAAACCATTACCTTTTAATCGTGCTTGGGGACCTCTTCAGTACAATGTGTTTGAATGTTTCACTACAAGGTAAGTGTAGGTCAGCAGGAAGATATCGAATTTTTTAACCTTTAGGATGCTGAGGGATATTTGCTGCAGCCAAATTCATGATTGGAAAGGGTATCAAGAATTAGAAACCGCCATATCGAATGATCATTCGAATTTATCCCAAACATTTTTTCGAACTGTTTTCGAACGATTTTCCTAAGGATTCGTCTGACGTTCTTTCCTGGCGAAAAGGAAACGGTGGTTGGGAAATTGAAATGAGTCTCCCTCTTAGCGATCAACACAAACAACAATACTTCTAGCTCGTGCATCAACAAAGAGTCTTGAGAAAGATTCACAGAATTCAATAATGCAAAACCAACCTTGGACAGATGGCCTGGTACAAGTTTTAGACAGCGGTATGGCTGGATTTCTCAACGATCGGTGCGACTTGAGTCCTCCATCGAATTTCCCGTTTGCAGGATCTGCCGGAAGCCCTGGCCAGTGCTTGATATCTATATCAAACTACAATTTCTTCAACGCCACTGATTCAAAAGTAGTGTTGCCGAGCTCAGTCAACATGACAAACAACATTGGTCCGACAGGAGCCTATCACCCTTTAATGAATCAAATGCGATATCCCGGAAGAGGTGTTCCGCAATCTTCACTCCGACAATCGGGTAAGATAGGATTTTGCATTCGATTGCATACCAATGAACAGCCTTTTGAACTCTTTTTACATCGAATAGCTCTGAAATAAGGAGGGCAGTCATATAAAGTCAATTCTCTCTTAAACAGTGCTTCGATCTAATGTTGAGAAGCATCTTTCGAGCTAAGAGGTTATTCAAATTTGCATCTTCTGCATGCAACGTCTACATATAAAGTCATCTAGATACACCATATTATTGATTTAACAATTCAGGGTTACTTGACTGAGTCTTCCTAGCACTGGAACTCACACTAGAGATGAAGCAGCTCTGGATCTCTTCTTTTAAGAATTGCTAACTTCTACCAATAGGAAGATAAATTAAATCGTCCTTAAGCTTCATCTGGCGGGTTATACGATCAATCCCTTCACTCTATGCTGGGTAGAAAGGAAGCTCGTTAACCAAAATGTCTTGTCACAAGTCAATACGTTATGTAACAATTTGCATCTACAGGTAACTGCTCTGTGACTGAAAATCTGAAGCCGCGGACGAGGAAAAGACTGCGAACAATATTTACGTCACAACAAGTAAATCTTTTGGAGGCTGCTTACAGTTACAGCAAGTATCCTGATGCGAATCTAAAAAGACTTCTTGCAATGAAGCTCGACCTTCCGGTGGACAGAGTCCAGGTCTGGTTCCAGAACAAGCGAACAAGGGACCAAAGAGCATGTAAGCCAAAGCTAAATGAAAATACTAACAGACAGGTGGAAAAATATACATTAGCTAATAAGGTGAGTGCCTGGATCGTAGCAAGTCACAACGAACTTTAAACCATACCTTACACTTTGCGGTCTGATAATGTTGAGGACTTTTAAATGTGCCTCTTGACGTTAGGTTTTCAACTTGTCCTTTATTAAATCTGGCACTTACTTGTACAGCCACTGTGAGACGCATACAATGCTTGGAAAACAGCCATTTTTAAGTATTCAAGGTTGGTTTTTACACTGGGATTCCATTCAATTCTAGTACGAGCAGAAAATTTGTTAAACTGAAACTGAATTCCACTTTAGGTAAATAAAGGCTTGGAAAACGAGGCGGACAATATGACAGCACGATGAAAATGAGGTCAAAGTTAATGCAGACATCACGCGTTGTTCAAGGGCAGCAAGCTCCTGCACAGAGTCGACTTCCAAATATGGGATACATTTCACCTCGTGGAGTCTCCCCTGAAAAATCTCGAAGCGAAAACTTGAGCCAAAATCCCCATGGCGCAGACAGAAACATGGTACTCTTCGGGATTTCAAGGAAGTTGGAGGGGAGAGAGACCATATTCCAGCGTTTAAGCGTTCCGCTTGCGGTATTTACAGAAACTGATTTGAGGCTTGCGTCAATACTGAGTAAGTTGGATACAGCAACTCTGCATTGAATCAAGTACGAAGAACGAAACGGACGAATAAATGGAGTGGAGACTTTACTAAGCGGCTCCTACATAGTATGGATATACATGCAATTATTGGTTGGAAGTTCTCCCTCTTTGCAAACAAACGAAGAAAGAATAAAGTGCTCTCTTTTTACGGACGTTAACGCTAGTTCTACGAATGTCGAAAATTGTGGTGGCTCCGCTGTACGAATTGAGCAAACCTAGATTCACATTAGAACTGAAAGAAATTTCTTTTATTAAAGTATGAATATGTACGATTCTCATTTGGTATGGAGATTGACATCGGGTAATTTTCAGAATTTTAATGTGCACAGCAACTAAAAGGGCAAATTACTTTCACTTCTAGATTGCAACCTACAAAAAGACCCGTAACAAAATATGAAATATCACAAACCCTTACAAAGAATGAACAAGCAAAGGAGGGGTGGGGTGGCAAAGAGCAGCAGTTTTTACGATTACTATTCCATCAAATGAAGAAGTTAAATACATTTTTGAATAAATGAATTCTAGGATACCATTATCATTCAGCTGAAAACAATGATGCGACTATCAAATAGATACTTGATTCAAAAACCCAAAGGCAAGCGTTTGAAATGCGAAGCATTAGACAGGAAAGAGGTGTGAAAGCGATATTGAGTGTGCATTCAATCGACGGATGAGAAGCGGAAAGTAAGGAGAAGTGAAAGAAGCACCAAATTAGGTGGGAACAGGAGACAGCGCGCTTTGGATTGATGTGTAGAAAAAGTTGGCAAAGCAGGACTAAGCGTGCCCATACGTTGCTAACCGGACAAAAAATTGTTGACAAAGCTGAAGGCATATCTTTAAATAACTATACGTTAAATATTCAAGCTAAATAACTATACTACAAAACAGCGTTGAAAACGCAAGTTCAGAGAACATTCGAGGTCAGCATGTAGATGCATGTGAAAGAGAAGCTGGAGATTAATGAGAGGCTGGAGATTAATGAGAGGCTGGAGATGAAGGAGAGGCTGGATATGAAAAAACATTCAGCGATTAAGAATGCCATTTGTTGTATTTAGGTATCAGTAAAACTGTTTGCAAATAACGCTTACCATAATGAATTAGATTGGTTCTAACAGCTACAATAAAAATATACTGGAATAAATCTCATGTTATACATTGAGAGGACAGATGGAAAGTCGCTATCGAAGTATTTCTACCGTGCGCTTTTTGCCCTATAAAGCAAAAACAAAGCATGGATTCCAAATTGAATCAGCAGCATAAATCCTCCTGAAGAAGTATTGCAAAAGGACTTAAAAAGGATGGATGCTGTCGTTGATATTAGATGGGAGGAGGTTGCGAGGGACTGGGTAGGGAAACTTTTATATTAGAAGTGAGATTTCACAAGAGATTGTGCCCCTTCAGCAGCCACAAGCTACTACTAGAAACTGTATAAAACTTGGTACACCTATAAACAACAATTGCAGATGACATAAAACCTAGGAAAACTTTGATCTTTGGCTTGCTTCGATGTTAAGATCCAAACACGCTTAAAAGTCTTTGGGAAACCTATCTTCTAAGGAATCATTCGGACTCCTTCCTGTTTCTTTGCCTCTGTTCCCACCTTTTTTTTACCCCTTACTTATCATGAATTGATAAACTCTCTACTTCATCGCTTCTGTCTTAATCTCCCTCAAATGTTTCCTTATTTGCGTCATCACTTTCCTTTTTTCCATTAACTGTTTCTTCTAAAACCTCATGGACAGTATCTTTCTTTCCTTCCTCTATATTTTCACTAGCTTCTACATTCATTGCACCCTTAAATGCCGCAATGCTAGGGTCCTCCGCATTTTCTGTTGGCAGAGGCAAATCTTCCGTCCGAACCTTATCTTTTTCAATTGCTTCTTCGCGTCTGTTTTCCAACTGTCCAGCCTCCTTATCCACTTTCTCGTGACCCGAATCAACTTCCTTGTCGGCTTTCAAGTGATTTCCATCACTCTCAATACCCAAGTCTCTTCCCTCGCTTTCTGTACTAACAAGCCTACTCTCAGAGCCAACTGATGCATCATTAGAATTCAGCTCCTTAGACTTCTTTGTATCGAGTGCTGAGTGACGTTCCGTGGCGTCTTGATCCTCCGACTCTTCACCTCGTTTCTCGGAAGTCATCGAATGGTTGTCAACACCTTTCTCAGCACTATCCTTTTCCGAAACAAGAAGGCCATCTGCTGTACTGTTTTGTTTACCTGCAAACGTATCGTCAGAGCTTTTAGCACTGTTTGTGGTAGCCAGCTCTGAAGGTGACTCGGTCTGTTTGCTTTCTTCTCCCTCTTTTTTGCCGTGTTCAAGTGCTGTTTTGACTGATTCTATCATTCCATTGGTCTGTTTAGTGCTCGTCAAACTTTTTCCGACAGCTTTTACACTAGAGTGGCGATGACTCGAAGCTTCTTTTACTTTTTTAGCTACATTAACTTTTCTGGCAGGCTTTTTCTTTGTTAAATCTGACTTCTCTAGCACCTTATCAGAGACTTTCTTTGATGACTCGCCTTTTACCTTGGCCTTACTTGATTCCCTCGTCATGGAATCTTCGTCTTTTTTGTCCTCTGGGAAATTGAAAGTTACAAAAGCTTCATTTCACGTGAAAACTTCGTTACACAACAACAATTACTTTTTGGGGTAAATTTCAATTCAAGAAGAATTCGGGACAGCTGAGCGCTTCACAACAGTCCAAATGGTTGGTAGTTCAATGCAACCTAGACTATGACTTTCCCTTACAGCAGCAAGAGTCGCCGGCTCACCGCAACTCCAGGGATAGGAATGCCAAGATGCGGTGGTCACATCGAGAGGAAGGACGAGGACACTGCTCGATAGGCAAGTCTAACTTCGGATGCTGGGTAGGAAGCATAACAAACTCTGGCCTACGTTTATGTGGGAGCACGGAGCGTAAAACGTTATGAATCATAACTGAAATCTGAGCTTGATCAGCAAAAGGATTGCGGACAAAGCGAGAAAAGCACTAGGCTCAGATTCTAGAAATTTCAATAAATCGGCGACACATTCGATCAATGTGACTTTGCTTTTAAACAGACAAGCACGCTTTCGCACGAAAAACTTTTAACGCGAGAAGAATTCAAGTTCCCAAGTCGTTGTATGTGCAAAATCGAGTGGGGATTTTCAAGTTTTTTACAAAGCAGCACACGCTTCAAATGTTGGCCACATCAGATCAGAGGTCTTCTTTGATCGATAGTTGAATCATATTTGCTTCACATTGAGAAACTGTTGCCCCACCAATGATTGGAAAAATATTAGGAACGGTGCCTTAATGACAGAGGAAACTAATACTTTGACGCTGACTTGTAGCTTTTAACTTAAACGTTTCCTTTGAACTTGATCCTTGTAGTTTTCAATTTGCATCAAATTTGATGCAAGCGCTTTTAAGTAAAATTTCCTTGATTGATAGCAGGAAATCGATTTGCTGAACAAGCCAACTTGGATAAATATCGTTTTATTATCATTATTAATAGGACTTTTTAGCTCTTTATATACATGCTTGCTCTCAGCAAAATTTGACACCCAAGCATGCAAAATATGCAATCAAATATTTGACAGAATCAAAAGCCCAAATGGATGAATGGAAGTGAAACAAAAAAGATCAAATTGATCAGAGTGGCATAATTTTGGTATCAGCTGAAGGCGGAGGAAGACTATGCCCTATTTGCTTGAGCTGAGATGGAATACCACACCTTACATCAGCCCACTTCTCCCGGATGGTTTATCACACATGTCTAATTATGCGGATTGTGCTACTAATATGCTGAGCTGGCAAGAACCAATAAGGAACTTTAAGACTGAGTTACCAGCCCACTGAAGTTTAAACGAGTTGGTGTATACATTCAACAAAATTACCTTGCTTGTGGCTTGCTTTCCTTCTGTTAGCCGCCTTGGTGGTTATTTTTTCCACCTTTGGGTTGTCTACCCCTATGTCTCCATCATGTGTTGCTTTGCTGCACTTCTTTAATTCTACCTTCAAATTGGCACTACAGGTAGGAAATGAAGATAACAATTGCCATTACATATAGCAACTCAGGTAAACGAGAAATTTGTTAGCCCCAGTGAATACCATCTTGAATTGTCTCAGATCTGATTGAAAATAACAGGAACTTTGACTGACGGACAAGATTATTCTCAACTGAAATGTTTCTATGCCATTTTGACCCTCATAAGACATTTTAGCACCATTACCATTACAAATGGCAGTTAATAAGCACAATTGACTTAAATATCTCAAAGATAGACCATTTCAAGGCATCTTCTAGGTTTATGGGAGGATTCAAAAATAGGGCTACAATACCATATCAGAAAAGAGATTTGAAATCATTTGAAAGTTTTTAAGATCTATAGAATATTTGAAATAAAGCTTGTTTTATGCTTTAAACTCTGAGGCTTGGCTTCAACCAATCACTAAAATGTGATCATGTGCCCTAGGTAATGTTTTAATGTTGGGCTAACAATTTGAACAGGTGCAATTTCACTTGAATGAAAGTGATTCCATATCACATGAGTCCCAACAAACTGTTGAGTTAGGCCTGATATTTAGAACATTGCCTTGCCTTGCCAGGGTTAAGATTGAAATCAGCATTTAACACTGAAACAGTCAATCAGCGGAATATCACAATGGAATTCGGCAACCTGTTATGAAGGGCTTGAAACTGTTGTTAAATAGAGTCTGTGGTAGAATCTTAAGTGGCAAATAGAGTACATGCAGCTCAGCGTCATTAAGAAAAGACCATCACAGTTCAATAACTCTTGAGTCAATTGGGCAGCAGAGCATTAAAAGTGACAGATGCTAGTTTTTTTTATTTTTTTTAGTGAGTTATATTGGGAAAAGGCCATGGTAGCCTATACAAAGCCCCAACAGAGGAAGAAAGAAGAAAGCGAAAGGCTAAGAGGAGAGAGAGATCAGATCAAGTATATTGACCTAAGATTTGAAAAATGGCAAGTTGTACTATTCAGGAAAGCAACAAGGCAAGACGTTCCATAGATTGTATGTTCTAGGGATGGATGAAGATTTGGGGGGATAAAGTTTGTGGATTAGGCAGTGAAACCTAGCTTAGTAACCCCAACATAAACAGAACTAGCATATATATTCACATAGTACAAGATTTTTGGGCACTTGCTCCAAAGTCTATTCTGCTGCTTTCCTTATGCATTGTATCCACCTAATCTAAAGATGTAAGAGGGACACCCACAATATAGTGGATGAAATGCAAAATTTGTAAATAGAGTGTATCTACTTTGAATCTGGAGTGGGCCCCCTCCCTACCCTTGAATCAGGCTATGTATATTATGTGGGTAATAACTTGTCATCATTTGTCTCCCTACGTCAGGGGTGTCCAAAGTCTGGCCAGTGGGCTAGACGTTGCCCCTAGTCAAATTTCATCTGGCCCACAGCCTCTGTCATAGAGTATATAAGTAAAAAGATTGAAATAAAAAAGCAAATGTGAAAAACAAAATGGCTTGTTAATATTTTTTGGAACATATTGTTGCTCTATGCAAAATAATTCCACTACGGTTGGCCCCAACAAATTTTACCATATGAAATCTGGCCCAGTTTTCAAAAAGATTTGACACCTCTGCCCTATGTTAATTGTAAATTATGGCTGGCATTAATATATACTGGGCTGCACTTCTATTCATAATTGACCTTGATGCACAGCAACATTTTGATGGCTCCTTTTCAAACGTTTTCTATGCCCCAGACATTGGGCAAGCTCCTTCTTTCTGAATCCATTCGACTCAAGGCAAATAAAAGGCAAACAAAAATGGAGTTTGTAAGGATTTGATCAAGAACGAGAAATGAAACATCTTACAAACTTACTTTGTTTCATCTAGTGAAATCTTGTTCTTCTCAAGTTCTGAGTATTTATCCTGCATGCTTCGGTAGTCTATCCCAAGAGATTCCATTTTATCTAGCGGAATGAAAATAATAGAATTACAAATTGTTAGCATCTTTGAAAGACATCTCTGTATAAAAAGTTTGAGATGCTAAAACACACAATATTTAGCAGGATGTTGAAAACATTCCAGATATGGCAATTAAATGCTTGATGAGCTTCTTATACTACAATCTATATCATGCAATTTAAAAAAGACTGAGCTAAAACTTTAACATCATGCCAATCAAAGACACAAAGAAACAGTCACAGTATACGACTCAAAACGTGGCTGAAAAATGACAGTGTGGACAAATTTTGTTTGATGTATAACAACAGGAGAGGTGGACAGAGAGAGAGGACAGAGAGAGGACACAGAGAGAGGAGGCAGAGAGAGGACATAGAGAGAGGACATAGAGAGAGGACACAGAGAGAGGACATAGAGAGGTGGAGGAGTGCAACAATGGGTGCGCCCACTGCCTCAATGGGCTACAAAGAAGAAGATAATAGCAAGACTGGAAGTGTGGATGTTCTAAGGCCGCCTGTGTTTGGACCAAGCATGGCACTTAGGAAGGAAGGAAATCAAAGAGCTTGCTTTTAATCAAGTTCAACCCCTTCATCAAAAAATAGATGTACTCAAAATCGATTAACATTGGATATGACTAAGGGGAAGCCATCCTACCAAACAATCACGGTGCTAGGGAAGGAACTCAATAACAGGGTGTTCATTAAGGCCCACATCAAGAATAGGGCTCAGCTCTACGAATTTTTCAGAAAATGGCAGAAGCAGGACGATAAATTAGTGTTGATAAAAAGCTTGTTTGAGGCAACTTTTGTCAATCAACTGTTGTATGGGCATCGCAAGTCCTTTGCTTACCGATTGCAGGTTCATATTAAATTGGAAGCATGACAGTGGAAAAAAGGATGAAAGTGCAGGAAAAGAGCCTTATTGCTCTGCTGTGTTCTTGTGCAGAATGCCATTTAATGGCAGATACCTGCAGGAGATGCAAGCAGGGGTTTGCCTCTGTCCCTGAAATACAAGCCTATATCAGTAGGTTCTCACTAACAGTGGTTCCCATTAACAGTGGTTCTAACTAACAGTGGTTCATCCTGACATTAAAACCACACCATCCTTCTGCTGTATTCTTGTGCAGAATGCCATTTAATGGCAGATACCTGCATGAGATGCATGAAGGGAAAACCACAACATCCTCTAGAGGTTGCATGAAATTGGCTGGGGTATTTGCACAAGAAGATGTGTATCTGAGATGCAAACTAACAAGCTTTGACTATTCACCAAGTGCACCAAGTGTAGCAATGACTAAAATAGCCATAGTGTGGCAAAAATCATAATTGAATTTCTGATATGGTCCACTAAATTGGGGTATTTGAGACTTACCTTTGATGAATTTGATCTTTGCAACGAAAATATCTTTTTCAGCATCTGAATCAACTGAGTCCAGCTCAACGTCTTTTAAAAGTTTCAATAAATTATTCTGAAAAGAATGTGAAAATATGGCGTTTAAATCGATCAGTTTCAAGAGAAAACAGTCACGCAGCTATGAGGTTTTTGAAAACCCCTAAAAGAGATAATTTATAATAATGATTATTATGCAGGTACATATGCATTGGCAAGACAATGGAATGCTGTAATTATTGGTTCCACACGGACAGAGACGATGTTCAAGTCTCAACGAAGGAAGCACGTCGTTGGACGGGGAGTTCTCACACGAAAAGACATAGCGATTTTATTACGTGATCATGGTTTTGCAAATGAAGAGCCATGAAATGCATTTGAGTCTATCACAACAACACCGTACTAAGCCATTGTTCCTGCCAAGCCTCATGAGGGAAGTGATTTTACGTTAGCACTGAAAACGGCCTGAATTTTACCTCCCTGTTGAGCGATGCATCTTCACATTGCTTTAATTTGTTGGAATTACTCTCACAATCGCCTTGCAACTCCTCGAGCTTCGCGGTGCACCTTTGCCGCTCTTGTTGCTCGGTTTCGGCATTTTGTTTTTCGGCATTTCGCTGCTCTTCCATCTCTACCATTCGATTTGAAAGTAGTGTGTTTTTTTTCTCCACCATACTTTTGTGGTTGGTCATGTCCTTCAGTTTACCGTACGTATTTACGACTAGTCTTTTGAGAGTTCTGTTTTCTGATGTAAGGCTCCAAGAGTAATACGAGAGGATCGTTATAACGACGAAGGAACCAACAATTGCAAGGGTTGCTTGTGAGTTTTTGCGTGTCATGTTCCCTCCTCCTTCGGGCAGCATCTTCCAGATTACAAAGCGAATTGCTACTTGGCCGGCCGATTGCATCTATGGAAACGAGGTAAATTCATAATTGCGTACTGGTCGTGATCACTGACAATATTAATGCCATATTAATGCATCCGCTGACATACCCAAGCTAATTTTTAAAGCCAACTTACCACGCTGTGTGGTATTTTCTCAATCCTTTTCAAACCAAACAAGATTTGAGGCAACTAAAGGAATTATGCTGCGCATCTAGATTAGTTGTCTATTCTTCTATACTTATACCTTCCTTGATTCGCCTCCTTTCCACTCTCATTTTCCTTTCCATTGGACAGAGTCAGCAACTTAAATCACTTTAAAAAAAGCTCCCAATTACTGACAGGAAACGCATTTGAGGAATTTGAAGTACTTTCAGATGGATAAAAAGTATTGATCAAGGGGAAAGAGTGAAGATCAATCCTGTCGAAAAGTTTTATGAAAAAGGAGCATTGCTGAAACAACGTTGATCACCAACGAACTGAAATATGCAAGACTTTGAGCTGTAGATCAAAGAACCATGATGTTTCCTCGACGCTTTTATCCGTTCTACATAGGGACCATTCATTACTTATGCCTCAGATTGGGACTGAGGAGAAATGTTTGTTTGGGTAAATTTTTCTCTTACCCAACCTTGTCGACTACAAAAATAATAGTTGCCCAACCAATATAGAGCTATCAAAATATGCTCCCCAACTCTTAAAAGACAAAAATAATTATTTACCCAACCTGAAGGCTGCTTGAAAAATCATTTACCCAACCCACTTCTCTTTGGCTCCAACTCGAGGCATAAATAATGAGCGGTCCCTTGCCAGCATCACCATCTTCTGACGGTAGCTTGCGTTGGACTAATGGCGAACACCTATTCTAGGATGCACCGAATTACAAGAAATACGAACAGGGTAAAAATTCGTACCCATGCCCCCCTCAATTTCTTTCAATTTTGGATTAAGTAGATAATTGACTCTGGTAGCAGCATTGGGAGATAGTTTATTCCGCCCCCCCCTCCCCCCAATGGTGTGGCTATTGCTCCTTTCATTATCCACTACACATCTGCAGCATAGTGTCCTGTAGATCCCCTCAGCTGGGATATCATGCATGCTAGCATTGAAACGTCCATTTTTGACCTGTCAAGCAGTGGCAGTTTTTAGAGGGGCCATGGCCCCAGTTCCCGCGCTTTTGTAGCCAGAAGGGGTCCTACATCTAAGGGAAAAATTGCAATGATTTTTCCAAGGCATCAAGAACTTTGATGCGCAAGAAATTTTCAAACAAAGGCCCTGCTGGTGACGATTTTGGTCCCGCAGCCACTTAAACCTTAACTGCTGTCAAATGTCAATTACTTGTCTTCTTCTTGCTTTCGAGAATCTTAAAACTTGCCTAAGATCAATAAACTTGAACTGATATCTCTCTCCTCAAAGCCTTTCCTTTTCTTCTTTCTTCCATTGTTGGGATTTTTTACATGTCGCCATGGCCTTTCCGCAACATAATTTACTAAATAAAAAAATCCGATCGACGACTTTTTTCGCCCTAAAAACTTTCAATCAAAATGCTAAGAAGCAGGCTCAGCCTTTTATCTATCAGCTTTGTTGGAGGAAAGTAAATACTAAACCTAATATTCATTAGCTCTTCTTCCGTTGTTCAGTTCCGTTGTTTACCAAGATAAGCAAAACAACATAAACATAAACAAAAACAAGTCCTTAATGGCCCAGGCCCTTTCCTCAGCATAACCAAAACTAAGGCTGGCTCAGTGCTTACGGCGTTTGATCACAGACCAAATGGTTGGCAATGCGAAGCAAACTCTAAGCGTGGGAGAGCCATTAGCCCTCTGAAATTCCTACGGTTGTAATCACGACGTATAGTCACATCGAGAGGATCAAGACACTGCCCGCCAAGCATGGCTTTTCAATGTTCTAGGATTCACATTTGTATGCTGAGTAGAGCACATGGAAAATGGTCAAGGGAATGGCAACGTTTTTCGATGTTTATCGAAGGGTTGAAGAGGACACATTCTGCTGGGTGCATCTACTTCTCATAATATGTCTTCAATGTAATTGGGACTTCACCTACCTCCCTTGTCAAAACACTGCCAATAATGATGTGTTTGCATGTTTTATTCATTGCAATATGCACAGATAAAACGAGATTAATACGAGGATTTTCTCAGGCACCGGGGTCACCTGCCAACTGGTCATTGGATACTCACTGAACAGATATCTTACAAGTCGAAACGAGTGAATGAAAAGAGCAATCTTATGCACATCAAAGTTCTGTCGAAAGAGGGCCTATTTGGTGTTAAACTGACGGCCTGAACAAAAACGGTTTTCAAAGGCCACGCTATGCGAAAATACTCGTATCACCAGTGATAAAAGACGGAACGGCTACAAGGAGGTTGCAAAAATACATCCAAATTGCCAACTGAAAGTGAAGATTCGAAGATATAAAGCTTGAAACTTTGACCAATTAATATCTGCGTTCACTGTAAAAACTACTGATGCTATATGGTTAAAGACATAGCTTGGCGAAGCAGTGATGGATGCAAAATATGTAATCAATTGTTCAGTTCTGTTGTTACTACTTCTGATGCTTTCTGAGTATGCACAGTGTAAGCACGTGCAGAACATAACTGCAGCCATCGAGACGCTGATGCCGGAGAAAATTGAAGCAGCAAATCAATACAAATTTGAAGATACACTATCAGTACCCGAGATGTCGTTTGAATTCTCAAGTGGATCAGCCTTATCGGCAAACTACTTGGTAGTTTTCGTCACTCAGTTGATACACATTTTGTTGTTATGTTTCTTCTCGGTCACTTAAGAGATGCTGAAGAAGGCTGTACCGCGAGTGTTACCTGTGGCTAGTGGTATTGCGAAAGATTTCAAGCAGCCATTCGTGATTTCTCTCAAGTGCATCAGCATTGGTGCCGTGGTGCAGTGGTTAAGCGTGCGGACCATAACACAGGGGTTGTGAGTTCGAATCCTCCATGGGTCTAAATAAAAAAAGGGAAACCACCTCATAAAATCCATTTCCCTAGAAAAAGTCAGAGCCCTGTTTCTGGTTTCTGCTAAGCTTAAAATCGAGCATGCGACGCAGTTGGCAGCATCAATGGTGCCCCATAACGCTTTCAATTGGCATTGTCCCATGCAGCTCAATCCATTATTCGAGGCACTTTCGCACACTGAAAACATGCCAAGAGTCATGGGAAAGAACTACGTTTCTCCCATAAAATAATAGCACGTCATGACCACAGCTATTTCATCCGAAATGAATTAGTCACAGGATAAAGCAAGGGACATTGGAGAAAAATGGAATATCTGCACGTCTTGGCATTGATTCACATACAAGTATCAATCCATGCAACACAAAATTCAGCAGCAAGAGCTAAAACAAATAAGTATAAAACATATCTAATCAAGCAGAAAATCTTCAGGATGGGACACACATTTTGGGGGGCTTGAAAGCCCTACCGGAACGATCGTCAGGACAAATGAGCTTTGGATATACTGCATGTTAAGTTTATACTGTTCAGTTGAAAAGGGCATCTCTTGATTCAAAGTAAGGAGCGAACGAGCGCAAAGGCACGAATATGTTTCCTTTGCAAAGCAGGATGGCAAAACCAGGTTGATCTAGATTCGGTAGAAAATGAAATCTCATCCTAATGGCTTCTCCGGCCATCTCTGTTAATTTTCTGAGGTCGACTGTTTCTTCGTTCTCCCATTCTGAAAAGAGAGAACGCTCGATAAGTTTAATTGGCACTAGGTAGGACACACATCTCACTCGAGAGTCGCCTTTGTTCACAACGCGGTAGTAGACTGCTTGCAGCCGACGATAATTAAGCACTTGCGGTGTGTTCAAGGGGCTCAGCCCGCATGGTCGAAGACTGAAGTTAGTTCCAGCATTGACTGAAGCTCATCTTTGATTGAAGAAAACAGGAATTGAAGCTGAAAATGGAAACTTCATATTGATGGAATCCTATACGGGGAAGTCAATAGTTGCAGCACAGCTGTTTGCAGAACACGGACATTGCACCCAAAGGCGACGGTTGGATTGAAACGTCAGATGTAATGATCGCTAGAATAATGTGTAGTTAGAATTGTGTGTATCAAACAATTAGCTTAGAACTGATTCCATTACAGATCTAGCTACGAATTAGGTTGAGAGAAAAAGTCTTCCTTTGTTGTGAAGAGGTAAAGTTTGAATAATCACCTGGTATTTTGCTAAGTCCAATTTCAGGGAAGATACTTTCGACCTCTCTTGCTCCAATAAAGTATGCAGATCAGCTATCTGAAGACGGAGATTTGAAAAAAGCAAGTAAGTACCAGACGTCTGCGAGATTGGGGCTGAATATTATCTCAAAGCCGAAAGCCGGATTAAAGGAAGTGCTTTCTGGTGTGAAATTTAGTAACGAAGCAGAAGTAGATAAAGACTCGGCCTTCGAAAATGACATCGACTTTGAAGATGATGCAGACATGAGGAGATGTGTAGGTTGCAAAAATTCTCTGTCAGGAAGATCAGATTGTTGGCAGTGATTTGCTACGTTCCCGAGTAGCAAACGAAGTAGAATCTATATTGTAAGGAGTTTGCCGTGGCATTGTGTTGTACTTGCACGCTTTTACTCTGCTTAATCATTATGTTAACCTTAGCCTTTGTTGACTTCAGCTTTTCGCTGTGTTTAATCGAGCTAGTTAAAATTTGATTGAATGTTTGTTTGTTTTTGTATCGATCTTCACAGGCGGAACTGTGGCTCCGAGCCACCGTTCCTCATTATCTTCGAATAGTACGGGTGTAGACTCAAATCGATTCCAGGAGCCATCTCCAAATTGGTTTGACCATGTGGATCTACCACGGGAATCCAATCACCCTATGCTCCCTTTCAAGAGCAGTTCAAATTGTGACTAAGTGCATCTCGTTTATTACGTTGCTACGACACTCGTGGTAGTAATACTTCTTAAGTAACATTTCCAACCTACATCTAGCAAATCTGTTATAGTAATGCATAACAAATTACTAAAATCCAGTAGGCTAAGACTTGCCTTTCTCCAGGGGGCAGGAGCCCCTGAGTCCTATAAGTTTACACCTGTGACCTATATATGGAGAGAACTACACAATGCAAGTCTTTATCGATACCCCCCCCCCCCCCCCGCGGGTAAGTCGAATGAAACGAGTGACAGAAGGAAAGAAACATTGACGAAAGCAAATACCTCCAGAGATAGTTCATCTTTGACGGTAGTTAAGACATCAACTTGCTGAAGAATCTCTGACTTTTCACGCACTGTAAAAATGCAAACGCGCTACTGTTTCAAAACTGACAATAAGAAGAAATTTTACGAGGAAAAGCTTGGCCAATTCTCAATGCAAAGGTAAAAATTACTAATACTACACTTACTTTCGCCTTGCCCTAAAATGAAGCATAATTGCTTATTCCTTCTCTTGACTCTGGCAAGTTCTTCCTGAAAATTGAGTGAAAAAGTAACTAAGAAAGCGAGCTGAAATCTGAAATCTGATGAGCTGAAATATATCGAGTCTGTTGGACGCCATGGAATGCCGTTGCACTACGGCTTAATCCATTCTACGATGGCGTCTTCTACGACAATTTTTTCCATGCAACAACGCAAGAGCCATATCCCTCTTCTTCTAACGTTACAATCTAGCTGGAAAGCATATGGAGGTCGGGGAATGAGGAATCGGGAGCATTGGAGAAACGATGGAGTCCACACAAGACAGAGCGAAGGGTGGAGAAAGGAATGAAAGTGAACACGGCTGTGGTTTGCGATTTTCTAACAACCGTTCGCATACCCGCGATACTCTCCGTGATGGTAGCTCAACTGGGAAGAACCAACACTTGGAGCATTTTTAAATGGAAACCCACTCAAGTCGATAGACAAATGAACACGATACCTTCAGTTCGGCTATAGTTCTGGTTAAAATTTCGTTTTCACTACTCCTCTTGTCGACTTCATTGATCCAGTGGTTAATACTTGCTTGGTCAAGCGAGTATTCATGCGTGAGGCTGTTAATCTACAAGCAAATAGCAAACGATCACATGGAATGATTTCAATGTTTTGCATGAAAAAAGGAGGAACAGCGAAAAACATATCTTATCACTTATCCTCATAAATCGGCCCCTGATTGTTGCAGATTGAATGAGGAAAGGCCATCAAAAGGAAATTTTAAAAATTCTCTTCCGTCAATGATCACAATTTGCAATAAAAGCAAAGAGGATCATTATGACTGGCCATAATTTACTGACTGCTTTTAGATCAATACATTGATCTCAAAATTTAATCTAGGATTGTTTTGCTTCCTTTCAAATGAAAATGTTTTCGTGAATACTATCATTACTATAAAACGACGCGTAATACAGCTATAAGTTCTTCTCCTTTTAGTCTTATTAAAAATATATGACTCTACCTAGACGTCAAAGACAGACAAAATTTGGAAACTGAGAAGCTTTTTTGCTGAGAAACCAGTGTCCATGGCCCTCAATGTTACCACACCTCGTGATTCCTACGCCTGGAATTACGAAGAGCTGGCGACTCCCCTATCTCTAAGTGAAAGTTTAGCCGCGGGTGGATTCGAACCACGGATCCTAGGGTCCATGCGAAAAAATTTTACCACTCAGAGCTATCCTGAAAAAATTTAGTCTTAGATGACAGCCCTTAAGATAACAGCAACATCATTATGCTGAGATGTTATCCTGAATACATATCAATATCATCATTAGTAATACTATATTATTTTCAACATCATTTGACTCACTTCTTTCATTGTTTAAGGATTTCAATTTAGACCAAAACCATCAAAATTACATTATAAAGAAAGTCGTGAGCCTCGCTATTAGGTGTACATACTACCTATTCTGTAGGAGGAATAAGTCATGGCCTAATCCGGAATTATTAGATTTTTAACTATTTTATTCATTTTTTCTTTCTACTATCTTATATTCCTGTTAGCCATTTTTTGCTATTAATTTTCTTTATCATTGTATCAAAGCAGATAGCTAGTTGTACACTACCTGTTACTAGAGAGGTGTATAATTGTAAATTTTAACCATGCTTGATGAGTTGAGGTTTCAAAAAAATGTTTATCATCATCTTACTGTATCATGACCATTAGCTGGCTTCACAGCTTCTTCTGTATCTGTAGCTACTTTTGACTTTTCTGTCCCTCCTCCCTTTTTACCTTTCCTTTTCTTTCCTTTCTTTGGAACATTTTCAGGGTTGCTTGGGAGAGGAGGAGCCATTGTTTCAAATCCTTCCACCTCTAAAGCAAATTGAAAGCAAAATTATCTGCAATGCAACTCTCCTGAAACAAGGGAACCATTTTCCCATTTATTGTCTCGCTTTCTCCATTCATGCCCTGTGAATTCATTTCATTTCATTTGCTGTCAGTTCATGAAATGACTTGCCATTTTATATTCATTGATGTTATCTTCTGTCAATTCATGCAATGTCATGTCATGTCATGTCATGTCATGTCATGTCATGTCATGTCATGTCATGTCATGTCATGTCATGTCATGTCATGTCATGTCGTGTCATGTCATTTCATGTCCCGTCGTGTTTGCCCTGTCATGTCCTGTCATGCGTGGCATGTCACCTCATGTCCTGCCATGTCTACAAAGGTTTGAAATGAATAAAGACAAATCTTTATACTGGATGAAACATTTCAATTTTAGTTTAGCTGTTATCAATGTGTCCAGTGCTTGTGCCCTCAGAGTTGCTTCTGAGTACTCAAATACCAACCTCGTAAGGATGGACAGCTGAGTTGGCTGTTGGCTTGTGGTTAGTGGTGCTGAGGGCGGGATTCAAACCTAGGCAAGTAGATATCACAAGATTCGAAACACTGCACCTTAACCACTCGGCCACACCACAAAATGATAATATAAATCTCAACCAAAATGAAAATACTTAAGAATGTTTGTAGTTGGAAAGGCAAAGTGCCACCAACCTTTGTTTTTATGGTCATACCAAATACTGTGAGCCTCCTCTGGTTCAGCTGACTTCTTCTGAAATTCTTCTAGAGATAATTTAACTGGCAGATCTTTCTTCTTCCTTGACTTCAGATCCATTCTACTATCTATAGGCTAAAAAAGTATTCATTAATCGGAGACTCGTTGAAATCTTCCATCACTAAATACAAAAAAATTGGTAAAGACAGTTGGGTAAGCATTTCTTTCTGCTGTAGAATAATTATCCACAGAGTCTTAAAATACATCCAGCCATGTGAAATGCATTACGTACCACATTATTGTGTTCATATCATGGTCTATCAGGGTAGGATTTACAAAGATACCACAATCTCTTCTTTAGTTGAGAAATTTGAGATCCGCTGGATTAGTGTGCTGCAATACCACAGCTGAAACGTATTGAGAAAGTTAGCTTCTTCCTGTGCATCTTTCTGGACACAATAGCTACTGCTCTAATATTTCTTAGATAGCGTGATTTCTGTTTCGATTTGGCATTCACAGTTTGAAAAGGAAAAATTTCCACTGCAGAGTTAGCAGTCTAATGTGGAGAGCAAAGAAGAGAACACAAGTATAAAAAATATGTCAGCTTGATGAGTGGCTGTGGTGAAGTGTGACCTTTTTATGCTTGCTGCATTGATTCTGAATAGTATCGATCTAATTGAATCTTCATTTGAAATAACTGAGCTAGCTGTGTTTTACAATTACAGATTCATTGAAATTGCGTCTAAGTGCATTTGGGCATAGATATGTAGAGACATTTAGTGTCTAATATACATGTGTCGATCAGGGCCTTATTTGCATCCAACTGCATGCACATTTTCCTCCTCACTTCTATGACTGGTACATGAATGATGTGAATGGTGTGGTATATGCATGGCCAAGCAAATGATGTGAACGATTTCACGTCATGCCACTCCAGTAGCCACTCTGTCGTTCCAGCACACCACAGACTTTACCCCCCTCCACCATTCACACGGGTTGACAGCCACTCTAGCGCAGAGCACCACAGATATCCCTGTCCATAATGTCTACTCAAGTGCTTATTCTACAAAACAGATGCTTACCACTTCATGATGATTTGCTTCTTCCATACTAAGCTTCAAGGCTTCCTGCAAAAAATCAATCAGTGATCCATTACAAAATGAACTATGAACAGCTTGCCACCGAAGGGATAATTCTCTCTTGAAACAAAAGTAATACAGAGCTCTCTAGCTGTCTCTCTGGAAAACTAGCTCCATTCTTCTACCTATTCAAAGAAAAACAAATCTGCTACTGTGCCCATCACAGCAGGGATATAGACACCGGGTCATCGGAATTACCACCATTACGGGCACTTGCAATTTTATCGTACTTATGTGATCTAGGTCCAAGTGAATGAAATTGAAATAGTTTATTCTAATAAAGAAAAAACTAGGTTTGCATAAAGCCTATAAAAATTGATGCTACAAATAAAGAGAATGGTATTTTAGGGAGGTAGCCTGAGGCAATTCAAGGATCCCAAGAAGAAAAAATATAGAGATACCTCAGAGTAGAATATTGATGAAAAAAATGGATAATTGTGATCTTTATGCTCACCAGAAGATTTTCTTGAAACTGGTTAACAATAAACTAGAAATAGCATAAAAATGAAACTTATCACTGAAGGCAGGGTTGCATTTTTAACATTTCACTGAATATTTTGAATTTTAGATGAAATATTTTGTAATATTATTACCTAATGGTTTTAATTGCTAAAATGAATAAAAGCTTTTTGTAACAACATTCAAGCATTAGACGGACAGGACTCATTTGGATCCAATGTATCAGGCTTGGTGGTGCCATGGTTTGGTGGTTGAGCATGCGAACGCACAAGGGAAGTGTTGTCAGTTCAATTTTTCTATGTGTCACAGTAAAATACCATTCCATTGGCAAGGAAGGCAATGGGAAACCACCTCATAAAATTCCCTTCCCTAGAAAAGACTATGAGATGTCTCCGGCTTCTGTTACGCTCCAAACCAAGAAGGCAATGCAGTGTAAGGCTCTATGCTAGTCCTCACCAAGTCACCATATGGGTAGAGCAGTTTGATCAAATAGTGCAATTGATTTTCTGGCAGCCCATCTCAGCAAAAATTCAATGCAAACAAGGGGAGGGGGGGATAAAATTCCTTGCTGTTTTGTTTATACCAATATTATATCAATTGACTGATTCATCATTGCTATTCATTTCCAATTTGTTGTTTATCGAATATATTAAAAGAGCAAGGAAAGTAAATAATATAGGAGTGTGCTAAATAATTGAAAAACATTTTTGAGGTCATTATTATTCAAGATACTCTGAATATTTATGATGGATCAAGCTTGACAACATTTTCGGAGATTTTAAAAACACAATGCTTTCATTATTTGTCTTACTTTTTCATCTCTCTCAATCCATTCTAAATCTTCCATTGATGGTAACTTCTCATCAGCATGTGATACCAACGGCTTTGTAACATTTTGACTTTTGGTGTGCTTTGTAGGCCAATTAAACGCCATTTCTCTTAACTATGAAATAATTTACACTGAAATTATTTGCTACATAGATGTATGAATAACAGAAGTGCATTGAATGAGAAAATGAAGAAATAAATTGATAAGTCAATGAATGGATGAATACATCAAACAATGAGTGATGAATGGATTAACCAATGAATAACTAAATGGATGAATAAATGAACTAATGAATGAATGGGCAAGTAAATGTATGAAGCAAAGAAGCAAAGAAAAAATGAATTAATGAAGCACTTTTATGACCTTCGAATTCAGCTCCCAAAAAGTACATTACTTAGCTTTTCTGCAATTTATTTTCCCTGCAAGTAAAATGGAGTGCAAGATAATCTTGCTCATGTCTTCCTATGCTTATTCTAGAATTCATATATTTTACTGGAATGCAGGTTGTAGGATGGATTTCTAACTACTGTTTATGACAACATTAACCGCACAATTCATTGAAAAATTGAGCATTCAGTCTACTGTTTGCCTAATCAGGAACCCGCATGTTGCCCAAGAAAACAGCAAAAGGAACTTCGATTCAAATAACCAAATCAAGTTTAATTTAAACTGAAGCATGAAAAAAATACAATATAGCTCATTTACTTTATCTAAACAAATAATCAAAGCAACACAGACAGACAAAAACAGAGTTGCAACAGAAACAGAGAATAGAGATGAAAGAGTGCCAATACCTCTCCGGCGGCAGCAGAGTCTGCTGCAGCCTTCTTCTTCTTTCTAGCCCGTTTCTTCGCATTCTTTCCTTTCTTCTTTCCTTCAACATTTTTATCCTTGACACTCTCATCCTGACTGCTGTCACTGTCACTCTTTGCTAAGACTGAAAACCGTGAAATTGTTCCGAATTCCGGTGCCCCTACCTTGGCTGCCATATTTTTTCAGCGCTGGACGCTGTGTAGAGACAAAATCCTTCATAGTTTCGTTTTCTGGTGAAGCTGCATTGGTGCCTCGCAGTTTCATGACAAGTCCTGGTTTCATTGAATGCCTTACACAGCAAAGCTACAGTACCTTGCATTATTGGATTCACAATGATGCCGGAATTATTTGTTCTATGGCAAGGAAGATGAAATACTTTCAAATACCAACTACCCTTTTCTACGACAAAAAATTTCTGTTTTTACCAAAATATGACCAAGTAATCCAAACAAAAAGTTGTAGAGAAAGGGCTCACAGAAAAATAGAAATTCAAAGATCAGTCGAAGTCATTCTCGATTCATTTATGTCATATATTTATTTCGTATTTACACTAAAATTGCACACTTTAACTACAGCAATATTTAACGAGAAATTTTCAAGTCTACCACTCATAAATGAGACCAATTCAAAATGGGCTGTAATTTTTCTAAAATCTTCTAACCTAACACCGTTTTCTGATAACCTAATGATCACATGTGCTATGCAGTGAAGGCAGCTACCATCAAATACTTTACATTCGTAAGATAAAAAAGGAAATGCCGAATCTGTTTGATGAAATATCACTGGGAGAATGAAGGGCATCGCAAGTTTCTAGTGTTTTCCTATTCAAATCCTTGACTAAGAATGAAATTTGATAGAGACAGCGGCGTCATACTCGCGTTCATTGTCAGATAGTGAAAGTTTCCGATGAAATTCAACTTGACGTTATCTGCCAATGAGCACTGGTAGGCTGCGATGCCTAAGTGAGTACAAAGCTTTGTTGGAGGCAAATTCTAACTGTTATCGTTGTATCTGGCAATCTAATGACAAGTTGCCATACTGAGTTAGATGGAATGATCGTTTGCGTCTATTAAGATGTTAGGCCTCGTAAACTCTCTTTTTGATACAACTATTTACAAAGTAACGATTGTTCGTCAGATGTTCGTTGAATTCCTCGTGTCAGAAGCCCTGCGGGTTGTGTTTTCTTTGAATTTCCTTCGCGGGACGAAGACCAAGTGCACTTTACTTTCGTGTTGGCTGTGTTCTTTGTGAGACAAGCAGCACTTGTTTCAGCAAAATAATAACTTCAGTTTGCAGGAACGAAGAGAAGTTTACAGGAGTTGCGATTTCCGCTCACTATACACGAATACCCCGCAAGCATTGACGAGACCTAAGCCTCGCTGATGTCATTCTCTCTTATCACCCCGTCTTTGATAACAAGTGACTTTATCTTGACTACCTTCACTGGTTGGTTGTCCTCGCAAAGTTCGTCGTACATGTTGTACTGTGGAACCAGCCCTTGACCTGGGGGTGTTTTTAAATGTCGCTTTTCCCTTGCCATCCCATCTTTATCTTCCAAACTTCTTTTCTGCCTGCATGGGGCTCTTGCATTTGCATCTTTGCTGCTACGATCAACAAAAGGAACAGTGATTTTGCTCTTCTCTTCACTTGATATGTCTTGCTGAAGGTTATTTTCTTCTGTCGACCTCTTCTGCTGTTTAGAACTCTCTTGACTGCGTTCTTGCATGTCGAAAAACTGGTCAAAGCTCTCTTCTCTCGATAATGAGGGAAACGTTACGTCTCTCTCAGCCGACCTCTTCTGAAAATCTTTGTCCAAGAACGCGGCTGCTGTCAAGTCGTAGTCACGTCGATCTGAGTTTCGAAAAATTGACTGAAGCTGTAACTTTCTAACGAGCTCTCTCTGACTTGTCAATTCTCTGCGCAGTTTCATTCTGTTTGGAAGATACATTGCTACAGAGTCTCCGATCAATGCTATGATGATGAACCAAAAGGCAATAGGCTGGATGAAGGAGAACTTTGAGTCTGCAAGGGATAGTTAATAAAAATGATGATAACAAGTTATATCTATAGACGAAAAAGATGTTCAGCTTGTAAAGAAGCTGTTTCAGTCAAGGTCCTGTTCACATCGAAAGGCTGGAAAGAATTAAAGGGCATAAAATTGTAAGTCCGAGATAAAGGATTGCACAGCATAAGAATTAAAAATTGAGGTCAAGTTGATCACATTTTCTCTTGAATTTCATTATTGACTGTTCAAAAACATAAAATACAATAATATAAGTTTGCATGGAGAACAATTGCTAAAAGGGAGAAATGGCAAAAGAAGAAAGAAAGAAAAAGAGGAAGAAAGGAAAAAGGAAAGAAAGAAAGAAAAAAGAATGAAAGAAAATACGGAAGAAAGGAAAAAGGAAAGAAAGAAAGAAAAAAGAATGAAACAAAATAAGGGAGAAAGAAAGAAAGAATGAAAGAATGAAAGAAAAGAAGAAAGAAAGAAAAAAGAATGAAATAAAAAAAGAAAGAAAGAGAGAAAGAAAGAAAGAATGAGAGAAAGAAAGAAAGAATGAGAGAAAGTAAGAAAGAAAGAATGAGAGAAAGTAAGAAAGAAAGAATGAGAGAAAGTAAGAAAGAAAGAAAGAAAAAGAATGAAAGAAAGAAGAAACTAAAAGAAAGAAAGAAAGAAAGAAAAATAGAATGAAAGGAAAAAAGGAAGAAAGAGCTAAAGAAAGAAGAGTATAAAAAAGAAACCAACAAAAATCGTTTAAAGAAGACGGATGAAGAGTGAAAGAAAAAACTACAAGGCAAAATTTAAGACTGAGTTGGGTCATCAAATGGAATTGAATAAATCATACCAGGAGAGTTTCGTTATGTCTGATGCAAAAAACGAGGAAGCGGTCGGATCCCATTGCTTTTGATAGCGTATAATCGTCAAAAATAAGCAGTGAACAAATGAATAAGGATATTTGAAATTTTCTGCCACATAAAATGCTAAATAAATCGATTGTCCTTAATTCTACTTGTAATTAATTAGCACGTAGCGGCGAATCCGAAACGGGTATGTTTTGTCTGCAGTCCACAGACTGCAAGATAGCTAGGTCAAAGATCATCTTCTACCTCCGTGAGAATACTTTGTTGTCTCTCTGCTAATCCTGAAAACTGACAATGTTCTAACGGAGAATTTTCAATGCTGATTAAGGCAGGAAGCATTTTCTGTGCTAAAGGCATGAATAAAGATTTTGCTTGCATATGAGAAAACTAATATGAGTGAGCAAAAATTGAGAAGCTATCCTGGTTAAGCCGCAGGAAATTTTAACAGCATTTTTAAGAGACTTCAAATGGTTCAAGAAGTGTTGCATAGCAAAACTAATTAGACACTGTATCAATACCGATTGTCAGATAAATCCAAATTTTTTTGGAAGCCTTCAATCCTGCATGAAACTTAACTTGATCAATTCAGAACTCATATTGCCTTAGAACTGTGACTATTGAGGTTGGCACTTTCGCATCTGAAATGAGCTTTTCACACATCGAAAACATGATTTCAAAACTCTCTTTCAAATCTAAGATCAATGAAATTGATCCGATCTCTCTCTCCTCTTAGCCTTTCGATGTCTTCTTTCTTTCATTGTTGGGACTTTCCATATCGGCCACCGTGGCCTTTCCTCAATATAACTCACTAGGAAAAAAACAAATTTCCATTGAAGAACGCTGTAGTGCTTTTCATAAGACGCAAGTAAATAGGAACCGAATTGTAGAAGATTTTTGTATGCTACAGTTACACATAGAAACCTGAAATGTGTCATAAAGATTCATACTTATTCCTTGCATCTTCTTTGCAACTTCAGAGCTCCAGCAGTTTTGATTGAAGTAGAATTTCCCTTTAGAGAATATCAACTAGAGAACAGTTGTTAATCAGACCGCGGTTTATTGATTTCTGACGCACCTGTTAGCAACAGAAGCCGTACCACCACGGGCCTATTCCCTTGGGTAGCAACAACAGGTAACTAGAAACCCGTGAGTGATTTGGTTGAGCATGTTCACTGGGGACGAAAAGAGCTATCAAGAATGGGAGCTTTAGTGATTAGGTAATGCATTTTGGAGGCAGCTACATCCATACGTGTCTTGAAATCATCAGCCATTGAGTTTATCCATAGTCTGGACTGCACTTCAAGCGATCTCTGAAAGTATTACCGTAATTCTTAACTGTTGATGCTACTTCAAGCCTAACGAGAAGTCCATCAACATAACATCTGCGTATCAATTTTAGCATTTAATGCGAGGCCATTTTATGGCTCGATACAAAGAAAGGATGTCCCTCTCACAAAGCAAACTTTTTTTGAATTAGAATAGGTTTATTGATACGTTGTTGGCCGTCAAACAGAGAATCTTATTAAACATACGATAATTTACACTCATGAATGTTAGTAAATAGTTGTACAGTATATGAGGCGTTCAAAATGTATCAAAATTAGTCAGTAAAATTAGACAGTACGATACAAAGTGATTAGACACTGAATCCCATACGTTATAGGAAGGACGAAAGGCTATCGATTTGGGATGTATTTAATTAAGAGAAAGTTGGAAAGGATAGCTGTGACCTGAAATCTTTAAAGACTTGTATTGTGACGTCAAAGCTGAAAAACACAGTGTTTGGAGCTTTTAAGCTATGGTTTATGTCACGCTGTGTCATGACCTGTATCTGCACATAAAGTTCTGCTTCTATCAAAAATTTCTCTCTTCATATTCACCCCACATATTGCCTTTATCTTGCGTACCTGAATCTTACAAGTTGCCATCTTTCAAATCCAAGATCAATAAACATGATCTGATCCTTCTCTTTCTCCTCTCAGCCTTTCACTTTCTTCTTTATTCCTTTGTTGGGGCATTGTATGGGCCACCATGGCCTTTCCTCAACATAATTCACTGAAAAAACACACATCATCCAACAGAAGATTTTAAGACGATTTTGACAGCTTTTCATCCATCTATTTAGTATTGTACAATACCTATAAATAGGCTTTACGTACAGAGGTTAGCGTGTTAGTATGTATATAAAAAGTAAGAAGCTTTTTTGCAGTGTGACCCCATGAGTTTTATAAATTTGGGTAAATAGAGTCTTGTTAGGTCACTGTAATAAAACCAAGGACACGAGGGCGATATTCTCACAGTCCCTACGTCCTTGACTAAACGTCTTACTACCATTTACTGCCATGATTCTACTTTTAGACGTCTCCACAACAACAATCAATAGGTTGGCATAACACAGTGAATAGTCTGCGTGGTTCGTGTACAGGAGGTGAACGGCTCCAATCCCCAAATGCTACTGGTAGTGTAAAGAAGGGCATTTCACCTCAACTCCCTTTGCTTCCATTAAAGCCGGCTCCATGGAGTGGGTACATCTCCTATCCTTGTTTGGGGCCATGACTTGCGTGAAGAACATTACAGAAGATGGATAAAGTTTAGTAGGTGATGGGTAAGAGGATAAGAAGCTGAGTCACTACAAAGTATCTTAAAGGACCTGAGAGAATCGTTTGCTTGGCCAACAGTCGTACCAGTTACAATTGGGTTGGCGATAGAGCGCCTGAGGCAATGCATTTGTGCCCAATTCGTCTCCATGAAGATATTTCTGATTTATCTGCATCTAGAATGCTGCTGCGTTTGCCCCAATGCCTTGTATTTCAATCTTCTAAGAATAGCATCAAATCAATCGGCATCATTTCGAGGAAGAGACTGGGCATGAAAACATTTTTCCAACCTTTCAGAGGAAGTTAGTTGCATTGAATTAGTAATGGCGGACAGACGGGGCGACAGCTGCTGATGGTTTGGCGTCAGACAGCAAGCTCAAGAACCAAGTTCTTGGAACAGAAAGGCATGCAAGTGAACTGAGAGATTTTAGATTATAGGGCTGTCCAGTGCAATGGCTAGTGGAGGCTCTCATCTTGATAGGAGTAATAATTGTAAGCCCTGTTTTGTATTTTTTCTATGCCGGGCTTGTCATTTTCGCATCTCGTGAAAGAGGTCCGTTTAGTTAGAATAGGACTGAAATTCACACACGTTCTTCTTTTATTGTCAAAGTTCATCCTACAAGATTTCCTTTTTTATCTTGAATGGACTGTTTTCCACCTTTGGTGTTTCGAATGCGGTGACCCAGCTGCAAAGCAGTTCCCAAGTTTGATTTACCTATCTCTCTTATAATTCTGCTTTTATTATTTCACTTTCAAGAGGAATTTAAATTTCTGCATGGTGAATTTAACTTAGTTGATTTCTATGAATCAAAATTAAAGGGGTTTGTTTTTCATTCATCGGTTTGAAGTAAGATGTGAACAGAGGCTCAGCCTTCAAGCATAGTTTTCAATATTTTCTTACTTCGATCTACCCAGCATTTGATGTGAGTATTTAGGACCTTGAGAAGCTATGCGTATCATGCTGTCTTCTGGTCTTTCTTCTCAACATCACTATGTCTCATGAATGAGGCACCTTATATGCTAACAAATCTCCTCACTCTAAGTGGAAACCAAGCTAGAGGTTTGGTTCAAATTGCCAACAATTTGAATCCACACACCCTTATAATTGAGTCATAAACGTGTTCCAAAAACTAGTTATATGTGAACCGAGATCTTCATATGTGTTAAAAGGAACATAAAGATTAGTCGACGCTAAAACAGCAGTAAACTGTCATGGAGTCGAGCATTTTTATATAATATATGGTTAGTTTGCTAATCAAAAGTTTGTTGAATCATTTCAGTCATTGGAAGTTTCTCTGTTCTGGAAGGTGTCATGGTTAAATTAAGCGATGAATTTAGACCACCTAAAAAGGTATTGTACAAACTTTTCTTCTCGGAATAGTAAATGTAATTGATTGAAGAAGTAGTGAAATTTTATCATTGACTTTTTAGATGTGTATTGGCCCGTATGGTTTCCAGGGTAAAATGAGACCAATCTATTCTCTGTGAGCTGTAACGGGCAACTAAAAAGAGTTGGGCAACATGGAGGGCTTCTTCTTCTACAGGCTTCTTTTGCAATGCAGGGTCGTCTGCCGCTCATGCCTTCCACCAACCCGGCTTCACTTTTGTGAGGTACTCTATCAAACTCAGGTTGCAGATAATGGCTGAGAATTGGTGGACATTTCAAAGTTCTTGGTAACTGTCTAGAGCGCCACGTAGCGGCAGTCGCCCATGCCCAAGACAATGCAGGGTTGCTCTTGTGAACTGTCAAGCATCAAATTCATCAGTTTGCAATTACTGGGTTCAAATTTTAGCAACATTAAGGGCATTTGACCATGAAATATTCCAAGCCATCATGAAGATAGGGGCCTGAAGTAGCCAAGATTCTTGACAAAATTATGTGATTTGATGCTGAAAGTGCACACCAGGGGCCTAACGTTGCAGGAGGACCTTATAGAAGTAGCAGTAGTATTTTGCATGTGGTTTTTGATTTTGCAAACATGCAAGTAAGAAAGCTAAGGCATTTACACGCAGTCATCTTCATTGCATTATGTTACTGAGAGTAGCTTAACATCTACTTCTATTCTAGTCATATTTCATTGTGTCTTCAGGTCTCTTTGCCTGTTGGATGGCGTCCAATAGAGATCAAGACATTGGCAAAGGTAGGCAAAAGATCACTCGAAAGGATTCATGGATCTATTAATGCACTGTTTGACCTTTTTGACATTCTAAATTTTGAATTTAGTTTTTTCGTTCTCCACTGAAAATTCACGGAACTGGTAAAATGTTGCAATAGTCCTAAAGCTACTTTAAGAATACTACGAAAACACCAAGCGGAGTAAAATGCAATATCAACCCGAAGGTCGTAGAAGATTAAAGAAAATACATCTTTATGAATTAGACAGAAGTTTGAATTTAGTAGTATCAGAAGATGGATGAGTTATGCATGGACTAGATACACGAGCTTATGCTGAAGGTTTTTTCCCTTCGTCTTTCATGATTTTGGAAATAGTATGATTGCTTTGTATCTATAAAGCTTGTTACTTGTATATTTTACTTAACGTTTTCTTCAGTTTGACTTTGCATTTGAAGAAGATGTCATTAAAATGGTAGAGCAAGAGAAGCTGCAAGCAGAAAAAGAGAAGCAAGCAACAGAGTTGGATAATTTCTTAAATGAACCTGAAAATGAGAATGAAAGTATCCAATCAGACCCGACTGATCAAGGCACTGAAGCTGTTGGTACAAACAATGAAGGGACCGCAGAGGATACTGAAATCATAAATGACATCAAAGAAGCTCCAATACTAGAGCCAGTTAAAATGAACCATGGCCCATTGGTAGCAAGAGGAAGTAAAAATGTGCGAAGAGAATTCAATTTCTCTGAATTTGAGGATATTTCAGCAACGCCGTTTGAGCTTGTTGAACTGCAAACACTTGATGATATAAGCGAATTGAAGAGCGTGCTTCAACCGGATTGTGCTAAGAATAAGAAGCCTCTAAAGTCAAGGCAGCGTGCATCGATTACGAAACCGGATGATGACATTGATTTCTCGATATTCAATACCCCGTTTACCTCGAGTATGCCGAGTGAAAGTACCGCTACTTCAATAGCAACTGCGTCGTTGATTCAAGGCTTAGAGCCAGATCGTTTGTCAGGTCCTGCAGTTCCATTACCAGCGCATCAGGATGTAGCGTATAAACGAAATCATCCAGTGCCTGTAACCACCACATCGTATTTACCTCTGGAAAGGCGTTTCGAATCGCTTGGTCTCAATGGAAAGGGTAAGGAGCAAAGGTTTGCTTTTGAAACTGCAACAATTCCGGTTTCGATGGGGGCACCAACCAGGCCGTCTGTATATCCGGTGGGCACTTCCGTTAGTCTACCTTTTAGTCCTGAAAATCGTTTTAGCTCCCAGCACTTTCAAAATTCAAATTTGCAGAACCAGTTCATACCATTAGATCTACACAAAGGCGCCAATAATGATTCTAAAGTCTTCGAAGAAGGTCTTGTGAATCCCAGCTGGAGAACAGGCCACTCGTTCACGCCTAGATATGAAACGGGTAGCTTTGACTTTGAAAGGACGAATCTCAGTAAAGCAAATTCAAAGTCATTACCCAATCTTGCTGAGGCTTCATTTGAATGCGATAAACGACAGAATGAAGACAGCGAGAGGCAAAGGAAATCACCGAACGAATTTCACAATCAGATGCTTTCGACATCGAGAATAGACAATATAATGAAGAAGTTTCAATTAGACAGACTTAGAGAATTTGACGGTGTTCCTGTAGACAGTGCTTCCATTCCAATTGAGCAATCAGCAGCGCAGTCTGACGCAACCGCAAGTGTTAACACAAGATCAAACTCACGTCACGTAGGTTTACCAGCACTGCAGACTTCCCCTCGCAGCGTTTCGTATTCACCGTTTAATAGTTTGGTGCAAACCAGTCCATCATATGATTCAGCTAGTATTAGAGAGAGAAAATCCCCCGCTGACGATGAAGGGTCCAAACGGGTTGGCCGCCTTGAGGTAAGATTCTTGTTTTATTCTTTATTATTGTTTATTTAGAACAGGCGGAAACCATGCGTAGCAAGCAGCGTATTGGTTGGTCCGTCCTCTCGATCGGACCACGCCGTGTGAATGATATAGAATTGAATACACTTACTCTCAATGAAGTTTACCTGAAGGTGGATTCGAACCGTTGACCATAGGACCATTGAGTAGTCCTTATCTTATTCGCTTGCCAATCAAGAGACTTCTCCCCTTCATCGAAACTTTAATTCAGATTGATAGAAAGGTGGATCAGTGTATGAGTTTGCGGCTTTTTTATGCATACAGTTCTACTGAGCAGGTTTTTTTGCTTAACGAGCGATAACCAAATCCTTCATCTCTGTGTGACCACCCACACCTCGTGATTCCTACGTTTAGAATTACTGAGAGCTGACAACTCTCCTCATTCTATGTGAAAGGTTAGCTGGGGTGGATTCGAACCACCGACCACAAGATCAATGCGGAAGAATCTTACCGCTGAGCTGAATATTAAGGGACTAAATTGATGAAATGAACATGTGACGTCACTTGGAAAGGCAAAATAATGAAGTGATAAATTCAGTTGATCTTTTGATGCAAATTTGAGATGAAATCGTAAGGTATTCGTGTGGATGCATTCTATTCTCGAATCTAATTCTGCGAAGCAGATGTCATAGAAACTGCACCCATGTCGCATGTTTGATGTCATTCATAAACTAACGGAACCATAACAATGGCTGTAAATTAACTTTTGCTTTGCAATCCAATTTTTTGTAGCCATTGCAATATAAGAACAATTTGGAAAGCAAGGTAAACTTGTCTGAATCTAAACTCTTGCTACCGTAACCACACCTCGGCCATCGTTTCTAAAATACATTGAACTGATTAATTCCATATGGAAATAAATCATGAAACTTAATTATGAAAATGTGACTCATTTTCAGTATATGCCTCTTCATCCAAGCGAGGTCGTAATGTTATAATATAATGTAATGTAATATAGTATAATATAATATGATATAATATAATATGATATAATATAATATAATACAATATAATATAATATGATATAACATAATATAATACAATATGATATAATATGATATGATATGATACAATGTAATATGATATGATATGATACAATGTAATATGATATGATATGATATGATATAATGTAATATGATATAATATATATAATATAATATAAAATGAAATGAAATAATATAGTATGATGTAGTATAATATAGTATGATATTATGTAATATAAGTTAATGCAATATAATATTATATAGTGTAATACCATATAATATGATATAATGTAATATAATATATATACATGTTTATCTTGCCATATATTCCTAGTCCTCATCACAGTGGTTGAACATCATAACTTAACATAACGTTAGAGTCTAGGTCATGATTTTCTTAGAGGTTTGAAAGAAATATACTTAAAATTGCTAACCTATTCCATCAAGAATTCCATAACAAAATCAGATGGCAAGGAAGCTTTAAACTGGCAAGATTATCAATTATAAAAATGTAACAAGAATCCTTTTTCTTTGCGTTTTTATTTATGCAAATGGAGGACTCATGTTGCATTACGTGTAAGGAGGCAAATGGCAATTAAAACCAAAACATTACTATGCGAATCTACGATAACATCAGAAAACTGGGCATCAAATTTTGACCAATTAAGTCAGTAAGAGTGGCTGGCGTAGGAGCTTGGTGCAAACCCTTCCATCAAAAGGGACAAAGCCATTGCTGCTGTTGTTTGATTCATATTTCATGAATGATTTCTCAGTCATACGTCATCGCGTCATTGTGCCTTTTGCTATAATCCCCGTAGTCGAGTTGCTCAACCGATCCTAAATTAACCTTTTTCTCCCTCCCTGTATGTTTCTACCTCTTCGCGAGAGCAACCTGTTTAGGAAGCTGCTTGTAGTAGACTAACGAATTATTGGTGGTGGCAATGACCATTCTTTCAAAGTTCAAATCGCCCTCCATCAAGTGGATTGAGATGTCCCAAATGTAGCACGAACACGGAGAGCTAATTATTTCTCGGGTTTTTTCTCTCTAAGGGATCAGACCGTACGAAGAAACTAAGCATAGGTGAACCTCTGCCACCAATAGCATCGCCCAGCCCTTCGAGATCACCGCCAAGCAACTTCGTAAATGACCGCAATGCTGTTGAACGCAAAGGAACAAGTTGGTTAGAAGACCCAGCGAAAAGTCTGACACCGGCGGAAAACAATGTCGTGATGATGGTAGCAGGTATGGGCTTCCCCAAAGCGAGGACAGCCAGGGCGGTTTTGAGGCTAAAAGATGACGAAAAAGAGGTTTGTTGCTGACATGGTATTTTTATTGCTAATGTGCTCACCGCAATGAGTAGCTTCATATCCAGGCTTAAAAAAAATTTTTAAAGTTTTTTTGCCTAGAGAGTGTCCTTAAGCAGCAAAGTATATCCAACTCTACATGCTTTTGATACCTCAACATCTCAACTGCTAAAACCTTTTGTCACATCAAGAATCCAATCTACGTTGTTTGTAAGATGCGTCAAGGACAGGAAAAGAACGGCAACAGAACACTGACTTGGTACTGTCTACTTACGGTCCGGCGTGAAGTATAATGTAATGACGCTTCTCTATTGATCATTGTGAGGTAAGTATGTTGGTGTGCAGTCTATATAAGACCGGGAGAGGGGGGGGGGGTAAGCGATCGTAGTGATGGAGGTCGGTATGGAAGTTTTTAACTTTCTTGTTTCCTCTATAGATTATCGATTTCCTTGTGCAAGTGCAGCAATTTGCAGAATTGGGCTTCGACGAAGATGACGTTGAAATGGCCTTGATACATGGTAGTGAAAAAGACAAAGATAGTGTAAGTCGGGACTGCATCTGTTATTCAATGTAGATCTGTGTCAGATAACTTTTTTTACTATAGCAGGGTTACAACGCAGCTAGATATTCGCCCAAGACTAGTGAATTAGAAACAAAGCAATGGAGGTGCTGATATAAGTCCCGTATTCAACTCCTTATATTTTATCCTTGCTTCAGCTGTTTTAGGTTCAGCTCATATAGAAGACGTTTTCTTATGACCAGCGACATAATAGCTCTCAGGAGATCAGAGATATTTTTCCAGTTCTTCTGAGGGGTGCAAGAACCACTAGAAGCTCAACTCATTCTCATTCTCGTTCACACCCTTTCCAAATTTCACTACCTATTCCACGCACTTTGTCCCACCAATCATCATGCATCCCAACAACATTCAGTTTATGGAACGTCTTGCCTTCTTCTTGCTTTCCTGAATCCTACAACTTGCCATCTTTCAAATCTAAGATCAATAAACTTGATCTGCCTTCTCTCTCATCTTAACCTTTCGCTTTCTTCTTTCTTCCTATGTTTGGATTTGGTATAGGCCAGCATGGCCTTTACCTTGCACAAGCCACTCCAAAATATGTAGCTCTAGAGTCCGTTCGTTGTGGTAGAGGTAGGTCGTGGTCAAAGCCTTCAACTAGTTGTACCAACATGATACTTCTTAGCTTAGCTCGAGAGCTGAGATCAGCATGTTGAGAAGGAACATGGGAGTTGATCACGCACTGCTACCAGATCTCCAGCCCTCAACTGTGGCATTCACGGTGCCCGCACAGCTGTGTGACCCAATGGTTAAAGAGATGAAGTGTGGCGCCGCCCTATCCACCAATACAGCGATGGAAGGAATTTCGACTTTGACTTGAGTCCTGAAGTTTATCGCGAAACTTCCGATCACACAAACTTTGATGTGTACCTACACCTTCCTAGAAAAGCAACCCGATGTGACAAGTAAGGGGAGCATCAAGTTGTACAAAGAGAGGAATGCAAGGGAGGAATGAAAGTGGTTTGATTGGGGTAGAATGGAGAACAAGCGCTATTTATAGATCTGCTGCAGTCGTGTTTTGTTTGTATTCAGGTTTTCTTTTGATTTTCGCACAACTCACTTCTAGAAGTCAAACAAAATTTCGCACACGGAATGGCTTTAACTTGTAAAATTTCCTTTTTGTAGATTTTAAGCTATCTGAACCTTGTAAACAAATGGAAAGAGCTGGGATTTCCTATTCAAAAAGTCCATGATGCGCTGTCGAAGACTAACAAAGAGAACGAGGCAGTATTTGAATACCTTACCACTTGATGCCTCGTGAATGATATCAAATTAATTCAGAATTAAAGTTTAACTTGGAAAATTGTGGGTTCAATCAGTACATATTTAATTGAAAGGGTTGTCGTTTTAAATGGAAATATCGTTGCTTGGTTGAATCGTGACTCGAACCTGGTATTCAATTTGGCTGTATTTAACTTGTAACGAAGCTCAGGCGTTGCTTGTGGCATGAAACAAGGTCATACCATGCACGTAGCGTTTACATCGAAAAACCAAGCAAGCTCAAATACCGAAGCTTTTTAGTTATGTTTCGTAGTTATCGTCCTCATCATCAATCAGCATCATTGCCACTATCATCATAATCATCATCACAATCATCATTATCATCATCATAATCTTCATCACAATCATCATTGTCACTATCATCACTATCATCATCATAATCATCATCACAATCATCAGTGTCATTGTCATCATCAGTCATCATAATTTTCATCAGCATAACCATCATCATCATCATCAGAATTTTCATTATCATTGTCACTATCATCATAATCATCATCACAATCATCATTGTCACTATCATCACTATCATCATCATAATCATCATGAAAATCATCATCATGGAAGGTTATGATTTTCTGGCAATGTCTACTGTATTTCTGATACCCTGGTGATTGTCAAAAAAGTTTTATTGGAAGGGTGAATATGTTTCATATTGAAGATTTTTCCATATCTTTTAGTTGTTTGCGAGACGGTAAACCACATGAATAGCCCAATAACGGTCTTTGTCCGTTGAAAGGATCAAAGTGTAGACGTAGAAATCTCCTCGTTGTTTTGTTTTGAAATCGTCAGAATTTTTAAGAATTTGTTAGAACTTTTTCAATTTTATGTATATCTTGCTTATGAATTCGCCTATATAAATCTCCACATTTATATCTATATGAAATACGGAAACAACTGAGGTTTTGGTCGCAAAGTGCTTAAAACAGCATAAGGTTCTATAAAAGGTGTTGACGCAAGATCCTTTGACGTTTACATTGAGTTATAATCATAATAGCTATGAAGCAGCTGTTATTTCTCTGTTGCAAATTTATTTATAATGGATGCATCTTTGCTCAAATTTCAATTCGGTATTTTGTCGTTTTCTAGTCATGCCTTTCTGTACGTTTTCATGCTTTGTGCACCACCCCGCTGCATGTCTGTACAACAACTTCTTATTTAGGCTTCCATTTGGCGTAACTGTTATGGATGAAAGCATTCGAATATATCCGCATCTTGTATAGTCTGGCATGTGGGGGGGGGGGTGCTTGCTCATTTTAAAGCCGGATGCCTTTCCTACCACCGACACTCCCACATCTGTATAGCAGAGTTTGGAGAAACACGCTCAACTAAATAACACTTCTGCTTGATCTCTTTAAGATGGATAGCATACTCGATTCCGATCACAGCAAAACCAGAGGCAGGAACCTGAGTCCTCGTCAATTATTTCTCTTTGAGAAGTGTGTGTTTACAGGATTGTTCTCAGACTGGCGCAGAACCTGAGCCGGGGGGGGGGGGTCGATTCGTGAAGAGTGCCACGGCTTGTCAGTAATGACTAGGGTGACCAGAAATTGACCTAAAATATTTGAAAAATTGACCTTGTTTTTTGGCGATTTTGACTTTATTTTTACCTAATAAAATTATCTATGGCTATAGGGGTAGAATCTATTTTTAGTGGCATACACGAAAAAACCAATCAACAGCAAGAATTGTAGTGCAGGGTAATGTAGTTTCTAACGTTTTGAGGGTTAAAATTTCTGTCTTTCGCCAGCATTTTGTTCAACATGGAAAAGCTCCGTTTGACTGAAGCGCTCGTTGGCTGACAGTTAAGCAGCTTTGCATATGTTGCAGGAGCAATATCAGGCCTTTCGGCGGTTATGATTATTTCGATGTCATTTTTCTTTAATCGTTTTTCGAGATAATTTTTAATTGCACATGGATCACTGCCAAAATCTAAGCTATTGATTTTCTTAAAGGCACGCTCTATTGTACAGTCACTGGACTCCAATTGGAGAACCAGTTCTGCCAAACCTTTATAGCATCTTTCAATTTGAATCAATGATGTTGCGTGCCCTTCATCCAAAACTGCTTCTTTAGCACGGCGGACAAGCATCAATTCACCCTTGAAATCACCGACAATTTCTCTTATGACAGGCAAATGTTTTCCATAATAGAAAGCTGCCTGCAACCAGCTGCCCCATCTTGTGACGACGGGTTCTGGTGATATTCCGATACCATCGAATAGGGCTCTTCTCGATTTGTTCTTTACAGTTGCTGCTTTAACACATGCAATCAGCTCATCCACTTTGTCAAAATGCATCTTCACCTTCATTGCGGCGTTGTGTACTAAGTGTGCAAGGCACATGACATGCAACATTTGAGGATACAGCACCTTCAGAGTGCGTGCGGCCGCGATCATATATGGTGCAGCACCTCTCAGCAAAAGACAAAAATTCGCGCGGGAGATTTTCATTTCTTTTAGCGCATCATCGATGACTTGCACTATCTTCTGGGCATTTGGAGACTCCGTAAGTGGTATGCAGTCAACCATGTACGTTTTGTCGGGACATCGATGAGCCCAGCCAGAATCACCAGAAACTTAGCACCTCTGATGTCTGATTCATCCACCACAGCAAAGATTTATCTTTCACTCAGGATGCCTTTAACCCGTGCAGTCTCTTCAATCGCCAATGTTTTCAGTTTCTCGCGTGCTGAAGATTCACTTGCAAGAGGGTGCCCCATTTTTGAAAAGAGGTTTCTCAAGTCAGGGTTTCTCTGCTTCTTTAGAGGTATATCTGCTGATAGCAATACCCGTATCACTTCTTTCGCAAACTCTGTACCACTTGCCGTGGGCAAAAACTGCTGAGTTGCTGTCGGTGGGTTTACCTTCAGTTTGCACTGTCGAGCACCGGAAAAGTGGCTTGTTACAAAGAACCGCTTCTCATGCTTTACCACGCATTCGCAAAGAAAACAGTAAAGCTCATTCTTGGGAGTCTTCTTGAATTCCTCGGGAAACTCGGCAACATAGGCATTTGCCTTTGATAAAGGACTTTGTGCAATTTTAGGCATTTTACAAACGTGAAATGTTAGCCAAGAGAGCAACATGAGCAAGATTTCATTGTAAAGGAGTAGTTCATGTCAGTGAATAACGCCAGAAATTCACATGGCAATATTTTATTATTTGTATCAGAAGTCCATTTCAATAATAAGTGGTGAATTGAAGATAATTGACTTATCATTCACAATTTTGACTCAATTGACCTAAAAGTGGTGAAGTTTAACAATATTTGCACCTTTATTTGTAATTTTGACTTTATTGACCGAAAAACTTGATTTTGACCTTATTTTGACCGAATAACTTCTTGCAAATGCGTTGGTAATGCCTTTTAAGGTGTTTTTTCGGCGTTTCAGGTCATCCGAAGTCTGTAGCAAAATTTTGACTTTATTGACTTTTGGTCGCCCTAGTAATGACCATCCCGTCAAAGAGAGAAAGATATACTTACAGGTAGGAATATCAAAATGTAAGCTGCATGACATACTCAATTATGAAGGAAATAGAATCCAGACACAGCTCTGAATTTTCTTCACAAATAGGCTGTGATTAGGGTATATGTTTGATTAAGTTTTAGCCTTATGCACACTGCACAGGCTACTCTGCTTCGAGCACAGCAGAAACTAGGGTTGGGGATCCAAGTTTTTTCTGGGGACCTTGATTTTTATGAGCTGGGTTCTCGCTGCCTTCCTCATCAATAATGATATAATAGTGAACTGGGGAGATTTGAACACACAACCATACGGCATGAGTGGGTGCGACTGACCCCTCCACTAAGGCAGTACCGATGAGTTTTCAAAGTAACAGTATAAATGATATTATAACAATGGATTTCAGAAGTTCCAAGGTACATGGCTGTCCTCTGTTAAAAAGGGACCAGGATAAAAGGGGACTTTGTATCATGATTAATCGTATGAAATTGAGAAGTAATTTATATCCTTGAGTGTGGTGATTCTGCGTGTTGGTGATTCAATTTCACTCCTCTTTATTTGCCCTCGTTGTCATGTCCTTGCGCCCACACATTTCAGACGAAGTCAGAAATAGCTCTTGTCCGTGAATAGCTCATTGGTTGGAATGCTTTAAATGATTCATTGTTTTCTATTTCTATCTTTCCCTGCCTGTGCCTTACCGCGGGTTTTCTGAATTCGCCAAGCTCAACACAGTGAATCACTTCAAGAATGAATAATTTTGTTAGTCACTGCTGGCTCGCGTTCTTCCAGTTCATCTGCAATTAGCATGAAGTTTGTGTGAAAATATTTATCACACGTTCAAACAGATCTTTCCAGCCATTTCATGCAACACGTATTGAAAGCTATATTCATAGGCCAACAGGAAAATAAACAGCGAAGAATTTCCTTATTGTCACGCAGACAAAGAAGCACGCTTGAGTTTACATAGCAGGCCGCGAATACACTCAGCATTTCTTGCATGTCACCCAGCATAGCACGTCCTACGTGTCAAAACACGAAAAGCCACCTGTGCTAACGTCGTAGATAGGAAACTCACCGCGGAAGAGAAATGTAGAACTATCTTTCGACAATAAAGCACGTTTCTTCGTGGCTATTTTGAATGTAACATTGAGGAATTAAAACTACTATCTGAGTAGTTCGTGGCTCTCTGAGTAGTGGTTACAGTCTGGTGCAAAGCACTGTACCATGTTTTCCAGCCAACGCTTACTTTCGGGTTACAGTTTTGGAAAAGTAGGCCTATATACAGAAATATATCTGAGAAATTATGTCAGCGTAACAAATTGATGTCAGTAGTGCTTTGGAATCCCTTTTTCTGCCAAGAAACGTCTTTTTTGTGAAAAGAATTAGGCTTGACCACTTCGAAATCAAGTAAACGCAGCAATGGCGTCTGTTCGCAAGAAGTTTGTTTGGAACTGAGTTTTCGGATGCCATGGTAACGTGACGTCACACTTAAGAACTTTATTATTATTATTTTCATTGTCAAATCATTTACAGCTGGTGGTATTGAGTAATTCAGACCAACCATTTACCATTCTAAGAAACGAAGTTTTAAAGTTACAACGGGATCCTCACTGTCATTAGATCGCTTTATTTTATCGTAAATCTTATTATGAGCTAAGGGAACGCTCATTATTTATGCCTCGGGTTGGGGCCGAAGAGAAATAGGTTGGGTAATGATTTTTCAGGCAGCCTTTAGGTTGGGTAAACATATTTTTGCCTTTCAAGGGTTGGGTAGCATATATTGATAGCTCTAGATTCATTGGATAACTTTTATTTGTGTAGTCTACAAGGTTGGGTAACAGAAAAAAATTCACCCAAATAAACATTTCTTTTCAGTCCCAACCTGAGGCAGAAAAAATGAATAATGAATGGTCCCTCGTGGGTCAAATACCCCTTCTTGTACAGTTGATTGGATCAAAGCATGTGTTAGGTTTGGGGTGTCAGGGTAGACAAGTGGAAATGTGCTTGTGCATTATGCCTGCTGGCAGTGGTTTGAATCCACCCTCAGCTAAACTTTCACACGGAATGAGGAGAGTCACTAGCTCTCGGCAATGCCGGGCGTAGGAATCACAAAGTGTGGTCACATCGAGAGGAGGGACTGCGCGATAAGGAAAACTTTTCTCAGTGTCCAAATGTCTACCTTTGACATCTAAGTAGAATTACACGGAATAGGTCCTTCCTTGCTCCCATGTAACATAACTATTGCGACGAGTTTAGACGAAGCTTTGGCAGTTGGTTCCAAGAAGAATCCTTTCAAAGAACTCAAGCATACTACCTCATGACGACTGGTTATTTTCTGAGAAGAAGAAGATTATGACGCAACAAGTTGATAAATATTTAATTTCAAGCTTTGTCACGTTGGATTTTTTCATGACTCAAATGCAACAGGAAGACTTTGGATTCTCGAACAAAGGATACCACGAATGACTCAGCTTTGATCCATTTCAGCGATGCCTAAAAATGCCGAAAGCTAATAACGCTGCTTCAAGGATTAGGATGCAGGACTTATCAGATTTACAATGTTGTCAATGCCCTGGTCACTCGTCTATTTTCGCCCTTCGTATTGTACCAGATAGTTTTGTGTGTCCTGCTTAACGGGTGTGTGGTATACCATCGGATGTCATTTTGTGCTCTAAAATCAGGGCAATTCGTCGTGGCTGGATTCAACTATTTCTTCCTCCAAAATGAAAAATATAGAAGTGTACGACGAATCTCGTTCAATACCTCCCACAGAACTGCACGAATCTTTAGTATCTTACATGTCTTTCAAGCGGTTTATGTGTAGGCTACCTCAAGGACAACTACCACGGATTGCTTGGTGATGCTACGCTTTCTTCGTGTCTAAAAATTGTTTCGTCCTGCTAACTAACGCAACACTCCTTGCCTGACCAGACAAATGTGAATATTTTCCGTTGAACATTCACTACTCTGACTCATCTTCCCCTTTCACTTCTAACGTTTCGTCAGGTGCCGTTATGTTTGCATTTCACATGCCATTCATTTTAAGGGATCTAGAGAGACAAACTTGATTCGCTTTAGAAATGACAGGGAAGTGAAGAGGTTAGGAAGTGAGATTTATTCATTCACTCGATGGTTTGCTGGTCAGAATATTTGCTCAATGGCATTTTAGAAACGAGTTTTTGATCTGATTGCCTTTGACAGAATGCTCTGTAAGCAAGAACTATCATTGAGAGTTCTAATTTAAGTATCCATATTAGTATTTCGAGCATGCTGGGTTTTGTTCCCGTAAACTTCTTTCTTAATTCGACATGATTTATTTGGAAATTTTCAAATTTTGAACTTAATACATCTTTTTCGGGAACATCGCCTAGAAAAAGCACCAATATGGTTCTGTTAACGATCTGCAACAGTCTACATTACACTTTTTGTGTTATGATATGTTAAGTATCACGACACTCCACTCCTTTTAATGCCCAGAAGAAATTCAAATCATATCCTGAAACATATTGTATAGGTATCAGAATAGCTCAGAGTTAAGGTAATTGCCCATTGATTCTTTGGCAAGTGGTTCTAATCCAACTTCAACCAAATTTTCACTTAAAGTAAGGAGAGTCACTAGTACTCTGTAAATCCAGACGCAGGAATCACGAAGCGCTGTCACACCAAGAGGAAGGAAGAGAAAACCGCTTGATAATCAAAGAACTCTCTGTGTTCAAAAATCCACCCCCATCATCATAAAATCATGAAATGTATTTAATAGCCTTCTGCAAATCAGGTGAAATTAGGAAGAGTTTTACACAGCTTTTGCCAAAGGAGCTGCAAAGTCTGGAGTGAGAAATGGATACAAAGAAAGACAGTACATATGTCTAAAATAATATATTTGACAATAAATATACTCACAGAAAACAAATAGACGGGAATCTTGCTTTTTAAGGTCAACAAATCAAAACAAAATTTTACAGTCATGTTTAAGAGCTTGAAGTAACTCAATAACTTGATCTGAACATACATGATCAATTTTGTACAAAATTCTTTAAGAGTTTCAAGACATGATTTCAACATTAGTTTACGTTTTTAAATACACACAATACATAAAACTGGATGATGATTTAGTTCAGTATTTGTCATAGATTATAATGCCAGCATTATCATGTTTATGGGGTGAGTTGTGCAAATTGGAAAAATCATAACACGTGAAATGTCTTTCATGAGTTTCGTGGATTCCAAAGGAAAGCTTCTGGCAAATAGAGATCTTTCTGGTAAAATTACCAAAGCTACCAACATTAGAAATGACCTGAGCTTGGTTATCTTTTTTGTTAGTGCTTTCTTTGTCTGGCACTTCAGTTCTTTTCCTCCAGACATTGTTGAAAGACAAAAGATTAGTTGAACTTGTCATGAACCAATGTAATGATTGATCATAAGGAATCAGCAAAGTCATTAAAAGTTGGTTCTCCCATTATCTTCATCCAGGCAGCCTATCTCAGACGGGAGCCTACTGACAATGAGCTGCCTGAGTGCCTTGATTCCAGATCATCTCCAATTTGTCGTAAAGTCCGCCCAATGTCCCTTGCTGCTTTGAAAAATCTGACAAATGAGTTGCGTCTCTTCACTTTGTGTCCCATTGAATGACTTCTATTCACTTTTACTTTTGGAACCTCTTTACTGGTTTCCCCTTTTCCATCTGTTTCAGCACCAGAGAATGAGGCAGAGCGTGGCCGGGTGGGTTGTTCATTGACACACTCTGATGTGTTGATTTTTAAACCTGATGTTGCCCCATCAGACGAGGGGCTCTCTGATCTTCTTTTTGCTGCTTTTGATTTCCAGAAAAATAACTGCAAGGAAAGAAGAACTCATCAGTGGACCAAAATGGAAAGAAGAAATGGCATTCTAACAATTTTTTAGACAAGTGTGTTGCGGATCGCATAACTACCTAATGTAATTATCAAATATTTCAATTCATTGGTATCCTAGCATAACAATGAATGCCAGGAAATTGTCAGTTATGTGCAACCAAACTACGAAAGAACACAAGGGAAATTAAATGGAAGGAAAACATGATGGAAATAACTTGTAATTTTAATTGAAAAAATATCAAGCTTGGATCTTTTAACTATTAACAGCTTGAATCTTTAAACTATTGACAACTTGCACCTTCAAACTGGTGTGCTTAAACCCTCTCAAGAACATGGTGCGAAGTCATAGTTTATGACAAGATGAAAGTATCGCTTTTTGTGATGGAGAGTTACTGTTACCAGTTCTCTGGGCAGATTGGTGTTCACTGGCAAGCAAAGCCTAAGAGGCCGTTAACCGCTCATTCTAAACATTCATAGGCAACAAGGCAGCTAAAAAAGTTTCAGAAAATTGATATAAGAATGTTCCATGAACGATTTGCGGGCAGTATGTTTTTCAGACCATTTCGATTCAAAAACATGTTTTCAGCGTAACTTTATTGGGCCTTAGAGAGGCATTATAAAAATAGAAAATCCCTTCTGAATCCAACGGTGACGAAATTCGCTCTGCGACAAAAAGGCAGAATGATGGCAACTATAACTACAACAAGTAATAGTTTTCATCTTTGTTCAAATTAATCCCCAGGGAACTAAATGTGTCGAGAATCGGCATCGTTATTGTCGGCGAGAAATTCAATTCAGGGTTGTTATCACTGGATTGCACTTCTCGCCGACCAAGGATGACAACATGAAAATACGATCAGAGAATGTCAAAAAGAGAGGTTTCCTCCCTGAGAAATGATCGAAACAAATAAAATAAAGCAAAGGGGCTAAAATGCCTTTCAGGTTATTAATGTCTGCAGAAGCTGTAATAACAAAATACAGAAGCAATTGCTGGAATACTTGCATCAAATTCAAAGGAAACTCTTACTTACTTTTGACAGCTTCATGGCTGAACTCTTTCGAATGCGTTCCCTCCGCAGCTAAAAATCTCCTTCTGCTCTCTTTCCGCGATCCGTTCACCTTTTAAACGCAGAATTGATCCTTCTGATGAGAAATCTCAATCCGTGCTAAATATAATGCAATAGCTTTGTTGCGGGAGCTACGGTCACTCCTTCGTTTAAATTGAGGATGCGTCATCGCCGTGAAAACGAGGCAAATGACGCAATCTATTGTCGGAAGGGCTGGACCTTGATCAATAACAACTCTTCAGACGGGAAGTTAAATCAGCTGTGACTTTAACATGTTCCGAAACTACTAAATTATTTCGTGGGGAAACCACCTGTTCGGGGAAGATAATTGCTTTGTTCTCATACCAGGTAACTTCATAGACTGCCTGCCACTTTTTATGTGAATTCGAGTATGAAAGTATTGCGTTTGTGCTGCAAACTTCTTATTTTTTAATAATATAAATTGAATTGGGAAAAGGCCCAGCATAGAAAGAAGGAGAAAGGCTATGGCCAAGAAGGGAGGGAGATAATTTCAATTCTTTGTTGGATTTGAGTTGAAGCATTACTAGCTGTAGAGTTCATGATCGGAAGACGAAAGCAAGATGTTCCATTGGCTGAAAGATCTTGGAATGAGGATGATTTTTGGAATAGAGTTGGTGGAAGAGGCAGTGAAGTCTGTTAAGAAAGTGAGTGGGTCGATATTCTGATGGTTCTACTGACAGTGCTACGGGATCAACTACGATATCCCTGATTTCCTGACATCAACGTTCGTCACAGTGTCTATTAAAGATGGAAAGGTATACAACTAAACGCCGAAGTTGAGATTGTTGACGAGACGAATGGCTTGGACTGCATGTTGTAGAGAACCTGCTGGACTGGAGAACTACCTTCGTTGCTGTTTACCAGCAGACGATGACGCGTGTTAGATACAAAGAAAACACTTCTAGACATTCCTTTCTATTCCATGGGAAGGATAGCACCAACCTCCATTAAACTGCTATTGTCTTTGGGAGATTCATCTGAGCAGGTCATTTTGGCAGGGGTGGCACTAGGGGGGTAGGGGGTAGGGGGTAGGGGTAGGGGGTAGGGAGAGGGGGTAGGGGACTACAGCCCATCGGAGAAAAAGTCAAATCTATGACCAACCTTTACCGAACGCAAGCTTATGTGAACTAATAATCCGGCCCCCTTTATTGGGGAAGTTAGCTCCCCAGTTGGGAAAATCCTGGCAACAAGCCTAGATTTTCATTCTACTTAGAGTGCGGCACTGACGAGCTGGTTAACTTCCATGCTCTTTCGAATTTCACTGAATCCTAGGGAAGTGAACAATATGACCTATTTTGAAAGCCCTTTTTCGCTGTTTTGGAACCAGGATATCGAGCCTAGCCCTCCACAGAAGGCCCAAGCTTTTCGACAAAAGAGATTATTTTAAAACCTGCCGAAGACTTCTGTCCATCACAAAAGAAATCTAATGATTCCCTTCATCTAAAAGTTTTTTACCCGAAACTGAAGTATTTTACTAACATGTGGCTCCTGACGTATTCTTTTCAGTCAAGCGAAAGCACGTCCCACTGTCGAACGGGCGTTACCTAGAACTAAAAGGCAGTTTTTTCTTCTGATCTCCGGAGGACATGGTAGCCTGGTTCACAAGGATCGATTTCCTAACCACCCAAAAGGGGAAACGAAGGGATGCATGGGAGTAAGTTACAAGGTCAATGGGGAACATGGTTCCATTGATTCACTACATCTTGGTAAGGGACTTTTTAGTACAGGCGTGGGTATACTTTTCAGCACAAGCGCCGCAGTCCAAATTTTAAGTTTTTAAGGGCCGCACAGTATGCTGCCAAGGCTTTTTCAAAATTAGATTGTCACGCAATAAAAATGAAAAACATGCTCAATCTTTTGAAAACATAATCCATCCTCAGTATGGTAATGCTTTAGGCATTCATAATGCATTTATACGGCATCAAGTGATTAGAAAGCTAGAATAACGGGAGAGCTGTTTTTGCTTGATGCAAGTTCTTGGCGGGCTACAAAAAGCGCTTGGCGGGCTGCATGCAGCCAGCAGGACAACGTTTGCCCGTCCCTGTTGGAGCGTATAGGTTCTCGCTGGTATGGAGAAGTGATACACGTTGTTACCTGTTCGACTTCTAGTTCATAACTAACTATATCGCTTTTAATACAAGTGCAAGGTACATTGCCAATCTGTTTGGCGCGAAGCAACACAAGGCACCGTAAACAGGAAACGACGGAGATAGCACAGAGACCTGACAACAAGTACAGGATACCAACTGTGCAAATAAGTGCATCAATATAACTACAAAATCTGAATCACAAATTCTGCACCATTGTTACTAGTTGATCAACGCAAGCTTCTGTTATATTGATTACACAAAGTAGTTATGATAGCTGCGTCAAAATAGTATACCAATTTTTTTTGAATGACTAATGTTGAGGAAAGACCTTGGTGGCTTATACAGAGCCCCAACAAAGGAAGAAAGTAGAAGTAAAAAGCTAAGAGGAGAGAGAGATCAGATCAAGTTTATTGATCTTAGATTTGAAAGATGGTACGTTGGAGGATTGAGTGAGATATGTTGAGGAAAGACCATGGTGGCCTATGCAGAGCCCCAACAAAGGAAAAAAGTAGAAGTAAAAAGGTAAGAGGAGAGGTAGATCAGATCAAGTTTATTGATCTTAGATTTGAAAGATGGTACGTTGCAGGATTGAGTGAGATATGTTGAGGAAAGACCATGGTGGTCTATGCAAAGCCCCGACAAAGAAGAAAGTGAAAGGTAAAGAGGGCAGCGAGATGAGATGAAGTTTTTGCTTTTTCCTTCGTTCATGATAGGGTTCAGGAAAGGAATAAGAAAGCTTTCCATGAATTGTGTATTCATAGGATAATAATGATTTGCGGGATAGACATAGGAGCATCGTGACCAGGTGCAAGGGGGCCGTGGCACGCCCCTATTTTCAAGATTGTCTAATTTTGGAAATGATTATGTTCCGTCGGAGAATTTTGATGTCGGTAAAAGCAGAGGGGAATTGAGCATTTATTTTTTTTAGAAGAAATTTGTTTTGTCCTTGATGTGCTCTAGACTTTGTTAAGTAAACAAAAATTCGGATGTAAAACTTGAAAAAGAACGAGAAAGCAAAAAGCGGTAGAGGAAATGCTGTTTCATTCCTCGTTGCTGAATATCAGAATAAGCTCACATGAATCGTAGGGTCTCATATTCAACAAGCAGTCGTAAATGAAATAAGAAGGGCTTGAAACTACAGTATCTCAATGGACTGTACGACATATAGTGCTCACACGAAGATCAATTTTCGGTCATCATTTGATAGGTAAATGCAAACTGCGAGATTGTAGAAAGACTCGTCTGTCTTGAACGTGTGAAAGAATCTCTGGGAAACAATTAGTCAAGACCCTTAAAAGTTTTCGACAAGAGTTCGATGAACTTAGCTGACGCAGTAAGGCGATCATATGATGGTGCATCAGTCATGAGACGTAAAAACAATTGTGTAAAGACATGAATTTGAAAAGAGAGCCCTCAGGGTTTGTCCATCGGAACATTTGACCATGTACTAAACCTTAAACCTCATCGTCATGGAGACACGTGGATCTTCTTTACCAGCTAAAGCAGTGGAATTCTACCAAGTATCCAGAAAGAATATGACCGGAGAAAGTTTCGTAGGCCCTAGAGAGTTTAAACAACACGTGATGGTCGCATCAGAAGGCACTGGACACTGTCTTCTTTGCACAATCAAAAAAGTTTGATGATTGCTTTAAAGATGCATCTGAGCACTGTTTGACACCCAAAGATACTAAAAGACAGTAAATGATTCAGATGGCCTGGTGCAATAGAGACCTTGCTTTGTTTGAAGTTTTTTTTAGTGAGTTATGTTGAGGAAGGCCATGGTGGCCTATACAATGCCTCAACAAAGGAAAAAAGAAGAAAGCGAAGGGCTAAGAGGAGAGAGAGATCAGATCAAGTTTATTGATCTTGGATTTGAAGGATGGCAAGTTGTAAGATTCAGGAAAGCAAGAGGAAGGCAAGACGCTCCATAAGTTGCATGTTATAGGGGTGAATGATGATTTGTGGGACAGACCTCGTGGATTAGATAGTGAAACTTGGAAAGGGTGTGAATGAGTTGAGCTTCTGGTGGTTCTGACACGCCTCAGAGGAACTGGAATAATCTCCCTGTTCTCCTGAGAACAATGCCCGTGAAATTATCTATAAAAGATGGAAAAATCTCCAACAAATTGACGATGGAAAAGAGGTTGGAGAGATTTGGTGAGGTTAAGATTGCTGTTGAGACGAATGGCTTTGGACTGGCATTTGTCAAGAAGACAGAGAGTGGATTTTGAAGAACCACCCCAGACATGGGAGCAGTACTCTAAAGAAAGACGGATTTGTGACTTGTATATAGTTAGAAGGTGAGAAGATGAGAAAAGCCCGCGGGCTCTCGCGAGGAAACCGAGCTTTTGAGATGCATGTTTAGCAAGGGAATGGATGTGAATTGTTTCCAAGTGAGATTAGACGATAGAGACAGACCAAATTGTGTGAAATAAGTTGAAGTATCCAGTTCATCGCCATTCATAAGAATAGGTGAAAATGACCATAACAGCTTATCTATTTCCCAAGACATTAACTATCACTGATCCTGCATCCTTGTATTTACAGTCTGAAGATATTGACATTCTAACGGCAATCCGACTGGTTGGGACAGTGCAACCTAACCTTTTCAAACTACGAGGGAAATTTTTTAAAGTTCGGAAAGCAGCGGAAAAACTTTGTGCAGCCCATGAGTTAGAAGAGCATGATTTCGTAGAGAAAAGGCTTCGTGAGAGGCTTTTTTTATGAAGAAAAAGAATATTTCTGGGGAAGTTTGCAGTGATGAAATGGAGGAAAGCACTCAAATTTGACATATAAAAGAAACTTCTATCTTTGCGATTAACACAGCAGTATCATCGAATAGAATAGGCTTTACTTCTCATGAAGAAATTCTAGCTGACCTCGCATTGTTGGGCCCGGAGAGACTTGTACACATTAGAAGTAAAGAAGATTTGACTTAAGAGTCACTTGATAACGTTGCAAAGAAAAATGGCTAGGAAGAAGGGAAACTAAGAGAAGAATATGAATCTCTTATAGAGAGCTACTGGAAGACCAACTATGCAGCAAGCAAGACACAAACTCGAGGCCTAACATGCTCAAAAATGCAGATATCGACAGAGAAAATTTCATCACCATGCTGCAGCTTATTTCAAAATATAAGCACCTTATCCAAGTCTTCAAAGCCTCTGCAAAATATTCGTAATTTTACCTATTGGATGAACGAAAGGCGAACGTTTTTTTCAAAGTTGAAAATAGCTAAAAATAGGTTGTGATAATCTATGAGCCAGTCTCGTCTGTATGCATAGATGCTTATTAGCTTAGAGCTTGAGTTGTCGTAGTCTGTTGATTACGAGGCATTACTGAATCATTCGCAACATCAACGCTCTTAAGAAAGCAACTTCCAGTATAAAAGCAGAACATTAAATTGAAAGGCATTCTTAGGCGTACGTAAATTTATTTTAATTGCTCTGTCCTTTAATTCTGGATAAAGGAAAGCAAGGCTTGATCAATAAACTTGGTCTGATCTCTCTCTCCTCTTAGCCTTTCGCTTTCTTCTTTCTTCCTTTTTTTGGGTCTTTGTATAAGCCACCATGCCCTTTCCTCAATTTGATTTACTAATAAAAGGACAATAAACAACATTGAAGGAATCTTGTATTTCACAAGCCAAGAAAAACATTTCGATTTAATGAAAATCTTGGACCTCATCCCCCTAGGTGCCACGATGCCCCTGGTACTACTACACCTCATGAGCAATACCAGTACATGTGTACATGAGAGGGGCTTATAACACTAGTGAATCCATGGGGCCCAAAGTTGTTAGTATCATCGGCCCTGACAAAATGCCTGATTGCTTGAAGACAATGTCCGCGAGAGATTTAAAAAGATTGGGAGATCTATGCATAACTAAAGAGGATGAGGAATGGCGACTTCATTTGCAACCCTCTAGTGTGCCTTCATTTGTGAACGATCAGCATTCGACATTGCCCCAATAGCTTGCATTGTTAATGAAAGATTTGAAAGCTTTCTTTTTGAATCCACACGGTCCATTGAGAACAGTGAAAACCGGTCCCATCCCTAGAACGCTTCCGCTTCCTTTCAGAGGTTGGGGGGAGAGAATGTACCCGTCAAATTTTGAACACCGTTCATCCCCCCCATTACATTGGTTGCTGCTTTGTCTCGTTTATCGTATCCTTCAGCAACCAAGCCCCTTTCCGTCCAAATGTAAAAATCTACATCCAACTTCCTTCATCTCAAAAGGATGCAGCTTCCTGCAAGAGGAAGTCGGAAGGACTTTCATATTCATCTTCCTTTATCCAGCCCTGTCATATGCTTATTTTATTGGGAAATACCCGAGGTGGGGTATTGGAGCCTCAATGGGGTTGGAGTGAATCTCAATTACAATGTCATAAACGTAATACTTTTGGCTAAGGAAACAGCCACCTTCTGGTATCTTGGGCTGCGACGTATTTTGGTCCCCAACGCTGGAACAAATTTATTTAACTCACGAAACACTAGATTCTAATAGAACTGCAACCAAATTATGCAATTATGCGATTGAACGAGCAAATTATGCAATTAAATTAGCACCTACTTTCATGGTCCATCTACATTTTCATTCTTCAGAATATAGGACCGTGTATCAATCGAAATATTGGGGGGTTTACAGCCTTGGAGTACCTGATAGAATACAGTTTCCGAAGGGGAGAAAATTTCCCTTGGAATCGATACTGTCAGATTTACGGAATGGAAGCATGAAAAGCATCAGCACCAGCACTGAAAGATTTGGACAGCTAACTTGGCTTTTAATCTCTTAAATTGTATTTAAATGGATATTTCATGAAAATGATATACTGTATGTTGTTTAAAAATAATTATCATTATTACTACTGCCTGATTCACGAACTTCATCCCACAAATCATCATTCACCCCTGAAACATGCAATCTATGGGACGTCTTGCCTTCTTCTTGCTTTCCTGAGTCCTACAACTTGCCATCTTTCAAATCCAAGATCAATAAAATTGATTTGATCTCTCTCTCCTCTTAACCTTTCACGTTCTTCTTTCTTCCTTTGTTGGGGCTTTGTATATGTCACCATGGCCTTTCCTCAACATAACTCACTAAAAAACCATCATTACCCACAACTGCCAAGCATGTAACTGCATATTGTGTAAAATATTATATCCTAGCCTAGGTTTTTCATCGTAGATCATATCTTTGTATAGCATTGTGTGCAATAGTCCAACATTTGGTCTTGATTAGCCACTATAGCTGTAATGTGTTAGTCAACTTTAAATCTAATTGTTAATACCAAAGCAAAATTTCTGACTAGTACAATGGTAGGAATTAGCAAAAGTCGATCTGCCATTTGTGCCAACGGCAATCTGCTTGTTAGACTAAATCTGAATCACTTTAAAAACAAGCACGAGTTATTGACAATAGCGGGAGGCAGTTCACATCTAGGATACTGGTGCTCTCTTTATCGAGGAATGACGGAATGGTTTGATATGCGTAAGCGGAAATACGTCATTTTGTTGTGCTCCAATAACAATACCCTTTCAGAGAACAATAGGACGCTGTTGTGTTCTGAAAGGTAAAACCCAATCAGTTTCGAGCAATAGAAATGGTTTATAATGCATAATTCATGCGGATTTGATGACACACCGCTGAATCCCGTTCGTCGAAGGCTGACTGCGAAAACCGTAAAAGTGCTGGCACACTTTTACCCGTGTAACTTGGGAAATTTTTCAAAATTGATTCAATATGTCACCAAACTCAAGCCAACTAGTTGATGGACAACACCGCAACTTTTATTGTACGGTTTCTTCACGAGAAGAAGCAGATGAAGATGAAGTGGCAAGAATTAGGCCAGATTTAGTTTCATTGTGCGATCCATTCTTGAAATTGTGTTTCAATATCGCTTTATACTTAACGAATGTCAAAACAGGGAAGGCCAACATTCGCTGCAAACATGGTCGGAAAATGGAAGAACTAACTAAAGACTTGTTGCGAAAACATGGAATGGTTTATAGTGGCATTACCCAGAGGCTAAAACTCAACGAGCACAACATCGTCGGCAGTTTCGAGGCTGTTGCCGATGAAACGTTCAGCGACGGTTGTAATTTTGGAAGGATAGTCGCGACGTACGCCCTTTTTGTCGTCATGCTGGATTATTGTCTGCTTCATGGTTTAGAAGATAAGGTTGAGGAGCTTCAAGAGGCAACAGTCCGAGTAATTGCGAAACAGAAGGCCTGGATAACGAATAATGGTGGCTGGGTAAGGGCATGTCTTATGAATTGACATTTGGTGTCACTTTATCACCACTGTTGTCTTCGAAAGTGAATTTGTCACATGAGGTCATCAGGGTGTCATGTTGAAGCTGTTTGTTTCACACATGCACAGTCGTGCTGACATACACAGATGCGTGCTGAAGCCAGTTTGGTATTAAACCTTGTTCTATTGCCAAACTTAGTCCAGTTTTAACTCTCCATTTTTACATTTAAACAATAAACATGAGAGTCAGGCTCTCAATTTATCCCAAGGTGTCCCGGATAGTATTTAGGTGATCAACTAGCTGTAAAGTGCATCTGCAGCTACCAACTCAAGACCACACTTATGATCTATTGATTTTTGAGCATTTTAGTCTCTAGATGCACCCCTAAAGAATACCAAGTCAGCATCAAGCCAGCAAACGAAATGCATTCAAGTTGTGCCAGTGAATCAAACAAGATTTTCACTGAGAAACTTCAGGAAGAGCCCTTTCATATGCTCATTAAACCGCTGCATCACAGAATACAATAAATGCTTCAGGGAACATGGAACTACATAACAACCCTGTGGCATTTGATGCAACAGATTTCAACATGCTGTTGCAACTGGCTGTTGAAAGAAAAACATTGAAGCAGCAGCCATAGCCTAAAAGGTGCAAATGTCTGACCTTTGATTGTCTACTAGCAGCCTGACAATGTAATGGGTTTTTTCAAGATCTCTGGCAGATTACTCCAAAAAATGTCTTTAATGTAAAACAGGGTTGTACTTTGAGCTTTTACGCTATGCTTTTTTGAGTTTTTATGCTGACACTCCGTTTTTCCTTTTTCAGGATGGTTTTCTTGCCCAGTTCACTGATCCAACAGAAGGAATATGGAAAGGATTTGTGGTTGCAACTGTTGGCCTAGGTGCTTTAGCCACTTTCCTTTATTCAAGGGCTTAGAATTCTGAACGTAGATAAGAATATAGTGAAATTTATATGCATGCATTTATGTTTGTAAACATCATCCACAGATGTAATCAAATCCATTGAACTGAAGTTAGATTTCTTGGTTGCATAGAGGTATGCATTTGTTTTGGGTTGGTTCCCATCTAATCCTGACTAGAATGATGATGTGCACACTATGGTTAGTAAGCAGTCCAATTTCACATCATTCCTTTGGGAAGGAAAATCTCGAAGCACTGTTTCTGGTTTCTGGTCTACTGAAGATGCCATGCAGTTTTGCAAAGACGCTGGAATTTGGAAATATTTAAGTTAATGTGTCCAAGGTCTGTGCAAAAGGGCAAAGTACAAGTAGATATTATTGTGCAATGACCATTGTTGGGTGCAAGTCACACGTCATTCATTTAATACCCTGTCAGCAGAAGTGCTGTCAGTTAGCAAGTTTAAGAACGTGCATCTGCACTAGTGAAGTATACTTGTTGTGCAATTTTAGTCAGCTGAAAAACCTATTGTGTATTGCTCCTTTATGCTCATTAAATGGTTCTTGCATTTTGTGTGTTTCACAGTATCATGAGGTGGTGCAACAACCCTCCTTCCCTCCCTTCTTTTCAAAGTCATTTATATAAGTCCACTTTCTGGGGAGATGGTTCAATTCCTTTTTCAATTTGTGGATTCGTTAGCTGCAGTGTTACATTAGCTGTTGGCTAATTGCTTTTCAATTCAATTCCAGCTTAGCTAATCAGAACTTCTACTTAAGCTTCTGATTTGGCAACTGCTGTTAGCATTTTTTCCCCACATACCTTCCAGGAAGTGAATGAGGTCAATTACTGCACACATTCCTTTGCTCATCTGTTGTTGTGTTCCCTTTGCACCTCCTCGTGTGTTGTTTTGTAATGTAGATTAAGCTCCCATGCATATTTTTTATATACTTAGTTAGATGTTGAATTCCTTGGCTATGGTTTTACAATTGACCTAGCTGAGCTTTGAAATAATTGAAGCACGTTGAAAGCATGTAGATATGTGACATCAGAAAGTCTGACAGTGCTGGCTCAAGGGAGTCCACCCCCTGTATGCAAGGCTATATATAGAACGTCAATTGCTCAACTGAACTTGTATTCAACCTGAACTCCCCTGTATGCCAGTTCTAACATTTGTTATATTGGCAACAGAATGTAGGAGCAGGAGCCCTTAGTTTTACTTATCAGTTTCTTAGTCATCCAGTTTGCCAAGAACTTCCACAAACACCTCCCCCCCCCCCAGAAAATCTTCCACGCATAACTGTCGCTCCAGCTGTTTAGGAAATTTCCACAGTCCAAAGCCCATTTCCCCTTTCAGACATTGATCAAGTTGAGGCTGATTTTTTCATCCAACAAATGATGTTTAGTAATCAATAGGTTGGTTGAAAACACAAATAAAGACTTTGCGGGGTTGTTCTATTCTATTCTACTCTACCGGTATACTGAATGCCTTCTAAAAAGAAGCTTAGCATCAAGTGTTGTACTCCCTTGCATGCCAGCATCAAATTCGTTTATTGTAACATACATTTATTTTGTATGGAAAGTAAGCACAATGTGCATTTTACGTGAAGCATAGGATCAAAGTTTTGTGTTTCTATTCTTCACATGATAACTCCGTTGTATGTCTACTTGTGAACCTTGGCATTCCATACATTTTCAGGAGGCCATTTACAGAGGCTCGTCTCGTCTCGTCTCCGGCCAATGGATTAAAGAACAATTGTGAACCTTTGAGTGGGAGTTGCGAAAACGAGGCTATGACGTCGTCAATCAGACGTGTCGGGGCAGGCACACAGAATTATCAAAGGCTTTCTTGTTTGCTATGCTATCTCTAGAATGTTGTTATGCACCGTTAAAAGTAAAAGGAATGGCGGAGAATTTGCTGAGATTACAAGATCTTCCATCGGAAGCGATTCAGCTAAGGAAAAGTCAGCCTGTCATGTTTGTCATGACTTAGTCAAATGTCAAGAATTTATACAAGTGTAGACTATGCGCTTAAATACATTCACTGCGCTATTCGGGGGGAAATAAAGCGAATAGGCAGCACGACAAACTCATCCACTATTTGAACGCAAGTGTCTCTTAAACCTTTCCGGGCCTCGCTTTAAACTTGGATCATGAACAACAAGTTCGAGTTAGCATATCTACTGTTGATTCGCATTAGCTCGGATGCCTATGTGTTTGCAGAGTGCTATCTAAGTTGTGCGAGATGTTACAAAATGCAAGCGCTTGTATGCTTAGCATGAGATTTATGGAGAGGCTCAGCCTCCTCGGGGAGCCAGCGACCTGTCACTTGCTAGACTGTTTTGCTTAAAGGAGGAAGAGAACTTCTACCTGGGGCTCATTTTTCTAGTAGCTGTTAAGATAACTCAATCGAAATGGGAGGACCCATAACCTTGGGATATCCATAAGGTTGACAAGAAACTATATACTTCCCTTTCATCAGGGTTTTCAAACTCGCGGCCCGCAGGATGGTAGTTTTTGGCCTGCGCCTTAGAATGAAAATGAAGATATTTGAGAGCATTGGGATGTTTTTGTCAGAGCTTTTCTTGCGGAAAACCTGATGCGGCCCAGCCTCACCTAGACTGCCTCCAGCGGCCTCTAGGTAAATTGAGTTTGAGATCCCTGCCTTACATGGAATAGAATATCAAAGTCTGCAGTAGTCTTGTTTGGACGAGTTTAGACGACTTCAATAATGAAAGAATCTTTCACGAATTTACTTGAAAGTATTTCTTGGAAGTAGAAACGAAGCTAGACCTCGCTCTGACCCACATCTTCACAGGATAACGAAAGTCACTGTATGATTGAAGACTAACATGTGAATCATCAATTCGTTCACGCTTCAAACCTAGCATTCGAGTAAAGTTTTCAGATACTGGAAAGCAATGCTTGCTGAGCAGCGTCCTAAACCTTAGTCTCAATATGATGACACCTCGTGATTCCTACGCTTCGAATTAGAAAGAACTGGTTATTCTCCGAAACTGAATGTGGAATTTAACCTCGTTACAGGGCCCCAGCAACCTACTTTCCATGAGATGTGTAGCAAGCACTTTGCCACTGACCTACCAGTGTCTGATGAAAATTCTCCGTACTACTCGATGTGCTTTGAGTTTTCACGCCCTTCTGGCCCACTGCTTCTTCACAATTTTTATGTGTCAGGTTAGCTCAATGGTGAGATTCTTGCAGATTGATCCTATGGTCAGTGGTTCGAGTCCCACCTCAGCTAAACTTTCACCAGCTCTCTGTAATTCCAGGCGTAGGAATCACGTGGTGTGGTCACATCGAGAGGAAGGACCTGGACACTGCTCGATAAGCAAAAAGCTTCTCAGTGTCCAAATTCTACCTTTAACATCTAGGTAGAATCATTTGTATATGGAAAAAAAAAATCTTTATATGCACCCATCAGCTAAGACTTTTTCCTCAGTTTTCAAGATTCTATTGGGAGCCGAAGTCTACTATTTTTGAACAGCTAAAATTCATGACCCAAAACTTCTACCCTCTCGTAAGTTCTTAACTTTTTGATAATTCTAGACTCAAATGTTCTTGAAATTATTCTTATTTTAAGAGTGCGTTTTTTGCAAATATTTGAGAAGTTACATGCTGTATATAGTTTCTAAGACATTTTACCGGACAAATTTTTAAGATAAAACAATGACTGCTAGTGTTTATGGACATAATTTTGCAGTAAAATTTCAGAGGCCAGAATTGGAAAATTTTTTGCTATGTTCATGAATTGCATAGATTCGTCATGTTCTTTTGTCTTGCTCATAGATATCAAAATGCGAATTGGTCTTTTCTCTAATTTCTCATCTGAAGCTGAGCATGTTCTAGCCCTGTTCTTATTTTTGGGCAAATCGATCCTCCCTGTTCTTGAAAAAGTGTTTTCTCATACCTTTCATTGTACCTGTGCTACGCAGATTTCACTCGTCTTTTTGAATTAACACGCTGTATTCCGGTAAGCTCTCATGTCATAGATAGCTATGTTTTTCAATGTATTTATTATGATGACAGAATTACTCAGAAGCGATGAGTTTAGGTAAAGAAATGAATGACAGCTCACTGGCAGGTAAGATCATTGTTACTCGGTACAATGCTTGCAGCTGGTGCAGGAGGCAGTGTTCTACTCTGGGTGTTTTACGTCACAAAAATACCATGTTGGGAAAACAATGCGTCGGAACTCCATTTGCACGTGATTCGTGAGAGGAATGCACATGACAACAGTACCATGAGCAAGATTATTCTATAAGCATGGGACAAATCACATGTCTATGTTGTCGAAGAGTTCTAAATTGCCTTGGAGTTCCAACAACCAGTGTCCTTCTGCCAGACTTTCAATTTGCTAAAGATGCATTACTTGGTATAATGCTCTTATTGATAGCAAACCGTTGTAACTAATCCTGCTATAGGCCAACAAGGATGGCAGGATAAGATGAATTATCTAAGAGACATTATCCTAGGCCATAAATACTTGTGATTAAATATGACAAGAGCCAGCGATTTAAAGCCAGCTTGGCATCTCCCTTCAACTTGCCGCGAAAGGCTGTATTGACCTAGCCTGCAGCATACAGAGTTACAAACAAGTTATAATTCTCTTTAAAGGAATAGACTGGCTAAATCAAAGCTTACTTGAGAAGTGAGTTGCAGGGACATCTCAAATAATCGCATCAGCGAAGCCATGTCAAATTTCATTTCTGAACCATAAAGTCGTGTCACATCTGAAGCGTTTAAGTCACCCGGGAAATGTGATCCTCTAAGATGCTACCAAATTCAAAATTGAGCTCTTGCCATACTTTATCCACGGTTTCTCTGTGAAAAACATAGGTTGTGAACATAATTATTTGCTATGATTGGGTCGGGCAGGAGATTGAAGTACTGAATGAAGCTTTCTTGCTTTAATATTTTAATACCAATAGAATATCATGTACAATATACATACATTTATGTACACAAGCACACACACACACGCGCGTGTGTGTGTGTGTGTTGTGTGTTTATATTTATATGTCTATATATTCTTATATAATATACAAATTTACATTATCCATATACATATTTTGTGTTTCCACGATAAAGCTTCATTTCTTGCTTTCTCGATCGACACACTCTCAAAGTCCTACAAACATACTTCGAGTCTAGCTCAGTGTACCCCTAAGTTCAAAAGGTTACAATGTGTGGCCTTAAATAGTCGCTATGTGTTGAAATGGTAATAGATTCAAACAAATACATAACAGGTTGACATCAAAACGAGTCTAAACGATTAAGAAATTGAACTTTAAGCAAAAGTTATGAAGAAACGGCTGAGTCTCTGCAACAAAGAGCATCATGGAGCCTTCAAGTGCAAATATGCAAAGAAAGCAAGAGCAAAGTAAGGAAAAGCCATCCTCTAACGAAACATTTTTGTTCTCAGATCTTAAATGTCCCCCCTAAATTCCTTTAAAAAGTCGTCTTTATGAAAACTGAATTCCTAGAACCAATTAAGAAATTATAATCTTATATCTTTATATTCTTGATGTTTAATTGATAAGACCTAAAGAAATGCGATAGCATAAAATCGGGATGGCTATTTTGATGCTCCCGTTAGTAGTCTGATGATTAGAATTTAAATTAGCCAATGAAGTTATGATCCTATTAATTAGAGATTTTAATCTGTCTTTGAAGCAGTCTTGATTTCGATACCGAACATCTAATGAGATTTGATGGCTGGTTAACGAAAATTTAATGAAAAACAACTATTACCACCCACTTCTGTTATATTGTTTGTCATATCTGCCTTACCAGCTGCCAATATACGTATGCAAAGAAGAATAGTCGTGGAAGATTTATCGACAGTTACGAAAATGTCGATTGATGCATCTTATCTCTGACGTCAAGGACCTCTTAGATTTTCAAAATTTGCATTCAGTAGCCTAAAGCCTTGTCTACCGTCCTACTTCTATTTCTTGCCTCTAACTTCGCCCCTATGTCGTAGAATCGGCTGCACCAATCTGTCTCCATTTGACTCTACTCCGTGGCATCTTTGCGTACTGCAAGCTCAATATATTCTTTATTTCGTCCAATATCTATAGCAGGGGTGGGCAAACTACAGCCTGCGGGCCACATGCGGCCCGTCGAATGCTTTTATGTGGCCCGCCAAGAACTTGCATCATGCAAAAACAACTCTCCCGTTATTCTCGTTTTCTAATCGCTGTATACCGTATAAACGCATTATAAACACGCAAAGCGTTACCGTACTGAGGATGGATTATCTTTCAAAAGATTTAAGCATATTTTTCATTTTTATTGCGCAACAATCTAATTTTGAAACAGCCTTTGCAGCATACGGTGCAGCCTTTTATAACTGAAAATTTGTGACTGCGGCCCTTCTGCTGAAAAGTTTGCTCATACCTGATCTATATATAGCATGCAGAGCGGTGCCGTGGTTCAGTGTGCGGACTACTGCCATAGGGGTTGTGTGAATAGGAGTCCAAATCCTGCACGGTTCACAATTAAAGCACCGTTGTTGAGGAAGGCAAGGGGAAACCACTTCATCAAGTCCACTTCCCTAGAAAGCCTCAAAGCCCTGTATCTTGCTTCTGCTAAGTTCCAAATCAAGGATGTGGTGCAGTTCAATTTTAGGTTGTTTTTGACTAGGAAGCTGCTCTCAACATGTTTAGTCCTCCATTTCGATGTGAATAGGCCTCATGAATCCAAATAACATGAAAAATTGGCTCCTCTTGTCACCACGTTCGCAACCGCAGATAGGAATCTATCCGTCGACCCTTGAACTCAAATACTATTCTTTGCATCAAATGTTAGCAACTATGGAAAAATGTGTCAATATGGTTCACTTGGTGAAGGGAAATAGGCTGAGCTCTAATTATATTGGGCCAAGTCCCGTTTACTAAAAAGCGATGCCATCTCTTTGCATGGATAACAGCTCGTACTTGTAAACTTGAAGGGTAAAATTAACGTCGTTATCTGCGCGATCTAACGAAATCAATTCAGAAGAACCTTACGGTGAACAGCTGGTCTCAACACATCTTCCAAGTTGTCTTCAAACACAGGAAATTATACTATGTTAGAGGAGGCAGTCCGTCTCCATTTTCACTCTTGATTCAGACGAATTAGAAAACACAGGCCAACATTTTTTGCCCCTTTAAAGGGAACAGGTGTTTCTGGATAATTTTGATATGCTGAATTCAAATATGGCATCTATTTTAGCGCATCACATCAAGATATTTTGATACAGTGAATTCCATATTTTGACTGGTGCTCAATTTTTAGAAAACATTGCCCAGGCTTGAGGAAACATTTTGTGCTTTTAGTCAAACCAGAACGTGTTGTACTGTGCAACTCGGCAAATTGGACATATGCTTGAAGCTTCTTAGGTTTGTGATGTATACCAGATCGTTCACAATTCATGGCTTCACAACGAAGAAAATGAATCAATGATGTTGACCAGTTTTGTTATATTTGTGGATCATATACTCTACCGAAGCAAACACGAAATATTACTGACTTTGTAAAGAAGCTCTACTTTGCCTATTTCAAAATGAAATTAGGAGATCAAGAGAAGTCTTGGGCACCCCATGTTGTTTGTGAAACATCTATAGCAAACCTTAGGAGCTGGTCACTGGGTAGACGAAAGGGACTTTCTTTTGGAATACCTATGATATGGATAGAGCCTCAGGACCACATAAGCGACTGCTATTTTTGCATTGCTGAAACAAAAGGATTTAATGCCAAAAACAAAGCTGACATTGTTCCCAAGTTTAAAATCAGCCATAAGACCAGTGCTGCATTGCACCAATATCCCTGTACCTGTTTTCAAAAATCTCCCGGATCTTTACATGGTAGACAACGACGACGATGACGCCCCAATGGGTGAATCAACTAGAAATTTTGATTGCAAAGATTAAGACTATGTAGTGGAAGCAGAACCTTCACAACTCTTCTCGCAATCAGAATTGAATGACTTGGTACGAGATCTTTCCCTTTCAAAAGAATGACCTGAGCTTCTAGCTTCTAGGCTTAAAGAAGAAACCTCCTACTTCCAGGAACAAGGATATAAGACTAGAGAGAGCAAGCTCTTGCAATATTTCGAAAACAAAGGAAACTCTGTGTACTGCAATATTATCCCAGGTCTTCTTAATGAAATGGGAATAGACCAGTATAATCCAGAACATTGGAGGCTCTTCATTGATAGTTCCAAACAAAGCTTAAAGCGTATGCTTTTACACAACGTAAATGTGTATGGTTCAATCCCCATTGCTCATTCGGTTCTAGCAAAGGAGACATATGAGAGCATCAAAGTTGTTCTGGAGCTGATTAGCTACACTGAACATCAATGGATCATTTGGCTTGATATAAAAATGGTTTGTTTTCTTGTTGGTCAACAGAGTGGCTACACAAAGTATCCATGCTTGCTATGTCTTTGGGATAGCAGAGCCAGACAAAAGCATTGGGTGCAGAAGGAGTGGCCAATTAGAAAGGAAATAAATGCGGGAGATTAAAAATCACAAATGTGCCATTAGTTGACAGGAGAAATATAGTATCCCCACCACTTCATATAAAACTAGGTCTTATCAAACAATTTGTTAAGGCCTTGTGCAAAGAAGGAAACTGTTTCCAGTACATCAAAGCTGCCTTTCCACGCGTAAGCGAAGAAAAAATCAAAGCAGGGATATTTGATGGACCTCAAATTAGAAAACTGATCAAGGACCCTAATTCTATTTTATCCATGAATGATGTGGATGCAAATGCATGGAAAGCATTCGTTAGTGTTGTCATAAATTTCTTGGGTAATAGGAAGCAGGATGATTACATTACTCTGGTCGACAATTTAATCGAAAGCTTTAATGCACTGGGTGTAACATGAGTATACAATTGCATTTCTTGCATAGTCATCTCGACAGATTTCATGAAAACCTCGGAGACGTTAGTGATGAACAGGGAGAAAGGTTTCATCAAGATATTAAAACGATAGAGAAGTGGTATCAAGGTAGATGGGACCAGCACATGATGGCAGATTACTATTGGAGTTTGGAAAGATATTGTGTTGCTGTTTGCATTCGAAGAAAGTCTAGCAAAAGAAAGTTATTACCTCATTGAAATCATACCAGCATTACTATTGTACAATTGATTTGGTGCTGCGTTTACTTTGCAATGCTTATTGCAATACGTATTCTTGGCATAGAACTACCTAAATCTTATTGGAAAAGTTTCTTGGTTGTATAGCTCTATTCTGATATTTCCCAAGACTGACATTCCTTAAAGAAATGTTTTGGCAATTTATTTCAGTAGCTAGATGTGATAGTGGAAATCTGATGGGATTTTTGAATTCAGCACATCAAAATTATATAGAAGCATCTATTTGTAACAAAGGGGCCGAAAAAAAAAATTTTTTGTTGGCCTGCGAAATCCATCCCTGTGATGAGCGGGGGGTGTACCCCCAAGTACTCATATACACTTGGGGGTGTACCCTCCAAGTAATTCCGTGGCTCTGCGACACACAAAAATTACCATTGACTTGAATTCCGTACATGAAGTATAGCGAATATATTATCTTACCAACGTACGAACTACCCCTCTAAGCATGCATATTTACTGTAGATGTAGTAGATATGTGGAAAAATGCTTCCAAAAGAGACCATTTTTTAGTTCCTTTGCAACGGTTTCAACTATTTTGGAAAATATCTAATTTATAGCTTACTGAAAATTTTTTATCAAGTCGATAAGAAACAGGAAAGTCTCGAGAGAAGACCTAGGCACTTTAGGGAGTGTTTCAAGTGCGTTCCTGGTCGCGGTCCCAAGCCCGGATTAATAGGAACAGTTGGTGATCAGAAGGACGTCAGTCGTAAAGAGGGACAGCCCCATATCAGACCATACATGATTTTGATGTAGATGAAAGCCCATCCGAACCAGTAGCTCCACTTAAGGAGTACCAAAGCCAAAAGAAGAAGCAATAGAGAAAAGGAAGACGGAGTAGGAATTCCAAATCGATTGACGAGAGTATCGGTTAAAAAAATTTCTGCTACATCAAGGCTCTTCTGCAGAAGATACTGCGTCGCATACTCGATTTCGAGCGAAGCAGAAACCAAAGACAACGATCCGAGTTTTCTCTAGGGAAGTGAACTTTATAAGGTGGTTTCCCGTTGCCTTCCTCGCCAATGGTGTTTTCATTGTAGCACGTTTAGCATTTGAACGAAAAACCCCTGAGTTACGAGTCCGCACGCTTAACCGCAACACCACGCCAAAAGATGCCATGTGTTAAGTTCGCCTAATAAAAGTGCATTCTTACCAAGAGAAATCAGAACCCAGACCAACTAGAAAGAGAGTGTCTGTCCGGATAAATTCCGTGCTAATTCTCAATGCATTCTTAACGACACCCTATCTTCTGTTAAGCACATAACCAAATGTCAACATCTTTCTTTTCGATCAACCATTTCTTACATGTCGTAGGACTTTCGATAAATGACCCAAGACATCTCGATATGGCGCCATAGGTGACAAAAACGCAAAGCCAGCTATCGTGTCGGCAGTGCTCCGAAGGGAGATTTGTGGCATTGAGCAGCCCTACAATTGACAATGAACTAGTTATCCTGCCTTGCGAATATTAAAGAACTCTCTAAGAACGCAGCAAAAGGTGGACAGACATGGCTGCTGCAATGATCCGAATTGAGGATACAGCTCAGCATGGCTTGTACTTCCTTTCATTATATGGCTTATACTTCCTTTAATTATATGGCATACACCTCTTTTCATTATTTGGCTTATACTTCCTTTCATTATATGGCTTATGCTTCCTTTCATTATAAGGCTTCTACTTCCTTTCATTATATGACTTATACTTCCTTTCATTATACTTTTTTTCTTTTTTTTAGTGGGTTATGTTGAGGAAAGGCTATGGTAGCCTATACAAAGCTCCAACATAGGAAATGTGTCTTATACTTCCTTTCATTATATGGCTTATAGGGTTTTCTATTTAACTTTTGCCCCAGGACTTCTGATTCTCATGGCTGCCTTGATTATGTGCCATGTAGTGGTTAAGCGTGCGGACTCGTAACTCAGGGGCCGTGAGTTCGAATCCTGCACGCGTCAAAGTTAAGGCACAATTGGGGAGGAAGAGAACGGGAAACCAACTCATGAATTCCACTTCCCTAGAAAAAACTCAAGAGCCCTGTCTCTGGTTTCTGCTACGCTCGAAATCGAGTATGCGACGCAGTTTATTTTTGTCTACCATCCCAAAGTAGATTTAGGAGACTGAAAGGTTATGTTTATCAAATAGTGTCCTAGACTTTCCTCTTGACGCGACCACTCTTCGTGATTCATGCCCTTTGTGACTCCTACTTCTGGAATTACAGAGAGGTGGAGATTCTCCCAATTCCATGGGTTTACGCTACCCTGGTAGATATGACGAAAATGATGGATCTCGGATGTATTAGATCTGCACAAATAGCCGCTTATCCTCAGGTAATGTACCCCACGTACAACACGAAATGAGCTTTTTGGGATTATAGAAATTCCTGATCTGTGTGACCTCACCTCATGATTCCTATGCCTGGAATCGCAAAGAACTGGTCACTGTCTTCACTCTAAGTGAAAACTGAGCCTGAGAGGACTAAATATGCTTCGAACGTTCTACACACCTCTAAAGAAGCTTTTGCTGCAATGAGAGCAACAAATTGCGTCCATGGCCCAGTGGCAGAATGCTCGCCTAGTGCGCGGTAGATTGGGGCTCGATACCTGGTCAAGCCACTCCAAAAACTTGAAAAATGGTAAATGCTATTTCCCTCCTTAACATTCAGCACTTCGGGAAAGAGCATGGGAGTGAAGCACGCAGTGCTACCAGATGCTTAGTCCCCAACTGTAGCATTCACTGTCCTTGCGCAGCTGTGTGGCCCAAAGGCTAATGAAAAGGAGATGGACGCCACCCTTTTCACCAATGATGTTGATGGAAGGACTTTAACTTTGGGAGTTCATACACACGTATCAGTCTTGCATTCTACGGAGGTCTTTCCTCCTTCAGAATTTCCCCCATCCAACACTGTTTACATGTCTGTCTTGGTTCACAAACAGCGGGGACCTTGGCAATTCTACGCAGCAACTTATCCGAATATTCATTACCAAGCTCCTGCTTGCATTGCAGATTTGCAGTAAAATATCTCTCGGGCTACGCCAAAAATGTCAGAATCAGCCGAGCAATGAGGGAGTTTATCCCTTCTTCGTTCGTGATAATAATATTTCTCTAGTGCGTTATGTTGAGGAAAGCCCGTGGTGGCCTAGCAAAGACTAAATAAAGGAAAAAAGAAGAAAGTGAGAGGCCAAGAGGAGAGAGAGATCAGATCAAGTTTACTGGTCATAGATTTGAGAGATGGCAAGTTGTAGGATTGAGTGAATTATGTTGGGGAAAAGTAATGGTGGTATATACAAAGCCCCAACAAAGGAAGAAAGAAGAAAGCGAAGGCTAAGAGGAGAGATAGATCAGATCATGCTTAGTGATCATAGATTTGAGAGATGGCAAGTTGTAAGATTCAGGAAAGCAAGAAAAATGACAAGTAATAACGATAATGATAATGATGATAATAACGATAATAATAATGATAATGAAATTGATAATGATAATAATAAGACCTGGCATGCTCTTCTGCTGAGGGGAAGTGCCACACCTACCATCAGCTCCCATTCATCGCACAGGTCAGACAACCTGGACTGGACTTCCTACAAGCTGAGTTGGAGATGATCATTATCGAGCCAGAAGCCTTGAGATTCCAAGGCGAACAGTCTACAGACCGAGCCCGTAAGCCTTACCGGACGCAGGCCCGTTTTATCTAAAAGCTCAATCACCGAGGTCTGATTTTGGGTGCATCTCATTTCGGTGTACGTGTAGCATGGCAGCGATGTGCATAGGTACGCGGGGGCACGGCGCCCATGTGGTACGCCGTAATGAACATCCAGAACTTTAGCAAACAGTTCGAATTTGCAAAGCTTTGCAACCCACTTATCAACAGCCAATCTAGCCACTGTCCTTGCATTGAATTTCTGGCTACTGAGCTGTACCAGTGAGAGTGTCCCTTTGCCCAACTGCACTGGCCAAACCATATGTGCAAACATACAGAATGAAAATGGGGCGCATTGTTTACTCAGCCGCTTTCCTTTTTACGATGACATAAGACCTTGCGGGTACTTCACATTGAATCTATTGAGCGTCGCAAATCCATTGTTCCATCCACCAATCACGAGCTGGCAATCTCCTCAAGGCGTTCTCTCTGTTTTCTCAGCCGATAGGTTTGACCGAACACAATAAACACACCCGCGATTTATTTAAGACTCTTCTGGCAATGATCGGCAAGATTTAGCCAAAAAGATATTAACTATCAAATTTAATAGATTTAGATGCTCCACTTTGTGAGACCGTCGTAGAGATGCGATGGTTGAGAATTGGGCAGTCTTTGCCCACTCGAGTCATCTATACGTTTTTCTTGGGCTAGTTTGCTTCCTTGCTCATGGATACCCTGCACAGAAGACAACAGAGGAGAAGTATTTCACAAATGGCTGGGCCATCAAAGTATCAGAACCGGGAGGACACGAGAAAGCCAAGGAGATAGCAAAAAGGCATGGATTTGATCAAATTTTCAAGGTATGTTTTACAACTACAGTGTTTCCATTTTGGAATGAAGATGCTATTACTAGTTGGTGCCAGTATTCATGTAGAAGTCAAAAGAGCAACAAGGTACCTAAGCAAACTGCATATACCGCACATACACAATTGAACCCTAAGGTCGCGGGACATACAGCTAAAGAAATGGGTCATTTGTAAGCAAGATACTGACAAGTTAGCCATCTTTAGCATTAAACATATGAGCTTACGGCCGTTGTCATTTTACGGATACAGCGTTGTTGCTCAGGTTCGCCCCCGGTCAATGTTTGCGATCTTGTTTCTTCCAATCTCCTATAATCACTGCCTTAAATGCTCTATAAATTTGATCCTCAGGCTTAATTTACACAGTTGTGGTGTGAAAAATGTCTCCAAATGCACAATGCCTGTTCCGCTAAAACATTTTCGGGGCAACTTTTGTTCATAGACGGCAAACAACCAGTGCCTGTCTTCGAGCTTTCATAACTTCTCAGAAACTCTTATCGTAGTTACCAAATAAGTACTTTCATAAGTGCATCGTCCTTGAAAAGTGGGGAGTAAGTCATTGAAAAAAATTCGACCGATTTGAAAGCAATTTTAGTTCGGATCTTCAAGTCGTTCTTTATCTAAATGAAGGGAAAATCCTGGCAAATAGATGACCGATAGCCTGGAATTTACGCAAATCAATTTGGATTTGGTAGCCACTGATTTGAATTTGATGAAGAAGGATAATGAACAAAATAAATAATTGTAAGGATAAATAAAAGGTGGAAACCTTGATGGAGATTATGAGCGAAGTCTACAGCACTAGTTGGAGAACGTAGTGTGAGATGCTCCAAAAGATAATGGAGAGAAGCTTCGAGGATGAAACATTTGAGAAGGAGTGATGGAAGCTTTTGAAAGAAGGGAATGACCAAGAGTGGTTCGCCACTGAATGCTTTGAACAGAAGCCATTCGGGGAGGCAAGATGTGGGAGACCTAAATGGAGGCAAGATGTGGGAGACCTAAATGGAGGCAAGATGTGGGAGACCTAAATGGAGGCAAGATGTGGGAGACCTAAATGGAGGCAAATCTTCCACCCTCGCTGGTGTAAAAAGCTCGGTGATGGGACTCTTACGAGATGAATACATTCAAGTGAAGCTCATTAACATTACTATTCAGTTCCTGGTTTTAATGTATCAGATTCACGGTTAGTTTTAATCAGGTCTCGACTAAGTCATTACAAAAACTATGTCAGAACCAATTTAAAAGAAGGGATAAGAAATGCTCCATGCTTTAAAGTTACGGCAACAAAGTGAAGCCCCCTCTATCCAGGAAAGCTAATCTGTTTAAGTAATTCGACAGATGCCTGTGGTCTATCCATTACATTGGTCTTTAAAGGATTAAGAGAGAAAGCAAAGTGGTCGATGCGTTTCCTCACTGGTTACGGATAGACAATCATCGTTTGATGCTCTATGGTGTCAACTTCTCGATATTTCAGAAGAATCAAAGTTTCTATGAAAATGATTAAAGAAAACTCGTGAATAGGAATAGCTTGGATCTGTCAGGATGTACTCATCTTAAATTTGATTCAAGACATGAAGTTAGACACAAGGAACTGCAATAGAGAGGACTTCACAATTAAACCCTGGCAGAAAGTTTACCTCATAATCGCTTCAGTTGTTGGGTACTATGTATTTCCAAGGAAAGGCTATGGAATTACTTAGGAACCATGAATTAATTCTGCCTCAGGTTGGGACTGAAGAGAAATGTCTATTCGGGTATATTTATCTGCTACCCAACCTTGTGGACTACAAAAAATAATAGTTACCCAACCAATATAGAGCTATTAAAATATGCTACCCAACCCTTGAAAGACAAAAATTACTTACACAACCTGAAGGTTGCCTGAAAAATCATTTACCCAACCTATTTCTCTTCGGCCCCAACCCGAGGCATGAATAATGATCGGTCCCTTGTTAGGTACAGAGTGTATAAACAAGTGGGCCCACCAAGCTTAAGTCTCCATAAAGATGTAACTGCAAGTATCTCAAGACTTAAAGACTTTGTTTTGCTGAAAATAAAAAAAATGGAAAAATTGGATGCTTGGGATATCTATGATTATGATGGCTATAAGTCACATGTTTATAGTTGTGATAAAGCTGAGTGATCATAGAATCATGTAGAAATATTAGACTTGGCTCGACGTCAGCAGGAAAGAAGATAGAGCATGCACTTGAAAGTAGTAATATCAGCCAAGAATCCGGATAATACCTGCATACTGATAGAATTCATTTTGAGCGCCTTTTTTGACATAGCGGAGGCTTAAATGGCGTGGGTTCAAAGTATAACATCATAACACAGGATCGTTGACTCGAACCATACATAATTCACAATAACAGCATTGTTGGTAAGGGAGACAACGGGAAAAAATTTCATAATTATCTACTTCCGCTGAAAACCTCATAGCCTTGTCTTGAGATCAAGGGTGCCACGCATTTAGTAAAGACCACCTCTCATATCCTTCGGGAATTATTTGACATTAACATGGACAATGCCCTGGTTTAGAGCAACATGAGTTCCGAACAAGCTTCAAATCAAAATTGATGCTTATTCTAATAGAATCGCGACAGTGCAGAGGAGTATTCATTCGATAGGATTGCTTGTTTCAGAAACACCGCAAACAAGATGTTGTAGCAACAGAACAAAGCATATTATTTCTAGCTTTGACACTCGATTAGCCACTTCCCATTAGACAGGAAGCATGATTACGTAATAGAAGTGTCTGTTCTACCAAAAGCGGGATTCATTCATTACAGAGTGTAAATACTGTTGAGAACGGCTTGTGATGTCGGTCCCATCTCAGGCGCCAAGTGAATCAAAGCAAGATTAGTCAGTTTTCGATAAAGCACTTCTTTTAGGTGTTGATAATGGCGTCGTCAGCTTTGTATCAAGTCTGTGAAGACAGTGGATACATCGAAAGTCGCTTCACAATTCAGGGGCAAATTTTACTGTACAAGGAGTTGTTATAAAAACGAGGTTGCTTTCGGCAAAGAAAAACAGTTCTAAGGCTCTCGCTCTCTTGCTGCTGGAGTAACAGCGACCATCAATCTTATTCGTAGCATGAGTTTTTGATATTGTAACGGGTTGCTATTTGCTTTTAATACGATTCGGTGAAAACTATCTCTGAACGGTCAATCAATGAGCTGATTCACATATTCACATTTATCCGATCGTCTTTGACAGCTCTGTTGCAATTCACAATGTGATTTGCAGCTATTCAATAAAAAGCAGGGCTTAAGCAAAGATTTATTGCCTTCAAGGTTTCTGAATTTTTTGCACAGAACTGCTGGCTTCATTTACTAGCTGGAACAGCAACAGATATACGACCTAACTAGCAACGTTGATGGCTAGTGCTATCTCCTTTGCATCTTAAATGCTAGTGAATTTTGCTTTTGTCTCTTTCTAGCAGAAAAGCGCTTGTGTTAATGTTGCATTTGTGTCGTCTTGGTGCTATGTCGTGTTGATGTTTTTCAGTATCATTTCGGCGTTGCGTGTGCCGTTTTCTATCGCTGTTGAGTTTGTGTTGTGTTAGTATTGCATTGGTCTTGCATTCGTGTTGCTTCTATGTATCAAAATGAGCCCCAATCGCGCCCTGTTAGCTTCAAGAAGTAATGCAACCAGAGAAAAGCTTCAAACTAGGGTAAAGCCTTATGGAGAGACGAACCATCTTAGTGCAATAGATAAGGTATCGTTGTCATTCGCTTGATGTTGATTGTTAAGTACCAGAACACTAACATGTTTCACTAAACAAATACCTTATTAAAGCTTTCACAGGTGTTGAGTGCGATTTAATGCAACACAATGCAACTTAATGCAACACAACGCAACATAACGCATTTTTATCTCATCTTATTTGGCCTTAGTGTAATGCATATGTGACGCTGGAATTCAGAACACATTATCTCGTATCCTGAACTGTTCATAGCGAAAAATACGGAGCCTTGCCTTAGGTTTGTCGAGTGTGAAATGTAGCAGGACATTGCCTCGATCTCGAAAGGCCATGGTTATCTGTGCCCAAGGTGATCACTCTGTGCTGCCACGAGTTGCGTCACTAGGGTGATCTCTCCAGGGCGCAGACCAGGGCGCTGGTATGGAGGACCTGGGATGACCAGTCGCTAGGACCCCCCTCTCTTTCTGCACTGGTAAGATCCACCGGAAAGGGCAAGCCAATACGGTTGGGGCCAGATCTGCTGCAGGAGTTGGCGGAAGGTTTTGCGATGCAAAGCCAGCCGCCTGTCAAAACTCCACTCCAGAGTTTCTGTTGGGGTTTACTCCCCTAGTCTTTGCCATTCCCGTGACATTCGCAAGGCAGCGAAGGTTTTTCGTCAGGGTTTCCCTTCTCTGCATGAGGCAGGTAGCAGAGGGTTACATGGTACCCATGGCAGGCCGTGGACCCGACCTGACCTGACCTGAAACAGGATATGATGCATAAGCATGTGATGGAATCGGACGAAATGGAGTGTTATGCAATAACAGTGCCTTTGAATCCTTGACCTATCACTAAAAGAGATATCGTTTGAAGTTTCTGTCAATTGATCATTGTTTCAAATATGAAATTCAGTGTAACAACAAGCGGACTCTTTTTACATCTTGGCTAATAGCCATGAACGCTTGAAAGAGGGCACTGGGGAAAAATTTTCCCTCCTATCCTTTCGTAAAGAGGGCCAGGGGGCAGAAGTGCCCCTTTGATAGCTAATCAGCCTAACACCTGTAACGAAATCGTTGATACTAGTGACTGGAAATTACAACTTTAAAATAAGCAATATGCGATTCGACAAAACGTCGTAAAAAAGAGCCTGATTGATATACGTTGAATCTGTTTTGATAGCATTTTAAGCCAGTTCAATGGTATGGTCACAAACATTTTCTACGGAAGTACTCCGGACACCCAGTTTCTACTCTTAACGATCAAGGACCTACGCGTCTAGAGAGCATTCTCTACACAAGGGTGATTAAACGATCCTTATTTTTGCCCCTACAACCTAGAGGCCATCCAGTAGCTACTTCTCTCTCTTTATAGGACTAACGCTAATGGATGCATTGACGGTTTCGTTTCCATGCGCAACCGCTACTTAGCAACAGATGCTTATAGCACAGTTACAACATTTGCTTGGCTATGAGTATCCTTGTATTGCAAGTCACAGTCAGCAAAACCTGTAATATCCACGGGGTGGTCTGATGCACAGACTTGCCCAACCAAGCCGGGAATGATAAGGATGGGTTGATTGTTGCATTGAACTTTTTATTACACTGTTAGATAGCTGGTTCCCACGGTGGTGCTACCAAAGCCTTGTTATATCTAATCTGAAATCTTACCGTTGTATCCAACCGCAACATATTTCGACTGAAAAACGACACTACAAATCACCATTACTGAGAAACTAGACATGTGAAGAGAGTTAGGGCTGGCATTTTAAGCTCTTTCTTAGAATGAGGCCTTGTAAACACTGCTGATGCTAACTGCAGACAATTACGACAAGGACTTCTGTTAACATGGATGGATTAACTGATGAACAGCTCGGTGACAAAGGTGCTTGCTTGCAGATCCTGTGCTGGATTATTGGAGCCTCATCTCGAGCTTGACTTTTGCTTAGAGTGAAAAGAGTTGCTAGGCCCTTGAAATTCTGAGCGTGTGAATGACGAGGTGTGGTCACATCGAGAAGAACCAGGATGCTTGTTAAACATGAGTTCTCAGTTTCCGAAGATTTTCATTCGTATGCTGGGTAGAATGCATGGAACACTATTTGAAGGAAAGCTGTGAAGCATTTGTCGATGTTGATCTATGGCAGAAGGGGCTAAAAAAGAGGATAGAGCTTCGCCTCTCTCTCTCTCTCTCTCTCTCTCTCTCTCTCTCTCTCTCTCTCTCTCTCTCTCTCTCTCTCTCTCTCTCTCTCTCTCTCTCTCTCTCTCTCTCTCTCTCTCTCTCTCTCTCTCTCTCTCTCTCTCTCTCTCTCTCTCTCTCTCTCTCTCTCTCTCTCTCTCTCTCTCTCTCTCTCTCTCTCTCTCTCTCTCTCTCTCTCTCTCTCTCTCTCTCTCTCTCTCTCTCTCTCTCTCTCTCTCTCTCTCTCTCTCTCTCTCTCTCTCTCTCTCTCTCTCTCTCTCTCTCTCTCTCTCTCTCTCTCTTTCTCTCTCTCTCTCTCTCTCTCTCTCTCTCCCTCTCTCTCTCTTTCAGCACGTGAAAGTTCAATGCTTATTTTGCCAGAAAATGCTATGGAAGCTTAATTTATATTATCAGAACGCTAGGAATCACATAATCAATGCTGCGTTTTGATTTCTCATGTTTATTCGTCCGAGTGTAATATCGCGCTCTAAGATATGGAAATTTCCAGGACACTCGCTACTCAAGAAATCGTGCGACCATTGATAAAGGTAGCAAAAAAATGTAAAACGTATGTTGAGCAGTTTCTTCAATGGGCGACAGACGTTTAAAAATGGGCAGTTGTTCTGGGAAGTTTCTAGACCATCCGATGTGTGTATTTTAGCATCTATCATGAAAAGGAGCTAGCAGTTAGGTAAATTTGCATTAATCTGATAAGTAGCTTGGGATGGGCCCAGAAATATCAATTCTGTTTCAGCTTATGAAACGAATTTCATTCCCAGTTGAATAATTGCATCAGTGTGATGCTCTGTACGGGTTTTGCTGACTACACCGATCGATGTGGAAATGAATCTCCGACAACAATTCAGAGGCGGAAATTACCACGGACTCCTTATATCCATTAAAAAAGCAAAAGCGACAATTCATCCTCTTAACCTCTTGTAAAGCTTAAGGACGAACCGGGAAAATTCGAAAAAATCAATATAAATCATGTTGATTTAAAGCGATTGGTGTCAGGATAACTCAGAGCATGCTAGGGTAATGATGGCCGCCTCGCTGTGCGTAGCATACTCAACTTCGAGCTTAGCAGAAACCAGAGGCAGGGATCAAAATTGTTCACGGGGAAGTTAAATCAGACGGTTTCCTTCCCCACTGACAGCACTTAGCATGGTTGATTTCGAACGTAGCAGGGACCGGGAATGGGGACCAAAGAGCGAGTAGCTGAGTGGTAAGATCCTTGCACAATGTTCCTATGGTCAGTGGTTCGAGTCCCACCTAAGCTTAACTTTCACAGAGAGTGAGGAGAGTCGCCAGCTCTCTGTAATTCCAGGCGTAGGAATCATGAGATGTGGTCACATCGAGGTGACGGACCTGGATACTGCTCGTTTAAAGCAAAAAGTATATCTGTGTCCAAATGTCTACCTTTGGCTTCTAAGTCGAAACTTATTTATTAAAAAAAAGAAAAATAAGCAAAGAAGGAAATAGAAAAAATGAAAAAACAATAAAAAGAAAGCAGTTTGCATTATTTTTCTAAATAATGAATGTTCCTGTGAGACTAATTTCTTCAGCGTAGTAGCTAGGTGCTCGTTGAAACATGGGGCTCTACTTTACGATTACATCTCCAACGTGAGTCAAAGTTTATTTAGGTTTGCTTGTATTGACTGAGTAGGTATCAATCGGTCGGAGTTAGTGACCTGCACCTATGTTTGTTGATAACAGTGTCACGAAAACAATGCAATCTGGCTGGTAGAGAAGAAACAGGTGCCAATGTGCATTGCAAAGCAATCACCAAACTGAATTCCCTATTGAATTTCCTTGGTATCAAATGAGGCACGTCAAGTGCACTGTATTTGTTTAGCAGACAGCACAACTGGCGTCTGAATGAGCAGTTTTTCAGCATTTGTTTGCAACTGCCCTTGGGACAGATCTCAAGGGCAATTTAGAGACCCAGAGACTCAAAATTCAAGAGCCGTGTCGATATTGTTTATCAACGATTATTGCATGATTTCATCCAAAAGTTAAATGAAGACAATATTGCTGAACGAATCATGCTTTAAAATATTAATTTCAAAGATTGAGGCCTAAGTAGATCTTCATCCTTAGTATTTCCCATTGCTTATACGATGAGCAAAAAACGCGAACGGTGGGGAGCACAAAATTGCTAGAGCCGTATCATTCTGAGTCACGGTGTTGTGAGTTAGTGTTGCAAGCTGCTTCCTTTCAAGCTTTTAAAAGCAGGAGTACCATCGGAAAGCATTCGTGCCTAGCTGAAGTTACTTAACAGCGAGTTGACCCCACTTCTTATATTTTTTCAACCGATTCTCATTGAGTGTCAATATAGTTCAGAATTTCTAGTGCTATTGCAAACACTTCTTAATTGAGTTTGCTTTGATTCAATAGACCACCTCTTCGGTGTAGACCTTACGTGCCATAGTAACTATTACTGCTTCAGAAAAATCTTCAGTCTTTTCTCGGGAAAATGTGATTTCATTTTTATGTTGCCTGTTCCCCATAGAATTTTTCACGCAAGTAAATTGAGCAAAGAAACGCCGATGGTTCAGTACACAGCGACATTGCATTCACTTATGATGATATCAATAGCAAGATTAGCAAATACACACGAGAAGCGATGACAAAATTGTGTGTGATTTGTCCTGCATGTGCTATACAGGGCTCTGAGTATTTTATAGGGAAGTGGATTTTACAAGGTGGCTTCCCGTTGCCTTCATCACCAGTGGCGTTTGGCATTCTCGATTTTATAGCGTAGCAGAAACCAGAGACAGGGCTCTGAGTATTTTATAGGGAAGTGGATATTATAAGGTGGTTTCCCGTTGCCTTCATCACCAGTGGCGTTTGGCATTCTCGATTTTATAGCGTAGCAGAAACCAGAGACAGGGCTCTGAGTATTTTATAGGGAAGTGGATATTATAAGGTGGTTTCCCGTTGCCTTCATCACCAGTGGCGTTTGGCATTCTCGATTTTATAGCGTAACAGAAACCAGAGACAGGGCTCTGAGTATTTTATAGGGAAGTGGATATTATAAGGTGGTTTCCCGTTGCCTTCATCACCAGTGGCGTTTGGCATTCTCGATTTTATAGCGTAACAGAAACCAGAGACAGGGCTCTGAGTATTTTATAGGGAAGTGGATATTATAAGGTGGTTTCCCGTTGCCTTCATCACCAGTGGCGTTTGGCATTCTCGATTTTATAGCGCAACAGAAACCAGAGACAGGGCTCTGAGTATTTTATAGGGAAGTGGATATTATAAGGTGGTTTCCCGTTGCCTTCATCACCAGTGGCGTTTGGCATTCTCGATTTTATAGCGTAACAGAAACCAGAGACAGGGCTCTGAGTATTTTATAGGGAAGTGGATATCATAAGGTGGTTTCCCGTTGCCTTCATCACCAGTGGCGTTTTTTTCGTAACACATGCAGGATTTAGAACTCACAACTCCTTTGCTATGAGTCCGCACATTTGAACATTACTCGATGGCACTACTAGTGATGATTATAGATCATAATGATAATAATAATAGCGGAAGCCTTTCGTTCGAATTCAATTTAACTACAATTACAAACCTTGCCTGACTTAGGGTTTACAAAAATATCTAATACAAGGGAAAAAGAACGAAATATATGTAAATATATATGAAGACATAGACTAAATGGATAAAATGTGACAAGTCTAATAGAGAAGAAGGTCAGGATTGGTCTAAGTTTTTGTGTCTGCAGCATGATAATATTAATAACAATAATGGTAAGAAATATAATGATATTTATGATAGTGATGCTTATGATGATAGTACGAATGATAGCAGTAATAATAGTAATAATAGTATAAAGAATAATTGTGAATCTTGACCATCTTATGCATTAGTTGCCTTGTCGTCTGGAGTATTCTACAGTTCAGTTTTGAGCGTAATTCTGGAACTCAAGTACAGTTGGCAATAGACGTGTGTGACTATTAGGTCATTCAACCTAGCACATATCTATGGAAAATCCCTCCCATTAACTACATTGCACGTACAAAATCCATTTTATCTGTCAATGTGCCAAACCACGCGTTTATTCATCACCAACTATCAGCTCACGCTGTTGTCAGCCGTCCAGTTAATTCATTTGCTTGTCTACTAAAGTACATCGTAATCCTTTTTTGAGAAATTGTAAATTCACAAACCATCGAGACGAACTTAGACCTCAAATTAATTAGTTTTCGAATATAATCTCATACATGATTAAGAATAAGCTTATTTGGCTCTTTTCAGTATTTTAATGACCGTACAGTTTCTTTCTATTTGCATAGTATCAAGGAAATTTTGAGGCAATTTCAGTCAATTATATCCAAAATAAATACGGAAACTGTCAGGAACCGCCGACAAGTCAGACTGTTCGTGGCCAAACGTGCTTAGAGCTAGAGCTTTGCTGGCAAAGTACGATGCAGCTTACTAGGGAAGAATTTCGTGTAAGGTTATGGGTGGTGCTACAATGCATTGCTTCAATATGCGAACTCATAACGCAAAGGTTGCGGATTGGAGTCCTGCATGGTTCAGATCAAGGGCAGCGTGGGTACAGAAGGTAGTGAGAAGTTTCCTCGTGAAATCCCCTTCGCTAAAAGAGAGGCTGGGACTGCTATCTCTGGTGCCTGTGAAAGTTTGAAATCATGGCGGCTAAGAGTTTTTCTATAGGACATGAAGTAAAGGGTGTAGATCAATCACCACTTAAAAGCGAAGGTCGTGCAATGTAGAAACAAACAACTGGTTTTTGATGAAAAGAAGACTTTTTCGGCGCAATCGAAATTCGAGTCGTTTAGAAACATCAGAGAATGGCAGGAGCAAGCCCAAGAGGCTTTTCGGTTACGGGTTTGCTTCAACATATCAGGGCACGTGCCACCGACAACGCAATGGCAGAATCATATAGCTGAATAAATTGCTTTTGATGGGTTCTCCTGGTGGGATAGAGGTTCTTAGTCGCACAGGCCTGAATTGAACTGGAAATGTGCCATCCTCCAGGGTCCAAGAAGCTTATCAAGATTGCAACGATTCAGCTGTTTCGATTTTCTTGATATTACAGAAATCCATGAAGCCATTTTGAAGGCATTAACATTGATAAGACCATTATGTGAATGCATACCGTTAAAGGACATCGGTACAAGAGCAAAATAACTAGGGGTCCGAGTCCCTTTAGCTATCCCCACGGGGCCTCAGCATTACAGCTCTGGGGTAATTCTTGTCGTTTCTTCAACATGTATTTTTTTCTATTTTTTTGATAAATGTGACATGTGCAAATTGTTGTGTCAAGATAAATTAGTGAATACAGAGAGAAACTAAGGTCGTGTCTGATATGGGAAGAGGTTCATAATACAAACTCAGGGCCATTGCAAATAACGACTCGAAAGGAACGATCGCCGGCATTCAATTCATTGCAGATAATTTCATATCAAGCTTCCCTCCTTGTCTAACTGAGTCATGATCTGTCGGTAGTTTCAAAGGGAATTCCAAATGTGATCTGGTAAATCACTTCTGGCAATGCTGAAAACCTCTTATTTCAATCTTAATATGCCATGTATAGTATCGTAACAAGATCTAGCCCCATCTTCACTGCATTGAGGAATGTCACAGTCACAAATCACTCTTTTTCGCACTCAGATTGGAACACTAGACGGGTACTATCATCTTGAACATCCAACACACCCAAAGCGGTCGCGGAGGAGCGCTGAAGACAAAACGCAGCGGCTCGAGCAAGAGGAGCACGTAAGTGTGTTTAGCCTCGCTTCTGTGTCACCTCGATCCCATGGTATACTAAAACAATTAATGTTATCTTGAAGTTGTTTCGAATAGTTTAAGGAAAAAATGAATTGGATTTGAGTTAAGTTCTTGATACAAACAAATAGTTAAATGCAGATTGTTTTTTGAAAAGGAATAAGTTATTTATAGACTCTCCTCATTAATTTCTGGATCGGAGCATCTCAGCTCTGTTTTAACCATATTCTTGGCAATGATTTGGTGAAGACTTTTGAAATATTTGTACAAGTAAGTAGGCTAGATTAATGGAGGATGGTACCCACATCTTGTGTTACTCGTTGTGAGCGAATTGCATGCAGTAATTGTCTATGATATTTTCATGTGAAGGTCGTTTGGGCAGAGCAGCAGCACGAGAAAATCAGACAGAAGCGCGGTCATCATCACCAACGGGTCGTAGCAAGAGGCATAACGCCAAGATTTGCCGACCCTCTTTGGGATGAACAATGGTACTTGGTAAGACCAAATCACAAAGATATATTACATAAGTGGAAACAATGCAAAAAATCTTTATACTGGATTTAACGCTTCGACTTAAGATTAGCTGTTATCGATGTGTGTCCAGTGCATGTGTTAAAGACGAATCTTTGTACTAGATGAAGCACTTCAACTTTAGATTAGCTGTTATCGATGTGTGTCCAGTGCATGTGTTAAAGACGAATCTTTTTACTAGATGAAGCACTTCAACTTTAGATTAGCTGTTATCGATGTGTGTCCAGTGCATGTGTTAAAGACGAATCTTTTTACTAGATGAAGCACTTCAACTTTAGATTAGGTGTTATCGATGTGTGTTCAGTGCTTGTGCTCTCAGAGTTACTTCTGAGTACTCATTTACCGACCTCGGGAGGATGGAGATTGATTCTCTTTCTAAATCGACCTAGTGAAATTGCACATTTTAAGAAATTTCCCTTTTTTTTTTTTTTTTTTTTTTTTTAGTGGGTTATGTTGAGGAAAGGCCATGGTGACCTATACAAAGCCCCAACAAAGGAAGAAAGAAGAAAGCGAGCAGCTAAGAGGATAGAGCGATAAGATCAAGTTTATTGATCTTAGATTTGAAAGATGGCAAGTTGTAGGACTCAGGAAAGCAAGAAGAAGGCAAGACGTTCCATAAGTTGCATGTTCTTGGGATGAATGATGATTTGTGAGATAGAGTTCGTGGATTAGGCAGTGAAACTTGGAAAGGGTGTGAATGAGTTGAGCTTCTGGTGGTCCTGACACGCCTCAGAGGAACTGGAATAATATCCCTGATCTCCTGAGAACAATGTCCGTTAAAGTATCTGTGAGCTATTGGCTTTTATGAGTACATGGATGGATGCATCGAATTCTCAATCAACTGTTCTTACTAGCGTGAAAATTGAATTTTCACAAACAATTTTTCAAAGCAGGGCTAGGCTAAAACTAAAAACTCAGTTTAAACAGCTTTCGGCAATGCACAGTTTCATTTGTATGAAAGCTGATGCTTGAATTCGTGAGAATGCCATCAATCTGACTATATGGTGTTTAACTGTAGCTTACTTCAGACCCTTTATCCCTTGATTTGATATTGTGATAGCACGTTGATTTCTTCTTAGGACGATAAACGGAATTCCCTTGACCTTGATATAAACGTGATACCAATCTGGAACCAAGGGATAACTGGAAAAGGCGTCGTTGTTACGATTTTAGATGATGGTAGGTTTTGTCACACATCAGGAAATTATAGCAAATCAAATTGTTCTTCTTTGCACTAATAAACTTTTGATTCACTTGAATCAATTGGAAACGTTATCGCCATGCTGGAGAAAAGTGACAAGGGGTAGTTAATTGCATCTCAAGGCGGCCATCTTTATGCGTGCTTACATGTGAAGCCTTTAACCACATTTCCATAAGGGGAACTGTTGAGTGATGATCAATTCAATTCAGTACAATTCAGTCGATGCGAACATCGAGGAGCAATTTGCCTGGGAGGTATCAACCCTAGGGACGATATTGTAAGAAAGGGCTACAAGTTTCTTTCCTCGTCGCAAATCAAATTATTACCTGCGGCAATGCGTTTTCCGTTGGAGAGTGGGGCTGATTGAAAGCATTAAAAGATGCATCCGAGTATCATTATCATCATCATTTTTATCAATCCTTATCAATTAATATTTACTTGATAGTATGACTTTTTCTTTTCTATATTCTAGTTGCTGTAAGCCAGCCATATACAAGTTCCCTTTTTAGTGAGATTTTCATTTGTAGCATTTAAAGAATAAAGTTCAAATGAAGTTATATACAGTAGGCAAACATACAATAGCTAAGACAAAAGCTAATTTTCGCCTAGTGGTATGGTATTGAAGATTCAGCTCCCCTCTTAGTGGACTCATGCTCCAACAACAACATGAACCACCCCCGCCGAATTGGTATAAGTGTAGAAAAAAAATAGCGCAAATGATTTCAGTACTGATATTTGCAAAAAAGCTTTGAAGCCTACCAGTGTCACAAACTTCCACCACCTTCCAAGTGGAAGCCTACTTCAGTCGCCAAGCCATAAAGTTTAAATTCGGAAAAACTTTGATATAACTTTTTCTTATTGTTTTACAGGTATAGAGCATAATCATACAGACTTGGTCAAAAATTATGTAAGTACTCTAGTTATTCCTTCAAAGCTTGAATCGTATCATTGTTTCCCAAGATTTTAACTAAACCAGAATGACATGCAAAATATGCGCGATTTTGAGCGCAGTGGAGGCCCCAATACATGCTGGAATTCTTACCTCATGAGAAGCTTCACAATGTTGTTGTGCTTTCGCGAACTTTAATGCTCTGCACTTAATGGACGTTTTCGAGTACCTGATTATAGAGTGACTCAAGCATCTTGTACAAAGGTACTGTTAATGGCATTTACGAAGCTTTGCCATAGATACTGATATTTATGGTCAAAGGTTCAACGGCATAGCGAAACATACTTGAATCCATGCGGTGTATGAAACAGGGATGTTGCCCTGAATTTTCTTCATCAATAGCTTTCGAAGTGGGCATATGTGTAGGTAAAGATCAGATATGTGTAAACTGCACTCCATATGTGATTGTGAGCATCGTAGGAATTAAGGGTAGGAATTCAAGTTTATACAAGTCTACTCCAGATAAAATATATTTTTAAGTGGCCCCCCGTTCCCTTCCTCGCCGATAGCATTTCGGTTGTAAACAGTGCAGGATTCGAATTCACAACACCTATGCCACGACGTCGCACGATTAACCAGCTGCCTATGACATTAATCTACCTCGAGTAGATTGTCAGCAATGGGCAATGCGAGCTGCAGGAATCGTCAGATGTTTAGAATCAAATATTCGAACCACGAACTATTTGACAGCGACTACCTTTGGATGATGATGCATAAGAAAATCAGGTGTCATGACACGATTCGACGTCCTTGGACTATTCAAGCACTTTGTTAGTTGCATTCGTAATGAGGTTCGCGTTGTTCGAATTGCATGACTTCCAAAACACTTGCATCGTGTAGGATTATAATCGACATTCAACTTGAGATGAAAACATAGTATGTTCTGCTTGATTTCAGGATCCAGCTGCTAGTTGGGACGTCAATGATAACGACCCGGATCCATTTCCAAGATACGATCCTACTAATGAAAACAAGTGAGTCCATTCACGATTTTGGACGACGCAGAAAAGCGGAGACGATGTCGTCCTACGACGACGGTACTGTGAAATCGTTTCGCTTTTCTGTGCGAAACTAAAGATTCTCGCTTCAATGTAATCATTCATAATTCGGTGTTTATCATCCTATAGTTTTTGCTTCGAGGGAAAGTGGTTGCAAGACCGGTCGGAACCTGTAGTATTAATGACATTCTACGTTATGGTCTTATGTTTATACAAAGCACCGATAAATGAACTACTCCACACTGTATAGCGTGCAATATTTGCTCACAGTATTTGTCTATACATTTTTGATGGACACCGAGAAGCTTTTTGCTTATCGAGAAGTGCCCAGGTCCTTCCCATCGATGTGACCATACCTCGTGATTCCTACGCCTGGAATTACAGAGAGCTTGCAACTCTCCTCACTCTGAGTGAAAGTTTTGATGAAGCTGGATTCGAACTACCGACCACAGGATCAATGCGCAAAAATCTTACCACTGAGCTATCTGACACCTAATTACTTATTACTAATTGCTTACAATTGTTTGCAAATTAATTAAAGAACACTTGAATGCATATGAGTTCGTTAGCGAGGTTGACATATGTTTGAAAATGATATTGAAAATGTTTGGCACGTCAAAGGCATTTAAAACATAGGAAAGTTCAGAAGAGGAGGGCATAGTCAACAAGAAGCATCCAAGAGACAAGAACACCACTTGAGAGGGAAAAAAGGTCCCATCAGAGTACGCGTTTATGATGTACTTAAGGAGGTACGAGGGGCTGCCTTCATACATGAACGACCGATTAAAAACTGCATCTGAAGGGCTATCCAATGACTTATGATCGAAAACCCGACTGCCATTATGTATTTGCCTCATTGTCACGAACTAAAACGACGATTCTAATGTCTCCTTCGTAGGCACGGAACCCGCTGTGCGGGCGAAGTAGCTGCGGAAGCAAATAACAGTAAATGCGGAGTTGGAGTTGCGTTTGGAGCAAGAATCGGTGGAGTGCGCATGCTTGACGGGAGAGTGACAGATCGCGTTGAAGCAGAATCTCTGAGTCTCAATCCACAGTACATTGACATTTACAGTGCAAGTTGGGGACCGAGTGACGATGGAACGACAGTTGAGGGGCCAGGAACCCTTGCATCAGCAGCCTTTGCAAACGGAATAGCCAAGGTTTTACTTATTCCATTTTACTGCTCTAAACCATTAAAAGCCATGCATGTTTTGTCGAGGGAGAGCAAGATTAATTTTGTTATAGAAACAACGACCGATAAGGAGCCATTTTTTGATAATCAAGTTGACATGGTCTCATCATAAGTTAACTGTAATGTCTTAACTGGAATGTTAACTTGGAAGGCTGTCACCTTAACGATTGGCTATGTGGATCTACTAAGATTATCAAAAGTTGGCCTTGCCTTAACATTGAAAGCTGTACATAAACGTCTTGATAAGCTCAATCAAATGGTAAACAAAGTTTTCACAAAGAAATCGCATGCAATTTAATAGAATCGAGTTCACAAAGCCGTCCAATTTTCCTCTAGATAAGGTTTGTCTAACGCGTGGCCCACCGTCATGTTGTCTGATGTGGCCCGGATGACGTCAAAGTTTAAAGAGAGCTGTCTTTTGGTGTTTAGAAGGAGGCCTAAATGAGGCTGTTCTTGAAGAAAAATTGAAAACCGTGCTCTAGATAAGGGTTCGAACGATTTCACTTTCCACAATGGGATATTTTTTGTTGGGACTTTGCATA